>CM068838.1:109662855-110862855 GCA_028554795.2 Sinohyriopsis cumingii | reverse complement strand
GTGACCTACGGGTAAATTTGTGTGGCCCGCGCTCATGCAAAATATTATTTCTATAATTATTGTATAATTACAATTATATATATATATATCTTGCTGGTGATGTCACAGCTAGGTGTTCCTTTCTATTAACTATTTTCATTTTGCCGCATATTTGTAGTACTTCATTAGAATGGTTAAAAGGTAAGGTTATACAAATTAGATAAAAAGGTATATCAAATATAATGTAAATGTTAAAAAGCAAACTCCTTGCAAAACATGCGCACAATTTTTCTCTATATAAACTACATTCGCTAAAATGTCCAAGATTTTCTCAAGTGGTACGACTTGTATAACCTGAGGTGACAAAGCTTTAGTTCCCATAATAATCGGATCAAAAATACACTTTGACACCAGAAGAAATAACTATATTTGGCTAAACATTCGAGGAGTATTTTTATGCAAGTTCTCTTTATGACACATTCCATAGCAACTATTTAAACTGCATAGCAACCATGGAGAAAATTCATGTTTTCAAATTTCCCCCAAAATACACTGGTAACACTTTAATTAAAGTATTGGATGAAATATTAAGTATTCCATAATTTACAAAGAAATGTCTGTATATTGGTCGCGATGACAGCCGTATGAGAAATATATTGTTCACATCTCCAAACCACTTCATCTTTTATTCTTATAATGGATATTTCGCTTATCCCTTGATAATTCTCTTTATTTTTGTGTGTGCATAGATTCAAGAGTTACGACCTGTTACATATAGTTCCGTTTATAATATCATGACATCATTTTGGCGGTCTATGGGATTTACTTTCTCTATCTATGTCACTGGATCTCATAATGATGAAATAGAAATGATCGGTTTAAAAAAAAAGACACCAGAAGTTTCACACATGCAGTTCCAAAAAATGATGGTGTTCCTATAGTTTTCACTCCACAGAAGCTTGCGTCAAGGATATGTTTGTATACTGGTAAATATATGTTTGATCATAAACAGAAAAAAATGCAAAGTTATTGAATTTTTAATATCATATTGTTTCAATGGGTTTGTTAAGGGCGCTGAATTAATACCGTGAGTCTTTTATGAGTTTCGCCTAGGGAGAAGTTTGCGAAACAAAACTTTCACGTACTGTTGAGTTTACTAAGGGAGCTAACTTGTACGGTCCTCAAACGTCGCCATTGTTTCGCAAGTAATCCCTCTTATTTTCTGCGGCCACTCCACTTTTATTGAACGATGCCGCTTCAAAAGAATGTGTGTGTGCGTGTGTGTGTGTGTGTGTGTGTGTGTGTGATTTGAATTTTTAACATAGCTTTAACAATTTTTCAGTCATATCGCTATGATGTCTGCAGTGTGACAGTTTATAGTGATGTCTAGCACTGGGGAATCATGTCGCAGACATGTAGCATGATGTCCCACCCAGTCACATTATCCTGACACCAGGCCGACCAGTCCTAACACTGGCCTCTTAATGCTGAGCGCCAAGCGAGGCCGCTGCAAGTACCATTTTTGTAATTCTTTTGTATGACTCGGCCGGGGATCGAACCCACGACCTCCAGCATCCGAGGCGGACGCTCTAACCACTAGGCCACCGGAGCGGTCGAACCCCCAAAAGAAACGCAGTCGAACTGTGAAGGTTTGTCGCACTACTACTAGTGGTGGTAAAATAATGTTCATTGCGTAGTAGTAGTAGTAGCAGTAGTAGTAGTAGTAACAGTAGCACCATATTTACTCCCCTATACGACGAGTCCAACTACAAACTGCACAGACACAGATCAGCCGTCACATAATTCGCCGGCAGATCTGGGTCTGTGCATATTGTTAGGAGCTTGTTAGGAGTAATTAGTAGAACAAACAACATTGATCCAGGTCTGCAGGCGCATTTTGCTATACAGATTATGATCTTTGTTGTTTGCAGTTTAACTCGACTCATAAGTGAGTAAATACGTTGATATACATCAGCTCTAATAAAAAAAAAGTAATAATGGTAGAAGTAGTTTCAGTAGTAGCAGCAGCAGTAGATGTGTTATTAGCAGCATTACTGTAGTAAGTGCAGGAGTAGTAGCAGTAGCTGTATTAGTAGTAGTAGGAGCAGCAGGAATAGTCATAGGAGTACTAGTTGTACTTGTAGTAGTAGGACGTTGTGGTAGTAGTAACATTACCAGGAGTAGTAGTAGTAGCAGCTATTGTAGTAGTAGCAGGAGCAGCAGGAGTTATATTAATAGGGGTAGTTGTGGAAGTAGAAATAACAGTAGTAGTAGTACTAGCTAGGGCTAATGAGTGTATACTAGTTAGCAACACATCTGACGTTTCACAATAAGTAATCAAAGGCATATGCAGACGACTAGACCGAATTAAAACGTGCGGGTTATGAGTTTCTTAAAAACTTGTTAGATCCATAAAATTGAAAAGCTAACAGCATTAATGACATTTATTGCAATGTAGAACAAGTTTTTTGACAATTTGGCAAAGGGTGTGTGGAAGAAAATGTCTCGAAAGAGGAACCATTTATTGTTATAGCAAATTAAAGTTTCGACGATAACGTTGATGTCACTGAAATGACGTGCAAAGACATGACTTGCACTACTTTCTACTGTCCCCATTCTGTTGTGTTTTAGGTCTATTTGAGCCAAGCCATATGCAGTACGAGCTAGAGCGTGACAAAAGCGGTAATGGAGAGCCATCTATAGCGGAAATGACGCAGAAAGCCATTCAGATCTTACAGAAAAATGAAAAAGGATTCTTCCTGTTTGTTGAAGGTCAGTTTCATTGTTTTGACGAGTTATTGTTTTATTCTCGCTAGCCGGTTTTATACATTGAAAATGGTCGACATATATAGCTGAAGAAATTTTAAATTTTTCTGCACACCTGATATTAAATGAATATTTTAAGTGTGATTCGAATTCGTTTCATTCCAAATGTATGGATTCTTTCAACACAATTAAGTCACCTTTTACACCATCTGGTGGACGTGACTCCCATTTCGATTGTTACATCGAAGCTATCACACATGGGATATTACAGGATAATCATCAAAATCAATATTGTAGTAAATTTCTAAGGATGAAATTGAGTCTTTACAGAATCTAATTAATGACAAGAGTATTGTAATTAAAAAGGCCGATATACACTATTTTTTATTATGAATCTGGGAGAATATGATAAAGAAGCTGAACTTCAATAAAATGATGAAAAAATTCTATAAACAAATTAACGAAGACCCATCAAAGAAGTTAAATCGAAAATTTCTTCATGCATTGATGAAGTCGTTAAGAATAATAATTCCGTATTTGAGGAATTTGATACTTTCCCCCTAAAAATACGTAGACCTCAGTTCTACATATTGGACAAAACTCATACAAATCATGACCATATCTTGCCTTTAAATTATCCAAGATGACCCATTATATCAGGTTGTAATTCACATACGGAAAAATATATTGATAGTGTTTTGCAACTCACTTCCTTAATGCATTAAAGATACTACTGATTTCATGAAAAGGTTGAAGTCTATTCAACATCTATCTGTTAATTCAACCCTTGTATCTTTGCCACTATATACAACCATACCGCATACAGATGACACTGAGTCGTGTAAATATTTTCTTGATAACAATCCTAATCATAACAAATTATAAAGTGAAGATATTTGTAAAATAATAAAACTTCTCTTGGAAAATAATAATTTCCAATTTGATAGTACATTTTAAATCCAAATAATGGGCAAGGCAATGGGTAGTACTGTGTCTCCTTAATATGCTTCCCTTTTAAAATGTAAATTAGAAAAAGGTTTTCTTCAAAACGAGAAATTCAATCCAACTGTTAGGTTAAGATTTGTAAATAACATCTTTTTGATCTGGAACCATACAGAAGAACTACACAAATTTATTAATCGCCTAAATCATTTTCACCCGACGATTAATTTTACTTATACTGCATCCAGTATGCATGTATCCTTTTCAAATGTAAATGTAATTAAAACATATTAAAATATTAACTCTACAACTTTTCATGTCAAAGAAACTAATATCCACCAATAAGTGGAATATACTTCATGTTATCTCATGTATGTAAAAACGGTATACCACATAGCCAGGCCAAACAGATACGGACGCATTATTTCCTGTGATTCTTAATTACAGAATTCCTTGAATGAATTAATACACATTTCCAAAATAAAAAGTATCCTATACACAGAATTGATTCTGCCTTAAGCAAAGCCCGCAATCTTAATCAAGAAGAGGCTTTAAACACTGCAAAATGTACGATAGAGAAAAATATAATTCCTTTCATAATTCAATATCATCCTTCATTACCAAAGAGAGGCCTTGTAATTCATAAATACCGTAATATTTTTTTAATTTATCAAATAAAACCTGCGGAAAAACACTTTATAAAAGCAAACCAATTCTTGCTTATGGATAGAGCTTTTAATTCTGAAGATTGTTTTAAAGAATTAAACCGACAGAAAATTTAAAAAAAGTTATTCGTCATCTAAATATAACAGACGTCTGTGCTCTCAATGTACAAATATTAGAGGAAGTACCTATTTTAGTGGGTCCAATATGATTCTCATCAAAATCAAGAATGAAGTGTTGTCTCTACCTTTAAACACTGAGTGCCTATCAACTGGTGTGATTTATTTGATAACCCGTACAAACAATGTAACATGCAATTATGTTGAACAAACACTTCAATAACTTCCAAAGACAACCAATAATCATCACTTTCATATAAAAATTGTATGGATCATCAATTATCTTCTAATGTTTCAATGTATTTTAACACAAACAATAACTCTTTTCCTTCAAGCCAATCAATATTGTACATGGAGAGAGGAATAGACCAATTAAAGAAAGTTTCTGGATTCATAGGTTAGATACGTTATATCTCCATTACCGTAATGCCAAGGCATTGAATAGAACTGTATGCAGTTTTAATTAAAAAAGACCTTATATGTTATGTACATATATTTCCTTTATAAATATATAATGGTATATATAACTGTTTGTACCTAAATTATTCTTTTCCTCATTCAGTTTTCATTACAGACTCGTGCATCATTTTGATCCTGTTACACATATAAAATTCTTATGGTGACACATATCATTTATAATTTTATGTCAATTACATAATTGTCATTTTAAAATATAAAGACTTTATCGTTATCTTTTAAAACATTTCATGTTTAAAGGAGCAGACAATGTATATATATACACACTCATTTGTATGTGAAATTTTGGTCTCTTCATATCGCGTTAATATGCATATATAAACATTGTCTCATCAGTAGGCCATCGCTATCGCTTCTTTACTATCTAAATCAGTGATGTCTTTCAAGTGATTGGTCATTAGCTACGTAAGAAAATAACGAGAAAAACTAAAACTATTAATTATCCAAGTTTTCTAAATGAATTCAACGTGGTGCACAATTTCATCGAAATCCTCTCTAATAGGGACATAAAGGACAAAATGCGAGAATTTTTATTTATTTATTTATTCTCTTCAGAATCACTATGAATTTTGGATTATTTTTCTCAAGTATATTTCTCAAATATGTTTCCTCCAAACCACTGTGTTTTCTGGATAATATTCAGTTTACAATAAGCCAGAATTCACTAGCTTCAAGGCATTTATTAGATTTTTTTTGCTGAGGAACCATTTCCTTATGTATCTATAAGGGTGATGTAAATATAATATAAACACTAGACCATCAATTCTAAATATGATTAAAATTCACGGTCTTTGCATATAGATGAATCAACCATTTTAAGTTGCACTCGTTATAACGCGCGGCAATTTTTTTGCGAATTTAGATGTAACTCGGTTATGCCACGGCTTCCACATTTTAGACCTATTGCACGCCCTGATCTTTATAATTATGGATAATGATTAAAACATCATTGCAACTTATTAAAACATGGTTGATGGTAAATACTTTAGGTGGAGAACTGGTGTTAGTTATATAGTTTGTAATTTACCGTATACGAAATATATGTGGACAGTATACACTTAGTATTCGACGAGGCGCTTGTGCCAGATACAATGCATATTTCATACTGACCCCATCAATCTTGTAATCGGTCACTAAAAAACTATATAC
The DNA here is from genome assembly GCA_028554795.2 of Sinohyriopsis cumingii. NCBI lineage: Eukaryota > Metazoa > Mollusca > Bivalvia > Unionida > Unionidae > Sinohyriopsis > Sinohyriopsis cumingii. The sequence continues at coordinate 110,856,760 of CM068838.1, read as the reverse complement.
CGAAGTTATTTTAATTTGACTGAAATAATGAATTTTTGTTGTTGTATGATCTGAAAGGACTTTGTCGCTATTTATAATAATCGTAAGGGAAGAAATAAGTCAAATTGGCAAAATATAGTAAGGCCGACATACGCTGGACACCAATTGACGCACACCGTATAGAGGGTATACAGGACTTATAAGGCTCCCACGTGACCTAGCTTATCAAATGTTATCCTGCTAAACTGATTTAAGGTAGCGTAAATGAAATATGTATACGATTCAAAAGAACAGATTGTTTCTAAATATCTGCTAATTTAGTCAAATAATTATTAGTTTCAACTCTCTGCAAGCTTGTGTGGATTTATAGTCTAATAATGATATCGTGTTCTGACAGAATTACTTGTTGTTAAACATGTTTATATCCACACACGAACAAAAATATTCATTGTATACGTACCTTTATATCTGATACGAGTTTTATTGATATATACAAGTAACTGTTTTTGACAACTTACATACAGTGAAGACTAAACTTAATGATGCAGTTATACGACAAATGTGCGCCTAATTAACATTTATTTGAGGAAATATTGGATGTTAAGTTGATTATTATGCCAAAAACAGAAATCTCTTTATGTATTTATAGAGCTGAAATATGTATGCACTGGAGAATTTTTTTTTCACTTAAAATCAATGCTTGACTGCGCCATGCAGTACAAAGAATACACAGATGTGACCGCGCCAGTGACCTTTTGGTTAGGGCGTTCGCCTCGGTTGCTTGACGTACCGGGTCCGCAAACCTGCCGAGTCATCCCTAAGACGTATAAAAATGTTTATCGCAGCTACATTTCTTGGCGCTCAGCATTAAGTTGTTAGTGTTAGAAGTAGTCGACCTGGTGTCAGGATAATGTGATTGGATGAGACCGGATGCTATATGTCTGCCGCATGATGCCCCCGTGTTTGACATCACTATAAACTGTCACACTGTAGACGTAGTACTAATATTAGTACTCTTACTCGTACCTCGTGGACAGGGTACTAACATGAGCATATACGTGTTAATTGAGCAAGCCGGGTGTGATTCACACCCGGCGCTCTTTTAGCCTAATAATAATACTTTAAACATATTCCTTGCATATAATCCAATAAATTGAGTAGTCCTCTTATTCAATACCGCAATTATCGAAAATCATTGTAGAAATAGCTGTAAAATCTCGTCTAGTATTTTTAGCCGATATTTTCGTTTAGATCGTCCGCCATATTATTTCAAATAATGATTATTTCCGTTCTCAGCCTCGTTTGTTTGTGTGCCATATAAGGACATTGACGCCTTATTTGGAAATGTAAACAAATCGTAGTAACAATCTGGCGCCGTTTGGGTCAGAAATTCTGCGCATTAAAAGTAAATACGGTTTATCGGCAACTTTGAAATTCCACCAAGAAGCGATTATTCGCACTTGATTGATAATAATATAGCGTAGAATATCCAGGGGTCACGGCGAGAGTCTCGCGTTATCTGTCATGGCGGACAGGATATGGTTAGAGTAACCATGCCAATTTATTTTATCGTGTAAGGGCTTAATAAATTCAAAATAAGCCAAACATCTTTCACAACATGATTTTACTTATGTAGTTGATTTCTACTTTCTTTGTTTTTCTCACTTTAGTGGTGACTTTTTTTGCTCCATTACATGATATGGGATCAGTTCGTAGCCTCAACCACAACAAATCAAGGTGAGGCTACCACATCGTAGCTAACTGTAGACGTAGAGATATGACTGAACAATTGTTAAAGCTACGTTAAAAATTCAGCACACACACACAAACACACGCGCGCGTGCACGAACGCACACACACAAAAGTTATAATTAATGGGTTTTGTTTAGTGTTTTACTGCAATTCGATGCACTTAGGTTATTTAGTGCAGAGGCAGTTGCATTCAATTGACTTGGTGAGGACATAACCGCTGCGCTATCGCAGTTCCTGTCTCCAATTGTCGCCTCTTACGACACACTGGCAGGCACATTGGGCTTATTTTGCATACCTCTCTCTCTCTCTCTCTCTCTCTCACACACACACACACAGTGAAAACAATAAAAGCCTGGGACATCTTGAACGAATGAATCACATAAGTTAAAGACAGTGACCACTCTAAAGGAGCATTTTCTTCGAAGTAATTGTACGTTACACCGACTGACTGCATTACCGTAGCATGTATATTTCAGCACACCGTATTTATGAAAATGGACTAGCTAAAGCAAACACGCTTACACAAAAATTCTAAGGTTCCATGAGAGCATTTTATGAAATGATGACAACATCAATGACAAAAGCAAACACGCACCTCAGGTAGGAATATTTAAATGAAAGTGTATTTGATATCAATGTTTATAAAGCAACACAAGAATTACTATCACGATTTTGTGCTCTGTCAGGGGGAAAAATTGATCACGCTCACCATCAATCATTGGCAAAGAAAGCGTTGGATGAAGTGGTTGCCATGGACGCTGCTGTGCAAATGGCCATGAAGATGACCAATGAAATGGATACTTTGATCACTGTCACTGCCGATCACTCCCATGTCTTCAATATTGCAGGCTACCCGTATAGAGGAAACAATATACTAGGTAATGTATGTGCATGACAGTTATGCCTAGGTGTGTGAGTGTGAGTTTTAGTAATGGAATGGGTGGACGAAACTTTGTGCACAAATACCAGGAGAAGGGGCAAAAAGGACTAGATAATCTCCCTCTCTCTCGCAGAAGTCTCCAATCTGAACTGAATACCCGAGTAAACCAAAGTATTTTTCACCTACCGGAAACGGAAACGGTGTTACCCGTATATTGAAGTCATGGAAAAGTCATTTCGTAAGTTACGTAAATGAGAAAGACTTTAACTTTTTGGATGAAATTAAGTCAGCCTAAGTAATTATGAATGTGACTCATATATTTCGGTTGTAGAGGCATGAGCGTGTTTATTGAAAAATATAAAACTGACTGATAAGGTGCCAAGATTTTAAAGTATTTCTCCATTTTGAATAATCCAGACATAAATTGGTTGTGTGTGTGGCTTTTTATACTATTTGTTGCACACTGGAAGATTCCATTTTAAAGCTGTTTATTTTTCTGTTACTGCTTACCGTTTTATCGATTGATGTCGATTGATATCGATTAATGGCGACTGTACTTTAGTTTGTCTTTAACACGTGAAAAGGATACCTTGCATGAATGAATCAAGTAAGTTATAGACACAGACCGTACTAAGAATCATTTTTCTCTTAGTCATTGCACATTCCACCGATCAATTGTGTTACTGCAGCATGTCTGTTTCACCACACTATATTTATTAAGACGGATTAAATAAAAACAAATACGCATACACAAGAATTCTAAGGTTTTATAGGCGATGAATCCAAGGTCCACACAAGATCGAATTCCTATAACTGTCGGTGTTTGATTACAAAACAAATTAGTAAAACATAAATTGAATTTATACGTTAAAAATATACAAATACTATTATTGCTTCGTTACGTTTATTTACATTTTATGTCAGTGCAAGTAGACAAAAGGTGTTGAATTACATGTTTAGAAATCCATTCAACAAATTGATGAATGTTCGGGTCTGTCTTTTGACATAGTCAAACTGTCTTGTCATATGTACATCATAGCACGTGACACCTTAATATTCCAGGGATTATGGTCATATCAATTGTATGATGTTTGTTGTAACAGTTACTCATTCTTTGGCAAATTCGTTTAGGAATAACTTTACTAACGGAGAATAAATTGCGCCGAATCATCACTTTAGTATACATTTTAAGAGATAACAGAATGACATTTCTTAAAACTTGATTTATGATTGGGGGTGTCAGCTGTTGTTGCAAAACTCACTTTAAAAAAATCAAAATTAAGAAAATAGACTTATGGTCGTATAGTTGGGGACAGGGACGTCAATTTCACCCCCACCCCACCACTCGAATTTGCACGTGCTGTAAAACTGCTGTAGCCTATATACGAACATTAACAAGTACGTCAAGTTTTTCCCCACCCCACCCCCTCAAGTTTTGCCCTACCCCCTCAAGTTTTGCCTCCCCCCCCCTCGGAAAAAGTTAAAAAGCCATCCCTGGTTGGGGATGGGGTATCCGAAGCAGCATGCGATACTGCAGCAGTCCCGCCGGTTCGCGGCCAGCCAATTTCACGGCGCACCGGACGCAGAAGATGAGTAGCCAGTTTGTCTTGTCAGCTAGATTTCGAAGAATACTGAGCAAATTTAATCTTCAAATTTATCTTTATATGATATTTTAAAAAATGTACAATACAAATGAAAACATAAATAATGGTGAATTGCTACAAGATTTTGGGCGATATTAAAAGGTAGTTAACTCGTGCTTAAACAGAGTTCACAAGATGCTTATATCGTCAAATAATGACTTTATTGCGTCTATATCAGGGTTGGGCACTCTACGGCCCGCGGGTCGCATGAGGCCAAGGGTTTTCATGCGGCCTAGGAACAAGTCATCATTCGCACTGACTCTGTGCTTATCTCAACCTTATATAAAAACCTAAGACTCTAAGACTTTTAAAATGATGTCTGAAAAAATTCACTTCAGAATATTTGAAGTTTGTAAACATTTTTTGACCTAGAGCTCACGTATCATTAAAAAGAAACAAAGTTCTGTATAACTTGCAAACATGCAAAAACTTGAATGTGCCCCAAAACTATATCCTCAATCATGGAGAATGGTCAAGCACACAAAAAAGAGCAAATATACTTAACAATGTCATCAGCAATTTTCACTCAACAATTATGGAAAGAGTTAATTTTTGACACAGGAATAAACAGTTATGGAAGCCGCCACATACCACAGGTAAACAAGCAAGATCTACGTATTAGATAAATTATATCACAAACAGATATGAGTTGAACAAAAGATAACTGTTCAGCATCAGTCTGATTATATGGATGCGTTTAATCCAGTTCGAAGGCCCAGTAATCCACTGCTGGAACTCATCTTACCGAAGATCTAATTTCATGGGCAGTTGTGCATTGTATACAACAGACTGATCTTATATTCTTTTTTTATTTATTATTTATATCGATATAACTTAGAAAAGTGAATACAAGAGATTGATGGTCGTGTATACAGATTCAGAAGCAACGTAATATTGAAAGACATACCTATATACACATATTGCATACATGGACGGAAAACAAAAAGACAGACAACAAGAACATTAAACAGACCTGCGAACGAATATATTTGAAATCATAGGAGCAAATGTTCCTTCAAAAGCTAAGAAAGAGAATGCCAACGTATTATGAAGTTCCTTTTTTATCGTCATTTTCATTCGCCCGTCACTGTATTTTGATTTCCTTTTTTCTTTCAAACAGGCTCATCCTATCATATACAACTGCCATCAAATTATGCCTGCACTCCATGGCCCATAGCTTACGTTTCGGCATAAACATAAACAGTTTTGTTTTATCACGTGACAGTGTTCTAAAATTTTGCCTTTTTAACTGAGAAATAATATGACTTGAAATAAAATAAAATCGACCTCAATATTATTCATTTCATATGATTAGCATTCTGTCTGTGATTCCATGGACTAAAATAAGTAAAACAAGGTCATAAATTATTAACGGAGAAAACACTACGCCGATATGGATGCTTGTTTTATACTGTCAGATTCTTTCAAATCATGGCAAGTGTATATACATTAGCTACTGAATAAAGATTTATCTTTCAAGAAAAGAGCAGACATTTATGTTTTAAATCATTTATACCCAAGTATACGTCATGGATCTCATTTTTAAATTGAGAATTGTTTCTATTTTCATATAGTCAGCTGGTATCAGTATATTTGTGATTTCACATTGTTTGACACAGATAAGTGTGTTTTTCAGGGGTTGTTGAACCTGTACCTATGGAGTGGGGCCCCGTTGATGACCTTCCCTACACAACCGTTATATATGGTAACGGTCCCAGCTACAACTACAACAATCGGACGAATCTAACGGGCGTTGACACTAGTAAGTTGGACCTTACAGCTTTTCTTTCAGAATTATTAGGTAGAAAAAGACAAAAATATATGTCCACGCTTGCAGAATAGTTTTGTATGTTTTATCACGCACTGCCAAGTAGATACTGACAATTACATACTTCTTACCGTGTGGTAGTCAGATTTCTAATCCAGAGATTTTCTCCCCCAACAAATATTATAAGATTAAAAGTTCATTTACTGTGAATATGAGAAATATTTTTTTAATAAATTTCTTTTTTTTTCATTTGAAAGGATAGGTATTTACAGATTCTTTAATTGTCCATTTTGCTATAAGCACAATTTCAGTATAACAAATTCATGCAAAGACCAATGCTTCACCGAGGGACACATTTTTCATTATGATAGATGCTTAGCACGAAAATAATCAATATCAGTCGATCGGATGGTAATAATACACTTATTCCTATAGATATGAATGTAATTTGCATGTATTCCAATATACACGAATGTGTGTGTGTGTGTGTGTGTGTGTGTGTGTGTGATATTTGGATTTTAATGTAGCTTTAACAATTTTTCCAATCATATCACTACGATGTCTGCAGTGTGGCAGTTTATAGTGATGTCTAGCACTGGGGCATCATAGCAGACATGTAGCATAATGTCCCACCCAGTCACGTTATCCTGACACCAGGCCGACCAGTCCTAACACTAACCTCTTAATGCTGAGCGCAAAGCGAGGCAGATGTTAGTACCACTTTTGTAAGTCTTTGATATGACTCGACCGGGGATGGAACCCACGATATCATCGGCGAAGAGTTATTCTACAGATCTGGTTCCACTTTTTTATTCGCATATACTTCATTGCACAGAAATCTTTTCAACGTTTCTTTGAAGCCAAAATAAAGCGTTTTGGTGCATGATATTTCGTACAGCGACATCTATTCTAACAATGTAATTTCGTCAAAAATTACAATTTCCCTCAGGTTCATTTATAGATATATTTTTGTCTAACCATCGGTCATTCAATTGCTCGAGAACTAATAAAACAAATCGTTTATTCCGTCAGATTCCTATTTTATAAATTACTTTAGATCCCTTCTGATGATGACAACTACAACAACGATGACGGAAAGGTAAATTAGTTGCTTTTTAATTTCCAGCTCACAAAGATTTCGTCTTTCCATCCGCTGTACCGATGAGATACGAGACACATGGTGCAGAAGATGTCGCCATTTATGCACGTGGACCAATGGCACACCTATTTCAACGTACGCATGAGCAGAACTATATACCTCACGTGATGGCGTACGCTTCCTGTGTCGGTGAATATGTAACAGACTGTGATCGTCCAATCAGATCCGTCGCCAGTGGCTATATGTCCATGACCAGGGTTGCATTTGCGTGTATTTTATTCTCAAGACTTCTGACTTTCTAAAAGAGTGAGGAAATCATCTCACCAGGATAGCTTGTCTTGACTTTGATATATGTGTCAGATGTTTTATATTAAAAAAGAAGAAACATTATTTAGTCATAAAATCGGTTACTGTAATTTTACTGATAATATTGTTTCTCGCATTGAAGCTTTAGGATAGTTATTCAGCACTAACCATTTCTTAAATCTCTGAAAACAGCTACACCCTTGAAAACGATGAAGCGTTATTTCATTTATTCAAAAGTGTGCATCCTGATAATTTGATGGCGAGAATACAGTTGAAAGAAGGCCAAGTCAACATAAGCACTGTTTAACGTCCACCAGCTGGTAGATTTGACTCGATTATAACCGTAACACTTATCTTTGTGACAAATATAACCTTTTCTTCATAAGTTGTTCAAGTAAAACTATTTTCCGTTAGTTTTATCTGATTTTATAAAATCAGACTGCTTATTTGTTTAGATAAGAAAAAAGTTGAACTTGTGTGTTAATCAATTTTTACTGAATACTTTGTTTTTTGTTTATATTTTTGTTTTCGTTCCTGATTTGTAAGTGGGTTTGTAGAAATGGAGGCAAAGGAAAAGCTTCCAAACACTGGGCATGGCTTAGAAAGATACAAATCAACAATTAATAATTAATATCCGAAGCTCATCAGTATGTTCTCCCTCGATTAGATGTTTTTGATCTACTTCATTTTATATGTTAAAAAAGATTTTCTAAACATGTAATTTGTTTATTCGCCCAGAACAATCCCCCATCTCTCTCTCCTCTCCCTTTCTCTCTGTCTCTCTGTATATCTGTCTGTCTGTCTCTCCCAACTTATTTGTCTGTCGAAACCTATAGTGGCATAATTTCTTTACTGTATAATGTTTTTGTATCACATCTTAGTTCGTGTCAACCGAAATGTACTAGATAATTTCATTGCAACCTCTTTTCTGTTTTGATAAAATGTAAATTATTTTATCGTTACAAATGATAGCATTGTGTTTAGAAGAAGAACGCGATAAATCAGCAAAACCTGGATCTGAAATACAATACCATTTCAGCACTCCTTGTTTGTTCAAGTCTTACATTAAGTTTATAGAAATCAGAGCCTTTCTGTATATTATGATGTTTTGCGATACCGCGCTTTATGTACGACAGGGGTGAAATACTATAAATGGTAAGGAGTCTCCAGGACTCGCAAGAGAAAGGTCGCGGGTTAGAATCCTGCCCATATCAGCACATGCCAGGGGCTATGGTTTGTCCAGGGGCATGCCACTGCATTTCCAAATGCTAATACAATAAACTTTACTCTGAAAAATATCTTTGATTATCGATATAATTAATAATCGTCACTGTTCGTTTGTCATTCATTGTAGCATCCACGACTTTGTCGACACCATCAGTGTGGCATATGATTTTGAACGTCGACCACACATGAGACGCACCATCTTCATTCAATTCTTTCTTGACGTCATGAACAGTATTAATCACACTTTCATTCGTCGGATCAACCAGAGTTTGCATCGTAAGTCAGGGGATATTCTGTCAAGGTTACATTTGTCTTTAGAAGGCTTTATTTTACTCTCTGTTAATTTTTCCAGATTATAATTAAAATAAGTATATGTTTAAATCGAATAATGTGTATATATATATATATATATATATATATATATATATATATATATATATATATATATATATATATATATATATAATGATTCAAACAAAGAATAAATGTAAATGGTTTATGATACGTCCTACAACTCATTGTGACAAATCTTGTGTAAATGAATTCTGCGGATATCATTTACAAAGTGTACGGAGAGGGAGTTTAGGACCAAAACCGTGTTTGAATTGTGGCGTTGGGGTTAGAGAAAACACGCAGTTGTGTGTGCAATATGGTGGTTAAAATACAAAGATCTCAAAAGATACTATGATAAAAACATAACAACAAGAATAATGATAATGTTAAAAGAAACGCTGAAAACTATCTTGCTAGATATTGAAAAAATAATTTAGACAAATAATCATTTAAACAAATAATATCATATATCAATGGAACAAAAAGAATGTGTGAGGCATCCAATCATTAAGGATTACGAGGCATCTCGTGATGGTATGATTAGGCACTGTCGACTAAAAACAAACCAGTCGGTTATGTTAATAGTATTTCTGGTTATCTAATGCTTGGTGTTGATGCAAATAAAAAGTATTATTCTCATGAATTTATTTACGAATGTTGTCATGGAGTAATCGAAGACGGTCTTGTAATCCATTATATTGATTCGAATAAAAACTAATTATTTATGTAATTAGTGAGCTATTACAAGGACTCAAAATTGTAAATTTGGTGAAATTGGTTTGCATAAAACAATTGCAAAAAGGGCGGTTAAATCGATAAATACGGAGACCGGTGACGAAATAAAATTTCAATCAATAAACGCAGCTGGAAAATACTGTGATATTTGCATGCCGTTTGTTCAGCGCATCGCTGATAAAATATACCAATAATTTTTCATTATAGTTGATGCGAGATAACTCTGTAAAGCTAAGATATATCCGTTATAGTAATTAAGTAGGGTTGCTACTAATACTATATTAATATCTATTTATTAAATTTTTTTGGTGTGATCATTTTCATTGTTAGAATAAGTATTTGTTCATTCTGAGACTTCTATTGTAGGTGGGAATAATTCCAGTTCGTATTATATATATATATATATATATATATATATATATATATATATATATATATATATATATATATATATATATATATATATATATATATATATATATATGTATGTATGTATGTATGTATGTAGTTGTGGAAGTTCCCCAGTCGCAAAGTGTGTAGGTACTTTTTTATGCTGGGTATAATGTCATGATAGAACGGTTATGTTATTTTCTCATTCTGAAACTTCTATTACTTAAGGAAGATAACTCTGTCTCTCTCCGGCAGAGTAATTCAGTAGTTACCTTAGTTGTTACTGCGAACGACCTGAATGAAGGAATATAACTTTGTAGCATATCTTTCTCCGTTGAGCTTACTTTTTTGAAACCGTAATTAATTAATTTACCATCTGTGTAATAATATCAGTGAAGTAACATAGTTGTATAATGGTTCAAATTAGTAGAATGATATTTACGGTTTCTGACTTATCGGCAAAATCAAAGCAGAAACAGTGGTTACTCACGCCGTTACATGTACAATACAGCTAAGCTATTTTAAAATATCTAGGTAAATTGCTGTATATTTCAACCTACAAAGTCAAGGCAGAAACATAATGTGCGATTATTTGATACAGTGTGTTCTGGAAAATAGAAAATAAGTTCACGCTGTGATTTTACTCAGTACTGTATTATAATCATCTGTAGCAATCCAGCATATGTAACTTTATAATAATTTCTAAAACACTTATCTATAAGATTGGAACATAGTGCATCGCTAGCGTATCTGATTCTCATAGTTGGGGATGGGCGTTCGAATCTCGAGACTGACATACTGAATACGGTGGCGATAATTAAAAAAGTGGCGGTCCACCCCAAGCTCGAACTCCCATCATTTCACCATGTGGTGTGTGCTTTTTTGCACTCTCCCCGGGTTGATTATTGGGGTGTGTGTCAAAAATCTGTTGAACGTAAAGAATTATTTCGTATATGTATTGTGCCGTCCTTAGAATTAAGATTATATGTATTATTCCTGACTGAACCATTGTGATGACACTATGTAGTTTTCTGACTAAACCATTGTCATGACTGAACCATTGTAATGACACTATGTGGTATTCCTGACCGAACCATGGTCATGACTGAACCATTATCATGGCACTATGTGGTATTCCTGACTGAACCATGATCATGACTGAACCATTATCATGGCACTATGTGGTATTCCTGACTGAACCATTGTCATGACACTGAGTGGTATTCCTAACTGGGCCTTAGTATTAAGATTGTATATACGCTGTAAATAGCTTAATACAATGCTGTAAATATGCTACTATATGTGTTGTGCCGTCCTTCGAATTAAGATTGTATATGCGCTGTAAATAGCCTAATACAATAAATATGTAAATATTTTTAAAAATTTGAAATAGATGTTTTTTTTTATATTTTATAATGAATGATGAAAATATTAATGATAATTTTCTGCAATAATTTTTTTATTAAAGGCGGCATAATAATTAAATTCAATCCAGAAAAAATATTTGTGGTTTTGAATCATTGCAAAAAGGTAAATTTGAAGACATATATACACTACCAACAGAATACAGATTTATTAAGCTCATCCAGTAAGCTATGTTCCAATAATTGGCTACTGTAAGAGATACGGAAGTTAAAAAGTTCGTATCTTTCTCAGGCGTGATCGAAAAAAATAGATCAGAATTAGCTCACGAATACGAAACGAAAAAAGTTCTTGACAAGCACGTGAAGCAGATAAAAAAAAGTGTATGTCCGATCTTGAAAATAAAAACAATGATAAAGTTATTAGTGAAAGTGAAAGTAGTGACGAAATTGAAAATAGTAAATGGAATTTTGAAAGTGAAAGTATGGACAACGTCACTGATGAAAATGAAACGGCAATGTCGTAGTCAATTATCCTCTGACTTTTATTCTACCTGAGAAATAAAAAAATTAAAAGATTCTGTTATAAATATATATTTGATTATGAAATTATTATTGTACAACTTTCTTTCGATAATTTGAATATACACATGAAATCGTTAAGATCTTACGTAGAGATTTATAATCAAATTTTCATTTCTTAAATCAATTAAATGTCCGCTTTGGTCAGTCGGTTTAAGATGCAATCTTGATAATAAATTATTATGTCATCGTAGATAAACCGGATCAATCGGTTCTTGTCCAATCAAATATCTAGGAGGTAGTTGAGGCGTAAATGTATATAAAATATATCCTTGTTGAGCTTGACTAGACTTTTGAAGATCTGTTTGATAACTGCCATCAATTGCGTCACATACAAGATTGATTGCAATAGTTGAAGCTATATTTACAATTCCCAGTGAAATATGTATGCCGCCACCATACGGATCATTGTTATGTCTGGGAAGAGATGCTGGTGGGGGTATTTTTCCCCATGACTCAAACAATTTTTGGAAAGTTTTCAGTAATAAGATCGTTAACTGATCTTTTTTTAGCTCGTCGGTTTTAACTTCTGGTATTATAAATGTTGGTAATTCTGCTCCGTTATTTTGTAATAATCAACAAATATATTTTTAATGTAGTATCATAACCTATTCTTCTTCCTGTTCCTGTACTGCATTTTATTTTTTCATCAATAATAAGATAGTCGGCATATTCAATATCTGATAAAATTGAAGTGTTTCAATGATTTGTTGTTTTACATCGTTACTATAATATTGTATTATACTAGGAAATACATTTTGTAGATTGTTAAGTACGCTTCAATGTTCAAGTTTAATTTCATCAGTAAAAGTTTTTATAAAAATACAGATATGTGGAAAAGGCTTTTCCTAAGCTGTATCATATACTGTTCTACCAATTGTTTATATACTTTTTTACCATCAGTTGTAGTAAAATAGTTTTCATGATCTTCTGGACCATGCCGAAATAGTATGCTTCCTCTTCCCACAAACCACCACGGAACGTCTCCTCCATATTTTGGAACTGTTATTAATATTGTTTTGCCTGTAAGGAATTCATTTAACTCTGGTTTTTGGAGGTCCTTTATACTCTGGTGCTATTTCAGGTTATCCTAAAACGCTTCGAATTGATGATTCGTACTTTTTCGAATTTATTTCTATCGCAGCTGATAATGTTGGTTCGTGAACTGTTATAGATATTTTTTATTCTCCCCCTCTTATAGATTTTATTTTGCGTTGGACTTCATCGTTCGTTTGTTCGATTTTATATTTACCTGTAGGAATTTTGATAACTTGCCAATCGAGAGATTTATCATCTTAATTTTTATTTGCAAATACAAGCGAATTATTTGCTGGTAATCCACCGTATGATTTTGATCGGATATTTGTCCAGCTGTAATAAACTCGTAATTGTGCAGAGCTATTTCTTTCACTGGAATTGCAGATGGAAAGTTAACACTAAATCCTGGAATAGTTGAGCTTACCGATATCATTTGTAGTATTTCGCCTGAAAACGTCAGTGGAGTTGACATTATCATTAGTATTATTATTTAAATCAGGCGTGGATTATATCACAGCCATTACTTCCTTATAAATCTTAATAATCTCCGTGAACTCGCTATCTGATATTGTTCCATTGTTAAGACTTCCTGGTATAGATGAGGATGATTTAGAGTATGCTAGCGTTCCTGTATGTAATTTTACTATATAACCATGGATTTTGACTTTGTGCACGTACATATTTATTTGCAATGATATTAAAAATAGCAGCAATTGTTGTTGCGGTTGAATCACAAATGGTTACAACTGCCGGTGCCATCGTTAGCGATGGTGTTGTTGTTGACAATAATACGCCGGCTCCATGAATAGCAGCAGACGCCGAATACACAATTATATCAACAACTACACGTCTACGATACTTTTACTTTTACTCTATACTAGTCAACGATATTTTTTAGTTAGTTTGACATTCGAGTGCTTGATTGTACCTAAACTTCTGAACATTGATTCGAAGGCTCATTATATTTTATTTAGTAATCAACTGAGGTGTTTGAGCGACAAAATCCAGACACCACGAGTAAGACGCTGCGGTTTATTATTCATCAGATGATTCTAGCATAAATGTTTCTTCGTCTCCCGGTTCCAGAAAAAATATTAGTTGAATGACGCCAAGGATACGTAGTAAAGATACAAAATTTTGCACCGCTGAACACGGACAGCCTGTACACACCAGTGGCTTCCGCGGTATGTTTCATAGTGTTATTTTGCTGTAACTATGTTGAGATGACACTGTGTATACCACGTTGATAATCTGCTTGTGGGGAATTTTAATCAGATTAAATTTGTTTTTACGATATTAGGAATTCCAATTATAACATATTCTATTTTTTCTAATCGTTTCAATATCTGATATAGCTGTTTAAATATCACCAAGTTTTGTGTTAATTTCAGAGAGTTTTACGACAACAGTCAGCGGACGTCCTAAGAAATCATCTGCGATTCTATTGATTTTTTGAGAATGTCTACGAAGATTTGAAAACATACTGACGTGAAAGTCATATTCACCCCGCAGCATGGTTAATTTAGTATCTACTGTATTATAGTTATTATCGACATATTTTTTTGTTGTAGCATCTTCATCAGATGATGTATCTCTTAAAACAACTTTGTATTTCCATCCATGCTGAGTTCACTTGGCATTATATCACCGATAGATCGTAAATGATTAGCAACACTTTTTGCAATTTCATTTCTAATAGTTGCGATTGATATATTTGAGTCTCTGATTCTACCACTATCAGTAAATACTGGAATATTATCCGTAATAGCACCGAGAGCTCTATGAACTATGTCATTCCATTTGATATTACTCGTCTTTAAAACACCGAATTTATACTGAAAAATAACAACTTCATCTCGGTAAACTCTAGAGAGGTTCATAATATCGGCAATTTCATCTTTAGTCGCGTAATTTGACAAATCAGTGTCATCTTTTTTCTCTCTCTTGTCTTTTATAGAAGATCTTCGGTAAATATATACCATTATACTCTAAAATCTGTTTAAAAAGATAAGCGGCTACTTGTATAATCGTGTATGACGTAATGAGGTGGTAATGTTGATTTTGATATAACGTCGAGTACAACAGTTGCTTCACGCCTGCATTTGGGCGGATGGGTTATTGTTTGTGTTTGTAATGTTGAAAAACAGACTTGATTTGTTATTGTGTTTGCGTAATTTAACAATCCCTTTGGTGGTGCCAACCCATACAAATCAAAATACAAATTTCCACGTGGATCAATCACTTGGTGCTGTTGGAGCTGCTGGTCATATCGCATCAAAAATATTAATAACATGAACAGGAATAAAAAGAGAGGGAAAGGCCTAAGATTACCAGGAACCCCTTATCGTACGGAAAAGGTCTTAGACTTCCAGGAACAATTCGGTAATCTCTCCAATGTCAGATTTTGGTTTAGTTGAAGCTGCTAAAAAATTAAACTTGAAAATTGTAGAGGTGTTTTTATGCGTGACAATGATATATTATTTTGACCACTTGTGATCTGATCTTTTTTTAGTGATATTTTTATTCCGCAGTTCTTTGCTGATCTTGATTGAAGTTCTTTTAACCTGACCAGGAGTCAGACTGAAACTAACATGATGATATGACACTATAAATATCGTGAGTGATTAGTTGCATGTTTTCTAACGGGGCATCAATAACTTTCATTCGTCCACTAGCACCCTCAATTAACATCGATTTGTCGCTGAATATAACAGCGATTGTTCTGCAATTAAAACCTCCACCTGGCTTTACGCGAGGTCAAAAATGAACATCAACGACAGATTGTCTACTCAAATCAAGATGTTCAAAGAGAAGTATTAGATCAGATACAGACTTATAAAACCTATTTTGATTACGTCCATTAATGTCATCAAACGATGATATCCACATGCTATATGATTATTTTCAAAATTTAATAATATATCTTCAGATGGTTCCTGATGTCCGTTTATTCTTAATGAAACTTTACTAACTCCAAGCTTGTCAAATATCATATGACTATGATTCTGAGATTTTAATCGCTCAGAATTCTGAAAAGCAATAAAAAATATGTCTTGGTGCAGATGATATACATTGCTGTCGGGCATTTCTGCGCACCTAAGGTTTTCGTTTCAAATATAGAAGCAAAACGCATACCGAATTCGAGCGATTGACAAAAATACAATACAGCAATGCTTACCATTTGAAAATAAAACGCAGTTGTCACCAGATTATTCTGTTCAAAATAATATTAATTTTGGACACTGAGGATACCACCACCCTGTTTTCCTGACTCGCGAAATGTCGGCCTATTCTGCGCATAGCTTTGAAAAGATCTAATGTTTATCCATCGGGCTGCAGAAATGAAATATATTACTTTGGACTGTTTCTGTCAGCAGTTCAGTCGAGTAATTAGGTCAGGTTTATAGCTAGTTTTACAAACTTGAACGTAAAAATGCCAATAAATGGCAAGAGATATTAAGCAAACTAAACCGATCTTGTAAAAAAAAGTTGGTAAAGTTCAACATTTTAAGAAAATTAAGCCATTACGTGGAAGAGAAACAACAATGAATAGGATGTAATGTGATTACAACGTTTTGTTGATGGGGAAAAATTACTACAGAATTTAGAAACAGACTATACGCCGGGGAATTTGTTGATAATTTATGTTCTAGCGGCAAGTAGACACGTTGGGTAGTAGACGATTTTGTACGTGTGGGGCAACTTCTTGCGAAATTGGAAACTTGGATTGAAATACAGTTTTGTTTTAATGTACACATTTCCATCTTTTATATAATGTATTTGTCTTGCATGATTCTAAAGGATGCATAGTAAATCGAATTTTCTGGGTTACAGGTTCACGAAGGTCATGGAGTGGGTCTTCACGTTGCCATTTAGAAATCACATTTTTATGTGCATTTCGAGTCTAAATGTCGGATATTTTTGTACACTTTATGAATATCACCTTTCTTAATTAATGTACGATTGTTCTTTCTGGATACATAATGGATTTTTGACCCAAAATAGCACGTGATACAATGTTTTCAGAAATGACGTATCGTTGCGCAGAATTACCCGACGCGCAGAATTGGCCGACATGACGGTATGCCATGTAAATAAACCATTATCATTACTTTGAACACTATCTGTGGTTACTGTTAACCATGACAACAATAATTTACCACCTGTATCCATAAAAGAAAGTCATCTTTGTTCTTCAGCAATTGTTGGAGTAAATTATCGGCATCCACAATAAAAGTTTTGTCAATTTGTTTACTTTACAAGCATCAGCTCCTAGAACGCACCAGATAGCGTCATTATCATCACCCTTTCTAAGAAGTACAACTGTATGTTTAGCCCCAAAAATAACTTTTCTAACATTTCTGCAAAATCCAAAGATGTGGGACGGTGGAATAGCGAATGGAAATCTTCTGCGAACAATTCTCAACATTAATCGAAGTGTTGCAAATCCTAAATTGTAATCCTGATTAAGGGAAATAACCATAGTTTCTACATCAACAGATGCGTTTCCAGCAAAGTATTTTGGTCGTGCTATTATTTATTTCTGATAATCAGGGTCGTTAGTTATTATCTTTGGCTAACATCACTGACGGACCAGCTGATATTGTATAATCATCAGAATATCTTGCAAGACCTATTATTGTTGCAGTAACATCAACATCTTTCTGAATCGTTTCAATATTTTTCCCATCAATCATATACGTAGCACTGTCAAACAACTCTTTAATACCATCTGTTTTTATAATGTCACCTTCTACTTCAATAAAAGCCTCAGCGGGTAGAAAATATCTGCTTGTATCTTGAACTTGTAATTCAATCCTTACAGGCTGATTCGGTTGTTGTGCGTCAATAAAATGTAAATGATAATCACGCACTGATTCATCTTTAAGGACCATATCAAACGCTGGATCGGAAACACACTTAAATATTTTTTAAATTATTTATTATCGTCTAAAACGAAGACCACTTCATGAAATAAAACTTGTATTTTTTTCTTCTCTTTCTTTGACATGGATCTTCTGCTTCATCATTCTTCTCTGCTAGTTTTTGATTTGCTGCTTGATTTAATATTTTATTGACATTTGCAGGCATAACCTCAGTGCTGGCAAGTTTTACTGGTAGTTGGGGTTTTCGTTGTACTAACCATGACAGTCTATCCTTGATTGTCGAAAACGCTTTACCGGCAACATTACTAATTGCACCATGAATATTTTCACGAACAAGATCAACAGCTTTCATACCTTGTTCCTTTACAAATGGTATTATTTTTGGAACCGTTCTGTTTAAAACAAAAACCTTGAACAACATCACCAAGTCCATCACCGTAAATCGCTCTATAGACTGGTAATCGCGAATTTATCACTCTGATCATGATCGGTCTATGTTGAGCATTATGTATAATCATCTTATTTGTCATTCATTTATCTAATCACTGTAATAATTATCAGCAATTTCATCGCTGAGAGATCGATAAACATTGATGTCTATGATACCGCCTGTAAATAATCTTCGACAAATATCAGAGATTTCATTGATTATTTTCAGAGAATTATTTCCAGCACGTTTTCCTCCAACCAAAATTTCTAGTCTATCTACGTTGGAAATAAAACCACTACCTCCTGATGTAGTCAGTGAAGAAAAATCACTTCCAGTCGCGCTGGAAGAATCATCGCCAATATATTTTTCCTTAATATGTTGTATAGTTAATGATGATTTAGATGCACCATCTTATCTTTGTCTTCTCACATCACAGAAACATTCACGATAATCGCTCTCATACTTGAAAGGTCTATTTGTAAGTATATAATGTACATCTTTAGCCAAATCATCTTCATTTTGCCAGGATTCAACAAATTTAGGTTTTACATATTTTGCTATGTCATTATATCCCCGTGTGACAATACTTACTGCATCGTCATAATTTTTTTCTAATAAGTTCAGTGCCCTTATTTGTAAATTTATTTTTAATATTAATTAATTCCGAAGGTTTTCTGGGAGATTGTGGTTTTTATTGCTGTGGTCGGGGAAGTTGTGAAGGAGACTGGCTTTTCCTTTTGTCGTTCTATTTGTTGCTGGCGTGGAGGAAGCTGATATAAAGGTTCCTGCCTAGAAGGTTGCGGTGGAAGAGGGTTTCGTTGAGGAATTTGTTCCAGTACCTCATTATAAAGTTTTATTATGTCATTAACAAGTTTTACATATGTTAGATCATAATCTCTGGCTTGTTTTTTGTTGTGAACTATGCGATATATCCATTTAATAAAAGTATCATCACTTATATTTTCTTAATCGGGTTTTAAATATTTAGGCTTATCAAAAATACTATTTAATATTAATCTGGGTAATATATCTTCTTTAATATCTTTAAGTTCTTCAATAAAGTAATCTCTACATTTTTTGATCAGTTCAATATTTCTTTTCTTACTTTACGTTTTGGTGCAAGATCTTTTAATTCAGGAATACCTTCAAGTATTTCTTCGCCTACAGGGGGAGGTTGTGCAGCAGCTATTTCAGTTGGAAGTTCTCGTAAAATCCTCTTTGTTTTCTTAGTTCTTTCTGCTATTTTTCTAGTATCTGTAGCAGTTCGTTCCAACGTCGGAAAAAGACCTTCTGTAGCATCTACAACTCTCTCAGTAAATTTTGTAATTGGTTTTAATAATTGTTCTGTAACTTCTGCAAATTCAACTTGAGATTCCTGACGTTTATGCAGTTTTTGTTTGACAGAATCACGGTCGGGAAGAAATGTCTTTATTTCCTCTAGTCGCTCTCGAGCTAATCTAGCTGTATACGATTCCGTAGCTGGCGCCGTTATCATATTAATATTGATTTAATTAATCCACACGGATTTATAACAATAAATGTACACGATCCTCGATCACGATATCGTATAGGTATTTATAAAATATTTGGTTGAGAGACTGATAGAACAATGATTTAATTATAGCAGCAGAGAGGGTGCGACTTCAATAAAACGTACGGCTTTTATAGGCAAATGTGCATACTTTAAAAAAAAAACTATGGAAAGAAAAAAAGTAACAAAATAAACTAACCCAATCAGAGAAACTCTCTGTAAGCTTGAGGTTTTGGTTTGGCGTTATTGACCTTTTATAAAAACATTTTCGTAGGAAGCTTTATTTTTTTTAAAAAATGACGTTTTAGCGAAAGGTCTGTTCACCCTCTCTGCTGCTAGGTGACGTGTCTCTGTTACGTGACTGGAGTTGTTCGAACGGGTACAGGGTTGTCATTAGCCTTGTAAGTGATTGTTTCCTCATCTGGTTCCGTTTCTTGTTCTTCCTCGTCCTGGATGCTTCCCAAGACCCATACCTTTCATCACCGGCTACGTCATCAATCGTGTCATCCCATATTAATAATAAAATCGTTCTCTTAACACCAGCTCTCAGGCTCTAGCTAGCCGCAAGAGTTTTACCTAGGAACTGGTCCGTGGTACTTGCGTTGAAATCATAACATTGGCTGGCAAGCTCGCCTTGCTTCACTGTGTTGATTCTCTTTATCGCTGACGTACTTAGTATCTCGAATTCTACGCACCTGCGCTGTATACTTACTGGCTGATTATGAACTGTACTCGTGTACGACCAAAGATCCATGTGCAAGTGATTATTGCCTGTTCCCTGTATACACGCTCTTCAGGGCCAATTTTTTACTGGACAAGTGGGAATCGGTACACACACTCGTCTTGCATGTCCGAGAGTGCAAGACAAGAAAATGGATGTGCAGAAATCTCCAAACGTCGACCGGAACGTCCCAAAAACGCCAAGTAGTACTATTAGTCAAATTCCGCTCAGTTAACGAAATCGCGCTTTCCTTATTACCTATTCTGTGTAGACCACATTCGAAATTTAGTCTCGCGTACAATTGAAGTTAAATATTTTCCTATCTGTAACATACTATTGAATGTTCTTCTGCGGTCGTCGTCTTCTCTACATTCCTCCACAATCAGAACTTCTTCGAACTTTTGCTCCGGGAACGCATCTAATCCTTGGGTATCTGTCGGCTATTCTGCTGTCTCCACCAGAGTAGAAAAATGATGTTGCTCATATGTCTTTCGGTAGTAGAGTCATAGTATGTGCACACCAAACTGCCATTGTTGTATCACTGATTTACGGGATTTTCAGCGATTTCTAAGCAAAATATTTTAAGTCTTCTATTGCCTGCTGAAATGTCATATCCAAAAGCCGTTGCCTTTCTAGGCAAACTCTTCATCTTATTCCACTGCCTCCTCGATCTCTTCATCTTGCGCTTGTTCTATTTAGCTGTGTGATGCTGTTTAAGCGTGACGGCCATCAGTTTGGTGTGCAGAGTGGTTGGTCTCCCTTGAATGATTTTTTTTCTTTCTCTTCTCCTTGGTTTTTTGTTTCTTCTTCTTTTTTGTCTTCGACATCTTTGCCTTCTTCCAGAGCACTGAACTGTAGTTTCCGTGTACTACCTCACACTTTTTGTCTCACACTAGGAGTTGACTTGTTTTCATGATTCCAGCTCTCGGGCTCCATCTAATTGCTGGTGCCTTACCACGGGCCCTGTTTTCTATATATATTTTGTTTAAGGATACTTCATATAACAGTTTGGCTTAAGGCGTGGGAATCAGTATTTACTGTGTTTTAATGTATAATGATGATAACGTCACACACCGCAGAAAAATGATATGACGTGCACCCATGTTCCATTTATAAGAGATAGATGTGCTAGAGCAAGAAGTTAATATTCTCATTTCTGTTTATATTTAGCTATTATTTATCATCATTCCGGTGGCCTAGTGGTTAGAGCCTATGCCTCAGATGTGGGAGGTCGCGTGTTCGAATCCCCGCCGAGACATACCACAGACGTATGAAAAATGGTACCAATAGCTGCCTCGCTAAGCGCTCAGCATTAAGAGGCTAGTGTTAGGACTGGTCAGCATGGTGTCAGGATAATGTGACTGGGTGGGACATGATGTTACATGTCTGCGGCATGATGCCCAAACATCAGTATAAGCTGTCACAATGAAGGTATCCTAAATCGTTAAAACTACGTAAACATCCACACACACACACACACACATTTATCTTCATTTGTTTCTTGTTAGCTACATTATTCAAAAAGGTGATTCAAACAAGCACCGGATGCGGGAGGTCGTGGGTTCGATCCCCGGCCGAGTCATACCAGAGACTTACAAAAATGGTACTAACAGCTGCCTTGCTTGGCGTTCAGCATTAAGAGGTTAGTGTTAGGACTGGTCGGCCTGGTGTCAGGATAATGTGACTGGGTGGGACATCATGCTACATGTCTGCGGCATGATGCCCCAGTGCTGGGCATCACTATAAACTGCCACATTGCAGACATCGTAGCGACATGACTGAAAAACTGTTAAAAGCTACGTTAAAAATCAAAAGATCACAAAGATCACAAACAAGCACAATTTTTATTATTTATTATAAAATCGTGTGTATCAGGATCTAATTGATTTCATGATGAAATGAATTTATTTATTCCAAAGATTTATTTTTGTTATGTAATATATCTAGTTTTTTTTCTATTATTAGATTAGTTAAGGAGATCGAAATTACTTAATAGAAAAATGACAGCAATGTTTCTCTATCCTCAAAGAAATATTGGTAATTCTAATAATCTCATTCAGCCTCATTGTGACTGTCATTTTGAGTTCTTTGCAATACAGGAAATTATAGATGAATACTGATATATATGTATAGCAACAGATCGGGCACGCGTGATGTCTGCGTATCGCTCTCGCCATAATAGTGAAACTGCCCTTCTGAGAGTAGTTAACGACCTTTTCTCTGCTTTGGATATTGGCAAATCACGACCCTCCCCGTCGTTGACTTGTCTGCGGTATTTGACACATTAGACCATAGTGTATTACTCCACCATTTCCAGCATGTTTTTGGTATTCACAATACACCATTGCTATGGTTCAAGTCCTACTTAGTGGACAGGACATCAGTTATATCCGCAAATGGAAAATATTCCAGCCCATTTTATCTGTTTTTGATGGTCCACAAGGTTGTGTTCTCGGTCCTGTTCTCTTCATTCTGTACACTCAGCCGCTCTGAAGTGTCATAGATCGACATCCGGTGTCTCAGCAATTGTATCCTGATGATACCCAATGTAACAATCTAGCTAACCAGCTGAAGTTGAGGTTACCATCCCAGGCGCAGAGAGATGCATTTCCAATATGAAGTCATGGATGAGATGTAACAAGCTGCAGATGAATGATGATAAAACTTAAGCCGTCCTGATCACCATGCAAAGACTTTCTCACTCACATCCTTTTCCACAAACAATAAGCATCAGCAACGTTATCATTGAAGGACAAGGTTTGATAACGGTCGATTCTGGCACAAAATCAAATTCAGATGAAACCCGTACAGATAAAATAGGCCCCTCGTTCTTTGTTAAATATGTATTTAATTCATTTCAACGACCGCTTTTAATAAAGAAAAGCAACCATTAAAAGTTAAAGAGTTTCTCCTCTATTATGGCGCCTATTTTCGTGGATTAAAGACAACATGGCTAAAGAGCTAAAAGTCCAGTTTCAAGCTGATGACTGAAAATAGTACCTCTAAAATTATGCATTTGCATACAATTTTGAATACATAAGATCAAAGAGGTTTATCCCAGACTTTAATAGCCATGATGTTTTTAATATATACAGAGAGAGAGAGAGAGAGAGAGAGAGAGAGAGAGAGAGAGAGAGAGTTCTGTTTCATTGTCAAAATTGTCTAGCGTAAAAAAGAGTTATTACATGTCCACCACCACCCGACACACCATGATATAGTCCAAGTCACCGACAAGAATAAGGAAAATAAATATTGCTAAAAGTGGTTGACAGAAAGAAAATGTAGGTTTGGCAAATTCAAATCTACCAAAATATATCACATTTTGTTACGTCTGATACAATTTAAGTATTTACTAACCATACTATCTTATACCGGTATGCCACCTGGAAAATATAGCCCCTACCATTACGTCCACGTCATTTAAATGCCAATAAATTTTCCTGTCGGCATACATATCTAAGATTACCTAGTACATTCTCAAATCGTATCAGATATTCTAGAAAATAAATCTGACATGTTCCAGCAGATTATACCCAGCTAAACCTAAATTTCCTTCCTGTCCGCCGCCCCGAGTGACTCGATGGTCTAAGGCGCTTGCCTTTACAGATTGCACACGTCTCACATCTATCCGCATGGGTTCGAGTCTCGGCACGGCCAACATGATTATGTAAAAAAGGTCTTGACTGTAACTTCCGGTGAGTCGGTGGTTATTCCCTGGGTTTTTCTTCCGCCAAATATATTGACCGCCGTGTGTAGCTTATCGTGTGCTGAAACATGGTGGTTAACCCAGAAAACCATTCCTGTCACGCACTTTTGGCATATTTAGTTGATGGGTTCTTTCTTATTTTATATCAAATGGCTCTCCTGAATGAAGGTAAGTAATATCATTTTAAAAGAATACATGGCATTAATACTAAAAGTTCATCTATACTCATTGGTAAATATAATTACCAAACTGTTCTATGTTACTGCCGTATTTCATATATTATTTTCATGATTTTCTTAATTCTGTAACAATTCATTTAATTGTATATTTAATGCTTAGGAAACTTATCATTATCCAATATGATTAATTTCATATCACCACTGCCCTAGTACAAACCTGATTTTAATTAAATTCAAGTTTATCCTTTCTGAATATCAAGAATTACACCACAGTGATGTCTCTATTTAAAATATAACAGTGCCTTCTCTTCTCTCCTTTCGCCCAAGCCTACCACCGAAAAAGGACCCTTATGTTGCAATGTCTGTTATGTGCGATAGTATGTATGGCTCAAAAGGTAAAGAAAATGTAGGTTTAACATATTCATATATATATATATATATATATATATATATATATATATATATATATATATATATATATATATATATATATATATATATATATATATATATATCACAGGTGGCTGACGCTAGCTTAATGTTGAAAAAAGCAATTACCTGAATGAAAAAAGTCATACCGAGTGACAAAATTACTTCTGATTACACGCATGACGCGTTCTGACAAATAACTCTAGCTATCTTACTATAAAAGGTAGTTCTTAAATAACATCCATGTATATTGTTAGTGGTGTTATTTAAGCATTACCTTTTGAGCATTTGAAGTGTGTGCTTACAGTACGTATACGAGGACAATCGGGAGTGGATCGTGTATTCGAACTGAATGGACTTTAGATGACAAATGCATAATTCTTTGAAGGAATCGGATTCCAAACGTTGAATAGAGCTAATGGTAAGTAGGAACTTACTTTTGCATCTTCTGCTGTTGTTGTTGTAGGGTTAAGCGCAATTTTTCAGCACACGATAGGCTATACATTGCGGCCAGTATTAATGGTGGAGGAAGAACCCGGGAAAACCCCGGAAAGAACCACCGACCCACGAGAAGCTATTGGCAAGCTTTCTCACATACCCACATTAGCCGAATCCGAGACTCGAACCCATGCAGACAGAGGTGAGATGGCAGTGATCCGTAACGGAGAGCGCTTTAGACCACTCGGCCACTCGGGGGCCCCCATCTTTGGCTGTTCTCAGATTAATGAAGGAATGTTTCGTAGAGTCTCAAACACTGTATCTTTCAGTAAATATCTCAACCTGCAGAAGAGTGTAACTTTGTCCTGGCAGTCAAAATTGTCGCAATGCGGAAGTTTCGGAGCCAGTAATTTCCGTTTAGTGCAACTAAAAAAAAATATTGATGACTCATGGGATAATCTGAGGCAATGTGTCACTTGGTATGATTTTTCCTTAAGGTTATTGCATCTTTTCAATATCAAGCTCGCGTCACCCACATGTGACCTATTAAATATTTTAGAAGCATATTTGACAGAATAGAAATTATTTTATTATTCTTCAAATTATCACACGTGAAATGGAGTATCTTATATTTAGTGCGAGTCACCGCTCTTACACACACACACACACACACACACACACACACACACACACCATAGTAAAGAGGTATTCGGAGACCCTTGCCATTTTCCCCCAATAACAATACCAAAAAAATAAAAAACGATTATGTCGTGATACCGATCTAAAATGTTTTGTTTAGTATGTTCTCAAGTAGTCTGATACAATACATGGGGAAACTTCCGGGTTCATATAAGGTCAAAAAATATGTGGCTATCACATTACACTGGTTTTAAAATTAGGGCATTTAGGTATTTTTTTAAAAATTATTTTATCTAAACTTTTTAATCTTATTTTATTATATTATTATTTATTTTCGGTAAAGGAGGACTTTAAAAAGTTCTCCAGGGTCTAAAATCGCCTTAAAATGACCTCAACTATATTAGTACCGATGTATAAAAATAAGATATTATTTAACGTACATATGGATATTCTGTATATATATATATATATATATATATATATATATATATATATATATATATATATATATATATATATATATATATCTTATGTTGGAAGGTGTAAAACCACTTTACAAAAATGAATGTCAACAAATAGACTTGTGCTACAGATTGCTTGCATGCCAATGTCTACAAGTTAAAGAATCTATAGACACATAATCAGCAAATCTGAGCCTCAAATTGGAATATAATTATGCAGTTCACAACTTTCGGTCTGATTGTGAACATAATGTATTTAAAGCTAAGTATGGTAGTGGATTTTCCTGAAATTAGTGGACTTTCTTTTCTTCTTAGACTGATAATGGAGTTCCTGATGTTATTTATTAATGTGAATGTTTAATTCAATAGGTTATTTTTACTTAGTTTCGTGAAATACGTTTCGTGACTATTGTAGTCTATATTCGTTTATGCAGCACGTGTACTTGTAACAAGTTGCACTACTCTGTAATATTTTTTCTATGATTGTCAATATCGTCATGCAGCTACAGCTTCTAGAGTTATTTCAACAATTTAGTTTCCATGATTCCTAAAGAATATGTGTGTCTGATAGCGTGTCAGATATAGTAAAACTTCATTTAATTTGACAATTTACTAATTTTGTTACAGCATAATAATGGTAATATCACAATTGCCTACCTTGTAACTGTTATTGCGATAAAAGCGTCACTGTTGCTACGAGCGGTGTTGTTTTGAGAATATGCAGCTGATCCGGTACAAATATAATTTATAACAACGAAAATTCGGTTATATGTGCATTTCTTGCACATCTTTAAAATAAATTTTGTTTCTTCTAGGAGCTGTAAATTATCGGTAATAGACAATTACAAATACCGATCTTATGAAAAACATTAAACATAGCATCAATGCCCGTTTATCAGTAATGCAAGTACAGGCCCGGCCTTAGGGCAAGGCGAACGCGGCAACCGCCTTGGGCCCCGTGCATTCAGAAAATCAACTCCGCGATGCAGATTTTTGCTGCCTTGGACCCCGCACATCCAAGGGCCAGGCCTGTGCAGGTATTAGAATCAAACCATTTTCTTTAAATTTAACGTAGCCCGCATGATTGAAACAACGTACAATTTTCAGAGGTTTCAACTTATCTAATAAGGAAAACTTCTTGAAAGTTTCTTGTTGTTTCACGACTGCCGGACAGTTAAATTGCAGAAATACTTGCAGGCAGTTGCATTTTTAATATTTTCCGCGTTCTATATACCACACGCGCTGATGCTGTTGACATCATCGCACGTTATAAATATGAAAAAAATACAATATAGTATTATAAATAACGAAAATAGATTTTGGACATTTTCTGAGACCATTACTGAGCTCTATGGTCCCTATTAACAGGCAACACGAAATCTAAGTGTCACACAAGACAGTAAGCTCGCTGTACACCAACTTGTAGTGAACGTATGCAGGGATGCATATGTGGAGCTGAGACGCATCAGCTTCATTAGCAAGTTTCTTTCGGTTGATGCCATTAAAACACTTGTATGTTCCTTAGTTCTTTAGGGAATGGACTACTGTAATTCATTTCTGTTTGGTTCATCACAGTATCTACTACAGAAACTTCAAAAAGTTCAAAATACTGCTGCTATGCTCATCCTTAGAATATGAATAACTGAGCACACCTCTCCCTCCTCTGTAACCATCACTGGCTATCCGTTCCATCAAGAATCAAGAACATACACTGTTCACTATGCTACCACATTTCGTTGGCTGGATCTGGTCCAGTATACCTATGTGACTTCATCCATGTGTACATCCCCTCTAGAAACTTACTCTCCTCTTCCCACACTCGCATTCTCATTTTTCCCACTGTTAAAATTAAGTCATATGGACAACGTTCTTTTGCGTACCAGGACCCAGCTACGTGGAACGAATTGTCCATAGATCTTAGACACAATGACACTGTGATCTCATTCAAGAGTGCTCTTAGAAATCACCTATTTCGACTGCCGAAATTATTTTAATCTTAGTGCATATATCTTCAGGTATTCTTCTCTTATTAAGAATAAGAGCAAATATAAAGGTAGCTAAAACAAGAACGAAGAATGCAAAAGCTACAAATGCTGCTATTATTACTAGCGTTACGATCTCTAACTGCTTCAAATATGGTATTATTACTAACGTTACGACCTCTAACTACTTCAAATATGCTATTATTATTAGCGTTACGATATCTACTTAAAATATAATATTATTACTAGTGTTACGATCTCTAACTAATTTAAATGCTGATATTATTACTAGCGTTACGATCTCTAACTGCTTCAAATATTATATTAATACTGCTGCGAGTGGTGCTCATCTGATTATGGTTCTTAATACTGTTAATAATACTACAACAACCGCTTCCAATACTAACACCATTTTATTAATATTATCACTGATGCTACTATTACTACTTCCGCTACCACTACAGTGCCACTATTGGCACCATACTATTAAACTTGCTACATCAACTGGTGCCAGTACCTGAACAACTAATTATATTCATAGTACCTCTTCTAGTCCTACTACTACTACTAGTTTGTTATGATATTTTATCTATGATCATGAACTCGTCAGTTCAAGTGCACTGCTCACATGTTCAGTCGCTGCAGACATCCTAGCGATATGACTGAAAAATTGTTAAAGCTACGTTAAAAATCCTAATCACACACACACACACACACACACACACACATTTTCAGTTCGTGCCAAAACCTTGTTGTATTGCAACAATCCAGGGGTTTAAATTGACCGAGCGGTGTCAAACCCCGGCGCGATTCCACTCGAAGTCATAAGACTTCCCCTTAATTCCAAAGACCCATAAACAACTACTGTTGTAAACTAGAAGGTCCATTCTATAAATAATTTTACTCTAATTGATACAAGACCACAGATCTCAACACCTCCCAATTGTCTATCAACAGCACATCTACATGGTTTCTCTTCATCAACTTTCCGTACTGTACCGTCAGCATTTCACGCCGTAAAACTATACAGCTCCCCCTAATACAGGAAACTGTTTCTATATCGCCACCTTAGGCCAGTCAAATCATGGTTTAAGCTGCATTTTGCTTTTAAATTTGCCTCACATTTGCCGCTTTTGGCATTAAAACGGTACCTGCCGACGACGGAACAGTACCGTCTCGTTTATTCCATTGTGTAATTTACCAGTCTCCAATAATAAATACTGAATCTGGAGTCACACAATCAATGTACACAATTAGATTTTAATATGGACTATTAAACTCCAGGAACACTCATGCGGCTCTTACCTGAATTCACCTAAATTAATCCAGGGCATCATGGAAACTCACTAACACTTCACTTCATGACGTTTACTCCTAGTAACTGACTAATTATTTCGGGCTGAGGAATATATTCCCAGCACCGACTTCCCATAATCAAACAAGTAATCACAAAAATCTAAGAATTCTTTAAAAGGAAGCGTTATAAACAATTGCGCATGCTCTAAATGTATTACATTATATTAACATATATATTATTCATTAGCAGTGCCACGTATTTCATACTATGATCAATATAACTAACCAAGATAGTGCCGAAACCGACATAAATAATATTAATGCTTCTTCAAAAAAGTCACGACGGAAACGTAATTATGTGAGAGACGACAAGAAATCTTCACATTGTGTAAGGGCAATGTTTCGGAATGGGCAGTTGTAAAAATACCAGCAATATCTAAACAAAATACATATGGTAATTTTGTCTTAAAGTTTGCCTGTAAAATACATACATTTGTTAATTATTTAACAATAGCAGCATGTAACATCTTGAAAAACACGGTTATTGTACATATCTTTTTGGCACTCATTTCTTCCATCTCTCATCAAAGAACTTCTTATTTTCTTGCGCGTCTATCTGTTAATTGTTTTATTGATTATTTGCCTATTCATTGCGCAACTCTAATGTTACAATGTTTTTAAGTTAGCAACGAAGTAAGTGCGAAATTAAGAAAATATATTTTAGCAGCGATGATATGTATGTATGTATGTGAAGTACTCAGGTAAATTATACAAAATGGTGCATATTTATTCCTCTTAGATTTTCTCAAAACAAAGTTTCAGCATTTAATATTGTACTGCTAAAATAAATATACAAGAACAACAGCTTCTCAAGTTTAAACCTCCATAATACAATAATATTTCGCACACGACTTTATTTCATAAAAACATTGTAAATTCGGCGGGGTGATTGGTATTTAACAACAGATATAGCTTCTGACCGTTATTTTATTGACCATTGTTTAGTAGTTCTTCAATGAAAAGACTTACATGTGTTAGGAATTGGTATTGAAAAAAGTTATGCGAAAGTACAAGGAATTGTACAATTAAAGGTACATATTCAATTCAAATCAATATTGCAGTCACTATTGGCCAATTCAAGATCCACGAAATGATTTATTTAAAATAGGAACAATTTGGTGAAAAAGTAAAGGATTTCCCACCCCCACACCATCTCTCTCTCTTCTCTCTCTCTCTCTCTCTCTCTCTCTCTCT
The DNA here is from genome assembly GCA_028554795.2 of Sinohyriopsis cumingii. Taxonomy (NCBI): domain Eukaryota; kingdom Metazoa; phylum Mollusca; class Bivalvia; order Unionida; family Unionidae; genus Sinohyriopsis; species Sinohyriopsis cumingii. The sequence goes on along the minus strand of CM068838.1, from coordinate 110,825,715 downwards.
CTCTCTCTCTCTCGTGCATGTTTCTATTTCTGTATGCATAAAGAAGTCTTTAAATGACACAGTCATTTTTATGTCATTACAATTTTGATATTGTAAATATTCTTGCCACCATTTCCTCTTATTTCGACATTGTGGTTTCATGTTTACGAATGGCTATTTGGTATATGACTTAAAAACGGGGTGGGGGGTGGGGGTGAAATGACACATGAATATCAACAAAGCCAAGTTTGTTGGGTTACTTAAGTAAGATATATAGTATTGTCTCTGACCTTTATCTTCTGACTCGAATAGACGAAACAAGATGTTACCTCCCATTTCTAATTGAGTGATACGTACTTAAAGACGGAAGTTCTGTTTAGGTAAACTTAGAGCGGATACTGTTTGCAAGCACAGACCAAACAGTCCATGTGGTCACTAGCACATATATGAATGGAGTTAAACGGGCAAACAAAACGTCCGTTTGTTTATTTTGAACCAATTACCACATAAAAAGCAACGAGGGCGCTGTCAATGTGTGCAGAAAGTAAGACCGATCGCGTCACAAAAAGAAAGTGTTTTTGAAGTTATCGTCATTGTGAGGCTACATATTATCATCATTGTCGTCGTCGTCACAATACTACTGCTACTACTACTACTAAAATTACCGCTAGTACTAATAGTACAACTATTATCATCGCAAGTACTAATTTCGTTACTTTCAGCTAATTCCAATGCTTCTCATGACGGCTGCTATGATTGATATTACGTATACAATAATGACTGCTACTATCGTTGATATTACGCATACAATAGTGACTGCTACTATCGTTGATATTGCGTCCACAATAGTGACTGCTACTATCGTTGCCATTACATATACACTAGTGACTGTTACTATCATTGCCATTACGTATACAATAGTGACTGCTACTATCATTACTATTACGTATACAATAGTGACTGCTACTATCATTGCCATTACGTATACAATAATGACTGCTACTATCATTGCCATTACGTATACAATAGTGACTGCTACTAGCATTACTATTACGTCCCCAATAGTGACTGCTACTAGCATTGCTATTACGTATACAATAATGACTGCTACTATCATTGCCATTACGTATACAATAATGACTGCTACTATCATTGCCATTACGTTTACAATAGTGACTGCTACTATCAGTACTATTACGACTTCAATGGTGACTGATATCGTGATGACTTTTATGCTCACATCAGTAACTGCTACTACCAGTACTATTACGTCCGAAATAGACTGGATTCTTTAGTCCTGATGATAACATTCTACGGTCCTCCCTGGTATCCCATGACCTTGCATCAGATCACCTCTGCATTATATGCCATCTTGATGTATCAGTCCCTAACCCTCCACCTTTATCTGCTACTAAGAGAAACCTCCGTATGATAAATAGAACCAAACTAATGCACGACATCCAAGCTAACCTAACAACTTGCTTACCTCCTACCGCAGAACAATTCGATAACTGTCTGTGTTCATTACTTGACAAACATGCCCCAGCTACCAAGTGCAGAGTATCAATTCAGAAGTGTTCTCCATGGTATAGCAGTGTTAGAAACCAGCTTCGCACTGCTAAAAGAGACCGCCGTAAAGCTGAGAGGCTCTGGCTTTCCACCAGACTCACTATTCATAAACAAATCTATGAAGTCGCTAAGAAGATTGTCACAAATATAGTCCATGCAGCGAAATCAGCCCACTACACTACTAAGATCATGGAAAGTTCCAGCTGCAAAGAGATCTTCGAGATTACTAAGAAGCCACTGTCAAGGAACAAATCAACACCGCTTCCGACTTTTTTCTCTCCAGTCGACCTTCCGGACATGTTTGCAAATTTCTTCCGTGACAAAGTATAAACCATTAGAGATTAGCCTGACACCACAATTTCAATTGACTCGTCGTCACCATACATTTGGGATACATAATTTGAGCGGCAACCATTAGCAGCATTTGAACCTGTCTCTACGGATTTCGTTCGTACAATCGTGATGAAGAGTGCACCAAAGTCATGTGAACTTGATCCAATTCCAACATCACTGCTGCTTGAGTGATTAGATCCAGTATTGCCTTCATTAACTGATGTTATTAATACCACTCTCTCATCTGGAGAATTCCCATCATTTTTCAAAACTGCCATTGTAAAGTCTCTGATGAAGAAACCAACACTAGATCATAACGATTTAAAGAACTACCGCCCTGTTTCTAATCTCCCATTTATTTAAAAAATCTTAGAAAAGGTTGTTCTATCCCAGCTTGTATCTCATCTAAATTCAAACAGTCTATTTAGCAACGTACAATCTGCATATCGCCCTTGCCACAGTACTGAAACAACTCTTCTAAACGTAGTTAATGACATTCTCTCTGCGTTGGATAGCGGAAAGATTACAGTCCTCACCCTCATTGATTTGTCTGCAGCATTTGACACTATAGACCATGATATATTACTTCACCGTCTCCAGCATGTATTTGGCATTCATGATGCAGCCTTACTGTGGTTCAAGTCCTACTTGGTCAACAGGACACAGATTGTATCTGCAAATGGAATACTCTCCAGCCCAGTTGATCTATGTTGTGGTGTTCCACAGGGGTCTGTTTTTGGTCTTGTTCTCTTCATTATGTACACTAAGTTGCTCTCAAGTGTCATAGATCATCATCCAGTATCTCACCAATTGTACGCTGATGACACCCAAATATACAAATCTAGCCACCCAACTGAAGTTGATGCTACCATCCAAGGTGTAGAGAGGTGCATTTCTGATGTGAAATCATGGATGATTTGTAACAAGCTGCAGATGAATTATGATAAAATTGAGGCCATTCTGATCACAACACAAAGACTTTCTCATTCACATCCTTTACCTCAAACAATAAATACCAGCAACGCCAACATTAAATTCAAACAATCAGTACGAAACCTATGTGTTACTCTGGACAATACTCTCACACTGCACCAACATGTCATGAACATATGCAAGGCTGCATATCTTGAGCTGAGACGCATCAGCTCCATTCAAAGATATCTTTCAGTTGATGCCACTAAAACACTTGTGTGTTCATTAGTACTTTCAAGACTGGACTATTGTAACTCAATTATGTCTGGTTCATCTCAATATCTACTCCAGAAACTTCAAAGAGCTCAAAACACAGCTGCTCGGATCATACTTAGAGTACCACGATCATAGCACACTCCCAGCTGCTCTGTACCCTACACTGGCTATCCATTCGATCTAGAATCAAACACAAAATTTGTTCTCTGTGCTACGTTTCACTGTCGAACTCTAGTCCATCATACCTATTTGACCTCACCCATGTAGACACCAGCAAGATACTTACGCTCCTCTTCTGACAATCGTATACTCATTATTCCCACTATGAAAACAAAGTCATATGGACAGCGTTCTTTTGCATACCAAGGCCCAGCAACGTGGAATGAATTGCCCACTGAACTTAGACACAAAGTCACAGTGATCACATTCAAGAGGGCTCTCAAAACTCACTTATTTCGACAAAACTTAAAGACCTAATAATATTTCCTACCTGAAATATTCTCAGCATGTTTTTTTAATTTTTAAAAATTTTAAATAATGTTTTCCTAATTTCATGTTGTTTGTTATTTTAATATTATGTTTCTTATCTTATATGTGTTGTCTAATGTTGTAAAGCGCTTAGAGCTTCTAAATATTAGGCGCAATACAAAGTCATTATTATTATTATTATTATTATTATTATTATTAAATAGTGACTGCTATTATCATTGTTATTACGTCCACCCTATGGACTGTTACTATCATTGATATTACGTAAACAATAGTGACCGCTACTACCTGTACTATTACGTTACAGTGGTTACTACTGCTATCATTAATATTACGTCCACAATAGTGACTGCTACTATCATTGCTATTACATCTACAATTGTGACAGTTGCTATCATTGCTATTACGTAAACAATGGTGACTGTTACTACCAGTACTTTTACGTACATAATAGTGACTGCTACTATCATTGCTATTACGTCCACAATAGTGACTGCTACTATCATTGCTATTACGTCCACAATAGTGACTGCTACTACCAGTACTATTACGTCGGTAATAGTGACTGCTACTATCATTGCTATTACGTCCACAATAGTGACTGCTACTGCCAGTACTATTACATCCAAAATAGTGACTGCTACTGACAGTACTATTACGTCCTTAATAGTGACTACTACTGTCATTGCTATTACATTCACAATAGTGACATCTACTGCCAGTACTATTATGTCCATTATGTTCATGATACAATTCATTGCTGTTGTCTTTGACTGCTATTACAACCATCATCTGTGTCAACAATTGCATCTCAACCAGACAATCATATTTCTTCACATAAATTCTTAGTTTTCATGTTTGAATATTTTCCACGCCTGCCAAGACTTTCGTCACAGGAAGAAACTACAGACCAAAAGAAAACCATTCACGTAACACAAATCAAAAGGCTGAGAGAAAGGCCACAATAATTTACATCTTTATTTGTTAATGGAAATATACAGAACAATAGATGTGTGTGCCTATGTGTGTACAATCATTTTTTTTAAACCAATGATTTCATTTTCAATCAAATAAGCACCATCATTAAATTGCAAGCTATAAACTAGCTGGCATACAATAAAATGTGCTAAATAGGCAGACAAGTGTAGCGGAAAGAATTCAACGCCACATACAATGAGAAATGTTTATTATCCTATCATGTATTTAAAATATGCCATTTATTTCCATTAAGAAATATTTACCTGAGCACATTTGTATAGACCACTTTTAGGGTCTGCAGACATAGCTTCTGAGTGAATGCCCTGTTATTAGTTACCTGATTCCTAATTGCGGTTAATTAATTGTGATGTGATGCCTTTAATCCTAGAATTAGATATGTATTATTAATAGTATGACTCAGTCGCAGCTATTTGGCGCGTATCTACTAAAATCAACTTGAATCTTTAAAATAACGTCAGTTTGCATTATTTAATATTATGAAACAAAATGCAATGCTAACGGATGATATCACGGAATGGGAGCCATTTTTTAAATTAATACTGACGTAACTTTGATTTCCGGAAGTTTGGAAAGACTTCAATTCTCCTATTTGAAATCTTGGGGTATAGTTTAGTTTCGTCAGACCAGATGTGGAGTTAAAGTGATTTGGCATGTTTATGGTTCTTATTATGTTTTCCTAGTTTATGAGCCAATGTAATGTGTTTGGACATATGATTCCAGGTTCAATATTTTTGCCTGATTTGTAACGACCTATATCAGTGTATATCAGCCTATGTAACCCTGTTGACTGCAACGGTTCGAGTGTTTGTAATTGGGCCGGCCTATATTTATTATGCTATATTATAAGAGAACGAACAAATGTCATAAAAACGCTAAACAGGGTATAAGCTTCTGTTGTTCTTTTATTTTAGTTTTTGTTTTGTGTCTCTCCTGTTTCTGTTATCTTGGCCTGTTTCCTTGCCTTTGAGCAATTGTTATAGTCTAAGTTTTTGGCGTGTAAATGTCAGGTTATTAGCAGGTTTGTTATTTGCATTACTTGCACCCTTGAGTTCGAGCAATTTTAATGAAAGAAGTTTTGTGTTGTGATGTGATGTGATTTAGATTTTTAACGTAGCTTTAACAATTTTTCAGTCATATCGGTACGATGTCTGCAATGTGGCAGTTTATAGTGATGTCTAGCACTGGGGCATCATGCCGCAGACATGTAGCATGATGTCCCACCCAGTCACATTATCCTGACACCGGGCCGACCAGTCCTAACACTAACCTTTTAATGCCGAGCGCCAAGCAAGGCAGCTGTTAGTACCGTTTTTGTAAGTCTTTGGCATGACTCGGCCGGGGATCGAACCCACGACCTCCCGCATCCGAGGCGGACGCTCTAACCACTAGGCCATGAAAGAAGTTTTAAAGATATCAGTCTTGATTATATTAGCGGCTACTGTTAAAGTATCATTATATAATACAAAACTTAGGTTTTCATGCTGGACTTGTTATTCGGGTGTTCTTTCGTCTCTTTTCCAGGCACATCGTTATCTACAGCGCTCGCCTTTACAGATCGCTGACCGTAGAAAGGTCCTTAATTGACACAGTAAGTTTGAATTTTTCTTGTGTGTCATAATAATTTTACGTGTGTACAATTTTTATAAATTATTTATAAATTATTTAGATTATATTAAATAATGTTCTGTCATTTCGACATTACTCGTGAGTTTCCTTGTAGATCATGAAGAAATTGTGATTCCCTTTAAGACATCAGTGATTCCGTTTTATGTATTCCAAGCAGATGTGGTTTATAACTTACAATTTACAGATATATATTTGCAATATGAGTCAAAAACGAGAGAGAGCAAATTAACCAAAGAAAATCACGATTGACAATTTTGTGCCTTTACCTGTACCTATTTATTGTATCTAATTTTTTATCTTAAAGCAGAGGCAAAACAAAAATAAGATCTTGTGTTTGGAGCAAGATATATGTTCCTATAACTGAAATTCTTTGAAGTTAAGAGAAGAATGGTAATTTACGCAAGTACGGACCTAATCACTCATATAGGAAACTAACACGTAAATAAATGATCGAACTTAAACGCGCAAACATGAAGTACATTTGTGTATTCTATCAATAACCACAAAAAGGGTCAAGGACGCACTCATATAATGTTCAAGAAGAAAGAAAGATCAAGTGTCAGAAAAGAAAGTATATGTAGAGTCCATGTCTTTGTGTCACTATATATGATTATCTTCGACATCAGAATCTAGTACCGGCCAAAACAGTAGCAGTGTCAGCAACACGACCACTACTACTGTTGCTACTACACGCTTTTATCCCTTACATCACAATTTTAAATAAAAATTAGATCGTACTTGAGACGGAACCAAATTTGACATGGGAATTGATCAGATAGTTGAGGACGGTGGACGACATCATGATCGATTTGACGCCGATATCATTAAGTAGATTTGAAAAAGCATATGACAAGAAATTTTCAGCTGATTAAATATACCTAAAAGAAAATCTTTCCTTTAATTTTTTGGACAAGGCCGATCGCGTGATACCATCAGCGACAAATTGTATCACTTTGGTATATTAATCTCTAACGTTGCAGCTGCTTGATATAAAGAAACGTATTCTGCCCAGTCACCGGTTTCTAGATTTGTGGCGATGACAGGATGGGCAGGAACAAAACTTCTTGCAGCGTTACCATGACCGCAACGAACATTTTCACGATGCTAACGATCTTTAAGTTTTCTATGCGATTGTCAAATTTAAGATGATCTACCACATAACCTGTGGGGATGATGCCACGATGAGCTTCAAATACAAAGCGATGACGGTACATCTTTGTTTATGTAATTACTTAACCGGAAACATCAATCAGCGAGTATCCGCTGTTGTTGATTATCATCACGAGTAATATTTTTGTTCGCACATGACGAATATTTCCATCCTTATCAGCCTCATATCGATCAAATACAAGCCAAGTTGCCATTGCTGTACAAATATCTTTTCACTCTACCTGTTAAATTGATTGTATTTTTCGTAGACCCTCGAAACAGCTAGATAATCTTCATTACGGTCCAGGTAATATTTATGCAGCGCAATCAGCTTTAAAAGGCATGTAGGCGGTGATGTTTTTATTAGGGCATATCATGTGTATCTGGTCGTATTTAAATTTGGTAATCTCTGGTACACAAAATCACATCGGTCTCTAATTGTTGGTTTCACAGAAACAATATAGATCATTCGTCGGCATTTCCGTAATCTAGTCGGTCGTCGTCCTCCCCAAAAAAATAAAATCAATCCGAGCGGTGGGTCTCTGTTCGAGCCAAAATCACGGAGTTTCTGAAGAAAAAAATCAATAACATCCCATTGGTTGGGCTGGATCAGGTGAATAGGCAAAGTCAACTGCAAACTGAGTAGTGTGTTTTGTCATGTGGGGTCTATTGCAAAATACTGTCGCAAATGACGGTGTATTTAAGGAGAGAATTAAGCATTCAGATTCATTCCGATTTGGAGTTATTTTCACTTCTTTTATTCTTGTTGTAAGACTGCAGACGTGTTTTATGATGTACTTAAATATTATTAGAGAGGAAAAACATTAACTTGGACTGTTCAGTGGAAACAGAAACTGCTCATTATTTGGACGATAAATTTATTCTGGAACTGTTTTACAATTATTCAGAGGCAGTCTGGACAATGCCATGTTGATAACGTCACGGTTCTGGGAAGACCAGTACATTTCCGGTTTCGAAAATTTACAAGGAACTTTACATTAATTATTTCATAGACCTTTATAAGGATTAGTTTGGATTCACTTCATGATACTGTGAGTTCCTCTCACATTTTCATTATGAATTTGTTAATGAAATTGTTTGTTAAGTGTTACAAAACTTGTTGGTTTTGCTTCTTTCTGTTACTTCATTTGTGACCACAGTCTTAATAGAAATAAGCGGATCTGAGAAGAAGAAAAAGATGTGCTTTAAAAAAAAAAGAGATTCGGATGAATATTAGTGATTAGCTGGGGCGCTGGAATGTACATTGAAGGGCCAATATTGGCGGAAGACAATTCGACATAGTCTGGTGTCAACTTCTTATGTTTACAATGATGACGTCATCTGATTTTGTTTTTCAGCTTTCACCCACGGATGTCGCCGATCAACGTCTAATTAATTCGTACACATATGAAAATGGCTGGGTTTCTCAGTTCGAGGGAGAATTTCCACGGCTCATAATGTGATTAAACGTCGACATTACCTGGTTTTAATGGAACCCAACGATGTTTATGGCCAATATCTTTCAAAATTCTGTATTATTCAGATGATTTGACATATAAGACTTTTTGCACGTAACGGCGGCATTGGGGCTTTACAAACATTTCGCCATTTCAAACGATGTGATCTTCGCGTAAAATCTGCCATGTGAAGACATAAGATATACAACCTTTATTCACAAGCGTATTAAAGGTACGTGCTATCCATCACATGTATTTGTAATTTTTTTACCCAAGTCTGGTGACCTCAGTCTATGGATTTATTTGATTATTTAGGAGGAAAAGCGTTTGGCTCCTACAGGGATTGACTGCCATCTGGCAAGCATCCATCATTCCGTCGATTTAGATGTTGATGATATCACAGCATATACACTTAAATATTAAAAGTACACAAAGTTTAAAGGAACATGTTTCCATTCCACACCATTTCAGTTATCAACATTTATATTGAAATACGTGGTTTGGTGAAAGCAGATTGAAACATTTCTGTGTATTTACCATTCAATCCATATCTCCTGCTTCAGAAGAACTAATCCTGCACAGTTTTATAGATATGAACAGTAGAAGTGCTGTCGATTTATATAAGGAATCACTGAAATATTTAGTTTAATGTATATATCTCATTAGGTATGGACAATAATGCTATTTGCTAGGATCTGTGTCAGTTGTATTATTTGAAGCTTTACACAGTTTAAACATCAATAATTGCAATGCCAGTAGCTGGTAAAGGAAAGTTATATTTCTGTCAGAATGTTACCACGTGATCAAAATGAAACTGTAAGGAGAACTACTTTTCTAGATCTTGGTTTATTGCTATTAAGTGTATCATCATTTATCTCACAGCGAAATTTTAATATGTTACAAGTTATTGCAGTAAACTATGACCATAATATGGGCAGTATATTTTGTGTTTCAGGTCAAAATGACTGAATATGAAATAACAGAGGTCAGTGATTTGTAATATGGTCCTGCACAACGTATAAAATGGCAAGATGCTTGCTTGAGCAGAAAGAGCTGAAGTTATTAAGTACCAAATTTGATATGAAAATGCGTGCAGATCAGTTTGACATTAGAAGAAAGATATTTACTACAATATTTAAACTTATTGACATAATATATTCTTCATGTGCGGCAACGCAGTCACCTCTTTTGCTGGAAAAGAGAATATATGGAAGTATCGGCGAGGGAATTAACTATCCTAGAAAGGGTAACTATGAAAAAGACATTGACATCGTATGGATTTCTAGAACTAGCGTAGCTGTGGAAAGTATAGATGATGGGGTTTCGTATCAGACTCAAAATGGCATATACCTAATAGAGAACGAACAGTCTATACCAGGATATTGTTACCTCCGTAAGATCAAGGAGCCTCCATGGTATGGTTTTCCAAGCTCGTTGAATCCATTGACTTCAGAAATAAGTGGAATCCGATATCTTTCAGGTTCGGCGATAAAAAAGTATATGAAAAAATGTATGAGAATTACTGATCTGCCGTCTTATTTTTTTAGCTGGATGTGTGATTTTTATGGCAAAGTGCATTGTGAACCAATACAACAAAAAGGGCCAGCGACATATTTTCGTTCTAAATTCGAAATATCAAATCCCTTAGGAGTATCTAAGACTGATTGTGTGTTCGTAATTCGCTGCCCAAAGTGGCCTTCATTTGCATCTGAGTGGACCACAAGGAGAAGACCATATGACTGGCCCACAGAAAAGCAAATCAAAGAAATAGTAGCCAAAGGTATATATTTTGCCCCAGTTGGCTGTAACGGTCACCGAAATGGAGATCTACAATGGAGATATTCTTTCAACGAAGCCGAGAAACAGCTTGTCCTTTCCTTCAACGCTACTCAAGCGAAATGTTATGCTCTGTTAAAAAGAGTAATATCAGAAAATGTGACGCCGCATTTTGAGAGCGATATTATCAGCTCTTATCATCTAAAGACCCTAATGTTCTGGATGATAGAACAGAGCGATCAACAAAATTGGGTTCCAGCCAATTTGATCGAATGCCTTTTCTATGTTCTTGACAGCCTACTCCGGTGTGTGGAGAAGGGAACTTGTCCAAGTTATTTCATCCCAGACGAAAATCTGTTTCTTTATAAAGTTACAGAGGAAAATAAGGAAACTCTGCAAAACTGTATTAAATGCATCATTGCAGATGGTTCGCCCGTTTTAACTAGACTATCTAACTTTGCTGTTGATCGTGCCTTTATCCGGTATATCCAACAAGAATACGACTCGCAAGAATATGCACAAGCTGGAATGAATTATGATCTCATATTCACTCGTACAATCAGACTTGGTCATATTGAGAGTATGTACTTACCATTGTATCTTGTCCAAGCAGACGTTTTCAAACTCCAAGAGTCAGATAAAATAGTTTCTTATTTCAATGATTTATTAAGTACTTTAATTCGTGTGGTCAATGCATGTGATGATGCAACTGTAAAGGAAATAATGACTAATATCGTTGCACTCGTATGCAGCAGCTATGGAACTCACTGTCTCTCCATCTCTCTTTGTCAGAATGTTGAGATTTCAGAAACCAGTGAAATGGAAAACCTTGGAGATAAATATATAGAACTTTCTTGCTTGAGAAAACAAGTGGCATGTCTAGCAAAGCATGCAAGCTATGCATACATGCGTGGAAATCTCCAATCCGTTCTTTCTACTGCAGACAATATAATTCGAATGTATGGCGAACATTCATGGAATGTATTTAGCACTGATGCTCCTCGGGATGTGCAGACACGAAATATAATACACAGCACTTTGAACTATGAAGTGAAGACAGGTTCTGGAGGAGCTGTTATATTCATGAAGAACGAGATTTATGTAGTCCCAGGCAATGCAAAGGTTGAAATGTTTATGTTTGGGCACGTAACAGATCCCTTAAGCATTTTATCCAAATTCAGTCAGCGCTTGGTGGTCAACCCATATTTGTACGCAACGTATCTGGGCTTTCTAACGAATTGTGACATGAGACTTCAAAAGGAAGCTGACAAAGCCATTAAAACGATGGAAAGTATATGCAGTGAGCCTCCCAATTCCCATCTGACAGCTTCTCTAAATCTGCTCGGCGACTGCTATCTGAAAAGAGGAAAAGTAGACAAGGCGATGGAGAAGTTTGCCCTTTCAATGCAGAGGAACAGCAGGAGAAACGCCGCACCCTGGCATGTGGCCAGGCTGGTATGGAGAAAACTATTAAACAGATGGTCAAAGACGCGTGATGAAGACTATTAGGTAAAAACAATTTCAAAACAAAGCATTCTCCTTCGGAAAAATACGGCAGGTGACCTGACGCATATAAAGGAAAAGTTCCGATTAAACGATTATAACGTTGAATATGGATGCAAAATTATATTTTGTCTGGACTAGTAGAAACGTAATTAAAATTAGGGAGCTTTTAAGCCAATACTTGTCTGTATTACATCAAAAATATATAGCAGATGGTAAATTTTAATATATATATATATATATATATATATATATATATATATATATATATATATATATATATATATATATATATATATATATATATATATATATATATATATATATATATATATATATATATATATATATATATATATATACAAAACTATATATGAATTTTATTCAGAATCGACACGAAAACCCCCCACAAATTTGATAGAAATTTGATACAATGCAAGGATTCATCGAAGCCACCAGGTTGAGATGAATCCAATTACAATATCAAAGTATTCCCTCACCCCCAATTCGGAAAAATAAAATGCGAATGGGAGTTTGCATCTATTACACATCCAGCTCTTATGATTTCCAAAAATTTTAGGTATACAGTGTGGGTGGAATTCAAGGCAAATTATTATTTATAGCGTTTGATGTTATGCATCGAAGAATTTCGACTCGCATAAATTAATGAAAATCCATTTTACGTATTTTCGTTCATGGTTTTAAGAAAATGTAGATGAATACGATAATAAACTTCCTTGCAAGTTTCATTCATCTCATGTAAGTATTACCTTACTAATTACGTTCCTTATGTATTTCATCATTTGATTAACATTTATGAAGAAGTTCAGTGCTTAAGCTACAAGTTCAGATGCACAAGGACAATCTTAATTATGTTAAGCATAAAATCTGGATATGGTACATCTTAAAATCAGTATGAGTGACCTTTACAGAACGGACTGAACCACACTTATTTGGATGGCATCCTAGGCAAACGCCTGTAGAAGGAACTTTATAACTAGTTTTGTCTCTTTCACGATTTTATATATATATATATATATATATATATATATATATATATATATATATATATATATATATATATATATGTAATTCGCGTTGATTGTTAGTTATTTGTATTCATTATATGCTAGGGTTATGCAAAATTGTATTTTGTAACAGACCTGATCCAAAAAAAAGTTCATTGTCCACCTCACCACAACCGTTGCTTTTTTTGTATACAACATTGTTTATATTTCTCTGAGTGTAGTATAAATATTAAGATCATTATCTTAATCTGAGACAACAACATTAGATTTATCAAATAAATGGACCTGTTATAAGTGATGTTTGTCGCATTCTTTATTATAATTTTGATAACAGAACTTGTCTTGTTTACAGTCAAGATTATTGACGTCAAAATGCTAATTGTGACCTAGGTCAGGTAGAGGACTATATAATCTTGTTTACTGGTTAAATTAATTATTTCTGTTATAACATCTGGACAGAAATCGTCGTTGTGTACTGTAAGTGAAGTTATCTAATTTAAATTGCTCTTCGCTGGAAATACAAAGTGCTCCATACTATTCTTAGAATGAGACATTAACTTGGAATTATAGTGAATTCCAACAAAGATTTATTGTATTATTGTGATTCATCAAAAGACTGTTGGTACATCATTAAAATTGAGGTCTTTGGTACAATAGTACATTAGAGACTACATGCCATTACAGGCTCATCAGCACCTTCAACGTTGGAAATTATCTGGAATACCACTAAAGGTTATTCAGAAATTTATAAATTCGGATTTGTGTTAGAAATTCTAAGATAATTTGGGATTTAATTCACAATACCATAAGTTCCTTCTTTTACAGTTTCACTTTGAATTCTATGGAAAACAAATTACTATTTCTTGACTTAGTATATACTTCTCACAACATTTCTCGCGTAATGATAAGCATATATAGTCATGAAAAAAATGTTATGTTTCTCGAATATTTGAGAGTGCTTTCAGTGGGAATAATAAACGGAAGTAGACAAATCGATTCCGTTGGCTTCTGTATGAAGACAACTAATCCACTATTTCTTTTGAAATATAAGGTACGTTGGAATTACAACATTGCTTAAGTTAAGAAAACAGATGTTTCTCTTGGGATATGCAAGTAAAATAAGCTATTTTATTAACTGAACTCATCTCCATATAGGAACCAACTGGCCCGGATAAAACACAACATATTTTTTTAATGAAAGATAAAATATCGATATGTCTGATTCTTGGCAACCTCTGTTTTGAAAATGGTTGGGTTTGTTACCGTGTATAATCATAGCAGCTCTCACCGTGTGCAGTCATTTTTAGACTTATATTTGTCACATCACAATCTCAAAGACGTTTTCCTTAGTAGTGTGCTAATGAGGATTTTGTTGGCTATTGACATAGGTCGCTGCCTTCTATACCATATGACTGTTCTCTTTTTCGGTTACAAATAGGTCACTTTTACTGATGGTACGTCCCAAGGGCTTAAGCTACGTAACAATAAAAAGCAAAATCCCCAAAAGCATTCTATAATCCAAAAATTAAATGTATTTTCCTAAAATCAAAAACCAAACAAAGTGAAAGCATGTATTAAAAATAACTTACAGTATGGTATGAATTCCTAGAATATTTCCTAAATGTACTCTCAATATTACAGTAATCCAGAAACGCTCCACAAGTATTCCGAACGAACGGTTTTAATATGCTTATGTGCTAGCACCATTGGCGAATCACTGTTCTAATATGCAAAAGTTCTACTTCAAGGTTGCATCAATTTCTGCACTAGCACATTGTGAGTTCATTGACCAAGTGCTTGAGTGATGCTTTAATAGAAATAATAATTTATCCTCCAACTTCTATTACCGGTACAAAGGAGAAAGTGCTCTGTTTTCATCATATGGTGAAACACGAACAGTCTAGCCTACTGCCTGACTGAGGCAGAAGGCAATGAGCAAACAGATCACACCCATACCACTAAATCGTATTCGGGCAATTTAATCTTCCAGGATTGAACTTCTAGCTATATAGAGAGGGTGGTAGGTTTAATTTGATCATATAATAGAAGACGTGATCCTCAGAATATTTTTAACTAGACTTATATTCCTATTATTGATAGGTAAATGAAGCGATTTCCAGCCATGCAACAATAGTTTGGTGATAATTCACTTCCCTACAGAACATTCATTTTTATGGTCAGTTCGATATTTTTAACAACATTGAATAGAAAAACAACATATATTTAACTTCATAGTCTGAAGAGAACGACGGAGGAAACTTCTACAGTCTAAAGGGTAATTGCTAACAATGTATTTCTCATTATATTCACGGATTGCATCTCTCTGAACTGTAACATGTCGTTTTCAAGCATTCCTCATAAATCCTAATTATACCGAGTAACAAATGATTTCTCGCAATAAGCTATAAAACTATAATGTCTTATATGGATTGATTACATAGAGTTTTGTTTCATTAGTATTTACTTCTTTGAATTATATTTTTCGAAAGATAACAAGTGACCCTGTCTGGATGACACAAAAGCATCGATGCGTTTACTTCCGGTACATTGATTTTGCCTCTAAGTCGGCGTGACAGTGGTCTTATTATTTTCTCAATTTACTTCCGGTACATTTATTTTGCCTCAATGTCGGCCTAACAGTGGTCTTATTATTTTCTCAATTTCTTTTGCCTACATGGTATGATTTGTAACTGACAAAAATGTAAGTAAGTCTCCTTATCAACACAAAGCACAAATCCGTGGAATCTGATTGGTCAATCAAGATTTAATATAAAGTTGTACATCTCGTCTGACGACGTATAGCAGAGATCGGCGACGCGTCATGTAAATGTGTTATGCGTATCACGTGATACACAAAAGTGAAACTGTAAGACAAACAATGATAACGGCTGATAATACAGCATGTGTAAGGAAATAATATTTAAAAAAAACCAATGGTATGGAACTGCATTTGTATTGCTGCTTTTATCTTACAGCCTTCAACAACAAATTTATAGCCATAGTGTATATATATATATATATATATATATATATATATATATATATATATATATATATATATATATATATATATATGACAAAAAAAATATAAATATAATGAAGTAATTGACATGATTCTCTGTTTTGATTTAGTCTACATTGAAGACAGTTTTAATTCATGTTTTTAGAACATTTTGAAGAGTTAATCTACATGGATCATTTCAAAATAATAAAGTTTTATATTTTTTTAGTGATAATACACTTGTACACACAAGAAGTTTTAAAACTGATGACAGTGTATAAATGTTTATCATTTAGTAAATGACATGCCATCCTGAAATATTCATGAATCATTATTTGTTTTAGATATAAGATCAAAATAAAATATATTGGTGATGCAACTTTTGTCTTTTTTAAGGAAGTTTCCACCGTTTTGTAATCATTGTTTCCTTTATATTTTTATTGGTAACAACATTTCTGCCATAATATGTAATTCGTGTCACAGCATCACAGACAGGGGTTTCTCTATACATACTGGCCTCTTCTGGTATCTACAAAACAAATCAGAAAACATGTAAATATGTTACATATCACAGTTGACTTTGAATGTGTGAGATTTATATGTTTGTTTACTCGTGTTTTTTATTTTACACTTAAAAAGAAATATCTGAATAAAGGTTCCTACATATTAAATAAGCTGCAATTTGTACAGTTTTGTATATCAAGCCTGTAGCAGTCCGTCATGATTTCGACACCTGCAATGATAACATTTGAAAGTGTATTGTCAGTGTGTTCCGCCATGTATACTGTAGTACAAAAGCCGGTTTATTTGTCCTACATTCTAAGTCGGCGAGCTATACATTGCCGTGCTATTTTTAGCAATTAACAGTGTCGGTCGATCTCTGCTATACAATAATATCTTAGATCTCGTGCACCTTACGCAACGTTCAAGGTAGATAACTTTTGTCTGTGGTCTTGCTTCTCAAGCATACTTTAAGGTTTGTTTCCGTTTATGCGATGGGTAATTTACCTTTCTTAATTTTGTAATAACTTTTAAATTTCTTGGCTATATTCAGTGTTAAAAGTCACATGTTGATGTTCCTGTAGGAAGGCAATTAGAGCAAATAATTATTATACTTTGACGCGATTAGGTGCTTAAATGAATAGGTTACTAATCATATTCAGACACAACAAAAAGAAAAACATGCAGGTATCCGAATTCGTCATATCAGGAATTACATCACAATTAATACTTCCAGTTCAGTACCAGGAATTACATCACAATTAATACTTCAGTTCAGTACCCACGAATGCAGTTCTAGTCTATTTTTAGAACATTTTTTCCTCTCTCATTTTGGTGGCGATAGAAGAGTTTTATTTATGCATTTTTGGTAGGGATTTAAAGGTAACTGTTTATTCTTGATAATATGAGCTCAGGGTGTTGTTGTCTGTATGTATTTTGGCGACAGTGCACAGTGAGTAATAAGGCCTTGGTGATGATCCGGAAGTGAAATATGTGTTCTGTTTACATGCTGTTATGTTGACAGTCAATCATCTAAAAAAAGAGCAGGTCAACCTTTGACAAGAACTTCACCGTGAAGTCATCTTTGAAGGTATTTTAGACTAACATATGATTTGCATTGATTGTCACACAGTGGAAAGGTCAGTACTGAGAAATAAATGTAGAGAACATATAGTAAAATTAATTGTGTACTATGTCCATCAGCTGAAAGGTGAGTGATACCTGTGCATACTTATAAAGATGTTATGTTGCCCGAGCCGTAAAAATGTTTTTATTTTTTTATTCGGATTTACTTTTATAATTTTTCTACCAATGTGTTCATAACGTTCGCTTTTACAAAATGCATTTTCTTAATTGCATCAAAAACACAAATGTAGCACAGTCCAAAATGTAAGATGGTAAATACAAACTACAAAGATGAGCACTTCTGTATCCAACATCCCCATATATATATATATATATATATATATATATATATATATATATATATATATATATATATATATATATATATATATATATGTGAGTGTGTGTGTGTGTGTGTGTGTGTGTGTGTGTGTGTTTCTTCGTTGTCGTTACTTGCTATCGTGTGTTCCTTAGCTCTCTTGTTATGCATTTCTGAACGTGTATTAACATACTCTTTGTTTCATTCTTACCGGTGTTGTTGTAAAAAGTGTTCTTCTTAGAACTGCTGGAAATATATTACTTATCTATGACATTATATATTGGCTGTCAAGCTACATGTAAATTATTATCCCTGTTTTCTATAGGATAGCATAAATATTTCTCAACTTTCGATGTGTTTAAGATCGTGCTTTTCCAGTGCCGAACAGTTGGATAGCTGTATCCTACCTCACACGTGACCTTACCCTCACTTGTTGACTATTTGTGGCGTTCTAATGCTATCTTAGTGCACACAAAGCAGTAAATACTTTCCGATTTCTTATCAACACTTTAACATTCTTTCTCAGTAATAACAATAAACATTGCTTGCGATACTTTTGCATACTAAAACAAACACTTGTTGAAGTTAAGTGTTCCTCAAACAGGCCGTTTCACATATCGACCTAGCTACATGTACGGTTTCTTTTGTTCAATTTCGAATCGAGAACTTCGTTGCTGTAATTGTTAATGTGTTTTGTGTTTTTTTAAATTCATAATATCATTATTATATCTGAAGAGTAAATCAACTTAAGGTCAAGGTCTTAATTAATGTTATGGTCAAGAGTGGACTTTAATTTTGACCTTGTTACATTTGTATAATTGCGCGAGGTATCCACTATACACAATTTGAATGCTGTGAAAAAACATTACCATAGTCGTTTCAACAACTGGTCTTTGGAATCTATAATACGTGTAAACACCATTTAAAGTTTGCACTGAATTATTCAATGTAAACCTTACTTTTTACGTTCTATCTTAAGGTAAGGGAATTTTAAAGATACATCAGTTTCACAATATGCCATTTTGACGTCGACCCTCATTTTTCATTCATTAATTTGAATGTATCATTTTGCTTCGGTGTAGTTCGATAAATCAACCCCCAAATCTGTGTTGATACTGATGGACGATAAGTGGGTATAAAGTCACCTGTTCATTAAAATGTGCAATTTTGCTGTATGCAAATATTTCCGGAACAAACCTGCATACACTTTAGACACATACAGGTAATTGGTAGTAGCCATATCTACCGCGAAATTCCAAATTGCTACAGGACATAATGTTGTGCTATTCCACGTGGATTTACAAGTTATCAAACATAAGATTTGTTCCGGAAATATAATGTACATGTCACAAAAAAAACATTCAGCCAACAGTAGCTCCACAGCCGCGAGAAATAACAGTAACCGTATAAAATGTACACCGATGTGTGCAGCCAAAACTGGCTGCGGATTTTTGCATGTTTAAATGAATAGGTGTTATAAGCCTTTAAACCGAAAATCAATATCATCACGAGAGATGGGCTGATTTATCAGCCTAGCTTCAGTGTAGATTAGGAGCATTCCATCCTTGAGGTCTGCGTCAGCAGCCTCATTTGTGACAAAAAGACACAAATTAGGACCATCGGATGGAAATTTCCTATCCTACATTGATGCATATTCAGGACTCTATTAATATCTTTTCCTGTCTGACCTACCACGGTAATTTAGACTTTCATGCACGTAACGCAAATTTAAGCAGTTGCATCATAAACAGAAGAATTTTAGAGATGTACCTTTCAGTTTGTTGTCTTTCGATCTTTCACTGATTTATCAGAAGCGTGTCCAATATTTTTTTTCCTTTTCTAACGAAAATAGTCTTCTTCAGCTATTCACTGTTTGATTGTCCAAGGTTTTGACATGATTCTGCATTTCCTTGTAAAACATGTATTCGTTAGCATGAGACTGAATTCTTAAATTTGATTCCTTGTCATGTATTGCCTTGCTAGCCAACAATTGTGTGGTTTCTTTATGGCACTTATTACTACTTCATTGTGTTTTAATAACTTGTAATTAACGAATTTATCCCTGAAAGCATTTTCAAGAAATCCTAATACGATTGCTCCACAATTATAAAAGCTTACGAAATGATCAATCCTATACTTCTCCTAAACTTTAACTGTTATGTCCATTCAATCAGACACAGGTGTAATGCTTAACTAAGTTAAAAGTTTATATTCAATCTAATACTCTTTCCTCACACGTCTACAATGTTCTGTCCCTTTAATCAAATCATTGATCTTTTGTAAAATACTTGTAATTAGTACATTGACACTTCACTCTTTCGTGTCGGACTTCGCTCGCTTATGGCCCCGCTTTTCGCTTACATAGTCATATCTATTGAATTAAACACAATGTTTGGCAGTTTGGCAGCTTTTCCTGTTTGGTCGCCTGTTTCATGTTAACGTCTTTAATTTTTCTTGCTTGTTCTCCTTAATGAATATCTTCTTTCGAGCAAGTTTGAAATGGTTCATAAAAACTTTCGTTTTCCGATGATCACAAAAAGAACTAAATTTCACTTCTCTTCCACATTTACATTTAAATTTCAAATCATCAGTGATTCTACCTAAATGGTAAATGACTAATATATAGTCATAATCTCTCATACCGTTAATTGACCACTCTTTACATCTATGATACTTTTGTGAAGGTCCTCTCCTTTCTTCTTTTTTGATTTGTCCATTTCCAGTGTCTGGATAGTACAATGAGGTGTCAAATGACTGGTAAACAATTGCTGTCTTATAGTGATATAATACAGATTGGAAGCAGGTATATCAACGTGACACGTGTCATTTGTCAGGGTTATGTTGCACGTAGTACGTCATACATAGCACGCGATAGACTTTATTCATGAATCGGATACAATATTTATATGGCAGTTGTTCAGTCTTTACAACATCTTTGTTAGTTTTTAAAACTATATATGAGATAATTTGCGAGTGAAAGTGGAGCGATTGGATTTAGTTCGATAGATCTGACACCGCTGATGCGTCATTAACCAGATGTGTAAGTTACACGTCACCACCACAGCACCTTATACATTCAAACAGCCTTCCTCCTCCGTCAGACATACTGAGAAAATTAAAGGCTGGTTTATGCTTAACTAGTGAGCCACATGTGCTCAGACTTTATACATGAAATAAATAAAGTGAACTCGGTCGATTGAATACATATTAAACCATATCCCTATGCTTCCCTTTAAGTGTGCTAACTGGTTTTGAAATATCAGCCTTTAGTATATACACAAATTATGATGTGTTTCGAACAAGGTTTTTAATGTTATTTACATTTCTTTTTTAATGTAGTTCCTCCTGAGAGTACATCAAAAATGAAAGTGTGGCCTTCAGGTTAATGGGGTTCGAAACCGCGACATTCCGCATCCGAGGGAAACGCTCTAACCACTTAGACTACCTGAGCGATCCTTCCTTCAGGTTAATAGTATCTTTATCCAATATATGAAAGTTTTTCACATTGTACTGAGCACGATAAATAAATAAAAAATGATGTAACTAGTGGAAACTTATTTTCTCTCAAGAAGTTGTGTGATCAATTAATCAGTCGAACTATTCATTTTCCAGCTTTTGGTTTTAGTGGTGTTTCCGGCACTTCTAATTTGCAGTGCAGTGAAAAATTTGTTTATGCCTTTTTGCTATCATTACTCTTCGTGCATGTTACGTCAATGAATTCAGTCCCAGTCTCCGCTTTCCGAAACTTCACCTACTTTTTTCTACAGTTCACACTGCGCTATAAAGTACCAATTACTTGACCAATTAATCGTTTGAAAAAAAACACCACCATATCGCAGATGCGGAAATATCGTAAGTGGCCAAGCACATCATATCCGGAATCAAGTCAATATATCATGTGCCAGCTGCATTGTTTGGTCTCTACTCGTACTAATTTCAAGTGGTTATCATATTGTCTTTCTTCGCACAGTTATGATTTCACATTTGTCTCTCACGGCCAAGATCAACTTGACTAGAATGTTTGGATTGTACTTCGCTTTGCTAATAGTTGGCCTTGCATTTGGTAAGTAAAATCAAGATTTTGTTATTATAAAAATTATATGGAAGTTGATTAAGATAAAAGTTATTACTGCATACACAATTAATCTTACATGATTAACATTAAATACGGATACTGAGTCTTATTTTTGTTGTTGTAGTTTTAATATTTTTATTTATCGCACACCCAGGTTGGAACGATGTTGTTATTTTTTTCTGACGTCCTCCTGTTCGTAATCTTAGCTGTACGGAATCGAAATTTGATGAATTTCAGTCTTCTTTGAATTCTGTTTGGGAATATATATGGTGGCTTGCTCTGAGTCGGAGAAAAGAACTCGGTTGGTATTGGATATTAATAAGCCTCGGTCTGACGGCCACGATATTAAACTCTTTTTATCAAAACAAGACACGTATAAAGTTTTGTGCATATACTTTGCATCAAGGAGTATTTGCACATTTATTTTGTTATACAAACATACACACATATATTCAGGAAATATGTATCACTTCCTATGAAGATCCATACTTCTAGTTCAAGGTGGCGATGGAGTTTTTGGACCAAAAATCATTGTTATTTGTACAGCTAAGACTCAATACAATGTTCAGAACTTGACAGTTTTAAATATGTCGTAAAATCAAACTGCTACTTTATTCTTTTCTGCTGGACACAAAAATGTATCTTCAGCTCATACTGGAGGTGAGATCCAACGAATAGACAGCGGGAATAAATACTCCCAATACCGAAATTGGTGTTCTGTCTGATTGATATAGTATAAATTTTTAAAATGGAAATGTAATAAAACTTGACTATATCAATCATTTCAAATTATTGCTGACAACCGGAGACTGTACAGCTAAAATGTTTCAGTATATTTATTTGGACATAGTACAAATCAACCTTTTTACGTATAAAAATTTCCCGAAATCACGTTTTTTTGTAATAGTATTAATAGTCAAGGCACGCATAGTTTACTTCTGGAGTGAACTTAAAATTAGGGGTCCGTTTTATTTATGTTAAACATAATCATCTTTAAAATTTTAAGATTATTTAATTCGACACGAGTTACTAATTTTTATATAATGCTTACGAAGCTTATTTGATAATAGTAGTAAATAGGGATACTATAGCGACAATGGGAATTAGCATTACAGACCCCCCCTGGGAACATATAGCGACAATGGAAATTTAACATGGAGAAAAATCGTGGGAACATATAGCGACAAGGGAAATTAACATGAAGAATAATCGTGGGACTGTTGAGCGACAAGGGAAATTAACATGGAGAAAAATCGTGGGACTGTTGAGCGTCAAGGGGAATTGAACATGGGAATAGGGGACTGTATAGCGTCAAAGGAATTTAAACAGGGTGGGACTGTATAGCGTCAAGGGAAATTGAACACGGGAAAAATTGCTGGGTCACTCTAGGGACAAGGGGAATTGAACATGGGAATAGAGTGTGGGTCTGTCTAGGGACTAGGGGAATTTAACATGTGGAAATTGAACATGGTGGGTCTGTATAGCGTCAAGGGGAATTGAACATGGTGGGATTGTCTAGGGACAATGATGGTAGAGGGTCAAACACAACAGAGACAGAAACATACATACACTAGAACAAGCGTGAGATTTATATATAAAGCATTACCAAGACCTGAAATCTTGCTGGGGTGTTCAAAAATTTGCATAATTGTAATGATGCTATAAATAGCTATAATCAAGGAAATGCTCAACGACAAATTGGATGTGACTAAAAGTAACGCTAAAATGACGAAAATTGTCCCAGAATTTAAAAGAAAATAAACATGTCCCCGAAAATTAAGTTACAATGGTTTAGACGAAAATGGATAAAATTAGTAACTACTTACAATATCAACTTGTGTGACGATCGTGGATAAATACCTATGTATCTATAATCAGCTGAAATTCCTATGAAATCCCACTATCTATTTATAGCTCCAACTTGTGGGTTATTCCTTTGGAAAATCCCACTATCTTTTTATAGCCTCAGCTTGAGTGACGTTCCTGTTTATGAACTCTAGTATATATGTATAGCTACAAAATGTGGAAATCCCCAAGTCCATATTTATAGTCTCAAAATTTCCAGCATCAGTGACGTCACTGTACTGAACACTAGGGGATAAATGGCAACAGTGTTGCAAGTGGCTGACCTGAATACGCGCTACTGTAGGTAGGTACGTAGAGTGTATCTGATAGGGATAAAGTGAGTTTTATAGGGACAAACAGAGACCAATACACACACACACACACACACACACACACACATACACAACATACGCGCGCAGACACACACACACACACACACACACACACACACACACACACACACACACACACACACACACAGAGGGAAGAGGAAAAAACAAACCCCAAATATACTATCAACACAGAAGGGAGATAATACAAACCCCAAATAAACTATCCACACAAACGTACGCGAACGCATACAAACCCCAAATAAACTATCCACACAAACGTACGCGAACGCATACAAACCCCAAATATACTATCCACACAAACGGACGCAAACGCATACAAACCCCAAATATACTATCCACACTCGGGAGGAAGAAGAAAAAAACAACCAAATATACGATCTACACAACGTACGCGAACACACACACACACACACACACACACACACACACGCACACCACAGAGGGAAGAAGAAAACCATTATACACTATCCACACGGAGTGAAGAAATAACCCTTTATATATACTATCAACAGAGAGTGAAGAAAATAACCCATTATATTCCATCAACACAGAGTGAAGAAGAAAAAGTTTTTTGAAAGCACCTAAGCCCTCACCTGCAATGACCAACTCTGCCAAACACCTACACCCCCCCCCACTCCCAACACTACAAAACCCATTTAACCCGTTATTTTATGGCATCAGTGTGTGATTTAGGAAACATCAAGACACAAAATGATGGATGAATAGACTGACTATTGTTTACGGACTTGCATGCCTAAAGAGCGTGCGTGAAGGAAAACATCCTTCCATTTCAATTCTAACTAAAACATGATCCAGAGGGATAGAGAGAGGTCAAAGAGCACAATTTCATAAAGTGTGAGTAAAAACAAAACACGCCATCCTTATTATACAATGTCAAGACCAAGAGACACTTACGTTTTCTTTCTGGTCTATTCTCTTTTAGAAGGCAGTATGAAATTTCACATCAGGGCCAACGCATTGGCTCACATTGTCAATTTTTCCATTTCCATGTCTTTACTGGCACAAGTTCTTCATCATCTTCAATTTCTTCTTCTTCTTCTGAATCCCTCTTCTCTGTTTCGTCTTGTTTCTGTTTCTTCTCTTTTCTCGTAGGGCACTCTGAATTCCAGCGTCCTTTCTCCTGACAACGATATTAGGTATCTTGACTTTTGTCTCTCTTTCTTAGACGAAGCAGGTATTCTGGAGACAAATACCCATTTACCTTTGCAGATATAGCAAACTTCATTAGCACACACTTTCGTATGACTCTCATCAAATCAACGACCAAAAGAGTAAGTTTTGTTGCCACTTTCGCCTGTGAATTATGCTTTCGTATGACTTTTAGCAAATATTTGACCACCAGGTCGATCTGTGCTGACTCTTCCATCTTCTTGATCGTTTGAGAGTGGAATGAATACTCTGACGCTAAGACACTCTCCTTATATACAGGGACCTGCTGCGTATGAAACCTAGTCAAATGTAATTTTGCAATAAGATGAAACGATTTCATTGAGGAAGTAAAAGGCAATGATGTACCGTATCGCCTCACACAAAACTTGAAGTGTTAGCTCAGATCCGTGTCAGCGATTTCGAAGACGACATAACTGAGCTTTCATCAATGCTCTCCATTTATGCCACAAAACCACGAGTCCTGATTCACGCCAAAAGAAATTTCGTTCGGTCCATAAAAAATAGTATCACATCTGAGAAACGCAAAAACGAACTTCCAGAAAACTGAGAACGACGGCTTACACCTACAACGTGAAATGTATGAGTTCAAGTAGTGCGTAAAACTTAGTCAAATTAAATTTTTATAGTCAAAACGAAACGATCTCTTTTCGAAAAAGAAAGCAGACACCAAGCGACAATGGCGATCCGTGTCACACAACACTTTTCAAAATGTATATGATCAGAGGTTTGTTCTAGCGATCTGCACGGTTAAATTAAATGTTGATGTATTTTGTAATAAGACGGACACAATTTCCATGGGATCGCCCATGGAACCATTGTTCGTGCATTAGTTTAATTTTTTAAAATATTTTTATATATAAATCGCCTATAGGATAGACCCAGTAAAGCATGGCCATTCTCGTCACTGTGTGAATAGCTACTCAAGTCAATTCGAAGTGAACGCGGTAAGAAAATAAGTATAGCCAATGAAATGGCTTACAACGGGTGATGCATTGTTTTGTTCTAGGACTGTGTGGCATAATAATCCCTATGTTCTTGCGTTGTTACCATTACAGTGCAGACAGACTGAAATGTGAACTTACAAGCCCTCTTTGTGTGTGTTGTACCATTTCTTCTTACCACATCAAAATACTGAGCGTCACAGTATTGGTTCGCGTTTTCAAGCTGACCATTTTTTTTATATCTCACTTAAACATTTTAACATAAACACTCACACTCACATTGGTAGAGTCAGAACAGATATGTTACAGTATTGAGGGGCATGTTATCTTTTTTTTTTTCAAACTAATAAATTTGGGGTTTGTTTGAAGTAAAGAACCGAAAGTACAGTGAAACTCAAGGATGATGACCCAATCTGTCTGTCTATTGATGCGCGTATTTACTTAAGAAGAAATATGACCTCTAAAACACAAAGAGATACGGCAAGCATGATTAGAATGAACATAACGATGTTTTCCTTCACGCCCGTGTAATTTAGAGTTTCAATCCTCTTTGAAGACAAACTTAGTCTCCTTTTGTAGGGCTTGAAATAATAAAAAACCTGAAAAAATCTTAAGCACTTTGCTATAGATAATTTCATCAACAGACTAAACAACATAAATACCGTTACAACACTAGAAAGCCTTAAATCTTCTATCAAAAAGAAATGCATCAAAAAGTTAAAGATTAACGATAACTAACCAATGAAACCGAATTTAACAAAGGCAGTGACATGTGAAGAAATGTCTCTCACTTTGGAAAGGTAGGCGAATGTACTCTGTCATGTACCATCAACTTGAAAAAAAATTATAAACAGAGAGAAACCTAAATTCAAAATTCAGTTGTTTTTTTCTTCAAAATTGTTTCGTTTCTTTTTTCTTTTTTTGGAACAAATCTAAGCACTAATATAGAGTGGAAAAGGGAAAATGCACATACAAGCTTTGATATTTCTGAAAAAATGAGGGGATATTCCTAACGTTCATAACCACCTATGGACTTGGACTTGTCTGTGACTTATCCACAAAACAAGATGTACATATTTCTGGTCAAGCTGCAAGTGTGTGCGTGTTTTTGAAAATGGTAAAAATTGGATATACAATTTTCTCGTGACACTTATAAAGTGAAGAGTGTGCAAGTGTCAAAAGCCAAAGTCATATAAGTTTTGTATTTTGTACGGCTTGTAAAGATTTCCACTTTAGAAAATGTGAAGTATCACAAGTTATTATCACAAACAGAAGTGGAACATAGGGGCTTGCAAGAAAGAAAATAACCCAGACAGTTGGTGTCATCAAGAGTGCTAGAGACGGTACCCGAACTTGCTTGCTTGCTTACTTGAATTAAAGTGATTTTCGCTCTAATGGAGCATATATCACTTGTTTAATAACGCACCGCGTGATTTTTAATTACTCCTGGGGAAGGAAAGAGAGCCTCATCTCCCAGGCTTTTATGTACTCACAGACTACTTTTAAATTTAGCCACTCAGGTGTAGGACTAACTAGTCCTTAACAACCTGACTGAAAGGCTTTAAACATGAGTGGGAATAGTCTCACCACACACTCATTTTTCTGTCCGAGCGTGGTAAAGGAGGAAAAAGGTGCTCAAAAAGACAGCCATGGGTGTTAAGTACTCAACAAAACGCTAGCCCGTACTTATTTCAAATCAAGTCGTGTCACCAAAAAAGACGACGTGTACGACATCAAAGGCATTGTCAAACGCAGAAACCGTAAAGTGGGCAAACGACGTGTCAAAGAAGTCAAAGTACGTTGGAAAGGATATCCACCCAGTTTTGATTCTTGCATCGACGCTTCGCACTATAAAAAGAAGTGACCATCATGCCCTTTCACACAGATTCAGCTACTGCAATCACTCCTTCACCCAATTCTTCTCTGCAAGATTTACAAACACAACCCTTGTGGGTGTGGTATGGAAAACGTTTGCCTAAAACGCAAATCGTCTTTTTCTGCCAAACCTTCGTGGTGTATTGTGTCATCGGTGCAGCCATTGCCAATTTGAGTTTGCAACAAGGAGACAAACACTTGCGGACCATTGTATTGAGCAGTTACATCGGTTGCCTGCTTCCTAATCCCTCCCTGAAATTCTCCTCGAACGGGAACAACGGGAACCTTGTGTCCAGTGTCAGTGCCAGTCACCACTCCAACAACAACCCCATTTTGGGCGGAGACACTTCTCTAACTTCCAGTATCGCCTCGGAGAGCCACAAAACTCTGGAATTATGAGCAATAACAACCAATTTTACTTAACCTTACCCAGTGACAGTTCCATGGAGGTGTTTCCCAAGAACACGTTGTGCTGTTACACGGTCAAATTACTTCAGACCATCCAGTTAGATCACGAAGCCCATTGGGAAGTGGCGTTATTGGAAATCATTCACCAAACACAAATCAAAAACATCACCGAAAAGCAAAACACTTTCGATGTGGAAATCCTGAATGCCCAATTGGAGGAAGAAATCAACAAAATCGGGTTTTTAGGGGACACAAGACCAGCCAGCACTCCAGCCATCATTATCTACACCTTGAAAAGTCCTTCAGGTTATTATTTTAGTGGTGAACATTTGGTGGACACTATTGCGGACAGGTTCAACTTAGCCTTTGGCAAAGCACTGAACAGAGCCAAAAAAAGTGTGAAGATTGAGTACCATAAAGTGGCTCATCGTCTCGTGATCAAATTTCAAGATACGGACACATTGTCCCTCAGGTTCAATGGTAGTTTGTTTGAAATTTTGGGTGGACATGCAGAAATGGTCGCAAACAATATGAGCCCAAGATCAAAAGTAATATGGATTTTTACAGAGCTTTTGGAAACCCTGTAGAACTGAACCAAGGACTTAATTTGATCTTTGTGTATTCCGATGTGGTGGAGTACAACGTGGTGGGACACACCTCTGTTCCGTTACTGCGTGTCATTCCTTTCAAAGTGGATAGTACCACAAACAATGACCACGAAGGTGCAAACACCTATCACGTACACCGTTAATTTGTACATCCTCACTATTTGCCCGTCAGTAAGTCGTATTTAGACACTGTCAACATTGCTATAAAAGGAGATCTGGGACAAAATATTCCATTCTCCAAAGGGAAAGTTACAGTGAAACTCCATTTTCGAAAACGGTTCTCTAACGAATTGTAAGTCAAGACAGCGAGGAGGACATTTTCACCCTATAAAATCCGGCCAGATGCGTGTGGAATTTCAGTTTGCAGAAAATCTACGCGCAGATAATACGGTGAACGTCATCCTGTATGCTGAATTGGACAATACGATATAAACCAACAGTTTGAGAGAAGTCATTCTAGACTATTAGAAGTCATGGAAGACTTTTATCAATGTTTGTATAGTAGGGATTCTTTGGACATGGAATATGAAGATCCTGAGGAAGGAGAACCCCAAGACAAAGACGAAGTCATCATGATGAAGTCTAGATGGCCACAACAAGAATCACATTTAGTTTCCTGTTATGCTATAGTCTTGACAGAAAAAAAATTAAGGAATTGATCAAGAAAGATTGCTATGGATGTCATAACGATCATCGCAATCAAATTCAACACGATAAATGCCTGATGCTGAGTCAAGAAGAAAAATTGGACGAATATCTGGACGAAGCTTGGAGTCTCATCTCGGAAGAAGACGTGTTACAACAGTGGTATAAAGGCTTGCGTGAACATTATTGTCCTCCATTAACAACTCAAGAGATCCATCGCATCGAAGCTCTGTTGGATCAGAGTTGGGAGACAAGGCGAAGTAACGGTTACTTGTCAGACATTTTCAAGCAAAAGGTCAGGATCGAATTGATGACTTATCATTACCTGTGAAGAAGAAAAAAAAAACAAAACATGGATACCTGAGAACTTTATTACCTTTTGAACCACAGTTCGTATACGGCTTCTTGGAATCCTGTCGTCTGTGCTAAAGATAAACTCCCTCATCGCAAACCTCAAGACCATCTAGCTTATGTGATCAACACGGACGACAGTCATCTCCCAGGAACCCACTGGGTAGCCGTTTACTTTCCTCAAGAAGGATGTGTGGAATATTTTGATTCGTACGGATTGCCCCCTTTGGAAGACGATATCATCGACTTTATGAGAAGAAATGCTCAGACCACCCGATTCAATAATGTGAAATTACAAGGCACATATTCCTTGGTGTGTGGACAGTACTGTGTGTATTTTCTGCATCATTGCAGCCTGGGCTATTCTTTAGAACATTTAGTGACTCATTTTGATCCTCGTCATTCTTCTAGAAACGATGTGAAAGTACATTGATGGTTTTGTGGCCAGTATGCTTATCTTTTGTCTCTAACTAGGAAACGTAGTGTCCATCAATGGCCTAATGACTTCCAACAGTGGAAATCACAATTTCATTCACAACGTTGTCAGCCCTGTTTAAATTAGAGTGTGAATTGAAAAAAAATGTTTGGTATTTGAAAAAAATGTTTGATGTTATAGTGTTGGATTATTGTTAAAAAAAATGTTAGAGTTGTTTGTTAGTATGAATAAAAAAATGTTGTGTTTTGAAGAAAAAAATGCCTTTGTGGTTTGTTTGGCTATAGGAATCTTGATTCATGCTCATTGACTTCTCTCTATCCCTCCCATAACACTATTTGAACGTTCCGGCTCGAAAACCGTGTAGTAATGTTTTCCTTCACGTCCGCGCTTTGACTTTAAGAACCGGGGAAGTTTCCAGTCTGCCCATCCATTGTTAACTCATCCTCCTACGAAGATGTGCTCCAAACTAGCTAAGCTAAACGAAGCCTACGTGAATTTGCATAGGGTCAGACACAGTCTGATACCGAAGCCAGAAGAGATAGAGAATGTGAGAATGCTAAAAGTCACTGAAGACCTGAAAGAAGAGCTCTTCAAGGAGGAATTCAAGACGGAGAAAGAAGAATGGATGGAGAAGTACAGACTTCATAAACAGCAGAGAGAGCAGCAACAGCAGCAGCATGAACCTGACAGAGGCTTTGTCAACAGTTGTATCGACACCAAAGAGTTCTTCTTCTCTTTTCCGAAGAAGCAGACCTTATCCTGTGAGAAAGCCTGTCGTCAGAGGAGGCCGCCATCTTATAACCTAAGCGATCGCCATAGCTTCAAGTTCCAAAAAAAAATTTCAGGGCTACCCCATACTCTCGAAAAGAAATAACATTCCATTGCCTATGATATGTTAGTCAGTTAGAAGAAAAAATACAGAAGTGAGTCTATCAGCACATGATTTCTTTATCTTGGTTAGAAAGTGCGACTCTAAGTCCTTCGTTTCCGTCGCTTATCAAAATTTTAAAAATAGTAATGTTCTGTAAAAAAGTGAGTGAGTGTTTCTTTTAGGTTTGTGCGTTTTTTTTTGTTGGTGATAATATGGATAATGTAAGTTCGGGTACAACGAAATTAAAAGAATTAGGCCCAGAACTCGGTGTGGAGGGAAGAAATATACGCAACAGTAGCGGGAGCAAGCAATGCAGACCTAGCCAGTTAGCACTCCACCCACCTCGAGAACACAAATAACATCTAGTCAACAGCCGACTATACCTAACAAACAACCTGCCCCGGAAAGAGTGGTGGCAAAACAAAGGGCCAATTATGTTAGACAAACGGTATGACAAACTCAAATGTAATTATCGGAGGCACTACGTTCTTTTCTGGGGCCCCGAGTGGCCGAGTGGTCTTAAGCGCTCTCCGTTACGGATCACTGTCATCTCACCTTTGTCTGCGTGGGTTCGAGTCTCGGATTCGGCTAATGTGGGTATGTGAGAAAGCTTGCCAGTAGCTTCTCGTGGGTCGGTGGTTCTTTCCGGGTTTTTCCCGGGTTCTTCCTCCACCATTAATACTGGCCGCCATGTATAGCCTATCGCGTGCTGAAAAATGGCGTTAAACCCTACAACAACAACAAAGTTCTTTTCTCACTCCGATACTACAGACAATCTCAGCTGAAAGAACAACCACAACAACAATAACAGCGACAGACACCATAGCAGCGGATTTGAAACTATCTACCTC
Organism: Sinohyriopsis cumingii; assembly: GCA_028554795.2. NCBI lineage: Eukaryota > Metazoa > Mollusca > Bivalvia > Unionida > Unionidae > Sinohyriopsis > Sinohyriopsis cumingii. The sequence goes on along the minus strand of CM068838.1, from coordinate 110,793,223 downwards.
AACTAAAGAATTAGTATCAGAACCAGAAGAGGAAATTGAGGCGGTTGCGGAGGAGGAGGGGGACGCTGACCCTCGTTGAGAAGTACACCGAAATGGGACTAGATCAAGCATTGTATGACGTCAACAAAGCAGGGTAGTTTATTAGAGCCATACAATACGTTGCCTACAAATCTCTAGACACCTTTAAACCAAGGCCTTCTCAATGGGGATTAGGGTCAGAGTTCTTCCCCAATTCTACAGACAAACCTACACTGGATACCCCCTCAGTCAACTGGTAGAAGCCGCTGCTTACATTGCCGCCCATCATGGCTACGCATTTCCTGATATCAAGAATCATGAGACTAGGAGTGCGGGAAAGAACGTGAAAGCAAAAGAGAGACGTGTTACCTTCTAACAGAAAAAAACAGCCTTTTTTAGGGCTCCAAAAGATTGCTTTTTATTAACTAGGGAACCATATTTGGCTTGGTATCCCTCCTTGACTAAACTATTCTCGAAACAAACTTGACCTATTGGAACACCGCAACAAACTTAACTTTTTAAACCTAACAGTGACCAAACTGGTATATGTCTCTTAGACATAATAATTTAAATAAGATCAGTATGGCTATTTTTATGTACACTAAGTACTAATATTAGATAGATATGTTAGGAAGTAGGAAATTTAACAGACTCGTTAGATTTGAACTAATTGCACAAGTGGTTAACACATTATTGGTACTTTTTACTGTCCATTAGCAAAAACGGGACTTGATTTGAAATAAGTACGGGCTAGCGTTTTGTTGAGTACTTAACACCCATGGCTGTCTTTTTGAGCACCTTTTTCCTCCTTTACCACGCTCGGACAGAAAAATGAGTGTGTGGTGAGACTATTCCCACTCATGTTTAAAGCCTTTCAGTCAGGTTGTTAAGGACTAGTTAGTCCTACACCTGAGTGGCTAAATTTAAAAGTAGTCTGTGAGTACATAAAAGCCTGGGAGATGAGGCTCTCTTTCCTTCCCCAGGAGTAATTAAAAATCACGCGGTGCGTTATTAAACAAGTGATATATGCTCCATTAGAGCGAAAATCACTTTAATTCAAGTAAGCAAGCAAGCAAGTTCGGGTACCGTCTCTAGCACTCTTGATGACACCAACTGTCTGGGTTATTTTCTTTCTTGCAAGCCCCTATGTTCCACTTCTGTTTGTGATAATAACTTGTGATACTTCACATTTTCTAAAGTGGAAATCTTTACAAGCCGTACAAAATACAAAACTTATATGACTTTGGCTTTTGACACTTGCACACTCTTCACTTTATAAGTGTCACGAGAAAATTGTATATCCAATTTTTACCATTTTCAAAAACACGCACACACTTGCAGCTTGACCAGAAATATGTACATCTTGTTTTGTGGATAAGTCACAGACAAGTCCAAGTCCATAGGTGGTTATGAACGTTAGGAATATCCCCTCATTTTTTCAGAAATATCAAAGCTTGTATGTGCATTTTCCCTTTTCCACTCTATATTAGTGCTTAGATTTGTTCCAAAAAAAGAAAAAAGAAACGAAACAATTTTGAAGAAAAAAACAACTGAATTTTGAATTTAGGTTTCTCTCTGTTTATAATTTTTTTTCAAGTTGATGGTACATGACAGAGTACATTCGCCTACCTTTCCAAAGTGAGAGACATTTCTTCACATGTCACTGCCTTTGTTAAATTCGGTTTCATTGGTTAGTTATCGTTAATCTTTAACTTTTTGATGCATTTCTTTTTGATAGAAGATTTAAGGCTTTCTAGTGTTGTAACGGTATTTATGTTGTTTAGTCTGTTGATGAAATTATCTATAGCAAAGTGCTTAAGATTTTTTCAGGTTTTTTATTATTTCAAGCCCTACAAAAGGAGACTAAGTTTGTCTTCAAAGAGGATTGAAACTCTAAATTACACGGGCGTGAAGGAAAACATCGTTATGTTCATTCTAATCATGCTTGCCGTATCTCTTTGTGTTTTAGAGGTCATATTTCTTCTTAAGTAAATACACGCATCAATAGACAGACAGATTGGGTCATCATCCTTGAGTTTCACTGTACTTTCGGTTCTTTACTTCATACAAACCCCAAATTTATTAGTTTGAAAAAAAAAAAAGATAACATGCCCCTCAATACTGTAACACATCTGTTCTGACTCTACCAATGTGAGTGTGAGTGTTTATGTTAAAATGTTTAAGTGAGATATAAAAAAAATGGTCAGCTTGAAAACGCGAACCAATACTGTGACGCTCAGTATTTTGATGTGGTAAGAAGAAATGGTACAACACACACAAAGAGGGCTTGTAAGTTCACATTTCAGTCTGTCTGCACTGTTATGGTAACAACGCAAGAACATAGGGATTATTATGCCACACAGTCCTAGAACAAAACAATGCATCACCCGTTGTAAGCCATTTCATTGGCTATACTTATTTTCTTACCGCGTTCACTTCGAATTGACTTGAGTAGCTATTCACACAGTGACGAGAATGGCCATGCTTTACTGGGTCTATCCTATAGGCGATTTATATATAAAAATATTTTAAAAAATTAAACTAATGCACGAACAATGGTTCCATGGGCGATCCCATGGAAATTGTGTCCGTCTTATTACAAAATACATCAACATTTAATTTAACCGTGCAGATCGCTAGAACAAACCTCTGATCATATACATTTTGAAAAGTGTTGTGTGACACGGATCGCCATTGTCGCTTGGTGTCTGCTTTCTTTTTCGAAAAGAGATCGTTTCGTTTTGACTATAAAAATTTAATTTGACTAAGTTTTACGCACTACTTGAACTCATACATTTCACGTTGTAGGTGTAAGCCGTCGTTCTCAGTTTTCTGGAAGTTCGTTTTTGCGTTTCTCAGATGTGATACTATTTTTTATGGACCGAACGAAATTTCTTTTGGCGTGAATCAGGACTCGTGGTTTTGTGGCATAAATGGAGAGCATTGATGAAAGCTCAGTTATGTCGTCTTCGAAATCGCTGACACGGATCTGAGCTAACACTTCAGGTTTTGTGTGAGGCGATACGGTACATCATTGCCTTTTACTTCCTCAATGAAATCGTTTCATCTTATTGCAAAATTATATTTGACTGGGTTTCATACGCAGCAGGTCCCTGTATATAAGGAGAGTGTCTTAGCGTCAGAGTATTCATTCCAATCTCAAACGATCAAGAAGATGGAAGAGTCAGCACAGATCGACCTGGTGGTCAAATATTTGCTAAAAGTCATACGAAAGCATAATTCACAGGCGAAAGTGGCAACAAAACTTACTCTTTTGGTCGTTGATTTGATGAGAGTCATACGAAAGTGTGTGCTAATGAAGTTTGCTATATCTGCAAAGGTAAATGGGTATTTGTCTCCAGAATACCTGCTTCGTCTAAGAAAGAGAGACAAAAGTCAAGATACCTAATATTGTTGTCAGGAGAAAGGACACTGGAATTCAGAGTGCCCTACGAGAAAAGAGAAGAAACAGAAACAAGACGAAACAGAGAAGAGGGATTCAGAAGAAGAAGAAGAAATTGAAGATGATGAAGAACTTGTGCCAGTAAAGACATGGAAATGGAAAAATTGACAATGTGAGCCAATGCGTTGGCCCTGATGTGAAATTTCATACTGCCTTCTAAAAGAGAATAGACCAGAAAGAAAACGTAAGTGTCTCTTGGTCTTGACATTGTATAATAAGGATGGCGTGTTTTGTTTTTACTCACACTTTATGAAATTGTGCTCTTTGACCTCTCTCTATCCCTCTGGATCATGTTTTAGTTAGAATTAAAATGGAAGGATGTTTTCCTTCACGCACGCTCTTTAGGCATGCAAGTCCGTAAACAATAGTCAGTCTATTCATCCATCATTTTGTGTCTTGATGTTTCCTAAATCACACACTGATGCCATAAAATAACGGGTTAAATGGGTTTTGTAGTGTTGGGAGTGGGGGGGTGTAGGTGTTTGGCAGAGTTGGTCATTGCAGGTGAGGGCTTAGGTGCTTTCAAAAAACTTTTTCTTCTTCACTCTGTGTTGATGGAATATAATGGGTTATTTTCTTCACTCTCTGTTGATAGTATATATAAAGGGCTATTTCTTCACTCCGTGTGGATAGTGTATAATGGTTTTCTTCTTCCCTCTGTGGTGTGTGTGTGTGTGTGTGTGTGTGTGTGTGTGTGTGTTCGCGTACGTTGTGTAGATCGTATATTTGGTTGTTTTTTTCTTCTTCCTCCCGAGTGTGGATAGTATATTTGGGGTTTGTATGCGTTAGCGACGTTGTGTGGATAGTATATTTGGGGTTTTTATGCGTTTGCGTACGTTTGTGTGGATAGTATATTTGGGGTTTGTATGCGTTCGCGTACGTTTGTGTGGATAGTTTATTTGGGGTTTGTATGCGTTCGCGTACGTTTGTGTCGATAGTTTATTTGGGGTTTGTATTATCTCCCTTCTGTGTTGATAGTATATTTGGGGTTTGTTTTTTCCTCTTCCCTCTGTGTGTGTGTGTGTGTGTGCGTGTGTCTGCGCGCGTATGTTGTGTGTGTGTCTGTGTGTGTGTATTGGTCTCTGTTTGTCCCTATAAAACTCACTTTATCCCTATCAGATACACTCTACCTACCTACCTACAGTAGCGCGTATTCAGGTCAGCCACTTGCAACACTGTTGCCATTTATCCCCTAGTGTTCAGTACAGTGACGTCACTGATGCTGGAAATTTTGAGACTATAAATATGGACTTGGGGATTTCCACATTTTGTAGCTATACATATATACTAGAGTTCATAAACAGGAACGTCACTCAAGCTGAGGCTATAAAAAGATAGTGGGATTTTCCAAAGGAATAACCCACAAGTTGGAGCTATAAATAGATAGTGGGATTTCATAGGAATTTCAGCTGATTATAGATACATAGGTATTTATCCACGATCGTCACACAAGTTGATATTGTAAGTAGTCACTAATTTTATCCATTTTAGTCTAAACCATTGTAACTTAATTTTCGGGGATATGTTTATTTTCTTTTCAATTCTGGAACAATTTCGTCATTTTAGCGTTACTTTTAGTCACATCCATTTTGTCGTTGAGCATTTCCTTGATTATAGCTATTTATAGCATCATTACAATTATGCAAATTTTTGAACACCCCAGCAAGATTTCAGGTCTTGGTAATGCTTTATATATAAATCTCACGCTTGTACTAGTGTATGTATGTTTCTGTCTCTGTTGTGTTTGACCCTCTACCATCATTGTCCCTAGACAATCCCACCATGTTCAATTCCCCTTGACGCTATACAGACCCACCATGTTCAATTTCCACATGTTAAATTCCCCTAGTCCCTAGACAGACCCACACTCTATTCCCATGTTCAATTCCCCTTGTCCCTAGAGTGACCCAGCAATTTTTCCCCGTGTTCAATTTCCCTTGACGCTATACAGTCCCACCCTGTTTAAATTCCCTTGACGCTATACAGTCCCACCCTGTTTAAATTCCTTTGACGCTATACAGTCCCCTATTCCCATGTTCAATTCCCCTTGACGCTCAACAGTCCCGCGATTTTTCTCCATGTTAATTTCCCTTGTCGCTCAACAGTCCCACGATTTTTCTCCATGTTAAACTTCCATTGTCGCTATATGTTCCCAGGGGGGGTCTGTAATGCTAATTCCCATTGTCGCTATAGTATCCCTATTTACTACTGATAACATTTTGCGGATGCAACTCTCCTGCAAAATGCAAAATCAGCGAAAATAAATATTGTAGAGAAACAAGTTCTGGGTTTGCAATATGGTGCACATACACAAACTGACAATGCACCGGTATGTATGAAAACATATATATATATATATATATATATATATATATATATATATATATATATATATATATATATATATATATATATATATATATATATATATATATATATATATACATGTATTCAAATTCAGTGGAAGGCGAAAAGAAAAGAATAGCTGTAACTATGTCGGATTCTTTATGGCATGATTGTTTCTTGAACTTTTAGAGCAATTAGGTTGAGGTTTCATATAAAATCACGGTTCTTTGCACAAGTTATTTCTGAGAAATGAATCCAAACAAGTTAAAGAAGTAAGAGAACGTTAGCCGTATTTGGTTATGTGCTACATGTTTTAGTTAAGTTAGACGAAATTGCTGTAGAATTTAAAACAACAGAAACTCAACCTTTTCATGGATGACAGGTTTGGCAGATACTTGAGAGCGTGCGCTCATATTCCAAAAATTGAACCCATTTTTATTCGAGCATACAGGTTATCAAAACTCGTCATGTGGTTGAATTAGTAGAAGCCAGATGTAAATTTTTGAAGAAAAGCTTTCATTTTTAGGTGCACAGCTTAGAAATGGAAACAGGTGTGAGACTCCCAAGTGCGAAATCAAGCCATTTGATCTCCGCTTCTGGTACCAAGGGATTGAAACCGAGCTACGACAAATCAACATAAATGAGGGCGATGACATCATCATCACATGCGATGGGTCATGTGTGGGTGTCTCTGAAAATCCACGACTGAGCTGGTATGGACCAAATTTAAGACGCATCGAAGAAAACGGCAGTAATAGGTAAAACAATGTATATTTTTATATATTCAGTATCCTTGTAAAATTAATAAGATTTAGACAAAAGAAAGTGAAATTAAATAAAAGAAAAACAAATATCGCAGCTCTGCCCACCAACAGGCGTCAATCAGCATGTTCCCCACACACTGCTTAATGGTATATTTCAACAGTAAGCAACGAGGGTCCGGCGTGGCCGAGTGGTCTAAACGGCTCGACTTTACCGATCACTGCCATCTCACCGTTGTCCGTGTGGGTTCGAGTCTCGGGCTTGTCTAATGTGGGTGTATGAGAAAGCTTGCCAGTAGCTTCTCGTGGGTCGATGGTTCTTGCCTGTGTTTTCTTCCTCTACCAGTTATACTAGACGAAATGTATAGCCTATATTATGCTTAAAATGGCGTTAAACTCAAAAGAATATACAACAACAACCACGAACAATACTAACAAGTCGTTATATATGTCAGGATAGAAGTTAAACTTGTCAGACATATTAAAGCAGTAATTTTGGGACTATCGTCGTAAAGTAAGATATGTCATTCTTTAAATCCTTCACTGTGAAAGGTTTATAGGTTACTGCATTTGTATGGGAAAATATGAACGAGTTTGGGATGGAATACTGCACGAACTTGGGAGTGCAGTATATCCTTCCGACACAACGAATTCATATTTTCCCATACAAATGCAGTAACCTTTTTATTATATGATCAATTTTTATTCTACCTACGGTTTAATTATATAAACACAATACACTACAAGAAACAACGTAAATGAATGAATGCCGTATTCCAAATTAAATACACAAGCGCAGATTTGTCATTACACAATAACATCATTATTAATGTGCACATAACTCCGCCCAGATAAATTTGAACTTTGTCGCGCGCTAGACATAACTTTCGACAGAAAATGGCGTGTCTAGTTAAAATTGAAATTTGCAGTCATATTGTGAATGAATGTGCATTGCAACAACTTTTCCATTTGATCTGGAATGAATATATTTTGGTATTTTGTTTCGATTCGACGAAAGTTTGTGATTTTGGACTGGATTCATCTCTGCAAATTATACATGAAATACATCGGATTGAAGCGGCGCGGGAGAAGCGTGTTTACATCTGCAAATGTGTTTCTGTTTCTGTCATTGAATGTTTGAAATCATAATGTGGGAAAAATATGAAGTCTTTCAATTGCAATTATCAAAAAGACGCTATCGAATGTAATGCTTATTTCATTTTGAGTGCAGTAAGGAGGATGCAATTGCACTTATCATCGAAATTACAGCACAATTTCGAAATGTGTAATCCAGATTGAAAACCTATGACATGGCTCATGTAATTCGGATTTGCAGAATTAAGAAAGTACATTTTGAGAAAATTCAGGATGTAAAACTGTAAGTATATTTTATTTTGTCATTCTTATCACCAGCTGAAGAAGAGAGTATATGACTTGTCACTTGTATGTTATTTGTAAGGACCTGTTCTTGCGTCTGTTGTATACTGTAGCTAGCCTAAATTCGAAACATTGTATCAACGCGGAATGTGCCAAAACAGCTGGTATGTGGCAGTCCATGAGACATCTGTTTTAGTTCATTCAGAAACAAATTTAAACAACTACAAGGTAAAGAGCCTCTTACGCGAGTGTACATGATTTGTGTACAAATCAAAAGAGCTGGCGTCTGCGTCCATTGTTTGCTTACAATAGAAAGTAGTTCCTTTATGCACGTGACTGCAATATGGGTATTGTCGCGCGAGTTCAGTATCGGGTAATATTGAACGATTTTGACATTGTAAAGTTAACGGGGGAAAAAATGAGCATATAATAAAATTTATTATTGTACATATCACTGTTAAAGATATGAAAACTATTTTTGTGACACGATTCTGTCTTTTACATTCAATTCGTTTTTTCTTTATGTTTCTTCTTACAGATATCCCTACCCACTTCGATTGTAAAAATGTGTATATTGAACAAGACAACTTCACCTATTAATACCACGTTTTCACTCAAAGATTTAGCACATAGATCATAAGCGCCGTGATTGTAAATCACACATTTGATATAAATGAATTTTGGGTGGACAGACAGAACATTTATTGAGGAGCAGATCTTACCTGACATGTGAATAATAATTGTAGTCCTACCTGAGACAGGTGTAAGTGAATCTGCTTATTCTGAATGCCGCAAGTGACTGGCGCATTCTCATTAGTCTATCTCTGTCAAATAGGCGGACCCAGCACGTCGGTAGCGTATCTGCGTAACAGCTGCTTTGATTGGATACACGCAAAAGAGTATTTTGACCGCTCCGGTGACCTAGTGGTTAGATCGCCCGCCTCTGATGCGGGAGGTCGTGGGTTCGATCCCGGCCGAGTCATACCAAAGACTTACAAAAATGGTACTAACAGCTGCCTCGCTTGGCGCTCAGCATTAAGAGGTTAGTGTTAGGACTGATCGGCCTTGTGTCAGGATAATGTGACTGGGTGGGACATCATGCTACATGTCTGCAGCATGATGCCCCAGTGCTAGACATCACTATAAAACTGTCACACTGCAGACATCGTAGCGATATGACTGAGTTTTTTTTAAAGCTACGTTAAAAATCCAAATCACACACACACACACACACACACACACACACACACACACACACCGTTTTGAATTTATACCTTATAATGTTGTCCATACGTGATACACATGGTTATAAATAGATAGGCAAAAAACCTAGCAATATAAAACAACATAGAAATAGTGATTCACGTTAAACAAATTTTAAAAGAAATAAATCATTTATAATCATCTAAAATTAATAAAGTGAGAAAAGAAACCTTTCACAAGAATACAACCTATTTGACAACATGCTTTAATACAAAAGTTGTTCGTCGTTTACAAGGAGATTACCTCATGTAAGTAAGTTTTGCCGGAACATATTCTTTTTAAAATTTCATTTAAAATGTGTCGTAATAGTCTCGATCTGTCCGATACAATGAACTGTTTATAGTCAATACACACCTCATAGTGGGTTTCCTCCTCTCGGTAGAATAACAACTCTTCAACAATGCTGTAAATGATTATATTCATTGCCACTAAACGAAAACTGAATTGTCTAATAATTTTAATACGTATAATTTAAATAGTTTTACTATTAACTTTTCCCTGCTGGCGTGGCCGTTGTTCACAATGGGAATATGTTTTGCAATGCATCGGTAGCAATGTTCGCATGATTCTTATCTTACGACCATGAGACACAAGGCAAATTACGTGATGAGTTAGCAAGTTGCCGGACATTATAATTTACCATAGCAAGTTACCGGACGTTATAATTTACCATAGCAAGTTACCGGACGTTATAATTTACCATAGCAAGTTACCGGACGTTATAATTTACCATAGCAAGTTGCCGGACGTTATAATTTACCATAGCAACTTACCGGACGTTATAATTTACTAATGTAGATGATATGCTCAGATAGTCCCATTTTGTCTCGTTTGTTCTGCATGGGATTTCGACACACGAGAACAATACTATGATCTAGCTATTTACAGATCTCAAGGTCTACGACATCGCCAAACTAAAGCTGAAACTTGGATTTCAATTTGCTACGTAAGGTCAATGGTTTTTCGTGCACTTTGTAGGTCAGAAATTTACTTTTTCAAAGACAACAACCTCCTAAAGTTTTATTCAAACTGAATAGTAATGCTACAATAAATCGATGGTGATAAAGTCCTTAATTATGACATTGAAAAAAAGTTGACGGGAGCCGTTATTCTAGCTTCCATGGACTGTGTCACACTTTTGGGGTAATATTTCATTACAGTGTACATCATGTTAAGACCTCTTCTTCTTCAGAAACTCCATGAAGATTTAGGATGAATCGGTTTGAATTATCTTTCTGTAAGGGTTACTGTGCCCCCGCTTTTTTTCACTTACAAGGCGAAGATGTTTCAAAGGGCGGTGTGTGTGTGTGTGTGTGTGTGTTTCTCTCTCTCTCTCTCTCTCTGTGCGTGTGTGTGTTACACTGTCTATCGCAGGCTTATCTTGCGGACTATTGAGGTCTGTTCAATTACCAATAAAAACTGAAGTCTGATTTAAATTTTCATAACTTAACTCATCTTGATGCCACTTTTCTTCAGAACATACACAGAAAAGTCCTTTTCCGGTCAGTTCAGCCGTCTCATACTGCATGACGCGACGGCGAATATGTCAGGTCGATACACCTGTCGGGGATGGTTAGGCCAGAGAATAGGGTGGAGAAAAAAGGAGATGAATATTGCTGTTGGTAAGTTTAGTTGGTGTTTAAGGTTTCGGACAATAGTACAAGTAGAATGTTAACGTAAAGCAATGGCAAATATCAGTGATATCATTATTCATTACTACTTTTTTAAAGTAAAATTCTTTACCACTCGTCCTCTAACCTGCCTCCAAAAACTTAAAATCCCTTGAACTAAAACAAAAAGAGCCGGATTACTATTTGTTGGTAGAACATGCAAGAGGCGACACATATCTTTGCAAAATGCTACTCTGCAATCCACTCCGGTGATCTAGTGGTTAGAGCGTTTCTCTCGAATGCGGGAGGTCGCGGGTTCGAATCCTGGCCGAGTCATGGCAATGACTTAAAAAATGGTACTAACAGCAGGCGCTCAGCATTAAGAGGTTAGTGTTAGGACTGGTCGGCCTGGTGTAAGGATATTATGACTGGGTGGGACATCATGCTACTTGTCAACAGCATGATGCCCCAGTGCGAATCGTCACTATAAACTGCCACACTGCCGACAGACATCGTAGCTATATGACTGAAAAATTGTTAAAGCTACGTTAAAAATCCAACTCACACACACACACACACACACACACACACACACACACACACACACACACACACAGAGTACTCTTCAACTTTCAAAAATAGTTTCAGCTGAGATACCAAACTGCTCCTCCGGTGGTTGATATTTGCTATTGTTGCTTACTATTTCACGGAATTTGTAAATGTAATGAACAACACAAAAATTGCAAGCCTTGCGCCAACAGAAATAGCACATGTATCCCTAACTTGATTTGTAAAACAAATTCAATGCAATAGGACTGAAACGACAAGTCAAAACGAGGCTGGCCATTGGCCTATGCAGGTTCACTAACATCATAGTCCTAATCAAATACCCCATCCTCATCCCAATCGCACAACATCCAGTGCATTTTATTCTCGGTGAAAACGCTTTCGTAGAGCAATCTTTCCCTCCCATAAGAGCCTTATTCTTTAGGTGAAAGACCACATCTAGCTGTTTTCTCCAAGGGCAGGCAAGGGTCATAACTCTATCCAAAAATTAAGTAGACTAATTTCATAAAATGCAAATCCGGATTTGATAAACATGGCTCACCTAAAATTGCATCAAATATATTTAATAGTTCTTGGGCCATGCTGATTACACGCAATAATTCCACGTAAAGATATGAAGTTGATTCACAAGGGCCACAACTCTGTCTAATATGATGTAGACGAAACAAAACCCATTAAAAGACCCAGATAGTTAACTTCATATATTCATATGGCATCTATGAAATATTGTTTATAACAAATTCCCCAGAATATATTGAATAGTTATAGAGTTATACTGATTTCAGTCTACATTCAAAATTTCCATGTGAAAACAAACATTTTCTCTTCAAGGCGAAAAAACAGTCTAGAGAAATTGTTTCCCCGATGTTAAAATACAGGCCAAAAATTATAACAAATTCCCCAGAATATATTGAATAGTTATAGAGTTATACTGATTTCAGTCTACATTCAAAATTTCCATGTGAAAACAAACATTTTCTCTTCAAGGCGAAAAAACAGTTTAGAGAAATTGTTTCCCCGATGTTAAAATACAGGCCAAAAATTACAACATGCAACAACAAATAAATGCGTTTAAGTATATTTTTGTCTCGAAAATTCTCCTCAAGAATATTTTTAGCGGCAGAAAGACTATTCTAGAGTATATTTCTCTCGGGGATAAAAAAATCCTTCTTGGATTATCCCCCGTCCCTCACAGTTATGCCAAAATTTCTCCAACACGACAATATTCCATAAGTCAGCCCGAACAAATCTGCATTCCTTATATTTTACCATTATTGATTGATACATTTCTTGGAAATGTTTGGTGCGCAATATGCATCATAGTACAATCTGCTGCGGAGAGATTCTGCTTTTGGGGAAAATAATAATAATAAACCAGCTATTCCCTATAGGAAAATTTACCCTAGAATCTTTCTTCATTCGGGGATAAATTAATCTAGAGTAAAATTTACTGGGATAAGGTCCCATACAGGCCCAAACTCCCGGCAGAAAAGTCTGCTCTTGCGACAAACTTTTCTGCGAGACCTGGTACACTTTGTAGAATTTTCTAAGTGCATTTGGTCAACAAATGCTAACGTTTTATGTCTTGTTTGGTGGTTATATACGCACTGCATATAGACTAGGACCGACAGTGATGGGCACCATCTGGCTCGGTAAGGTCTTACAAAGAGAAACTTGTGCATGGAAGTGAAAATTAGGAGAAAATTTTTATATTCAGCGACCATACTTCCGCAAAATGATGAGTTTGAATGCTTGAAATCAAACTCTTTCAAAGTCTCTTAGGTACATGGAAAATTCCGTCTAAACATATGAAGGTCATAGACAAGGGTCATAACCCTGTCCTAAATGGAATAGCGGCGACAAATTTCGTAACACACACATCTGAATGTAATAAACAATGTTCACCTTAAATTTCATTAAATATATAGAACAGTTCGTGGGTCATGCTGGTTGCAATCAATATCCCACGTAAAGATATGATTCAAGCTGATTTACAAAGGCCATAACTCTGTATGAAATGATGTAGACGAAACAAACCCAATAAAGACTTGACACAACCACAAAACTTCGTATACCCATATGATATATATGAAACAATGTTTTTACCAAATTTCACCAGAATATGTTGAAAAGTTCTTGAGCTATGCTGATTGCGGTCAACATTTCAAGTTAGTTTCCATGTGAAGACAAGAATTTATTCGACAAGGGGCATAACTCTCTGACCAAACTCATTTAGACCATAGATAAATCATTTATGACACAAGTATGTCTGGGACAATATTAATAACCTACGACATTAGATGGGGGCCCCGAGGGGCCGAGTGGTCTAAAGCGCTCTTCGTTACGGATCAATGCCATCTCACCTCTGTCTGCGGCGGTTCGAGTCTAGGATTCAGCCAATGTGGATATGTGAGAAAGCTTGCCAGTAGCTTCTCGTGGGTCGGTGGTTCTTTCCGGTGTTTTCCCGGGTTCTTCCTCCACCATTAATACTGGCCGCCATGTATAGCCTATCGTGTGCTGAAAAATGGCGTTAAACCCCACAACAACAACAACAACGACATTACAGTATGTTGAATGGTTATTGAGCTCTGCCGGGTTACAAACCACATCACATGTGAAGACATAAAATTAGTTGTCAAGAGCCATAACTCTGTCCAGACTGAGTCAAATTAGACAAATCCATATAAACTACATTTAAGTCGATGAGATAATGTTCGTGCCAAATTTTATCTTAATATGTTGAATTCTTTTAAGCTATGACGGTTACAAGCAACACCCCATATGAAAATATGAAGCTAAGTGTAGGAGGCAAATACAATTTCCAACATGGAGCTCGCGACATAAAACTAATAAATAGAACATATGAATCTATGCGACAATGTAAACACAAAATGGAATTTGAATATGTTGAATGGTTTCTAAGTTGTTCTGCTTACAATGATCTGCTGTGATGGATATATTTCAATAATAGAAAAAGGCAACAATTCCGCAAAACCCAGTAAACTTTCATCGGAAAGGATGAAACATTAAAAACGCACATCATCTTGTCAAGGGCAAATCACTGATCCAGTGTCATACAGTTATGTGTAAGGGTTGCAGAGCTTTCGCGTTTACAAGAAGTATGAACGCAGACGAACTGAATGGCCAGTGAACTTACTGACAGAACAGTTTATAGGGTATACGCATCTCAAAGTGGGACCAAATTCTGATATTAAAACACATGTAGATAATGTAGATTGCAGATAAAGTTACATGTTTGGGTAAATATAAAATTGCCTTTTACTTTAATCTAATCGATCACGGTAAAGTTTATGAATTGTTTAGCTTGATTCTTTCGAAATTTGCCTCATTTTTCAAAAGTGTGTTTTTGCAACTAATTTTGGGGGGAATACTCAAAAATGTACGAGAAAATATATTTTTTTAATAATAAAAAAATGAAATGTTTGGACGAGCAGATATGGCACAGTAAGTTTTGATTTACCAATCTTTTTCATCAAAATCAACGCAAATTTGACGTCAATGTCATCTCAAAGCAAAGATGACTTTGAAATCAAACCGTCTGTGCAGCAACATAAGTTCAGTTTCCTAAAGATGAGATGTAAAATCGAATAAATGAAAATCTTCCAGGCACGAATGTACATTTAGTTTCAAATATTGTACACGACAGAATTACAGCATGCAGCAAATATGAGAAAGGGCACATTCACATCTAATCTTTATTTGCGGAAATGACATCGCGATACATCTAGCAACCACACTAAGCGAAAGCACATCTAACGATTGATGACGGAACCTATAAAGACGTATTTTATTAGACCCTTCTTAGCAGTGGATCCTAAATAAAGTTTGACATTACCTTATGTTGGTACCACAGAAAACCATCTCATGTTGTACGTTTGATCTTGATGAAATAATGCATCATATTTTAGTCATTTATCATTATCTTGGATGTTTTCCGTTTTAAGTGTCTTTTCACAAATACTTTTCTTGGACGTTTTTGTAACCACATTATTTTTGTACACAATTTATCGAAATGAAAAGTAACGAATTCCAACACTTTTTGATGGCTGCAGAATATTTTTTCTCACTTCATAAATACACGCATGAAGTTGAGTGGGAGAGTCCGGTGATAAAAGTTTCTTTTTGCTTTTTTTGGACTTTTTACCTAATTACGCATATTTGGAGCAAATGACCAGTTTTATACAGAATCAAAGCATTGCTTAACAAATGACATGATATTGTATTAAAAAAAAATGTTATTACATGTGTCACTTTGACACTGTTAGGACTGTTGATATTGGAAATTTATGTATTGCATTTGCTAAATTATAATATTTACCTTGCAAAACGAGTAAACCTTTTAAAGATAAAAATATAATACATACCATTCAAAATGATATAAGCTAAATTATAATATTTACAGTGCTAAAGAATTACCCTTTCAAAGCCAAATTATAGTAAGTATATTGTAAAAAGAGTTCATCTTTTAATGTTCTCATATTTAATGATTATTACCAACAAATCTACGTTATGTTCATATTAATGACAGTTATGATAGCAAATCAATGAAATGAAGTTAAGATGTATAAACTGTATTTAAAAATCGTCAGTCTAAATTTGTTTATCCTTCATTTTTACCTTCATAATTTCGCAGGTCGGTCAAGCAATCTAGAGGTTACCCAGAGGACGACAATACCAGTGGATGTAGTGTCCCGTGAGTAGATTTATGATGAAGCCTGAATTTGATAATCTGCATAGTACCAAAACTCTCTGAACTTCATTTTATTTAAGAATTTATTGATTAAAATATTTAATGACAATATACCATATATGGTTGTAATGCAGGGTTACACGTATTTTTTTAAATACTCCAATGCAAGATGTCAGTCATCACGTGCCATCATTGTTTATACATAGCTGCTTATTTGGATGATTCAAAGAGCGAACGTGACGCTAATCTGTATGCGGTTGATGCATTGACATATCCAGATCTACACTGTTGAAAACGTGACGTGTGTAAAGCAGGTAAATAAGGGGACGCATGTAGCTCAGTCTTAATCGGATTGTCTTCTCGGATCATGCTGAGAAATATACAAAAGTGTCTCACTTACATGAATTTAAAATCTCTGAGGAGTCACAAGATGTTAAATAGCGGTGTCTCTCTCCAATAGAGAAGCCAATTAGGACAAAAAGGTATTTTAAAAAAAACGTGATCTTCACAGTTAGGACTTGTTAATGTTATGAGATATTTTTGAAACGTTTAGATCATCACCTGTGAAACACAAGTTTGACCCATGCTACTATTACAAAGTTCCAGAATAAAAAAAGATTGCATGTCTATGGATGAGATCAGTAGAGTTAGAGACTACAAATCATGCAGAGATGTAGAGAAAATGGTGATATTGGCTTAAAGATAGAAAATGGATTAACACTAGGTTTTGACATGCTAATAAGTAGTATTGAAAGAATTTGATCCAACCAAAGACGGTTCTTTTTTTTTAAAAAGTATATAACGCCAACAATTTATATGACTCGGTTATGACTTAACACTTTCCGTACGTAGGATTTAGATGGCTGTGTGATGAATTGATTATATTAAAAAAGATACGAAACAGTACAATATGACCTGATTGATGTGCAAGGGATTCATTTAAGCTGTTGGTTTAGATTCACCAAACTAGCACAATGCTATTTCAAGGCTTATCAATTATAGTCTTAATATGCCTCCCGGTTTGTTTGTAAACCCCCCCCCCCCCCCCCCCGATTTCAAAAATGAAAATTTTCAATGTGATACAAAGCGCAAAGACCTTAGTCAATTCATTCATTGATTTATACTTTCTAACCCGAATGTGACCAGAGTGGCCCTAACACTAGCATTCTCTGCTCTTTTTTCATGCTTAACGGACTTTACATCCTAACACGGCGCCATGTTGCGTACACAATGGGCGAGTTGATTTCCTCAGACAACATTGTGACGTAGTTCATCCTATTCGGTAAATGTCGAATAATTCTGTAAATTACCATAATGTTGAGAGTTTAGAGTTAAATCCCTTTACATGATGTACATGGGGGCGCTCATCAGTTATTATGTACTTTTGAGAGAGTGACGTAAGGTTAAGTTGTTTGCATTTGAAATATGCACATTATAGATAATGTTGGCATACCTCTATGCTACTTTGGTGTAATGTGACTGACATTTCTTTGGACATTGTACTTACAGAAATTGTACATGAGCTAAACACACTGCTAACTAAAATGACTACTCCTTTGTGTTAAAAGTTCAGCATAAATTAGTCTAAAGTACACTATCTTTAGCACCTATTAAAATAGGGAAAATGAATTTTGCCCAACTAGACAATACCAGCTTCTGAAAGTACAATGGATGAATTACCAAATACATAAAATGTGTTTTTAAAAAAAAGTTATCGGCTCTTTTTTACAATTTACCTTTGAAGTCCATGAAGTGAAAAAGACCAAGTGGAAGTAGCAATGTTTTGAAAGGTGCGCATCTGGAATAAGGCCAAGCTGTAGACTCTACAACCCATAAATACACCCATCAATCATTCACCAGAATAAAGGGAATTAAACGTTCTTTGAATAATACCTAAGATATCAAATTTCTTTTTGTTTTTTAAATAGCCAGTATAACCAGCGAGAACACACGGAGAAATTCTTTTTCTTTAAAATTCTAACCTATGCAAAATACGAAACTGTAGAGCGCCATCTAAATCCACGTGAAAGGCAAATTTGTAGTTGTCATTAGTTTCCTTTGCTTAATTTGACATTGTAAAAAGATCGGAAGCAGACGACGTAGTGTTTTCCTTCTATGTACATACATGTGTATTCGTGTATACAGCCCTTCGCTGAAAATGGACTTGTCCATGAACCGGAAATGACTTGCAAACAGTGTCGTCATTTACACTGAAAACTTCCGTTCGGAGTGAAACACAAATGAAAACAGTGTTAGGGTCCCACCTGAGCATAATCAGGTTTGAAATTATAAATCAATAAATGAACTGATTAAGTTCTGTCAACCTTTTTATATCATTTGTGATTTTCGTTTTTTAAATCGGAAGAGGGGTACAAACAAACGGAAAGGTATACTCAGACTATAGTACCTGAAAAGATGATACCAGCTCACGAGGAAATGCCTGAACTTCGAAAGCAATTAATTGAGGAGTGCTATCAAAGATCAACACTTTATGCGTGCATTTTATGGCAAAACAAATTACGTGATTCAATAGACAAATCTCAAGATGCATTTAGGTGTTAAACTAAAACAATCAGCATAAGAATCCGTTTCCTTCAAAACCTTGGATGAAGAAATATACCACATGGTAGCAAATCGGTGATAATAGGCACCAAATGTCACACCCAGTCACATTATCCTGACAACAGGTCGACCAGTCCTAACACTAACCTCTTGGTGCTGAGCGCCTAGCGAGGCAGCTGTTAGTACCATTTTTATAAGTCTTTGGTATGACTCGGCCGGGGTTCGAACCCACGACCTCCAGCATTTGGGATGGACGCTCTAACCGCTAGGCCAACGGAGCGGCTCCTGAAAACGTGAAATATGTGTATACTGGTGCAGATGTACTTGTTTTGTTTGGAAAAATAACATAATCATAGTAGGACATGGTGAAAATGCGTGAACATGTGGATATACATGAGTATCCTATAAAACAAATCGTACAACTCATCTTTTGTAAACTAGAGTGACAGTAAATTTCAGTGATGTATACGGTGGAATTATTGAGCAAGTAATATCTATTAATTCAAGATAGGAAATAATGTGAGGATAAAATGTAACGGTGTTAAGAAGACAGCTGTTAATAATAAGGCCTGAAGACCATAACACTTGTCTGTTAATAATAAGGCCTGAAGACCATAACACTTGTCTGTTAATAATAAGGCCTGAAGACCATAACACTTGTCTGTTAATAATAAGGCCTGAAGACCATAACACTTGTCTGTTAATAATAAGGCCTGAAGACCATAACACTTGTCTGTTAATAATAAGGCCTGAAGACCATAACACTTGTCTGTTTAATTTTGAAAAGCTATCGTGATCAGATCATCAGATTGTATTAAACAAGGAACTTACAATGTTGATATAAAGTCACGACGAGTCCGTTAATAATAAGGCCTGAAGACCATAACACTTGTCTGTTTAATATTGAAAAGCTATCGTGATCAGATCATCAGATTGTATTAAACAAGGAACTTACAATGTTGATATAAAGTCACGACGAGTCCGTTAATAATAAGGCCTGAAGACCATAACACTTGTCTGTTTAATTTTGAAAAGCTATCGTGATCAGATCATCAGATTGTATTAAACAAGGAACTTACAATGTTGATATAAAGTCACGACGAGTCCGTTGACAAAATACATAGTAATTAGGTTGGAGACAATAAACAGCGAAAACAATTAGCATAATTTTTACCAAATAAATATCCCTCACAACAAAATGATATTGCGAGTTACATGCAATAATGGAATCAAAACAATTGACAAAATGTTAATGTTGCGTTAACGACATATTCGAGAAATATAAATCTAGTACAAATGTGTTTGAAACAAAAATAAAATAAATATAAAAAACTTGTCACAAAGTAAATATTTGAAAATAACTTGCTGCAAAGCATGAAGGAGTAGAACATTAAATTTCTTCGAGAGATTGAAACATCGAGATGTTACAAAACAGTCACCTGTAAATCTGATAATGTTGGAGAGCGGTAGGTCTCTCCCAGAAATAAGGCTGTGTCACAAAAATATAAACCACATACTGCTTGCAGAAAAAGAGAAGAACGCAAACAAAAACTGTTAAATGCGAAGACGTGAACACACAAAAATAACTTGAATAATAGTTTTAAAATATGTTCAAGAGAATCGGGTTATTATATGCCTTTTGCAATGAAAAACAGATCGTGCACCAAACATAAATAGTAGCTTAATATCTTTGATAGGCTAATTGCAGGTGATTAAAAAGCAAACCAAACACTGAAGAAATCAAAGAAGAGACAGAAAACAATTAAACATTTGTTTGGTAAATGAATTGGGAAGCCAGCGCAATGTGTACATCTTGTTCTTCTGTTTCATACCGGGTCAGGATATAAAGGGAAAAATAAGCAATGCCCAACACAATAACAATAAAAATGACTTTATTTTGACAAACCATTTGGAAATCATCCATGAAAGAATTAACATCAAGATAAGTAAATAAATAGACAATTGTCTTGGCACACAAATTGAACCTTTTCATTTCTTAATATATAGTTTTTGGTCCAAAAGAATAAATTTGGAATTTTACTTCGTGAGTCGAGAAATACTTTGAAAAGTAATTTGAAAAGAGGTAACACAACCAAGTAAAAACTAAAAGTTAAATTTCTGATACTAATCAAACAAAGAATTAACAAAACATTATCAAATTTGTTTCTTTTAATTTTCATTTTGTAAAAGTCAATGATGATTATCATACTGTGCTGCGTGACATTTATCATCGACATTTATCATCGAATTATTTGTTGAGAATATTTTTTCATCACTCATTAGTTAGTATCTGTTGAACTTTTGTTATCTTGTGTTCAAGTTTTAGTTTTCAAAATACTTTGAAATGAATACCAAAATTAGCGTTCTCGAACATTTTTTAAATAAGTAATTGAAACATTTAAATCAACGTGTTCTTGCAAAGTCCTTTTTGAACCAGTTCGTTTTTCTCGTCAATATTGTTATATTTAGTCAATGATGTCTGAACCAGTTCTTACCCAAATAAAAAGTCCCAATCCAAGTCCGTGTGTTGTTATACTCTAAGTCCATTTATTTTCATCTTTGTAAAAAAAAAGTAATTACAGATCATGTCGGTTTTACCAAATTGAAATATTTTTCACGTTCACTGTGGTCGAGAAATATAGATTTGTGTATCATCTTTCACTTTGATTTTGTGAGTGATTCAGAAATTTCATTCCCATAATATTTTAAGCTATTATGATGACGAGCAACGTCTCGTGCAAAGACAATAAATAGATTGACAAGGGACATAACTATGTCCCAAATGGTGTAGAGGAGACTAACTTCATGAAAGGCACATAAGATAACTTCGTATCTGTATATAAAATCTAGGAGACTGTGCTCTTACATCGTTCAGTCAGAATATGGTGAATGATTCTTGAAGCTTGACGACAGATCCAGCACATTCATTTTACATTTGCCAACTCTGTTATCAAAATTAAGGAAAAACTGACTATAATGTCAACTCCAAACGAGAACGTACATCTACCTCAAACGGTATGTGCAGGCTAATCTGAAACAGTTTACAAACCCAGCCATGTTTGGATGTCTTAAAGGATAGAACGCAAAATTGAATAAAAAACACCTTCAATTCAGGAATGAACTTTTAATTTCAAATATTGGCTTGTTAATTGTAATCCATCCAACAACAGAGTGTGTCCTTTTCACCAACATGGCGGTGTAATACATAACAGACCTTGAATTTTCGGATGAAAAAATTCGTTTTGTTACATCGAATCGACATTTGGGAATTATATTATCATCCAATGGCTATCGAAGCAACTCTATTAAATATGTAACTCGTTCTGTATCTATGCTAATTGGGCGGCTGAGGAAATCTAAATGTTATCAAAACATAGCATGAATAAAATTGGTGAAAAGCTTAATTAGCTACTGATTAAGGAAACGAAATGTGATTTTACAAAAACCTTAAATAAAACTGTATGTGGCGACACAATTACAAAATAAATCATCCCAAGAATGATAGAGGAATACAATTAGGTACATACTTTAATTATGACAAAACTTAACAACATCGATTATTTTCCAGCTTTGCTTTGCTGGTGATGTAGCAGTCTAATACACACATGGGAATCAGATAAGGTGTAATCGGGTGATTTTAAACTTATTAATTTACAAAAGAAAAAGAAAGAGACATCATAGTGATCCATAGGGTACTCTTGAAATGAGCTGACAATGTCTGAGAATTGATTTCCACCAGGACACTTTGAATCCTGTTAGCTAAGTAATCGTATATATATATATATATATATATATATATATATATATATATATATATATATATATATATATATATATATATATATATATATGCCATTAAATTTCAATAGCTTTCATGTTATTAAGTAATTCCCTATGCTACACTCTGTAAATGATTGTGGATAGTCACATAATATAATGTTTGTAATTTCACTAAAGTTAATAGCAAGTGTCTGTAACGACAGAGCTTTAACAAGCGGTCGTCGAATCGCGTTGTCTACCATCCATTATAGCAAAGGAAGCACACACACAAAAAAGCAATATATTGTTAAGGTACATGTGAAATTTAACCGTTTGATGCTGCTCCAGACAAAGATATTCCTTAAGTATCCATTGCTTTAGTGGGCAAGACATAAATTCTGTTTTAAGCTATAATTATTCAATTTCGTATCTTTTACAATAAATAAAAATAATTAATTTTAATAACTCAGGTACTACGTTAGAAAATTTTTATTTGAAATAAAAAAATTAGTAGGCAAATAAATCCTGATTTGAAGAGAATATTTTATCAATATCGTAGAATAGGATAGTCAGTGATGTTTGATGTCGGGCACGTAGTGCAGAAAAGTTGATGTAGGAAGTAGAGTGTTAAGTGACAACTTTAAGAATTTATCACCTAGGAAGAACAAAGGTAATTAACCAAGGGATTTCTTGGGTGGAGGTGGCTCCATCCCGGTAATTTTGACTTTAATGAAAACAGTTTATTGGAGTGAACTTATTGAACCTTAATACTATATATGCAGTACACTGTAAATAGTTTTTGTTCTAATTGTACTTGTTCCTGATAGACGTGAATATCTCGTCCAAGTTCAAGTGCACATCTGGCGCGCTGATAGACGCTGATAAGGTTTGTGATGGATTTCCCGATTGTGAAAGCGGCAATGACGAAGCCAACTGTGGTAAGCTACGGGGGCTGGTTCTCTCTCTCTCTCTCTCTCTCAAAATTTGAAAAGTAAAAAACAAAACAAAATAATGTCTTACAAGGACAGTGTTAAACTGAAAGATATCAGTTCCGAAGGAAAATTGCTTTATCATGTATAATATTGCATATAGGTCACTGAGCTATTATGTCTGCTAACCTTTTAATATAGAATGTTAGGGGCCGTCCATTTCATACGTACGCATGGAGGGGGAGGGGAGTGGTTAACCCAAACGCACACGCTTACGTATGGGGGGGGGGTCTACTGATAATGTACGTACACATAGGAAACGGTAGGTGGAGGTGGGTGAAACTTTGATAATTTGTCTAATACATAACTGTACGACTGGGTTCAGTCGTTGTTTGAATTTTAGTGGACACTAGACAAACGTTTTACGGGTCGTCCATTAATTATGTCAACAAAATGGGGGGAGGGGGTTTGAAGAAGTTTGACAATTGTTGACATGGGGGAGGGGGGAGTTCAATAATAAATTGACGTCAACAATGTTATTTTTTAAAATAAATTTAATAAATTAAAAAATAGGAAATTAGTCGGTGCGTTGGTATGGCACACGCTCGCCCGTCAACAGCCCACCAGTTTAATCCTAAACCGGTTGAGCTCTTGCCAAGGAAGTCATAGTCTTGCATCATCATATTTTGTTTTTATTCAGTGTAGATTGTAGACTGTATACAGATTAACCACATATGGTATTAATCTGAAGAAATTAATGAATCAGCCACTATGGCCATTATAACAATTGAGGAACATTTGGCTTCCCCATGGGAAGATGATAGAAGTTAGAATATAAAGTCTCGATTTTTTCATGAATTCAAAGTGTTATAGTCAATTTGAAATCTGTTAAACAAGTAAAAAAAAAATGTATTAAAATTTATTTGTAGACCTTTTAATTTCCATAATTCTATTTTTAGCATAAAAGACAGCCGTATAAAATATTGGTAGTTTGTAAGGGGGGGGGGGGGATTTTGACATACTTTTATTGGGGGGGGGGGACTGAAAGTTTGACAGTTGTTGACAAGGGGGGGGGGGGGTGTAAAAAATTGCCTAAAAATTGTTGGCATAATTAATGGACGTCCCTTAAAGTTACGCAGCTTATTTCTTTGATACAGCACGACATTCAACGTCGTTGGACTAATTGACTAATTGTTTTATTAAACATGTTAATATTATTAATCCTTGATCGTTTACGCATGGACTAAATATATGCAGTTTTATAGAAAATTCGGGGGGGGGGGCGTCAAGCGTACGTACGCAGGTGGGATGGGGGTGTAAAATGTATGCATGTGTACAGGGAGGAGGGAGGGGTCAAGCTTTGCCAGATTTTTGCGTACGTACTAAATGGATGGCCCCTTAGCAGAACTGTTTAAATAGCTAAAATGTTAGCTGGCCTGTTTAATTAGCTACAATGTTAGCAGACCTTATTAAATAGTCACATTCCATCTCAAGTATTATCTTAGATCAATATTATAAAATTTGTTTTATATTTATCTCAGTAGACTTCAGTATTGCTGGGTTGTAATTCTGAAATTTTAAACAAGCAAGTCAATTTGTTTTTAAGTTCTTTCTTCTGTATTCTTTCTTTAAAGACCCAGATGTCCACACAGTTGCTCGATGATTTAGAAGGTTTCTTTTTGTGTACATCTTTTTTAAAACGAAAGTAAAGTTCTAACAGAGACATGACCCGACTTTAATAAAGTCAATTAATATGTCCTCAAAATTGAGATTTTACATTAATCTGATGATGCCATAGACAACGCTATTTTATTTTTGGCATAGGTAAAGATTGTGAAAAAGACGCAAAACCATTTTCTATTTTGACAATCTAACATAGTAAAAGTTGAAAAACAAAACATTAGTTGATAAATGTCTAAAAACTTTCTGACAGGCAAGGCAAGACGCCGTTTTTGGAAATTAATTATTTTATAACTGCATTTTAATCAGTGATGTATGCTGAATGTCAGGTGAAAATAATTGTTAGAATCTTCTTTTTTTTCAGAAAGAAATGTTGAAATGTCAAGTGAACTAGTGCTTGGCCCCAGTTTCATAAAATTT
Source organism: Sinohyriopsis cumingii (assembly GCA_028554795.2). Lineage (NCBI taxonomy): Eukaryota > Metazoa > Mollusca > Bivalvia > Unionida > Unionidae > Sinohyriopsis > Sinohyriopsis cumingii. Next base: position 110,767,757 of record CM068838.1, on the reverse strand, counting down.
CTCAAACTTTTTTTGTCAAATTGAGATCTGACATTATCCAGCTTGTAACACTTCAGCCAATATCCATATTTTTGTCAGAGGGTCAGACAGTTGAAAAAAATAGAAAATCAAATTTCACTTTTAAAAATGAATACGTGGAGACGTTTTATTCATAAATAAAGCAGTTGAGAAACTTTGAAAATTGAGAAAATCGTCATAATTTAATCAGAAATAAAGCGGAACTTTTATGAAGAAAATTTAAGACACTCACATCCCCGATTCATGCTCAGTATTCTATAAAAAAAACTGCTACCAACATGAAAAAGCATATTAAAAATATTTATTTATGGAATAAAGTTTGAAATTTTTAGTGAACTGAAACGTGCAGAGCAGCTGTCATTTCACCTCTTCTCAATAAAAACGCTGTTTGATCCATACTATATCATTGCTATCATTCAATTGCCTAGACCTGTACATATTTACACCAAATAAATGGTTTATTATCATAAGTATTCACAGGCTTATAGAAGACCTAATTATTATAAATAATGCGTGGTTATCAAAATGCCATATGTGCAACTTTAAACATAAACACAAGACAGCAATTGTCAAGATTGAAGAATTAAGCGACAATATTCTCTTGCATTTCAGTTATTGGTTTGGTATGTAGCGAGGGAAGTGTTGCATGTGCAGACAACGAAATGTGCATACCACGTAGTCAGATCTGCGACTCAGTTGTTCACTGCCGCGATGGATCGGATGAGCTGCCACCTAGCTGCAATATTTAATACTTACAATGTCGCCTGACTCGGAGATACTGTAATTATTTGTGTTTTAACAGTGACTGCAAACAGCACATACCCAGATGTGGCTCCATGATTCTAAACGATGTCATTCTCAAGAGATGTTTGACCAAATGATCAGTTCTTTGGTCGTTAGCCAATCAAACAATAATTTTCAAGTGTATCCTAGTTTAAGCGTGAGGATATGTTTCTGGTATTACTCGTATACTTAATATAACAGCATAGACATTGATATACCAGAGCTTTATGCAACGGCAAATCTGGGTCTGTATTGATTGCTGATGGGTGCATGTTCTGTATGTGTACATAGAGTTCTATCCAAAACACAACACATTTACAAATGGGTACATATACATGGATAAATACAGTTTTAATCAAAACACAAAAACATTGGACCAAGATTGTCATTCTATTCATGGATTCATATTTCTTCTTGTTAGGAATATCAAGTTCTAATTTTAGCTGGTTACTATTTTTATCACCTGGTTCTATTTGCCGAGCTTTCTGAAATCAAGTATTTAAAATACTGACCCTAAAATAAAAAATTAGTAAATTCAGATTTAGATGAAGAAAAAAAAATGACCAGTTAAATGCTGATATTAAAGTTAGCATGTTTTTATTCATAATTTCCAAATAATGAGTTTCAAAAGGCTGAGTCAAGAACCTACTGAAAATTAAAACTGTTCATGGAGGGGGGGGGGGCTCTTTATGCACTTGTATCACTCACACAGTTAAATAAATTGTCTGACAGAAGAAAGAAACAAAGAAAATTGTGCTACTTTATGATAATCGTAATTGAATTTATATTTTATTATTAAAGAAAATGCAACATGGATGACATAGTAATGGTAAATATTGTATCCAATGCCAGGAGAACAAAGTGACGACAATCTGCAACATTTGCTTCCCAGTGTTTGCCAAACAGAACTGGGGAGTCATCTTAAAAACACAACCAATCAATCATAGCTGAATGAGCCTTAATTCTCTTCTTGTCATGTAAGAAATCACTGATAATTAAAACATTTGATCCAGATTTACCAACAGAACTCAAGTCTGAACTTAAACCAAAGCGTACAATCCAATGGTCTGTTCTCAGTTTCATTGATAGAATTTAACAAAGCGTACAGTCCAGTGGTCTGTTCTCAGTTTCATTGATAGAATTTAACAAAGCATACAATCCAATGGTCTGTTCTCAGTTTCATTGATAGAATTTAACAAAGCGTACAATCCAATGGTCTGTTCTCAGTTTCATTGATAGAATTTAACAAAGTGTACAATCCAATGGTCTGTTCTCAGTTTCATTGATAGAATTTAACAAAGCGTACAATCCATTGGTCTGTTCTCAGTTTCATTGATAGAATTTAACAATATGCTTAATTTTAGAATCAAGTAATCTCATTGCTTGAGATTTAAGTCCGACTTAAATACGGCACTAAGTTATCTATTTGTCAGACTAGGTAACTGTTCAGATTAGTTGCCTTTTCCATTAATAAAAACTTAGCCCTACATTTATCCAGTGGAAGTAACTCATGCTGATAGAGGAGGTAACCTATTTTATCTGAATAGGATTTGATTGGTAGAGTTCATTTACATTACCAATGCGCTGACAGTAAATGTAAATAAAACATTTATTATTCACCTTTGATATATCAGAGTACATGTGCTGTGAATCCCCCCCCCCCCCCCATGTGTTTGATGATTTGCATGACTGGGCTGATCTAGCTATTTGGGTATTAAAAGTCTGAGCCAAAAAGAAAGAAGAAAAACACTGTGTATGGATAACATGAATACACCATACATTGTGTCCCGTTTTTATAAGATGTTCAGGAGCTGAGAGATCTAGCTGATTAGTGCTTTGCCATGTAACTTATTACAATCCTTCTGTGAATCTGCTTGTCTAAATATTACTCATCACTGATGTCTTTTGAATCACCTCAAGGAAAGTAAATAAATATCTTTTTTTCTGGAATATTCTCTTCTGTTGATATTCATTCTGCAGGTGAGCTTACTGTAATTAATATCAAGTAATGACGATAGAAACAAGGTTACTGTCATCTGTAGCAAAATGTAATATCATATACAGTTGTATAAGTTTTACATTTTACTCCATATTCAGTCAAACCTTTCAATCAGGGTCTCCCAAGGGTAAAAGGCAAAACTGGCCTTTGTGCACAGCTGATCAGTGTAAATGGGGTTCACTCTCCAAAATTGATTTTTGAATGAATACCATTCAACTGAATAGCATTATCGTAATTATTGTTAAGATTATTTTATGTGCACAATTCGGGGCCCTGAGTTGCCGAGTGGTCTAAAGCACTCACCATTACAGATCACTACCATCTCACCTCTGTCTGCATTGGTTTGAATCTCAGGCTCAACCAATGGGGGTACGTGAGAAAGCTTGCCAGTTGCTTCTCGTGGGTCAGTCATTCTTTATGGGGTTTTCTGCCATACTGGCCGCCATGTATAGCCTATATTGTGCTGAAAAATGGAGTCAAATCCTACAACAACATGTGCACAATGCAACAAAATCACAAAATAACACGCATAAGTAGTTGGCTCCCAAATTTATGTTCTACGCAAGATTACTGTGTTCAGCTCATGTGAATCAATCCTGTCAATTAAATTATCATCAACTTATTTGTTTTATGCACTATGACACAAGTTTCACTACAGTCTAACAGCTGATATATGCCTGTAAAATCAAAGGCCTTGGAAACAACTGTTTGTGCTTCAAAAACAATACCTGGGTTAAACAGTTGCTCATCTTGCAAGGAACAAAAGACAGTCGGCGTAAGTAAGAGGCCTGTGATGAATCGGAAATCAAAAGACGTTGTATAAGGCTCTTATCGTGACCCACGAAACAAAAATTTTCCTGTCATTACATACCCTAAAATTTTAATGACCTGTTACAATAATGAAAAGGGAGGTAACTTGCATCTCTTCCCAAAGATGATCTTTTTGCATGTCGGCTTTAATTCACAAGCAAATAGATGAAGATATCAAACTATAAATGTCACAACAGCATTAAAACAATTTCCATTACTGCTGCGATAACATGACTGTATTTCCCACTATCCAACAACTGAGTTGCTTTGATATTCTTCTGCAGGAATAAAAATCATCTCACTTTCTAACCTGACATATGCATATGATTTTGACTGAAGTACAGCAAGTACAAGATAGGAAATTTTTAAACATGAATTCACATTATGTCTCTTTACTTAAAACAATGGCTTCTTCATCATCAAACATGCATTCCATCTGAATACTGAGAGCAGTCACTGCTGATATGCTCAAGTGACTGCTTAAGGCTGTGAGAAACTGTACCTGGTTAATAAACACCGGACCACAGACTTTAACACACAGGGCATTTATATATATATAAAAAAAATTACCTGCTGAGAGGAAATTAGAATGGCCATTTTGACCAGGTGACCATTAGGACAGATTGAACTGTACATTTGCTGTCCTATTTACAATGATGGCCATTTAGTTAAAAAAAAAATTCAAGAAAGGTAAGTTTTATTCACTAATTCATTCTAATTGGATACAAGAAACAAGTGTTCTGCAAAATACAGTAGTATGGTCCACAGCAAAAGCAAGAAAAACTCACAGCTTCCCAACGCTTTTGTGTGTTGGGTATACGCTGGTAATCTCCAGCTACCCCCAATTTTTCTTTCCAGCAGCTGGGTGATAATTCACAAGTAGTCGTTGTCATAACCATTGCCAATGTGATACAACTTTGTTGGCACCTTATCCATGGGTGTACAGAATGGGTCAAAGGTGAAATGCACAAAACTCTATTAAAAATAAACAAACTTGTTACATGTATATGCAATTATAGCATGAATGATATCTAATGAATTTATGGGTTACTGTTCAGGGTTTGTGGGTTGCAGACAAAGGGTCTATTTGAAACTAGGCAATGTCTATAAACAAGAGCTCCAAGTGCATCAGAGATTGTTCACCTGGTTAGCATCAGTCTGTGAGTTAAATGCAGAGTAGTTGTCCAAGAAATTTGGGTTAGAAGGATACTTTCTCTTAAGATTTCTTCCAGTGCTGTTCCTAGGCTTTCTAGTTTGTGTGTGTGTGTGTGACTTGGATTTTTAATGTAGCTTTAACAATTTTTCAATCATATCATTACAATGTCTGCAGTGTGGCAGCTTACAGTGATGTCTAGCACTGGAGCATCATGCCGCAGACATGTAGCATGATGTCCCACCCAGTCACATTATACTGACACCAGGCCAGCCAGTCCTAACACTAACCTCTTAATGCTGAGTGCCAAGTGAGGCAGCTGTTAGTACCATTTTTGTAAGTCTTTGGTATGACTTGGCCAGGGACTGAACCCATGACCTCCCGCATCTGAGGTGGATGCTCTAACCACTAGGCCACTGGAGCGGTTCTTTCTAGTTTGTCTATATTCATCCGACTTCAATGCCAGATTAGCATCATAGGTCAATTATAGGTCCCTTTACTTGAATGCCTGGTGTAAACGTTTCTTCAAATTTGGTCCAGTAGTTTTTGAGAAATAATTAAAAATATAAATAGTTGATGGATGCACAATGCAAGACACGAGATACAGGACTATACCATAAAATTATCTGGCCTTTGGCCAGGTGAGCTTAATAGCTTAAAATAGCAAGCCATTAAAACATTCTTTGTTCACAGGCAACACAAATCTAAATCTTGCCGACCACTGCTTAGAAAGTGATCACTAAGTCTCACCTGACTGCCTTTGTTTTTGCTGATATAACATCATTGATAATTTTTTTGTACTCTAAATTCACATTTATTCATGAGGTACCAATTTTTTTATTTATGTGGGTCAGCTACATCACGATTTTATTGTCACAGCAGAAAATGAACCATGGCACAAATCAATTTTATGATATTTTTTAAAATAAAAACAAAACTTTTACCCTGGAGGAAAAAGTGCTAGGGTCAGCAATGAAAAATGGGCAGTCAGCTGACTGGAAACAGACTTTTTTGGGCCTCAGACAATGAGGATGCATTCTTGGATTTTGAAACAGATGACATTTGGAATTGGATACTGTGAATTTTAAAAAATGTAGACTTAATTTCAGGTCTGTATACATATAATACAAGTTCCCTTTGATCGGGTACCCAATGGATAACAGGAGAAGTTTCTTAAAATTCTGATAGTTCTATTCATATTTTATTTTGTAGCAACCACAAAATCCTCATGAAAAATAGTAAATTTAATATCCAATTAACAAAATTAAATCCACACAAATAAGTATTTTCATACAAGCCCCACAATTTAATTAATATTTAATCTGATTTGCAACATGCCTTCATACAAAATGTCATACATCATCTTCTTATAAATTTCTTTGCCCCAAAGAAAACTATAACCAGAGATGGGTAGTAAACAAAAACAATCCTTCATTTCTTCAAGGCAGATCGATGGATGTGTAATGCGGCATGAATTTCGGTTTAATAGAACTTCATTTTTTATCTTTGCTTTCTGATCCATAATTTCAACCTCAAAGTCCCTCTTGATTTTACAAATGTCAACTTTATCCTATTTGTCACACACCTTACCCACTTTATTTCTATTTGTCACACACCTTACCCTGTCTTGCTGCTAATTTGAAGAAGCTGATTTAGTTCTTATGCAAAGAAAACTGAAATCTGAACCCAAAAGCTGAACCCGTAAGAAACAGCTTTATTCTTCTGAAAAATCTAGTGAATAAAAGTCGTCTTTTTCTGGATGAAAAAGTGTAAAATACACAATTACCTGAAATCTTTTTAAAGCCTAGTCTTGATTCTTTGTTCTAAGACCTGTCATCTAGATCTATAAATGAACAGTATTGATGTAATAGCCCCTGGACAAAGGCTACTACCCACAGAGTCATATGGGTGTTGCTAGGGTTCAATGTGTTAAAATAATGTTGTATTATGGATATACAGGAATGTGTGAATTAAAAAAACATGGAACTTGTGAATTCATGAATAACACTTATTTTAAAACAAAAAAAGGTAAAAGCATTTAAAGAGTACTGAAAGTTTATTATTTTATGGCTAAATGGCTGTTTTACGAAATAAATGCCTATTAATGGAATTGAGATTAATTGCAACATGAGCTTATCCTTATGTATCATACTTAGAACGATTATCAATTTTGTATAATGTGCTGAAAACGGAACCTGAAGGTATCTAAGGAATATCGAGTGTTCAATTGAAAATATGAAAAAACATTTAAACTATCAATATCAAAATAACAAGTCAGTTTTCATGTATAAATTACAATTGTTTGAAACTCTCCAACGGTACAGCAACAAAGAAAGCAAAAAAGAGCACTGATTGAAAAAAGGAAAGGTCATAAAATGTTGCATTGTCTAGTTGTTGTCGTTGTTTTGAGTTTTATGCCATTTCTCAGCGCAATACAGACTATACATGGCAGCCAGTGAAACTGGCAGGAGAACCTGTAAAAAAACCAGTAATAACCACCAAACCACAGGAAGCTACTGGTAAGCTTTCTCACATACTCACATTTACTGAGCTAGAGACTTGAACCCACACAGACGTCAGATGGCAGTAACTGGCAAAGTTGAGCAATTTAGACCACTTGGCCAACCAGGGCCCCTGCCATGACTAGGATTTTTCACAAATAACACACTATAAGGATGACACTGCTTAGTAAATATGATTTTAGATATAAAACTAGAGTTCTTTATATTTTTAAACTGCATTCCCATGCAAAATATTGTAAAAACTGAGATAAATGCATGACATGATTCAACAATTCCTCAAGTGCAAACAATTAAAAATAGCTTGAAAAGATTGGGAAATCTGTGAAGCCCTAATATACGTCAAGCAGGCCAAAAAACCATGTAAATAAGCCAGTGATTTTCAGTACTTTGTTCATCTTGCATGTGTAAATAAACAGGTGAAATGGTCAGCACATCACTGCAACTAGACATAGTCCACCCCAATCATCCAAGTGCAAAATCAAGTGCTCTCCTTGTCCCAGTGTCACCTCGAGATGAGTTGTGCTCAATTTAAAACCTGTTCTATCCCAAAGGTGTAATTTAACTGAAATTGAAAGCCAAAATAATCATCTAACACAATGATCTGGTTTTCAACATTAAATTAAAAATGCTGAACTGTACAATCTGGGTGGATTTTCATGCTGAGAGAATAATTTTATGCATTTATGCAGTACACTCAACATGTTTGTCATGTAATTTCAAAATTGGTTTTGGAAAGGTTGCATATTTAGCAATAATAATAATTTAAACAAGCATATGTGTATTCTTTATTCTGTAAATGAAACAAATCTCCAGTTGTTAGCAAATGTAGTTGCTGCCACATGTTTTTCTCAAGCACAACATCAGTTTTCTTTTGTTTTTCAAACAGTACAATTCTACAAGTACATGTAATATGCTCACTTAATATATATGTATTTTCATGGACCCTGTCAAAATTTTCAGTCTTTCAATTTAAAAATATGTGCCAAACATTAACCTTTCATATTTTATTCAAGTACCTAAATTAAAAGAAAAATACTTTCTTTGTAAACTGAGCCTTCCAGAGTAAAGTAGAGTGAAGTATCATTCTTATCACTCTGGATCGGACTGTATCATATGAACCTTCGAAAAAACAAAATAAATATTTTAGTTGTATGTCATGTATCTCGGGGTAGAACTAAACTTGGCATAAGCTTTAATGACTTTGTTAACTGCTTCCAAGAAATCTTTTTCAGTTGCCATCTTTCTTCTAGCACGGATGGCAAACATTCCAGCTTCTGTACATACAGATCTTATTTCAGCTCCTGGAAGGGAAAAGAATGAGAAACAGATTAACAGAAATTTTCTTCATGACTGAGATGAACAAATTAGGAATTATACTACCTAACCACATATAAGAAAGATGACTGACTATTGTACACTAGCGATGTGATACTGAGCATAGCTGAGTGACATGCTGTGACTTGATTTATATATGTGGGTATGTGGTTTTCCAAAAATGACCATTTCACTGGCATTTAAATGAATGACAGGAGGAAATGGTTCTTAATGTTTTCAGAGGAGTATCAGTGCTCAGCTGGTTTTTATCCCTGCATTGTTATGCAGTTTTGATACAGTCCTTATGGATAACTGAATGTGTGTAATATCGTTAAACCTGTCCTACAACATTAAAGCCAGACACACACAACTTGGGTCAATGATAGTCCTTGGGTGAAGATCTTACTGGGATGTTTGGAATTTTGATCATGCCCCTTGGGGTGTGACCATGGGTTAGGGACAATTTGACAAAAATTTCAAACAACTCCAGTGTTGTTTAGTTCTCATGTCTGAAATTTGGCATATGTAATTAATGACCAAAGGGACAACAAATATCTGACTGCCTCCTGGGTGATGCCCCCAGGGTATATCCTTATCAACAAGTCCTAAGCCCCTGGGTCACATAATAAAAGCTGTTAAGATCACTCACCCCAAAAATGTTAATCATATACAGGAAACCATTGGGATATTAACATTACAACCATATACACCTACTGGATATAAAAAAATGTGAAGCCAGGATACACCACTACCTTCTGGGACTTTGTAACTGGGTCAAAACTTAAAACTATTGAGATCTCCGTTCTATAATTCTATATATAATTACTGGCTATGAGAAGACAAATTTATACACTAAACTGAAATGTTTGCCCTTAGGTCCTTCCCTTCCCCCAAGGGACTTTGCCCAAGAGTCATGGCTAGAATACTATTAAGATCCGCATTCTATTACCATGTATTACTAGTTGGACATGAAATGAGAAATGCACATACCCAACTGATATTTGTCCCTTACTGCAGTTTTTGCCCTAAAGAGACCTACCAAGAAAGTTCAAACTTCAGTTTTTTTGTCTAAATGGGGAAGTATTGGTATATATGTTTTACAATCGCAGAATTCAAGTTTTAATTAACATTTTATATAAATAAAAAATTCCACGAAATTGAAAACATAATGACGACACAGTATTTGTTGGTAGAATTCTCACAATTAATGCACAAGGGCATACAGTTCAAGGTCAACAATATCTAGATCTTACACAATGTGAAGTAGTCAAATGCTACTGCTTGTTTTATTTCTATGCCCATGAGTTTTCTGAAAGATGTTTTCTTCGATAAACATTCCAAACAGCGGGATAAGCACTACAATAAAATCACAGTCTTATATCTGAACTATAATAATCCAAAGCTAAGAAAATTTTCTTACCAAGAATTTGGAAAAGAAACAACAGTTGCAATTGGTTTGAATTTTATTGCTCAGAAAGATGCAGACAAGTTTACGGATTGAAACTGTCGATGTCAACATAAAAATTAAAGTCAATCAATATTTTCAGTTAATTTCTTCAATTTTCAAACAAGATCCTTGGCAATAATAATGAAGAAAGTATCATCAGAAAGCAAAAATGTCCTGAAGATACAAATCAAGTGAATGTAAGTGCAATTCTGTTATTTCTGCCCAAAAGTGAATGCATCAATGTGTTCCACACGAGTGAGCAATGGCAAATATAATGGCAGAAGGTTTATAAAGCAGAAAAAGGCAAAATATGTGTGAGGTAAAAACCTGAAACTTGGTAAGCAATTTTGCTAATGGAGTAAAATGTAGGTAACATAATCACAAGCTATTTCTTGTATAATCTCAAACATGATGCTGCCTGGCATCCAGTATAATGATATGTTATGGAAAGAAGATTGCATCAATTTATACATTTGGTAAACAGTAGTTCAGCTGTGCCAACCCCACCAAGACCTTTTAGGTCAAGGTAGTGAAAAAAAGTTTGTAAATTGGACCAGTTATCAGTAAGGTGTAACAAAATATCATGTGCTGCTATTATCAAGAGGGAAAATATGCATTTAAAAGTCCCGAAGTGCAATTCATGATTGATGCAGCAACGGTAAACACTGTGTTCAACTCAAAACTTGGTAAAGCTAACTTGAACCTTAATTACATCAAGTACAGTTTCACAAACAGCAATTCCAACCCTACTGAGCTCAATGGCTTCTTGATATCTCTCAATCTGATGTATTCCTTTACAAAAAAATCACCGGGGCCACGAATGTGGTGGCAGCAACATTTTCCCCCACCATTTGACACAATCAAATCAACACATGATGTCCAGTAAACGTAACTGTTGCACTTCCTGACTTTTTACTCTAGAATCTAAATAATCTCCTATATTCTTCTGTACTATGAAAACATTTTAAGAGGTTTATTGCCCATTCCATCCAAATGTGTAGCTTGCTGGATGCAAGTTTAAAAAAAAAACAGCTTGATCATGCAGACATTTTGCATCACAAGATGTGCATAGTTTAAAGTGTCTCAGGTACTCCAATAAAGTTAGACTGGTTCCCTGACCAATTCCACTTCATCTATTATGAAATTAAATCTGAATCAAACACTAACAAATCAGTATCTGGGTATTTCCATAATTTGTATTTTATTCAGTAAATCCATATTTTATGGGTCATTTCCATAAGACTTACAGCAAAATCATATTGGTTTGCAAGTCTGGTAACTGATACCTGACCATCAATTCAATAACATTTTCAATCAAAAGGCTCAAACTTCAACTCGAAACTCAATGGTTAAAAGTTGAGTTTAATTTATTAGAAAGGTTTAGTACTCTGGAGGAATATTTCACCTGAATGGTTTTGACAAGAAGTTGAAAAGAGCAATGTGGATGGTCAACACAACAGATGACACAAAAAATCTACTTGGCCCTACTTGCCAATACAACAAATTATCATAAAGCTGATCAAAACGGAGTGAACTTAAATTTTTAATTTAATTAAATTTAACTCATTTGGCCCTGGAGACTTTTGTCATTTTCACTTGAAACAAGGGTAGGAAAAGCATTTTAGAGGTTAATTCTGAATACATCCAAATATATCTTCTTCCAAGAGATTTTCATTTACACTGATGCCTAGTTGTGCAAGAAACATTGTTTTTCATTGGCTATTTGGCTCACGCATGTGCAGAAGGGTAAAAGTTGGAGGTTTTTTTTCCTTCTGCTTATTGGATGCATCATTTTCGTTTCCTGGCCACTTCTTACACTAAATCCCCAACATATCCAACTTTTTGCAAAGGTTCACCTGTCTGTGTGCAGTTCACACCAGTCTGCCTTAGAACATGGGCCAAAATATTTCATATCTGGACACAAAATCTGATCCCAAGAACAGACAAATATTTGGTGTAAAAGTAATCAAGTCTCAACATCTAGGATTTTCCCTCTGCCTTTAGTAATGCGAGTAGAAAGTCCAGATTATCTGGTATCATTGTAAAGCTACATCTGTCTGCTTTTCAGTAATACACCCACATTGTTGTATTTAAAATCATCTTGACACTACAGAGCTCGGAAGTTGGGTACAGCCTCATCATGCCTACAGGTAAGATTGGGGCTGAATGAGTTAACAAATTTGTGCCAATAAGAAGGTGCTAATCTCTGTCCAGTGGCAATAGTGGTTAGAACGTCTGCTTCCGATATGGGAGGTCGTGGGTTCTAACACAGACAGTGTCATATCAAAGACTTACAAAAATGGTACCAGCAGCTGCCTCACCTGGCACTCTGCATTAAGAGGTTAGTGTTAGGACTGGTCAGCATGGTGTCAGGGTAATGTGACTGGGTGGGACATCATGCTACATGTCTTTGGCATGATGTCCCAGTGCTAGACATCACTATAAACTGCCACGCTACAAACATTGTGTTGATATGACTCGAAAATTGTTAAAGCTACATTAAAAATCCAAATCACACTGTCCAAATGATTTAATTTTTTTTTTTTGGCAACATTTTTATATAATTCAAATAAGAAAACATTACATGTACCCTATGTTTTGTTATAACCAGATTAAACTTAAGTAAAAATTTTCTTACAGGTTTGAAAAATATTACAATACACTTACCTGTGCTGTTTGGACATAATCTAGCTAGAAGCTCGTATCTGATATCTTTCTCTACACTCATTGATCTAGCATGGATTTTGAATATGTGTGTCCGACCCTGCAAAAAAAGTTTTTATATGAGAAGACTGTAACATGCTTTAGTTTAACTATATGCTACATTTAACGCACTAAGTGGTTAGAAAAGAACATTTACTACAGAAGAACCCATGCAATAACTTAAAACTGACCAAATTGTGAAATAATGATTTAAACGGAGAGAAAGAAATACGAACCAGTTCTACAATGTAGTTGAACTTACATAAAAAAAATGCACTCTAAAAGAAATGAAAATCGAAGAGAATTTATTTCACTGATTGTCCTTGCCACTGAAAAAAAATTGCTGGTTCAGTCACACTTTTAATAAAAATTGAACTTTTGAGAATACACATGTTCAAATTCTGAAGTAATTAAATTCCTCATTGTAAACAATGTGAACTGCAGGTTTACCTCTAAATCTGGGAGCCCAAACTCAATCTTTCTGTCCAACCGTCCAGGCCTCATTAGGGCTGGGTCTAATGTGTCGGGTCTGTTAGTTGCCATAAGAACCTTTATGTTGCCACGGGGATCAAAACCATCCAGCTGGTTAATCAGTTCCAACATGGTTCTCTGTACTTCATTGTCTCCTCCTGCACCATCATCAAATCTGGCACCTGGGTACAGAGATATTCATCTTTATTGCCAAATATAAAACTTAAACCTTTACCATATTTCCAAATTTAACATGCCACCTGTCTATACACAAAAATTTACTAACAGTAAATACAATATGTACAAATGTAAACTTTGATGCCTTTGTAACATCAAAAAACTCCCTATTATGTTGAGCCCATAAACCATCAGAACGAATTGTCTGGGCAAAAATGTACTGAAATCAGGTAACTCACAGGGATACAATGATATCAGTAACTTTTCCTTTACTTTAAAAAATAAATAAAGATGCAAACAAAAGTACTTTATAAAGGTTAATAATGATTAATGGCACAAGAGGTGGTCAAATGACAGTCTTGAAGAAAACATTTTATATTTCAATGCCTTCTTTTAAATCTCTGAGATACTGAAATTTGTTCATTTTTATTTTTGTGTGTCTTAATGTCATTTTTCATCACATGATGGGCTAAACATGTTGGCCAGTCAGTATACTTGGTGGGTGAAGAACCTAGAAATAACCACCGACCCATGGAAGCTAGTGGCAGGCTTTCTCGTATACCCAATTTGGTTGAGATGAGATTGGAAATCATATGGACAGAGGTGAGATGTGTTAGTGACCTGTAAAGGCGAGTGCCTTTTCTGCACTACCATGGAATTTTGAATTTGGTGAACCTGTCCTATATCCTGAAGTTTGAGAATCCAGGGGCATAAATGGTGGTTTTACTGTCTCTGGTAAATATCAGATCATCCCAGTGTTTAAAGTGATTAAAAAACTTCGTGCAGGTAAAGCTTAATCTACAGTGCCTTTGAACTGGTAACAATAGTTAATAGTCTAAAGCAAGAACTTCATTATGTCATTACAGAAATATATGTACATAACAACAGTCAATAATAAAATGCAAGAACTTCATTATGTCATTACAGAAGTATATGTACATAACAGTAGTCAATAATATAATGCAATAACTTCATTAGGTCATTACAGAAATATATGTACATAACAACAGTCAATAATAAAATGCAAGAACTTCATTATGTCATTACAGAAGTATATGTACATAACAACAGTCAATAATATAATGCAATAACTTCATTAAGTCATTACAGAAATATATGTACATAGCAAGTCAATAATATAATGTAAGAACTTCATTATGTTATTACAGAAGTATATGTATATAATAATTTTAACTTGAAGTTACTTATCTGGTGCTAAAGTTACAAAAGATTCAGTGGCACAGCACAAATAAATTGGACAATGCATTATTCTTCTTAAGCCTATTCCAGTTTCATTGCAACCAGTTTATAATTTGTTAGAATATTTTTTGCCTACGAATGTACATGGATAAATCTTAAAGTCATTTATGCAAATGAAAACAAGCAAAACATTAGTATTTTCTTTGGCAAATATACATTGCAGACCATAAAATAAATCAAGGTATTGAGAATACTGATGGCTTGCAGTATTCTCATGATTCTAATTTACATCAGATCAGATGAAGGAACATAACTCAGAGATACTGCTATCCATGGGCCTTTGAACCAGGATAAATATACTCCTATAAAGACTCTTTATGTTATTCAAAACTTTCTTTTCTTCATGTCACTTTTAAATGTATATTAACAATTGAAACAGTAATTGTAAAACTACCTCAGCAATTTCCTTTTATAAGTATTTTCCACTACTGATTTAAGTACTGCCATCAGTTGAATATCAACGAAGGGGAGATGTCCACAATAAGGTTGAATATTTTACCTGAATTTGAGATACCTCCCTTGACCTTTAATAAAAAACAAAAACTGAATCTGACGCCACAGAAAAAATGACCGAATTCCTTCCAAGTCAATAAAACAGCCTTACCTCCAATAGCATCAATTTCATCAAAGAAGATAATGCACGCCTTCTTATTCCTGGCCATCTCAAAGAGTTCTCTAACCATTCTTGCTCCCTTTTAGGATGAAATGTACAAAGCATTTTAAAAAAAACATAAATTGGATGGAAGTTAGGAAAAAGAGAACAGTAGATGTAAAACAAAAGTTTAAAATTTGATGGGACAAATACTTAGAATTAACCTATAGATGATTCAGCAATATCATTGTATAGCACACATAGGTAATTAAATTATTCATGAGAATGTTATGATTAAATAAATTCAAAATCTTGATCTGATTTATACCATTATGATAAACAAAATTCCTTGCAAATCTTTTCCTTTTACAACATAAATGTTCAAGCCAAGTTATTTATTAAAACAGTAATATTAACATCAGGAATTTAATAATAAAAGATAAAAGAGAAAAAGATCATTACAATGTGATCAGCAAAGTATGAACAGTATGCACAACTGCCTCCAAATCAATAGGTGCATTCCTTGACTCCAATGTAAGCCATCTAAACAGTTAGTAAAGGTATGTTTTACTGGGCTTACTTACTTTTATGGAAATAATTTGTCCTTCTTTCAGTTTCTGTGACCTTGAGCTTTGAACTTCAAAATGAAAAAGTGACTCTACCATTTCAAATGCAAGCCATCCACTAGGTTTGGTCAAAATAGGTGATAATGAACTAAAGATGTCATACATAAACCATTTTCCATTTCAGCCAAATTTATTATGCAGTAATTGTAATATTAAACTTTGACCCCAAATCAATTTGTGTCTTTTACCTCATGTGGAAGCTATCTAAAAGTTTTTTTTCCCAAGGTATCTGGTATAAAGGACAAGTCATGGTGAAAAAACAATTGTTTTCCTTCTTTTAGTCAATGAAACCTTGACCATTAGTGCATGAAATCAATAGGTTTTGTCCTCGTCCAAATTCTAAGCTACTTACACAGTCCAGTAAAAACAGATGGCATAGAACTCGAGTTATTGTGTAGAAACCACATAAAGATCAGATGGCAAGATTGATGTAATCCAAAATATATTACATCAGAACATTTATAAACATTACTATTACAACAGTAAAAGAACTAAGATTTCACATCAACAGTGAAAACTGTAAATTGTTAGTGTTTGGTGCTGGTAACAGCTGTTTTAATACATAATCTGTGTAACTTTCAATGGCATGCACATAAATAAAGAAAATAATGATACAGTCTTACCTCTCCTACATACTTCTGCACCAATTCAGATCCAATGACTCGGATAAAGCAAGCATCTGTTCTGTTTGCCACAGCCCTTGCACACAAGGTTTTCCCTGTTCCTGGGGGTCCAAACAGCAAAACTCCTTTAGGTGGTTCTATTCCCAAATTGACAAATTTTTCTGGCTGTAAAAGAAAAAGTTTTATAAATATTTTTTGTTTAAAAAGCTGGTTATTTTTTTAAAATGGAAACCTACATCTCCCTGCACAACAAACCTAATGTACAGTACTTAATTTCATATATAACGATATTATTTTAAACTACCAACCCACACAACTAAGCCTGGGATCATAACCACAAATCCATATTACATGTCCTTCTAAAATCAAAATTAAACATGAGCAAATTCCAGGAATTGATGTTCCCTACTTTTTTCCTCCTAAACTGAGCGAAGTTTTGTTGCAGAAAATGCTTGGTAATAATGGTGAGGAATTAAAGTGCATTTGTCTAGGAAACACCATGCAAAAGATGCAGAAAACTGACACTCACAACAGGGTGATGCATCAATATAAAGCTGCATCCAAAAATTGTGCCAACATTTAGCTGCCAAACCTCCACTAAATATGCACTGAAACACACCACCTAACTACTGTTTCCACAGCTTCACTTTGCCACTAATTGTTCAATTTCAACCAAATATGGCATGCAGTTTTATACTTAGTTTCTGCAAGCACAACTTTACCATTAAAAAAAAAATTTAACCCAAATTTGGCAATTGTCTTAAAACTAATGAGATCTTGAACGAGTACTATTCCAGCATTCCACACATTTAACGAAGTAATGCCCCTTGATCACCCATACTCTAAAATTTGGTTTTCATGACAAAATATTACTAAGCATTGTTGGATTTCAACCAAATCTGGCAAGCAGCTTTAATATTGATAAGACCTTGAATGAATTTCCATACAACAACAGAAAGGGTTTAAGGCCCCTGATTGCTCTGACATTTCTGCAAGCTTACCTTTGCTAAGCTTTGCAAGCTTTCAACCAATTTGGTATGCAGCTCTATTATGATGGAACCTTGAATGAATCTGATCTCCCACATTTCAGAAAATCATTAACGGTAGTTATGGCCCCCAACTGTATATCCTCTGGACTTGATGTGTAACTTTGATAAGCCTTGTCCGATTTCAAACAAATCTGGAATGCAGCTTTATACAAAGAGGACCTAGCACAAATTTACACAAGTCATAGCCTCTCATTGCTTGTCCTCTTGATTTTGGTTTTTACTGATGAGTTTACTAAGCTCTGTTGGATTTTAACTCAATTTTGCAGCTTTAAAAAAACTCCAGTACTGATTACACCATTTACAGTGGTTATGACCCCTTATTGATTTTCATGCTATCTTTGGTTTCTGCAACATAACTTTACTAAGGAATGATGGATTTAAACCAAATCTGTCATACATTTTTATACTGATGAGCCCTTGAATAAACTTTGTTTTCAGCATTCAACATCATACTTTAGAGGAGTCATTGCCCCTGAATACCTATCTTCTTATGTTTGTTTTCCAATCAAAGTTCGTCTTTTTCAAGGCCCTACTGAGCAAACTGTAGTGAGTAGGGCTCTTTGCAATTCATAAATCACTAACAGCTCTAGTTCTTACATGCAGTAATGGTGTCTCCACAACTTCTCTTAGTTTTTCAATCTGTTCCTTACAACCTCCCACATCACTGTATGTCACATCTGGTTTTTCCTCTACTTGCATCATGGTCACAGATGGGTCAATCTTGGGTGGAAGTGGAATGTGGATCTGGTATTTGTTTCTATCAACTCTGAAAAGAGAAAGAACTAATTACATGTAAAACAGCTCCTATCAACTGGTAGAGAGAACTGGATAGCACAGGACTGGCATACTAGTATGGTACTTTATGGGTCTCAGACTTGACCCTCTATTCTGGCGTATGCATAGGGGTGTGTGTCTGCCCATCTAAGATTGGTGGTTTCTGTCTGGATCCTCTGGTTTCTTCAAGGATAGTAACTTGTGAAATATTGGTTCATTTAACTTTCCTTCAATGTTCATAATTATAGCTATCTAAGTATTCAAGCAATTGTAAATCACAAAAGAGTACTGGCTATTGTGATATTCTAAATATACAGGGGTCAAGCTAGGCTTGAATTTTAGGAAGTGACTCCTCCTTTTGGATAGAACAGGGAGAAGTTAGAGCTAAACATGGAGAAGTGGGAGAAAAGAAATATACATAGACACATATATGTGTGCGTTGTTTTCATTTTCTTATTTGAATTATGACTTTTATTTTCTAGTATGCATATTTGCATCTGACGATGGTTTTATGCAATACTTTATTTTCAAGTAGAAAATTTTAAATGTTCTATCTACATTATGAACATATTTGGTGCATGTTTAAAATTATCATATTCATATGCAGTGTATTTTGGCAATATGACTTAAAAAGAACAACGGAAGCTATACATTATAATGAATATTAACTAAGTAACTTGATTACAGTATTGTAATTGCAAGTTAGTACAACTGCTTAGTCAACTACCCATAATCAAGAATTTTTCTTTTTGCTTTCTAAAAGTTCACAATACAATGGCAGATGAAAATATTTCTAAACTTGCCTGAAACAACCCCTGCACAATGTACATAAGAGCAAATGCACATGTATGATGTACACAAATCATCCTCTTCGACCCGACTTCTTTGTAGCCAATAAAACTTTACCATAACTGTTCATAGACAACAAAATGAAGAATTTAAGTATATAATGTACTAAACCCTTTTTTTTCCAACCAAGTCAACACAGTCAAGATGCAAATGCAACTATTCTTAATGTAACGACTCACTTGTTAGATTTGTTAAAAGATTCCATTGATAGGATTGCAAATATAAGGTTTTATTATTTGTCTATGTACTTGGTGTTGTGTTAGGCATTGGTTAAATAGCATTTGCTTTGCAGTTATTTTTCTTTGTATTTTCACCAATATGAGTGAACTCAGCATATAACGTTGACCTTATATCATATCTCAAATTACACAACACAGCATTGTCCCCCATATTTCTGACATAATAACTGCATTTTGAAGTTAAATCTTCAATAATGTAATATTTAGACTGCTTTCTATGAACTGTATATTTTCCCCGACTATAATTGCCCAATGGTTTACAAAAAGAGCCAATGTGAACTTACAATACTACACTTGTGTTAATGTATGACGTTACAGAGTGGAGAAAAAAACCTGGTCAGACATAATTCACTTCTGATACTATACACTACAGGCACGTACATTCAGTGTCACAGGCACAAATTTGCGTCTATCTGGCAAAGTTGTAGATTATCTTGGGTCTTTAACACTTTCCTTTAAAGTGATATTTTGTTGTAAGTTAAGCGCAGCACAATACCCAACAGCACAGTGAAGCATGGTGCAATTCAGCAGCAGTAATACCACCATGAACATTACCCTGTACTTACCCAACCCTCATTCCTTCCTCAATATCTGTTGGAGCTACTTGATCCCCAAGGTCCACTACAAACTTTGCAAACTGTTTGACATTGATGATATACTTGGGGTCCTCTGAGTCCGCATTGATAATCTTTGTACACCTGGCTACCTGTAGAGGTTGTTCACCTGTATTGGTCAGAAGCAATAAATATCAAACTAGCTACAGTCAAATCCAAATTAGTGAAATTATTAATAAAACATAAAATGGTATTAGTCATCAGGAACCTGGATGATTAGAGACAATTAGAAGCTTGATTAATTGCAATGATCAGAAGCTTGGATATTAGGTGATTGCAAAGGAGACTTGCATTCTCTCCCATAGTTCAATGCATTCTGCTTAATTCATCTCTGTCAAGGTCCCCTGGACTGTTTAACATCTGACCTGCAAACCAGGGACTCATCACTACATGAATAATATGGTTAACTTAGTTATCAAAATACTGTTGAGTCTCAACAAAACAGTTCAATGAAATTTTAATAAAAAACAAACTGAAAGGTTTAGAACCATATGCAACATGGAATTATTCCATACTGATTCTAGTTCGACATCATACTCAAAATAATTTCCACTTTTCTGAGGTGCAGAATAATCATTTTATTGTCTAATGAAGTTATGATCTTTCAAAATATTTTAGTGAAAACATGCATGTGTGATTTGAATTTTTAACACACCTTTAACAATTTTTTGTCATATGCTATGATGTCTGCAATGTGGCAGTTTATAGTGAGGTAGAGCACTGGGGCATCATGCTGCAGATACGTAACATGATGTCCCACCCAGTCACATTATACTGACACCTGGCTTACCACTCCCAACACTATTCTCTTAATGATGGGCGCCTAGGGAGGCAGCTGTTAGTACCATTTTTATAAGTCTTTGGTATGACTCGGCCAGGGTTCAAACCTGTCATGAAAACATATAAGCATGACCATCCATTTTGGAGCAGCAATAATGTGATTTTCAAGATGGTCACAGTGGCCCCCATTCTGAATGTCAGATCAGCACTGTTTTCATTTAGAATGCAACAAGGCGTCATATAAGAAGTCCCTCAGTGAAAACATCCATGACAGTACAATCATGGCAGCCATATCTGCTGCCAGATCACCATCATTTCTTTCAGGACTAGCTATAAATGATTTTCAAGATGGCTGGCATGCAGCAGTTACACTGTATATCCGGGAGCATCATTTTCATTTAGGATTAATCATACCTTAGGATGAATGAGTTTGTAAGCTTTTTGGCAATCTTCCAAGGAGCTTTGCAATAACAAACTTTAGTTATGCCAATGGATGCCAGACTACTAATCTGGACAAAAGGCCATCATGTAAGCTTCTGGTCTAGGACCTGTATGGGTAAAAATCTTTAGATAAAAAATCAAAGTGCTGTTTCTGAAAAAATATTTTGATCCTATAACAAATCTGGCACTCTATACTAATTTAAATATTCTTCAAAATCAACTTGTCTTAGGGTATGATCACCAAGAAGGTCACCTCTTTAAATGAATACTCACTCTGCAATGTCTGTTTGTCTGCTGCCAGATCCCATAAAGCAGGAGGAGCTAACCCTGTATCTGACTCCTTAATTCCTGAGAAAACACAAATTGGTAAATAATTAAGATTTAGTCTCTTCAATATCAAAATGAAATGTTATTTCTACCATTTAAATTTACATTACCTAAGTGATGAAGTATGATTCTGAGACATAATTATTACACATATATTTAACATGCATACAAATAATGCAACTGATGATTTGTACCATTTTTATCTTCTATCAGTTTCTTTTGTAGTGGTAATAAATCACCTGATTAGGAGTTAATTTTCTGGAACTCAAGTATAATCATCCAAATAGTCAGGCAAATTAGTTGGTACTTTTAAATCAACATCTAAAATCCCATCAAATGCATTAAAGGTTCTTCAAATACTTTGAGTTGTTCTTTGCTTGCCCACTTCAATATTCTACTTGCATTGTTTGACACATGGCTCAACCATACCAATCCATTATAACTATACACAATCCTTTATAACTATACATGTCAATTTTTATTTTATTTTTGGTTGTTTTTAGCATCCTTTTCAATTACACTATTGGCTATAGTATGCAGAGAAAATGGGGGCTAAGTGCCTTTTGCAAGGACACAATGAGGCAGCCAACCAGGACAGGCATGGGCAGGTCTTGAACCTGTGACCCTCGAGTTGCAGTCCGTTGCTCTGTTTAGGTACATACTGAAATGACCTTGGC
Source organism: Sinohyriopsis cumingii (assembly GCA_028554795.2). Classification (NCBI taxonomy): domain Eukaryota; kingdom Metazoa; phylum Mollusca; class Bivalvia; order Unionida; family Unionidae; genus Sinohyriopsis; species Sinohyriopsis cumingii. The sequence continues at coordinate 110,745,509 of CM068838.1, read as the reverse complement.
TTTGATTTACCATAAACTATATCTTCCATTATATTACCTTCACTATTAACATAAGACTCATGATTTGTTACCACATACCTATTTGAGATCAGGCTAATTCCTCTCGTGATTCCAAATTTAATAAATACACAGATACCACTATCTATAACCATTTCTAATTATTCTTAGTTATTTTCATTAGCATTCTGAGTCTGTCCTTGTACAGCAAAGTAATGTGCTGGGACAAGTTTAAGTTATTCATACACGCAAATCAAAATGCTTCTAAAACATTGGCACAATTTACATTATGTACCAGATGTGTGGATTGACATTGTAAATGACGTCAAATGATTAAATTTCAAGATAGGATCATGCGTTCGGCTGACTGAAACTTGTTACAAAAAGATACATTTGTATGCAAATGTTATTTCCATTAATCATGCCACATTCTGAACAAAAGACATCACAGATTAGAGAAAACATTTTTCTAATTTTTATTCCATAACTGGCTTTAAAATGCACTTGTCTGGTCAAGCAAACATCTTGAATAAGTGACTTACTATATGCTCATCCATCAACCAAAAATAAGATAAGATGAGTGGAGCTTTCAAGTTTTATATGCATTATGTCTTTATATTTATCCTCCAAAAATATACAATAATGGTATGGAAGAACACTAAATTTATACTGCAATGTGCTAGTACAGCTTTCCCTTTCTTTCATGTGCTTAGTTTCAGCATAATTCTAAATGTAACAAAGCTACTATGGGACCAAAACCATACCAAAGTATAATAATATGGGTTGAAAGCAGACATTGTTAACTTCAGTGTTATATCTTTATTTCCTTTTCAAAATGCCCGAATTTAACAAATTCTGATACTTTCTGCGTTACAACTGCTTGGTACACTAAGCTATTCTCAATATATCCAGATATCTTGGATCAGCACATAACATGATTTTCACTATAACACGATTCATAAAAAAACTTGGGCCATTGTCACATACTGAACAAGTATACTGCACATAAACTGTAAAACCACAAAGTGGGCATGAAATCGAGGTGTGCTGCAATTCTTGCATCATTTTGGCTACTACTGCAAAGTGTTAGAAAGAATCCAGTATAGTACAATATCAATACCTGCAAGCTCGTTAACTTTCTTCATGACATTCTGAACATCGTCCTCAACTGTCTTGATAGCTTTACTGTACTGACCAACACCCTGAAAATATTAATTTCTGATGTTACAATCAATTTACCAGCTTAAGTGTTTATTTCAAGAAATCCTAGTCACAAATGAAACCATAATGCATCAATTCCTACTAGCAAGGTTGTCGTTGGGCAAGTACAATTTTGCAAAAGTAGAAAAATTGCTAAATTAGTGCAGCATAAAAACAAATTTAGAATTTTAAGACCATTTTCTGCCACATCATTCTTGCAAAGGCAGTACCTTGCCTAGCTCTTGATGACAGAACCTACTGTTCCTGTTCACAGACCCTCAGTCTTTCAGATCTGTCTACAGTTTCTATAAACTGGACTGTCTGTGTTCGGGGAAATGAGGTCCTGGACTTCAAGTTTTGAAATCTTACGGACAACTATGACAAAGTCATAACTGGATCGTCACTCTCTAAATTCAGACAACCAACAGCATACAACTAGCAAATACAATGATCAAACCTTCAAATAGCTTATTTTAGTAAAAAACATGACATCAGTGATTCTGAATATCATGCAGTTGTACAATGAACCCAGGCTAAATATTTAAAAATAAATGAACATATATTTTCCAATACAACAAGAAATAATTTTACTTAAGTTGGGCTTTGCTGAAACTCATTACTGCGATCTGCATTTATCGCTAGACACTAACATATTCAGCTACTATAGATACTAGCAAGACAGACTAAACCCTGATATTGCTTTAAAAGCCAATTAAATCTGCTTATTGGCTTATTCAGCTGCTCATCTGTACCATGTCAATTACACATCAGTATTTCTGAATGGTAATTAATCCCTCATGTGGCATTAAACATTTGCATAATGGTGGATAACAGACTTGGGATAAATTACTTTTGTCCATTACAATTACAATTAGGATGTGCTGGTAGATGTCAATTATAATTTCATTACACCATATCGGTGATGTTCAATTACAATTACAAATACAGCGTAATTGTAATTCATTAATCACCTAAGTTGGAATCCCACAGTAGCCTAAGTAAAATCATTTATATACGGTTTTCTTATCATAAATTTAGTTTTAATGCTTATTTTCTATCTATTCCTATATTATTAGACTAAAACCTGGCAGTTACGATAAATATATATGTTTACTCAATTTTTATAATTTATTTGGAATTAAAAAAACACATTTATCATTGCTTTTGTAACTAACATGTAATTGAGTAATAACGTAACTCTAGATCTTCAATTACAATTACACCTTACTGATGATGTTCAATCATAATTACAATTACAGTGTAATTGTAATTAATTACTCAATTACACCAATTTCATTGTAACCGAACCCAAGTCTGCACTGGCAAAGCAGGTATTAAACTTTAGCATCCTAACCCTACAACCCTTGCATTATTGCATCACTAGACAGAAATCAACATTATTTTTCTGTTTTTAGCTCATTTGATTACCATATATACTTGCTTTCAAGTGGGATCCAAATGCAAGCTTCAAAGACCCAGATCTGTCATTGGATAATGTACCAGCAGATCTGGGCCTATAGGCAATTTGCAAGAAGTTGCAGGTTTCAACAGAACAAACAACACAGACTCTGATCTGCTGTCACATTATGCAATGGCAGTTCAGTCTCTGTTGTTCCAGCTGGATTGAAGTTTTATGTGAGCAAATATGGTAATGTACCCTAAAAATATCCATCAGTCCTACTACCATACAAATTGAAAATGAGCAGTGCCAGTACACATGCACCTAGATGCTCTATTTATAGTAATGATGCCTGTGCTTTTGCCAATGGAAATGAAAAAGGTCAAATAGCTGCGGTCAGCTAGTTCAAAATCAGAGCTCACAAGATACAAATGTGACTCCAGTGAACCCCAAAGTATTAACTTAGTGAGTATTAAATCAAAGAAATACAGAACAGAGGCATTTCTTTGTCAATTTTGACAGAAATAGCCTTTTGCTGACCCAAGTCAAAACCACATCAGAAATGAACCGTTGGTTTTAATGGTAATTTCAACACACTGTTGGCTTTTTTTAAAATAGAGCTCAGAAATGTAGCAAGTGCTATTCCCATGGGCACACCAGGGCAATCATCCTGGGCTAGTCTGAATGGCTATAGAACCCGTAACCCTTGGATTACTAGTCAGACACTCTACCAACAGAGCTACTGTGGTTGTCAGATTAAAAATGAATATTCACCAAAGTATTTAATAGAATTTAATGTTCCATTCCTGCAACATGTTTATCAAAGTTTCAATAGGAAATTTTTCCTTTTCATATATGCATTATTTTGATCAGTTTGAGTGCACAAGAAAATAGTTTATGCACATTACTGCAGTTATTGTTATGCTGGTTTGACATTTATCCATGCACTTCCGCTTTCACAAATGCATGTACATTATATTAAGTTTTTGATCTTTTGTATTTTAGTACATAGCACAGTCAGCAGTTATGGGACACAATTATCTCATTACAGCAAGTTAAGATCTGTAATGCTATGTATCATCATTGTTGGATTTATATGCCCTGTTGAAGCTCATTGCTGCAATCTGCAATTATTTCGAGACAGTGTTATTTCTTATCACCCACCCCCACCCACCCTGAATATGGGAACTGAACTGATTCTGTAAAAACTTACATATGTTTTCAGCAGGGCAATATCACCTTCATCTAGAGCTGAAAGAATAGAATTGGAAGAGTTAATATGGTCCTTAAAGTAAACTTAAATAGCATGGGTATCAACAACATATCGTAAGAACAATTCCAGTATCAGTTTAATAATCTGTACTGTTTTTTAAAAAAAAAAACACCTAGGTCTGCATGTAACACCATGATCAAGCCATTGCTGTAAATGAGTGACATTGACACTAAGGTTAAACATTTGAACAAGCATTCCACAGAATAAACTGTCTTCAAAATGATTCATCCAATAAATATAAGCGACTGAAATGTTAACCATGGTGTAATTTATTTAAACATTTCAGTCACTTATATTTACTGGATGAATCATTTTGAAGACAATTTATTCTGTGGAATGCTTGTTCAAATTTTTAACCTGTAATTTATTTAAAACTAATGCTACAATAAAGTAAACAGCAGTACTGGTTATTTTTAAAAACATTTTTCATTTTTGGACTCAAGTAATATATGGATCAAATTTTAAACAAAAAAGTATACAGTGGAACCCCGCTATAACATATAATTGGGGTCCAAAAAATTGGATCATGTTAAAAGCAGGGTTGCGTTAATGCAGGATTTTCAGTATTTTACATTTTTCAGAGAACAACTCATTGGCACATGTACGTGTATTCATGTCTAATGTATATGATGAATAGGGGTGTCGTCATGGCATGCAGTTCATCCATAAAGCATGTAATTCCATTGAAAAATTGCACACAGATTTACAATATTCAGTAATTTTGTCCCAGATCATTGTGTCTGAATTCAACGTCTAATATATAGCATGAACAGAGTATTCACAACATTTACTTGCCGTCTGATACCGTACCGTCAGGGCTTGCAATTAATCCATAATACATGTAATTCCATTGAAAAAATTGCATACATATTTAAACTATTCAATAATTTTGTCATAGATCATTATGTGTCTGAATTCAATGAAAAAAATTAACAGCAAAATCAGGTTAAGAAAGATGAAGCATGTGTACAATTTATTATGTTCCAGGATCTATGAATGGTATTTGTACAAATTTCATACTGCTAAAATTTTCTCAGATGTTTCCGTGTACATTAAGCCATTTTAAATTTCCAATAATTAACACTTGTACACCTATTCGTTTGAACAACTACAGCAAGAATAATTAACAACCAACACATGCTTTCAGTGTGTGTATAACTTTTACTGCAGATTTTGTGAATATCCAAAGAAACGTGTGAAAACTCCTATACTAATCATTGTACAAAGTGCAGAGAATGACTTGCGTTTGTGAACTAGCTTTTCCATTATGGTAAAATATTTTTTTTAAAAATAGGAAATTAATAATGAGTTCACAAGCAAACACCTAACACATGTAAAACCTGAGAACTAAGTGCAGTAGGCATGCACTGGTCAAGAGTCACTTTTACTTTTAAAAAATTCAGCTGAATGCATGTACAATTTCAAACCCTTTCAATTTCTAGCTAATAAAGCGGAATAACTGACTGTGTCTAACACCGCCAAGCCCAGCAAATATGTTGGCGGCTTTTGTTTTTGATGTTTATTAAATTGTGGGAATCTTTTATCAACCACCACATTGTCTGCTACTTGGTTGCGCATGCAGTTAAAGAAGAAATGCATATTGGCTATTGTTTGAGCAACGATTGTATAAAGAATTAACTGAAGACAATCACAAAGACTCTTCCCCAAAATGATAATAAACGTTGAACACACTATTTCTCATACTTAAAAAAATAAATAATTTCTGGCACAAGAAAAATACACGTACATGTATTTCAGGAACCACGCCATGATCATATTATATTCAAATTCATATCAGATCTCTTCCCCAAAGTGATAATCATTTTTTTATACACTATTTCATGTACTCTGAACAAAAAATATTTTTCATGTGCTGATGAATATACAAAATTTCAGGAGCCACGCCACGACCATGTTATATCCGAATTCACATTATGGCAGGGTTGCACTGTCTTTATATTTTGAGGTCAAATACCCTTTTTCTGTAAACAGCGCTAATAAGAACCCATAAAAAATACTAAATTAAGGTGCCAATGTATGTACTGTTTCAAGTCTACAAAGTACAAACCTTGCAAAACATAAAGCATTATGAACTGAACATGATCTCTCTCCCTCTCTCTTAAAGTTTAAGACCTGAATGTGGGCAAGTACCATGCAATATTGAGCTTGCCGGTACCAAATTTGAACTTGTCACTGGTATCAAGCATGTGGATTTGTCCAGCTCTCACTTAAGTTGATTTATATGCAAATATATCTGGTAGTGAGAATCAAAAAAATCCATCAAGAGGCTTAGGAAATATAGGCAAATTGAAAACTTTACCTAAACCAAAATGACAATCTTCAGTGAATGGTACACTGACCACAAGATCAATAGGGCAAGTGAGAGTGAATAGTCTTTTGATGCATGATTATTCATCTCAAGCAAGAAGAGAATCATTCTGGGGATTCAGGGGAAAAATAGCAACTGAAAAACATTCAACCTAAGCCTTATAAGTTATCTCAAATCTTTTCTGAAAGGAACCTTGACCCCAATGTTTACTAGGCAAGTGTGTTAAACTAAAAAAATATTATGTGCCTTATCAGATTTTTCTACCATTTTCAGAACAGACACAAGGTCCACTTAATTGAACAAACTGAAAAACTGTGAATTGTTTTTACAGAGTTCATTTACGTATATTTACAAATGATTCTTGAACTGTTAAATAAATTAACAGCCCAGATTACTTTTCCTCTTCAGATACCTTGCAACACTCATCAGTGCAACATTCCAGGCAAACTGCATTACATTTGCTTGTAAGTTCTGATCGGGAGATTTATTACACTTACATCAGCACAAATGGTCAGATTCTTTTATACTGAATAGAGCTGAATTTCAGACCCAAAATATGCACCCAAAAATCACAGCTTATAATGAATCATTCCAAATATTAACCAGAGCTAAAGTGTGAATCAGAATCCTTTTTACAAAATATTCAATTACAAGATTTGTATTCAAAATATGCACTTACCTGAATGCCTTTTGCAAAATGAAACAAATAACACAGAACATGTTCAAACAGGTTATCTCAAGTGGCAGATGCAAACCTGTCACAACATGACATGTCACATGAAAAACATAATTTTCAACTACAAAACCCAACACAGTCATGTTTTGAATAACATGATTTCCAGTAAACTTAGAGAAATTAAGAAAAAAACAATTGAGTTTTCTTTACAACCATTATACACGCCTGTAACCTATAGTATGTAAAAACAGCAAACAGTCCTATTAAGACAAAACTCAGGGCAGTTTATACATCTGATTGTCAGAGAGGTGAGTCAAAGGGAAGATAGTAAGAAATAAACAACCAAAATCTCACAGGATACTTGCTGACAGCAGTGATATGTTATGTCTTTTTGAACACTGCTGTTGGAGCCCATTAGGCTAATTTTAAACAGGAAAAGTACACTAAGTGAACAATCCAATTCATCTGAGGTGAGAGAAATCAAAGAAATGCATGACAATGACCAAAAGTTATTACTGACCATTGCCTTGAATAAGAAAATTCAAGCCATTTATGTTAAAGATTATCAGCAAGATCAAGATGAGCCGCAACATTTATGTAACTTTATATTAATACACGTATTATATTTTTCGGTAGTGTATAAGTGCGACTAATTTATGAAGACAGCAATGTGTCATAATGCAGTTGTGATTCAGCAAGAGGATGAGCTATCTGCAAACACCATGTCATCACTATCCATTCTGGAGTACATGACATCAATCAACAATGCAACATCACTGTACATCATCACAGCACATGAATACACTCTTTATTCCCAAAAGGTACAAGTTATGTATACCACGAATTCCCCTGTCAATTGATCCCAAAACATTCGTCACAGTACTATGTGTTCAAACTGCAAGGTGTTGCCCCATCATTATTATAAATATCATGATCAATTTCCTACATTTCATGATTGAGAATATGGCAGATATGCAGTGAGGTTTGAATGGGTTGGGATTCTGGCCACCTTTTAAACCAAGAAATCAATGCTTGCCAGTAACAGAAACTGCAACAGTATTGTAGCAATTAAAACCATATCAATATAAGCCGGTATAACTGAGTAGAAACTAATAAGTAGTCTCTTTTAAGTACTTGGAGAAAAGTGATAGTGTTTTACTTCTGTTAAAAAAATTAAATTTCCATACAACGTACCCCCCCCTCCCCACTTCAGTTCAAAGAATGAATAAGCAATTTTTTCCTCGCGCTCTTAGGTCTAAGTTAATTACGCAAAATTGTGCTTTGAACCTTGTATTGGCTTTTCAGCATCTTTGTCGTCCTTAGTTTTTCGCTGATCAGCTCCAAGATAATCAGGCATTGTGTATTTGTCTAAAATGTATCTATCTTATGCGGCGAAGTGTCTGTTTTTGTACCAAGTCTCGTAAAAGTCTCGTAGCTCGTGTGAAATTCTTTTTTCCTGAGCTCTTTGGAAAACAACGCACCGGAATAATTACTCGGTTAAATATTTTTAGGTCACATTGCAAAGATTTTATTTTTAAACAAATAAACCATTAAAAACTAAATAAATCAATTAAATTCATCTTTTTTGTCAATGTATTAGCATTAACAAGAAAGCAAAGAAGATTTATAATGTACAAGTAGTACTTTGTATAATGTGACATCGCGGGATCAAGATGGGAAATACTATGTTACAACATGTTTTCCCACAGGCTTAAAATTGAGATGGAACTCTGGGATCATGATTAAAAATAGTATGTTAACTAATATCCATAGTTTTAACAATAAGGGATTCAAAAAGGGCCAGGGCAATTAACATTGAGCCATTATCAAGTAGGGCTGAATGGGGACATACTGGAATTAACAATACTCATAAGGGGTTAACTCGTGTTGATCTCTATTGTTCCTAACTGGAAATGTAATCTTGAAACCACACCTACTATCCAACATGCTGTGGAATGACCAACATATAAACATATATATTAATCACCCAGGGAAAGGATGTAAAAGAAGAGGAATAGAAAAAGTAGAATTTAAATCCCTTATAAACAAAATGAACTTCTATATCTCCAAATAACTTCCATATTATTTTCTTATAACAAATTAAAGCCCTTTAACTTCTCTACCATCCATTGTAAAACAAATATTTCACTTCTACCACCCTTATAATGCCCATAACCCTAACAATGAGGTGCATGGAGAGATGATAGTAGAAATGTCTTACTACACGCGCAGAGACTTATTCACTATCATACATGGAGTTGAAAAACGAGAAGAAAAAACAGAAGGGGCAATTGTGTACATGTACTATTTTAAAAGAATGGAGAAAAGAGCAAATGCTAACTTGAAAACAGGCATCGGCTTGTCTTTTACAATCCAGTCACAAATAAGTCCAATACTGATATAAATACTGCATGAAATTAAACATACTGTATTTATACAGTGCCTTCCAACATTTAATGTTATCACTAAAACACTACCTGCTAAAACACCAGCAGAAAGTTTCTTTGTTGCAACAATATCCAGTGCCAAATGAGTCTTAATTGGTTATTACGTTTTTTAAAATAAAAAACAAACAAATTTTACTTTCTTGGTCTTCAAAGATTTAATACGTTGAGTGAAAGTGCTGATGTTTGGTGAAAATTAAATCTTCTACACTGTAAATTAAGTCAGAGTTTGGCGCGTATGATGCGAAGTGGAATTTAGAATCTGTAATTCTGAATGAATTTCACCAAATATCAGTTCACTTTGTTATATGGTAAACTTTCCATGTAGTTTGTGTAACAAATCAAAGATTCAGAGAGAGAGAGAGAGAGAGAGAGAGGCTATTCAACATGTACGGAGGGAAAAACTGTAGTAATTTTCCAATACACACGTAAAAACAAGTTTATTCACACACACAGAGTGAAAAAAGAAAAAAATTAGCTGGAGCGCTTACACAAATATACAGCTTAATAGAATGGAGAAAAGAACATGCTGATGGAGTGGCATTGTCTTACTTTTTACAATCCATTAACAAACATCCAACATTGACATCTAACCCTATATGAAGCTAATATTAATCTATTTCTATTCTATTTTGTCGTGCTATATTTCACGCTTTCAGTAAAACCAACACCTCTTGAAACACTGGCGGAAATTGTGTTTGTTGTTGTTTTTGTTGTTGTTTTTTGTGCAAAATTATAAAGTGTTCAGTGAGCCAGAACGTTTTGTTACTTTTACTATTTACTATTTTGCCGTACTTGGAGTTTGTATATAACTAGCTTCAGACAATCCAATTTCAGTTCACTTCGTTATGTAGCATTCTTAAGACAATATGTAAACAGGATAGAGAGAACAAATATACACTTAAGGACAGGTATTGATGTTTGTGGTCTAATGGGGATTAAACATTACGTCATAGGTTTAAGGTGCGTGGGGCTGTTAACGAGTCGAATGTGAAATGAAATGTAGAAAATTAAAAAATAAATGAAGAAAAAAATGACAACACTGCTATTACTACTACTACTATTTATTATTATTATTATTATTATTACTTTTATTATTATTATTATTATTATTATTATTATTATTATCATTATTATTATTATTATTATTATTATTAATACAAATAAATAAATAAAAATATATTCATTGCTAACGCACAGGGAAGTATATTTTATCTTTTATGTATGTTCTGACATCTGTCTGATGTCCTAATATGTATTGATGATATTAGAATAATTAATTTGAGCATAAATGTGTAGACCTAGATAGTGCACAATCTTTGATTTTATATCTATGGTTGTGATACAAGTTGTTCTTTTTTCTTTTCTTTATTTTACTTGTTTTCTTTTACTTGTTTGTTTATTTACAGAAATGGACACTTTACATAAAGGCTGTATCCCTTCTAAATTTTTCCTGCTGATAATTAATACAGCGCCTCAGCCGTAATGGGTCTACAGTACTGTATAGGCTTTGCATGTTCTCCGGATATGACGTAAATTGCCAAGGGTACTATGTAAACAGTGAAATATTTTGCAGCAAAAATGATTATTTACGTGGAAAACAAGGCTTTTCCAGTAAGATTACTTAGTTATCACACTCAATTATGTGTAGTTACATATTTATTCAACACAGTGAAAATTGGTCATGCGCAGTTTTTCAACCAAATTAGTCAATGTTTTTTTTTCTTCTTCAAAATACCAGGATGTCCGATGTTCGCGGTATTGCTATTTCCGTGGTATTTCAGAATTATAGAATTGCGACTTTCGTAGTCATCATTAAAACTGCACTTTTATGGAGTTGATGCAGAACTAGTTGTCATCTTAAACTAATTTGCCTATTATGAAAAGAATAAAAAGAAAGCACCCACCCCACCCCACCCTGACTTCCTGTCAGCAATATTTGATCACACTATTGCACAGTGATCTCCTATATCAGATTCAACTTCCATAGTCATAAGTTTTCTACGTGATTGGAAGAAACTTCTCTGCAAGTTAGTTGTAGATGGTCTACCTAACAGGAGATGTTATTCAAAAAGAGCAAGAAAAATGAAGCAAAGTATTTTGAAAATTAGATCAAATACTGTGATTATGTGGCCACATAGGTGTAAGATACCTGCTATAGTTAGACTTTCCCGCACATAATATCATCTTAATTTTATACACTCAACTTGTGATAGGATTTCACCATTAGTATAAAGAACTACATGTAGTTTTACCAGAGGGTAGTAAAATAAAATTATTTTTATTTATGTAGAAATTGTAATTTTGAACAATATGGTGAAAATAAGATATCCTGGACTGCTATTAAGGGTTTCAAAGCAGCAGGAAAAGTTGAAAAAGTGGTTTGATTGGGGGAATTGGTAAAACATTCCTTTGGTGGTCCAGAAGAAAAAGGGGGGAATGGGGGCATATGGAATTTTGCCCATATAGGCTAAAATTGTGTTGGTATATCTTTTCTTGATGGAGAAATATGAATTTTTTCTTTCAAAAATAAGTTTGTTGTATCATAGAACTTTGTTAAAAATCAGATTAATAATTTTTATCTCAGGGTTCTTTTTCCTGATTATCTAATGGGACCCATTGGTGTAATAAGGTAAACATTTAAAATCATGCATAATTACCAGGTGAATTTATTTTGATATAGAGTTATTGTAGTTTGTTCATTGTTCTTTGAATGAAGTAAGTATCTCTTTTTTTCTTAAGTAATATTAAATCTATATATAGAAAATGTGTTACAAATGTATCCCAGAAAATACAAATTGCCTGGTGATAAAATCATAAAGAAAGCAAGAAGGAAAAAGGGTTTTTATAATAAAACATAAACTAAAATAGACAATAAAAATATATGTAATTAACTCAGTGTGCAGAGGGGGTGCTTTGGGCCCACTTTATAATACTATGAGTGTACCTGCTGAAAAATGTTACAGATTATAAATAAATGGCAGATTTGTTTCTAAAATAATTGAATGACATAGACATGCTATTAGTAAATAATGTTTAATATATGTCACAATGTGTGTACCATAATCATATTATATTTATTGTTCATCAGACACTAATATGTCATAATGTGTGCTGTATTCATGTTGCATTCCAGTAGTTTCCAACCTTTTTTTGGCCACAACCCTAAAAAAAATTTGCGTGAGCCTTAAGACCCCATTTCCACAATTTTAATAAGTTTTGACACCCTCCAAAAATCCTGTTTACCCTCCAGAACATCTTCATGATTCTGATTTGGGTACTAATATGTCACAATGTGTGTGATGTATTCATGTTGACTATTTTATATTCATCAGATACTAATATGTGTGATGTATTCATGTTGACTATTTTATGTTCATCAGGTACTAATGTCACAATGTATGTGATGTATTCATGTTGATTATTTTATGTTCATCAGATACTAATATGTCACAATGTGTGTGATGTATTCATATTGTATTTTATGTTCATCAGATACTAATATGTTACAGTGTATGTGATGTATTCATGTTGACTATTTTATGTTCATCAGATACTAATATGTCACAATGTATGTGATGTATTCATGTTGACTATTTTATGTTCATCAGATACTAATATGTGTGATTTATTCATGTTGACTATTTTATGTTCATTATATACTAATATATCACAATGTGTGTGATGTATTCATGTTGACTATTTTATGTTCATCAGATACTAATATGTCACAATGTGTGTGATGTATTCATATTGTATTTTATGTTCATCAGATACTAATATGTGTGATGTATTCATGTTGACTATTTTATGTTCATCAGATACTAATATGTCACAATGTATGTGATGTATTCATGTTGACTATTTTACGTTTATCAGATACTAATATGTGTGATGTATTCATGTTGACTATTTTATGTTCATCAGATACTAATATGTCACAATGTATGTGATGTATTCATGTTGACTATTTTATGTTCATCTGATACTATGATTTTATCTGTTGTAATTAAGTCAGACTGTCTGCAAATGTTTATCATGTCGATTGTAACTGGTATATTTATCTGTTGTATGAGTATACATTCACCAGCCTCTCTTATTATTTTTTCCTCTGTATTACATAATTTATAGAACTTTGATTATTTGTTATAAAACACTATTACGATATTTTTTATTGAATCACAAGTTGTGTGCCTTGTTTCATTACGAGTATGTGATCATTGGTTACTGATTGTGATTGATTAGGAATGATGAAGATTTAATAATATTGAATTAGAAAAAGCAACCATCTTTTAGACTTAGACTGGTCTATATTGTATGGAAGAATGAAGGTGCTTATCTTAATTGGTTGAAATTAATCTCTGATAGAATAGGTAATGTATTATAAAATGTTCAAATGAACTTTTTGAAAATTCTGAATTGTGGGCAGCAGTTCCTCCACATATATATGGCAAAAATCATTGACTGGATGCAGTTTTATTTGAAACCCCAATGCTATCAATGGGCACCAGTGTTTGCTTGTATATTTGTGGGTATAATTGTTTTCTGTTTTTATCAAAACCCACAATCCCAGTTTGGAAATAAATTGCAAAATCTTTCAATTTTAATATTTTCCAATATAATGACCACTTTAAGAGAACATACGGTGTTTGTGGTATCAGTAGTAGTGAATCTCCTTTAATTCATGCACTGATAGAAACAGAAGTAAAAGTTACATTATGATATAAATCACATAGATTTACTACAATATTTATATTTAATAAACTGCTACTGGAGCAACCCATTTTTTTCTTTTAGCTTCCTAATTTAAATAAAACACGATGAAATCACAATATACATTTCAAATCTAGTTTGAAACAACCCCTATACATGTGCAGGAGAGCACATGTCTTCACACCACAGTGGTCATGTCTTCACTCCACAGTGGTCATGTCTTCACACCAAAGTGGTCATGTCTTCACACCACAGTGGTCATATCTTCACACCACAGTGGTCATGTATTCAAACCACAGTGGTCATGTCTTCACACCACAGTGGTCATGTATTCAAGCCACAGTGGTCATGTCTTCACACCACAGTGGTCATGTATTCAAACCACAGTGGTCATGTCTTCACACCACAGTGGTCATGTCTTCACACCACAGTGGTCATGTCTTAAAACCACAGTTGTCTTGTATTCACACCACAGTCGTCATGTCATCAAACCACAGTGGTCATGTCTTCACACCACAGTGGTCATGTCTTCACACCACAGTGGTCATGTCTTCACACCACAGTGGTCATGTCTTAAAACCACAGTTGTCTTGTATTCACACCACAGTTGTCATGTCGTCAAACCACAGTGGTCATGTCTTCACACCACAGTGGTCATGTATTCAAACCACAGTGGTCATGTCTTCACACCACAGTGGTCATGTATTCAAACCACATTGGTCATGTCTTCACACCACAGTGGTCATGTATTCAGACCACATTGGTCATGTCTTCACACCACAGTGGTCATGTATTCACACCACAGTGGTCATGTCTTACACCTCAGTGGTCATGTCTTCACACCTCAGTGGTCATGTCTTCACACCACAGTGGACATGTCTTCACACCGCAGTGGTCTTATATTCACACCACAGTGGTCATGTCTTCATACCACAGTGGTCATCTCTTCACACCACAGTGGTCTTGTATTCACACCACAGTGGTCATGTATTCAAACCATATTGATCACTAATTTTATGGGTGAGTAATCTCAACTTTATGGCTACATGTTTAACTAATCAGATGAAAAATGAATGTGAATGTTTTAAATTTCACAAAGGTTTGGTGAAGGTTCTGAAACTAATATAAAAACTTTGCCTGTTCCAGTGGCATTTGTAAAATATTTTTACCTGTTTGTAATTGCTGTCATATATTCAAGGCACTCCTAGCAGTGTACATTAATTGCAATGTTTGTTTTAAAGTTTTGTGGCCTAAATACATGGTGTAGTTTTATCTAACTGTTGTTACAGTTGAATACAAACACCACATCTGCAGTTGGTACTGAATGCTGAGGTGCACTGACTTACTGCATTTTGCAGACATTGTAGATTTGCCTGTAATCTGTAAGTTGCTAAAAGATTTAGAAAATTGATTACAGGCCATTGTGATTTTTAGTCTCACTCAGTATTCATGTTTTTAGCGACAAACAAAAGTACAATAGAATTGAGATTCTTCTTACATTTACTAATTTTATGTTGAATTTTGCAGAATAAAACATTTATAGTGGTGGTAAAGGAAGGAGATAGAGTTGCAAGGATAAGAGCCCATCTGCTGCATATTCTGTTTGAGATCGGCCGTGAGGAGCACCAGTTTCGTCTACGATACAATGGACAGTTCTTGCGTGATGCATTTGTTCTTAATGACTATGGCATCAAGTCAAACAGTGTGGTGAAGATGGTGCCAATGAGCAACAAACAGGGACATGATGTAAGGAGAGAGAGAGAGAGAGAGAGAGAGAGAGAGAGAGAGAGAGAGAGAGAGAGGGGTGACATGTATGTGGATATCTAAAAAAAAGTATAACTAGTCAACAAGCAGGTTATGGCAGTCCTGTGGTTTCCTTTATGAAGGAACATCATTTTATAAACACCATTATTCATCAATACAGGAATCAATTTGCTTAACTAGTTGGTAAATTATACTGAAATGTTTAAAAAGAAGAGTTTCTGTTATCTGTTTAGGATCAAATTAAAATTTTAGAAATAATAATTTCTTCTAGAATGAAACCCATGTGTATTGTCACTCTTGAATAGTTTTTCAGTATATCTAGTTTAGCTGAATTGAATTTTTTGTTTTGTAGGCTCAATTTGTTGCCCAATGTTGGGTTTAGTTTGATATTTCAAAGTACATATAATTATGCCAGATTACATTTAATTATTATTAGTCCCCATTGAAATTATGGTGACATTTATTTCCACCAACTGTGTAAGTTTGACCTGTTATTAATTGGAATTTGGATGAATAATTTTGTGGATTTTGGACACAAATAAAAATTCTTTTCAGTTTTTAGAGTTTCCTTTTTGTTTTGTACAAATGAGCATGAAAATGTTGAACATCAAAAAAAAAAGACTTTGACATTATGGTGATAATAAATTAACAGTAGGTTATGTAAGTGTACATGAAAATGTTTTAGTCAGAATTGGGTACTATATGATGGTATTAAGGATCTCTGGTAGGAAAGATAATATAATAATTTCAGGACTTGCCTTTAATTTCAGGAGTTCTGTTTTTTCAGTCCATTTTACAAATAACTTTAATTTATTTTTCCACTGGTTTTTCAGTCCTATGGGGACATGAGATCCGTCTCCAGCTCCCTTTCCATGAGCTTTGACAAAGGTGAAGGTCAGCCTCAGCCCGTTAAGGCAGCACTCTATTCTGAGATCAAATGCATGAGATGGAGAGAGAGGCTTCTGGCAGATTTAAAAGTATGTATAATTTATTCTTGGAAGTAATAGTACATTTATTAAAAAATAAGTTTAATCTATGAAAGCATATTTCAATAAACACAACTCATTATCAGTGTCAGTCATTTTGCAAGGTGTCTAAATGACCTGTTTCAGGATATCAATGCATTGGACTTGATCTGTTTGCAGTTGAATTGGTTCCATTTTAAACTGTATATACTCACCTATAAGTAGGACTGACAGCAAAATACATAGATTCTGATCTGCCATCACATAATGTGCTAGCGAATTAGGGTCTATATTGTTTGCTCTTCTGATTACTCATAGCAAATGGCACAGACCCAGCTCTGACAGTGCATTGTGTCATAGCAGATCTGGGTCTCTTTAGTGCAGTTTGATTCGACTTATAATTTAGTATATATGGTACGTTAATTTAAGTTTTAATTAATTTTTTTTTTTACACAAACACATAACAAGGTAGGCTATTTATCTCATTTAATGAAAAACCCAACTTTATCTTATCCACCCCAGGCACAGTTGTAATATAAGAGCAGATGGTTGATTGCAGTCATTCTTTCTATACAATATTTTGTGGACAGTCTTAACCAGTAAATTCATTCTGGTTGGTACATTTTCAACTTTAATCAATTTGTGCAATTGTCATTTGAAGTAAACATGTTAGAAGTTAGTATAAACATTCAAATTCAAGTTGAACATTTTACTCAAACAACAAATTGATGGTGATAATTTGCTTTACTCAGACAACAACTGACTTTGATAAACTGCTTTACTCAGACAACAATTGATAGTGATAGTTTGCTTTACTCAGACAACAACTGATGGCAATAATTAGATTTACTCAGACAATTGATGGTGATAATTTGCTTTACTCAGACAACAATGTGATGTTGATAATTTGCTTTACTCAGGCAACAAATTGATGGTAATAATTTGCTTTACTCAGACAACAAATTGATGGTAATAATTCGCTTTACTTAGAAAACAAATTGATGGTAATAGTTTGCTTTACTCAGACAACAACTGATTTTGATAATTTTCTTTACTCAGATAACAACTGATGGCAATAATTTGCTCTACTCAGACAACAGCTGACTTGATAAACTGCTTTACTCAGACAACAACTGATTTTGATAATTTCCTTTACTCAGACAACAAATTGATGGTAATAATTTGCTTTACTCAGACAACAACTGATTTTGATAATTTGCTTTACTCAGACAACAATTGATGGTAATACTTTGCTTTACTCAGAAAACAAATTGATGGTAAGAATTTGCTTTACTCAGACAACAATTGATGGTAATAATTTGCTTTACTCAGACAACAATTGATGGTAATAATTTGCTTTACTCAGACAACAACTGATGGCGATATTTAGATTTACTCAGACAACTGATGGTGATAATTTGCTTTACTCAGACAACTGATTTTGATAATTTGCTTTACTCAGACAACAATTGATGGTAATACTTTGCTTTACTCAGAAAACAAATTGATGGTAAGAATTTGCTTTACTCAGACAACAATTGATGGTAATAATTTGCTTTACTCAGACAACAACTGATGGCGATATTTAGATTTACTCAGACAACTGATGATGATAATTTGCTTTACTCAGACAACAATGTGATGTTGATAATTTGCTTTACTCAGGCAACAAATTGATGGTAATAATTTGCTTTACTCAGACAACAAATTGATGGTAATAATTCACTTTATTTAGAAAACAAATTGATGGTAATAGTTTGCTTTACTCAGACAACAACTGATCTTGATAATTTCCTTTACTCAGATAACAACTGATGGCAACAATTTGCTCTACTCCGACAAAAACTGACTTTGGTAAACTGCATTACTCAGACAACAACTGATTTTGATAATTTCCTTTACTCAGACAACAAATTGATGGTAATAATTAGCTTTACTCAGACAACAATTGATGGTAATACTTTGCTTTACTCAGAAAACAAATTGATGGTAATAATTTGCTTTACTCAGACAACAATTGATGGTAAGAATTTGCTTTACTCAGACAACAAATTGATGGCAATAATTTGCTTTACTCAGACAACAATTGATGGTAATAATTTGCTTTACTCAGAAAACTATTGATGGTAATAATTTGCTTTACTCAGACAACAAATTGATGGCAATAATTTGCTTTACTCAGACAACAATTGATGGTAATAATTTGCTTTACTCAGACAACAATTGATGGTAATAATTTGCTTTACTCAGACAACAAATTGATGGCAATAATTTGCTTTACTCAGACAACAATTGATGGTAATAATTTGCTTTACTCAGAAAACAAATTGATGGTAATAATTTGCTTTATTCAGACAACAATTGATGGTAATAATTTGCTTTACTCAGACAACAAATTGATGGCAATAATTTGCTTTACTCAGACAACAAATTGATGGCAATAATTTGCTTTACTCAGACAACAAATTGATGGCAATAATTTGCTTTACTCAGACAACAAATTGATGGCAATAATTTGCTTTACTCAGACAACAAATTGATGGTGATAATTTGCTTTACTCAGACAACAAGTAATGATGATACGCAGAGAGTCACATTCACATCAAGCTGACTAAATATTCAGATCAAAGCAAGAATACAATATGGCATGCTGAATATCCCAGAGTTGACAATTACAGCATAATGAGAAAACTAATATTCTTTTTTGGCATGTGTTTATTACTTATAGTTTTATAACTCCTTTTTTGAATTATCTTGACTTTTTTAAATATAACATAATCCCATATTCTCCTTTTCTGATAGCTAATCCTGCCCCTGGGTCCTGCCCCAAGGTGGGGTTATGAAATTAACAAAAAAAATGGGGACACAGTTTAGTTAAAGTCTTCATTTTACTTCATATTTGGAATATTAACATCATCACAACGTGATCTTACAGGTTTTGCTTCATCTTCCCCCGGGTCAGCTCCTGGGTGGAGCCACTAAGTCTGAATATGCAGCACACCATTTTGTTTCACGTTTCAATTCCATCTCTTATGTTTGATTAGCTTTTACTCCAAGTTCATATTACCTTGAATCACAGTATCTGAGTGTTATAAAATTGGTGGGAATTTAATTTTTAGCACATAATGAACCTAAAATTTAATTGAGTTCTTGATGAACCAGAATATTTTTGTAATGTTAGGTATACCCTGTCTGAGCTAAGTCATTATGTCATAATGTTTGGTATACCCTGTCTAATGAAAATCTGTGCTGTGTCATATAATAATACAGACTTGTTTTATTCCATCCTGATGCATTAATACATGCAAATACTGTGATTAGCAGGATGTTAAATCAAAATTAAAGACAAGACTTGAAACAGGACATTTCTTTAACTTAAAATCCATCTGCTGACATGTTGTATAACAATGACATTTATATTATACCTTTTTATATGTATCCATGGTTACCAGCTTTCAGAATTGCTTATCATGGTATGACATTAGTATTTATATCATACTTATTTTTACTTTATGTAATTTTACAGAGTAGAATATTTTAACTAATGTTAGTTTGCTCAATACATTTACTAACATTTTATGGTTGCCTAAAATTGTATGATTACAGTAACTTCGTCATTTTATACAAAGCTTTTAACATGAAATATGGCAGTACATGTACCACTAGGTACTCCTGGGTAGGCTATGGATACAGTGACATAAAATATGGAGGTACCACTAGGTACTCCTGGGTAGGCTATGGATACAGTGACATAAAATATGGAGGTACCACTAGGTACTCCTGGGTAGGCTATTGATACAGTGACATAAAATATGGAGGTACCACTAGGTACTCCTGGGTAGGCTATGGATACAGTGACATAAAATATGGAGGTACCACTAGGTACTCCTGGGTAGGCTATGGATACAGTGACATAAAATATGAAGGTACCACTAGGTACTCCTGGGTAGGCTATTGATACAGTGACATAAAATATGAAGGTACCACTAGGTACTCCTGGGTAGGCTATGGATACAGTGACATAAAATATGAAGGTACCACTAGGTACTCCTGGGTAGGCTATGGATACAGTGACATAAAATATGGAGGTACCGCTAGGTATTCATGGTTAGGCTAAGGGTATTGTGACATAAAATATGTCAGTACCACTTGGCACTCATGGGAATGTATATTGTAAAATTATATACATTTTTATACCATATGCTTTGATCAAATTGACCTATGTCTGACATGCATGTAATATGTATTTCAGGTTCTGTTGTATCTCCACTTTATGTTTATTGTACTGGCTGTTATGACAACATTCCCATATGCAGGCATCTGGTGTGCATTGTACGTCTTGGTCGGTTGGTATCTTCTACCGGAATATACCAGGCTTGGAGGCTTCATCGGAAACACATTTCACTTGTATGTGTTGCGTCTCTCTTCCTCTCGCTCTACATCTCTTGACAAAAATAGATACCATATATAATAGATATGTATATATATATATATACATGAAAAGGTAATAAAAGTAATAGTTACATCAAATGGTCAAAGTGATGAATTAATGTAAGTGCCATATTACTGAGATAATTGAGACATTTCATGTGGCTAAAATGTTGATTTTTTTTATTTGTCATGAATTTAATCATGCCCAGATATTACTTTTTAAATGCTTCATAATGGCTATCAATTTCTTTTTTTTTTTTTTTGCAGGCGGTATGTTTTTTGCTTTGTATTTGGCACCTCTGGCTTAGGTATTTTTGCAGTAAGCTTGTACTTTGCTTCAGTGGAGTGGATGTCAATTGTTGTAAGTACATTTATAAGTCATGGAAGAAAATTAAGTAATTTAATCCAGTTGTATTTCTAATGTAAAGGTTAATGTCTTACACACCTTTATAGTTACTTGAAAGTCAGCAATGTATCCCCTTTTCCATGGCAGGAATACAGAGTACATTGTTCCCACACTTTAAAAGTTTCTCATATTGCATGTTTTAGTTCTGGATTTCATTACATTTGTGGAATTTTATTTTATCATTGATATAATAGTTGTTCATTTAATTTTAAGTTTTTTTGATGAGAACCAATTACATGAACCCTGCTATTACACACATCATTATAACACAAAATTTGGATATATCACTCTATAAAGTGGTTTGGTACATAATGTATTGGACAGTTATATACAACAACTACTGCTTTTTTGATGGGTTCTCCTGTTAAAAGGGATTTCACATCATAAAATACCCTATTTTTTACACTTCTTTAAGACCAAGGCTTGTTGCAGCATTTCTTGGTATCAGGCTCTCACTCTCACTTAAAATGTGGGTCATTTGTTTGGCTTAAATGAGCAATATTATACTGAGGCAGCACTGAATTTGGCCTTTATTTGTTTCCTGCACAATATGACACCAGCCTATGGAAGGTTAACCACCACAATGAGACACCAGCCTATGGGAGGTTAACCACCACAATGGGACACTAGTCCATTGAAGGTTAACCACCACAATGAGACACCAGTCCATTGAAGGTTAACCACCACAATGAAAGACCAGTCCATTGAAGGTTAACCACCACAATGGGACACCAGTCCATTGAAGGTTAACCACCACAATGGGACACCAGTCCATCAAAGGTTAACCACCACAATGAAAGACCAGTCCATTGAAGGTTAACCACCACACTGGGACACCAGTCCATTGAAGGTTAACCACCACAATGGGACACCAGTCCATGGAAGTTTAACCACCAGAAGATATTACATTTACTATTCAACTACAGTTGGGTTGTCTGCTAGAATTATTTACATGTGTTACTGAAGACTTCAAATGAGTATTGGATGATTTTGGCTAATAATCCATCACTTACATGATTTCTACTAGAATAGTATGAGAAATTACTTGCATCAGTTACATGATTTTCACTGGAATAGTATGAGAAATTACTTGCATCAGTTACATGATTTCTACTAGAATAGTATGAGAAATTACTTGCATTCAGTTACATGAGTTTCACTAGAATAGTATAGGAAATTACTTGCATTCAGTTACATGGTTTTCACTAGAATAATATAGGAAATTACTTGCATTCAGTTATATGATTTCTACTAGAATAGTTTGAGAAATTAATTGCATTCAGTTACATGATTTTCACTAGAATAGTATGTGAATTTACTTGCATTCAGTTGTATGATTTCTACTAGAATAGTATGAGAAATTACTTGCATTCAGTTACATGAGTTTCACTAGAATAGTATAGGAAATTACTTGCATTCAGTTACATGATTTTCACTAGAATAGTATAGGAAATTACTTGCATTCAGTTACATGATTTCTACTAGAATACTTTGAGAAATTAATTGCATTCAGTTACATGATTTTCACTAGAATAGTATGTGAAATTACTTGCATTCAGTTGTATGATTTTCACTAGAATAGTATAGGAAATTACTTGCATTCAGTTACATGATTTCTACTAGAATAGTATGAGAAATTAATTGCATTCAGTTACATGATTTTCACTAGAATAGTATGTGAATTTACTTGCATTCAGTTGTATGATTTCTACTAGAATAGTATAGGAAATTACTTGCATTCAGTTACATGATTTCTACTAGAATACTTTGAGAAATTACTTGCATTCAGTTGTATGATTTCTACTAGAATAGTATGTGAATTTACTTGCATTCAGTTGTATGATTTCTACTAGAATAGTATAGGAAATTACTTGCATTCAGTTACATGATTTTCACTAGAATAGTATAGGAAATTACTTGCATTCAGTTACATGATTTCTACTAGAATAGTTTGAGAAATTAATTGCATTCAGTTACATGATTTTCACTAGAATAGTATGTGAATTTACTTGCATTCAGTTGTATGATTTTCACTAGAATAGTATAGGAAATTACTTGCATTCAGTTACATGATTTCTACTAGAATAGTATGAGAAATTAATTGCATTCAGTTACATGATTTTCACTAGAATAGTATGTGAATTTACTTGCATTCAGTTGTATGATTTCTACTAGAATAGTATAGGAAATTACTTGCATTCAGTTACATGATTTCTACTAGAATACTTTGAGAAATTACTTGCATTCAGTTGTATGATTTCTGCTAGAATAGTATGTGAATTTACTTGCATTCAGTTGTATGATTTCTACTAGAATAGTATAGGAAATTACTTGCATTCAGTTACATGATTTTCACTAGAATAGTATAGGAAATTACTTGCATTCAGTTACATGATTTCTACTAGAATAGTTTGAGAAATTAATTGCATTCAGTTACATGATTTTCACTAGAATAGTATGTGAATTTACTTGCATTCAGTTGTATGATTTTCACTAGAATAGTATAGGAAATTACTTGCATTCAGTTACATGATTTCTACTAGAATAGTATGAGAAATTACTTGCATTCAGTTGTATGATTTTCACTAGAATAGTATGTGAATTTACTTGCATTCAGTTGTATGATTTCTACTAGAATAGTATAGGAAATTACTTGCATTCAGTTACATGATTTCTACTAGAATAGTATGTGAATTTACTTGCATTCAGTTGTATGATTTCTACTAGAATAGTATAGGAAATTACTTGCATTCAGTTACATGATTTCTACTAGAATACTTTGAGAAATTACTTGCATTCAGTTGTATGATTTCTACTAGAATAGTATGTGAATTTACTTGCATTCAGTTGTATGATTTCTACTAGAATAGTATAGGAAATTACTTGCATTCAGTTACATGATTTTCACTAGAATAGTATAGGAAATTACTTGCATTCAGTTACATGATTTCTACTAGAATAGTTTGAGAAATTAATTGCATTCAGTTACATGATTTTCACTAGAATAGTATGTGAATTTACTTGCATTCAGTTGTATGATTTTCACTAGAATAGTATAGGAAATTACTTGCATTCAGTTACATGATTTCTACTAGAATAGTATGAGAAATTAATTGCATTCAGTTACATGATTTTCACTAGAATAGTATGTGAATTTACTTGCATTCAGTTGTATGATTTCTACTAGAATAGTATAGGAAATTACTTGCATTCAGTTACATGATTTCTACTAGAATACTTTGAGAAATTACTTGCATTCAGTTACATGATTTTCACTAGAATAGTATGTGAATTTACTTGCATTCAGTTGTATGATTTCTACTAGAATAGTATAGGAAATTACTTGCATTCAGTTACATGATTTTCACTAGAATAGTATAGGAAATTACTTGCATTCAGTTACATGATTTCTACTAGAATAGTTTGAGAAATTAATTGCATTCAGTTACATGATTTTCACTAGAATAGTATGTGAATTTACTTGCATTCAGTTGTATGATTTTCACTAGAATAGTATAGGAAATTACTTGCATTCAGTTACATGATTTCTACTAGAATAGTTTGAGAAATTAATTGCATTCAGTTACATGATTTTCACTAGAATAGTATGTGAATTTACTTGCATTCAGTTGTATGATTTCTACTAGAATAGTATAGGAAATTACTTGCATTCAGTTGTATGATTTTCACTAGAATAGTATAGGAAATTACTTGCATTTAGTTACATGATTTCTACTAGAATACTTTGAGAAATTAATTGCATTCAGTTACATGATTTTCACTAGAATAGTATGTGAATTTACTTGCATTCAGTTGTATGATTTCTACTAGAATAGTATAGGAAATTACTTGCATTCAGTTGTATGATTTTCACTAGAATAGTATAGGAAATTACTTGCATTTAGTTACATGATTTCTACTAGAATAGTTTGAGAAATTAATTGCATTCAGTTACATGATTTTCACTAGAATAGTATGTGAATTTACTTGCATTCAGTTGTATGATTTCTACTAGAATAGTATATGAAATTATATGCCTCAGTTATTTGATTTTCACTGGAATAGTATAGGAAGTTCTTGGATCAGTTCAGGAATAATATTGGAAATAACTTTCATTATTTGCATGATTTTGACTGGAACAGTATCTGAAATTATTTGCATCAGTTACATTATATCTACTGGAACAGTATGTAAAGTTACATGCATTGGTTACATGATTTTTTATTGGTCTAGGAATAGAATGTGAAATAATGTCAAATTATTTGCATCAATTACAGTATATCCCTGGAATAGTATATGAAATTACTTGCATCAATTTCATGATTACTGATTTGTCTTAGTGTCTTAGTGACTTAGTGTGTTAGTGTTGCCAATCTGCAGTATGAATACATTTAATTTTTGTATTCTCCATCCTAAGTTTGGCATTTTATGGTATGGTATTGTTTGTCCTTCTCTGCTTCCGTTACAATTGCTTGGCCGGCCCATACCTTTCTTGGAGAGTTTCCTCAATTTTTTCCCACACATATATCATGACTAGACTTATGTTGTGAACCTGCCTGAAGGTAAAGGTCATGACCTGGGGAAATGTAATTTGATTACTTGTATCCATGTGGGGTGTATGACCCCCTTGCCAGTCGAGTTATTTGAATGAAACTTTTGCCAAACATTTATCATTGTATAGAATGTGTGTCACTATAGTCATACCCCCTTTCCTCAGGGTGTAGGTCACAGCAAGGGAAAATGTAACTATGACATTTTTCCTTAGCCATAGTATAATGTTAGAACTATAAATGAGATATTTTAATGAAACTTTAACCAGCCATGTAAGACAGTGTGTAACATACCATAGCCACCCCACCCCAATTTAAAGGTTAAGGTATACAAGACAGAAATATCAGTGAACTCTATCCATATATAGTGTAACAGTTGAACCTACAAGGATATTTTTAACTAAAGTCATTATATACATCTTGTCAGTATCTTGTATATTGATGGTCATACCCCTTACCTTAATGTCAAGGTCACATCAATGGGTGATGCAGGTCATTGGCCCTGTTTTGTGATACAGATACCCCAATGGATATATTTTGATGAAACCTTACCATTGGTTCACATCTTATCATATGGTAGTAAAGTCTCTTGCCCAAAGGTCAAGGTAATTCATAGGGTAAAGGTCATGGAACAAGTGTATTGTATACCCTTTGCAGTACTTGTTATATCCCTGCCATTATATAGTAATTCATTCCTTCTGCCTGTACCTCAGTTGATCATTCACTAAGATGTCTAACCCCTCAGGTTTTGAGAGATTGCCATGAAACTTGGTAAATTTTATGGTTATCACCCTTAGGTGCACATTTAAAAAAAATCAGTTTGCATTTGTATTTCTTTAAATACTTTTTGTCTTGTAGCTTATTTCAGTGTATAAAACAGTCTTGTTAGTGAAGCTAGTCATCACTTTGCTCTGCAAATTTTTGTTAGAGTTGCTGCCCTTTTGTCCTTTAGCTTAATGCAGTGTATGAGACAATCTTGTGAGTGCAGTTAATCACAGTTTTTGATGGATTACCATGAAACTAGTTACAAAAATACAGTCATCACTTGAAGATGTACATATTAACAAACCACTTCGCTCTTGAAATTTATTTTAGACTTACTGCTTTTTCAGTCTTGTAACTTATTGCAGTGTATGACAATTTCATTCAAACATTGCTTTTGTAGTTTTTTAATTTATTGCAGTGTATGCCAATTTCATGTAGACTTATTGCATTTTCAGTCTTGTAACTTATTGCAGTGTATGACAATTTCATGTAGACTTATTGCTTTTTCAGTCATATAACTTTTTGCAGTGAATGACAATTTTATTTAGACTTATTGCTTTTTCAGTCTTGTAACTTATTGCAGTGTATGACAATTTCATGTAGACTTATTGCTTTTTCAGTCGTATAACTTATTGCAGTTTATGACAGTTTTATTTAGACTTATTGCTTTTTCAGTCTTGTAACTTATTGCAGTGTATGACAATTTTATGTCGACTTATTACTCATTCAGTGCTGTAACTTATTGTAATGTATGACAATTTTACATATACTTGTTGCTCTTTCAGTATTGTAACTTACTGTAGTGTATGACATTGTCATTTTGACCTACTGCTCTTTCAGTCTTGTAACTTATTGTAGTGCATAACAATGTCACTAGTGTAACTAGTCCTGCCACTTGTCTTGCACTTTTTATGGATCGAGTTGAAACTTTGTACTTGTTATCATCTAAAGATGTACACAGTGACAAATCTTTGTGCTCACATGATTTGTAAGAACTGTTGCCCTTTTTGATAGAAAGTTTGTGGATACAACTATTGCAGTTTTTATTAGCTTGCTTTGGCATAGCTTGTACTTGAGTAAGGAAAAATCCTGTCGATATGAGTAAGGAGATAGTCCTGTTGATTTGAATAAGGATACATCCTGTTGATTTGAGTAAGGAAAAATCCTGTTGATTTGAGTAAGGAGAAATCCTGTTGATTTGAGTAAATAAAAATCCTGTTGATATGAGTAAGGAGAAATCCTGTTGATTTGAGTAAGGAAAAATCCTGTTGATTTGAGTAAGGAGATAGTCCTGTTGATTTGAGTAAGGAGAAATCCTGTTGATTTGAGTAAGGAAAAATCCTGTTGATTTGAGTAAGGAAAAATCCTGTTGATATGAGTAAGGAAAAATCCTGTTGATTTGAGTAAGGAAAAATCCTGTTGATTTGAGTAAGGAGATAGTCCTGTTGATTTGAGTAAGGAGAAATCCTGTTGATTTGAGTAAGGAGAAATCCTGTTGATTTGAGCAAGGAAAAATCCTGTTGATTTGAGTAAGGAAAAATCCTGTTGATTTGAGGGTCAAAAGGAGAAATGGCATGGTCACTGTGACTGAAAGATGAAAAATGGATTCAATAACATTAGTTTTGCAACACAGACATGGACAGAATTTTGTGAATTGCTTGCACTTGAGGATATCGAAGAAACCTTTCAGTTTTGGATCAATGGATAAGCTGGGGGTGACTAAGACACTCAGTAATATTAGTTCTACATCACAAATGTACACCAAACTTTGTGGATGGCCGGAATATATTGTTCTGCTCAGGATGCTCTTGTTCTAAATTTGACTTTCAATTTTTACCAATTTAATATGATTTCTTTTGTGACCAAGTATTAACATTTGTCTGTGATATTTATTTTCAGAAGCATGGCTGTAGCAACATGGTGTTTTCAGATGCATGTTCCAGCAAGAATGTGTACACTGCCGTTTTCTTCACAATGCAGGCCCCTCTTTTGCTGCTTACTACAGGGATATGTGCCTACCTTGTGTACAACTTCACTATTGAGGTGTATTTTATTTCCACATGTATTACATCCACCATTTTTTCTGTCACAGTTGTGAATGTTGGTCATGTGCCCTTGATTTTAAGGCAAAAAGTTTGTTTAATTTAGAAACAAAATTTTCTGGAATAAATTGCTGAATATGGGAATTTTGCATGATTTTGAAATCTTTCATATTGGAATTGGGACATTTTCCACATCCCATACATCAACTTTTTACCCCCCAAAATAAGTAATAAGAAGTCAGCTGCCTTTAAAGGACATTTTTCATTTCCTAGAGGTTTGACTGTACATCAGTAAATACTATGTATTTAACATATTCTCACTCAAATATTTTTAATTTATCATACCAAACCTTTTGTTTTGAGGATTGGAAAATTTCTTTGATTCAATTAACATTTAGTATTCCTGACAGTACAGATATTTGTACAGTGTTCTATAAGTTGACAGGGCCTGGAGTGGTCTAAAGCGCTCTCTGTTATGGTTCACTGCCATCTCACCTCTGTCTGCGTGGGTTCGAGTCTTGGATTCAGCCAATGTGGGTATGTGAGAAAGCTTGCCAGTAGCTTCTTGTGGGTCGGTGGTTCTTTCCGGGGTTTTCCCGGGTTCTTCCTCCACCATTAATACTGGCCGCCATGTATAGCCTATTGTGTGCTGAAAAATGGCATTAAACCCTACAACAACAACAAAAACAACAACAACTATAAGTTGACAGTACATATATTTGTACAGTGTTCTATAAGTTGACAATACATATATTTGTACAGTGTTCTATAAGTTGACAGTACATATATTTATAATGTGTTCTATAAGTTGACAGTACATATATTTGTAGTGTTCTATAAGTTGATAGTACATATATTTGTACAGCATTCTATAAGTTGATGGTACATATATATGTTCAGTGTTCTGTAAGTTGACAGTACATATATTTGTACAGTGTTCTATGCATTGACAGTACAGATATTTGTGCAGTGTTCGATAAGTTGACAGTACATATATTTGTACAGTGTTCTATGCATTGACAGTACATATATTTGTACAGTGTTCTATAAGTTGACAGTACAGATATTTGTAGTGTTCTATAAGTTGGCAGTACATACATTTGTGCAACTTTCTATAAGTTGACAGTACATATATTTGTACAGTGTTCTATAAGTTGACAGTACAGATATTTGTACAGTGTTCTATAAATTGATAGTACATATATTTGTGCAGTGTTCGATAAGTTGACAGTACAGATATTTGTACAGTGTTCTATAAATTGATAGTACAGATATTTGTACAGTGTTCGATAAATTGATAGTACAGATATTTGTGCAGTGTTCAATAAGTTGACAGTACAGATATTTGTACAGCATTCTATAAGTTGACTACATATATTTGTACAGTGTTCTATTCAGATATTTGTACAGTGTTCTGCAAGTTGGAGGAAACAAGATAACCCAGAGAAAACCATTGACCTTGATTGGGCAATGATCTACCATTGCACATGCCAGAACCAGAGTTTGAATCTGTGACTTATGTGGTTCAGTTAAGGATATGTGACAATTTTATTAATCAGATTTCAGTGGTGAAGCCACACAGTGGGTCCCTGTATGTATGGCACTGAGTGTTGAAGTGGAAATTTGCAGTTTATGGTCAACACATGTATAAATGATTGTTTTCTATGGTTGATTGGTACCATTTTCACCAAATAATGGAATTTAAAATACCTTAAAATTCATATCTTTCAGCATTTGTTGTTAGTGAAAATTTAAAGAAACTTAATTGGAAGTGAGGCACTGATTTTTTCTATTGCATACATAACTGAATAGTATTGGTTGCAATCCAGAATACCTTGTATAAATTGTTTGAAATTCATCTTGAATGAAAAACATCTCATTTGTTTTTATGCAGTGCCTAATAGAGTATGTGTAAATGTTAAGAGGTGTATGTGTGTGATTGTTGGCGTTTGTGTGTGTGTGTGATTGTTGGTGTTTCTGTGTCTGCTGGGATGATACAGTTTGCTGTGTGCAAACATTTGACAAAAGACATGGGAAGACTTAAAACCCAGTGGTTTAATGTTTTTGCTGAGTTCTCTGGCATTTTTAATACACAACAATCTGTGCTGGTTTGATTGATTGATTGGATTTACATCACGTGCACCCAGAAGGGCATGTGTGATGGTAATCTGTGCTGGTGTTGATGCATTATATAAATGTCTTTGCTAGGATCAAACACAGTTTGTGTAAGTGCAAAACTTAGATGCTGAGTTTTTACAGTCTTTTCTGAATGCTGTGGCAAGTGTTAGTTTGATCTTTGCTTTTACATGATCTGAAATCCTCATAAGTAATTTTCAACAATAAAACCACTAAAACTATGAGCTAAGTCACTAAAATCTGAAATATATTCTGTTCAGGGCATTTGTGTTACACATGTGCAACTTGATATTACCCTAGCTTCATGTCAGTGATTGTTTGCATACAATGTCCATTTGATGACAAATAAAGATATTGGCAAAAGTTAAACCAATGCATTAAAAATACATTTGTCATTATATACCATCACCTGCAATTCACTTGAAACTGCCCTGGATTTTGCATAAGCAAAACAAACCATACTGAAACATATTGTAAATTACCCATATTTGAACACAGCATGCATTACAAAAGCACACTTGCCAAACTTACTCAAACCATCATGTAAGAATATCTGATACCTCTGAATCAAAAGAGATAATTTTACTTTGTGAGAAATATATACACCAACTCTTCACCTTTAGCACTATTAAAAGAGACTGCAAAAGAAAAGTAACGAATTTGAAAAACTTCAAATGTCTAAAGAAAGGTGTCCATTTTAGATGACTACGAAAATATGGTCTGCATTCTAGAAGCCACTTGTGCAAGACTGAAAATTTGTACTGTTTGCTTGTATTAGCATTTTGCATTGAGCAAGAGTCTGGTGACCATAATAATTATTCCAATCTATATGTCTGTTTTAGACTGGTGACCTGATAGAGCAAACTCTTGTACAAGAAAGAGACATTGAAGAAGTGATGATGTTAGCTAAGAGCAATAAGTAAGTACTAGTACATTTCCAATGACATGACTTGTACTCTGCCATTCAAAACATACTAGTACAGTTCCAATGACATGACTTGTACTCTGCCATTCAAAACATACTAGTACAGTTCCAGTGACATGACCTGTACTCTGCCATTCAAGACATACTAGTACAGTTCCAGTGACATGACTTGTACTCTGCCATTCAAAACATACTAGTACAGTTCCAGTGACATGACTTGTACTCTGCCATTCAAAACATACTAGTACAGTTCCAATGACATGACTTGTACTCTGCCATTCAAAACATACTAGTACAGTGGATGACATGACTTGTACTCTGTGATTCAAAACATACTCGTATAGTTCCAATGATATGACTTGTACTGTGCCATTCAAAAAATTCTAGTACAGTGGATGACATGACTTGTACTCTGCGATTCAAAACATACTTGTATAGTTCCAATGACATGACTTGTACTGTGCCATTCAAAAAATTCTAGTTCAGTTCCAATGACATGACTTATACTCTGCCATTCAAAAAATTCTAGTACAGTTCCAGTGACATGACTAATACTCTGCCGTTCAAAACATACTTGTATAGTTCCAATGATATGACTTGTACTGTGCCATTCAAAAAATTCTAGTACAGTTCCAATGACATGACTTGTACTCTGCCATTCAAAATGTACTGATACAGTTTCAGTGACATGACTTTGTATTGTGCCATTCAAAACATAATACTACAGTTCCTATGACATGACTGTACTCTGCTATCTAAAACATACTGGCATACAGACACATGTGGCCTGAATGGAAAAGATAATATTAAATTAAAAACAAGTTTTGTATACTGTATATACTTGCTTATGAGTCCAACTGCAAACTGAAATTATTTATATTGTCCTGAATATTGTACTAAATATTTGACCAGAATATTGTCATAAATCTTGACCAGAATATTGTCCTAAATATTGTCCTAAATACTGTCCTGGATATTGTCATAACTCTTGACCAGAATATTGTCCTAAATACTGACCAGAATAGTGTCCTAAATATTGACCAGAATAGTGTCCTAAATCTTGTCCTTGATATTGTCCTAAATATTTTCCTGAATGTCGTACTAAATATTTGACCAGAATATTGTCCTGAATACTGTCCAGAATATTGTCCTGAATACTGTCCAGAATATTGTCCTGAATATGGTCCTAAATCTTGACCAGAATATTGTCCTAAATACTGTCCAGAATATTGTCCTGAATACTGTCCAGAATATTGTCCTAAATACTGTCCAGAATATTGTCCTGAATACTATCCAGAATATTGTCCTATATACTGTCCAAAATATTGTCCTAAATATTGTCCAGAATATTGTCCTAAATACTGTCCTGAATATTGTCCTAAATACTGTCCAGAATATTGTCCTGAATACTGTCCAGAATATTGTCCTGAATATGGTCCTAAATCTTGACCAGAATATTGTCCTAAATACTGTCCTGAATATTGTCCTAAATATTGTCCAGAATATTGTCCTAAATACTGTCCTGAATACTGTCCAGAATATTGTCCTAAATATTGTCCAGAATATTGTCCTGAATACTGTCCAGAATATTGTCCTGAATATGGTCCTAAATCTTGACCAGAATATTGTCCTAAATACTGTCCAGAATATTGTCCTGAATACTGTCCAGAATATTGTCCTGAATATGGTCCTAAATCTTGACCAGAATATTGTCCTAAATACTGTCCAGAATATTGTCCTAAATACTATCCAGAATATTGTCCTGAATACTGTCCAGAATATTGTCCTGAATACTGTCCAGAATATTGTCCTAAATACTGTCCAGAATATTGTCCTAAATACTGTCCAGAATATTGTCCTATATACTGTTTGTCCTAAATACTGTCCAGAATATTGTCCTATATACTGTCCAGAATATTGTCCTAAATACTGTCCAGAATATTGTCCTAAATACTGTCCAGAATATTGTCCTAAATATTGTCCAGAATATTGTCCTATATACTGTCCAGAATATTGTCCTAAATATTGTCCTAAATACTGTCCAGAATATTGTCCTATATACTGTCCTGAATATTGTCCTAAATACTGTCCAGAATATTGTCCTAAATACTGTTCAGAATATTGTCCTAAATACTGTCCAGAATATTGTCCTAAATATTGTCCAGAATATTGTCCTATATACTGTCCAGAATGTTGTCCTAAATATTGTCCTGAATATTGTCCTAAATACTGTTCTGAAAATATTGTCCTAAATACTTCCTGAATATTGTCCTAAATACTGTCCAGAATATTGTCCTAAATATTGTCCAGAATATTGTCCTATATACTGTCCAGAATGTTGTCCTAAATATTGTCCTGAATATAGTCCTATATACTGTCCAGAATATTGTCCTAAATACTTCCTGAATATTGTCCTAAATACTGTCCAGAATATTGTCCTAAATACTGTTCAGAATATTGTCCTAAATACTGTCCAGAATATTGTCCTAAATATTGTCCAGAATATTGTCCTATATACTGTCCAGAATGTTGTCCTAAATATTGTCCTGAATATAGTCCTATATACTGTCCAGAATATTGTCCTAAATACTTCCTGAATATTGTCCTAAATACTGTCCAGAATATTGTCCTGAATATTGTCCTAAATACTGTTCTGAAAATATTGTCCTAAATACTTCCTGAATATATATATGTTTGAAATTTTTATGATACAATGTTTTAACAGTATTTCATGAATATTGTCATCATCTGACACGAAAAATTCCAATAAAGTTTTAATATTATTTCATGAATGTTTTCATCATCTGACATGAAAAATTCCAAAACAAGAAGATTAGAGTGACTCTTACATTCTGACTTTTGAACTTCTGCACCCAGAAGTGTCATTTCTTTTGTAACATATGTCCTGTCCTAGTTGGGCAGACAAGCTGTTTCATCCAGATGTTAAAAGTCCATTATGGACCCTATTAAAAAGTCAAATGAGATAAAATTATTGGTCAAAAGAGACTTGAAACTGGTATTTACCAGGTGAAGTATTAGTCAACTACATTTTTCTGTTACACAGATAAAAACAATTATGAGATGTTTTGCTTTTACTTTTTTGCATATTTATGCAGTGATAAACAAAGCAACAAAACAATATTCAATGTCAACTTGAAAAACCTTGAAATCTCCTTGAAATGAACCTCTGAAAAGCTGTACAAACTATGAACAATGCTTTAACTGAATTTGTATAATTCATGCAATATTGTTGTTGAGTGCATAATATGAACTGTAGTTATGGACCTCTAATAAATATAATGAGGGAGAGTGGTATTGAATAGAACAAGGCTTTGATTCCCACAGACAACTGGAATTGTCTGAATTCAGTGTTGCAATCTTAGAAATGGCTTCTGTAGTGAGAAGATTGAGTAGAAAAATAGAATGGGAAGTCAAACAAATTGCTATAATGATATGCAGTGACAGTTTTCTTAAATTTGTTTTTGTCTTAGAGTGAAGGACAAGAGGACGGCTGCATATGAGCTGGCCACCATGGCAGCCACAGGAGATGACAACAAATTCAAGATTGTAGCAGAAGGAGGGTAAGTTTTACACTTCTAAGGATTTCAGGGTATGGTAATCAAAGCTGAAAATATGTAAAGAGAATTCTGATTACACTGTCATGAATAAAAACATAGCCACTTCTCAAGTCTTTTTGTCAAAACATTTCTTTGAAGATCTTTATTTATGTTTTGGAAAATGCTTGTTGTGAAAATTCTTAGATGTTGACCATTCCAATAATGCTTTAATAGCAATGAATTTATCTGTATAGTTTATTGTTTTATATTCAGTGTAGATCATTTACAATGAAATGCCCCATCTAATTTTAAATAATGTCAATTTTCTTGAAAGAAAATGTGCAGGGTAACCATTGTCACTCAGATATAGTTAACTAGTGTTTAAATTTACTATTGTTATTCTAAATCCTGTATACAAATTTTTGTAGCACATTTATTTTATCAGCAGTTGCAGTAAATCATACTTGGAACACATGCTGGGCACTATCAGTGTGGATTATAGTCTGATAATACAAACCCGTTTGTTTGTACACCCCTACCGATTTAAATAGCGGAAACCTTTAATGTGGTAAAAAGTGCAAGGAACTTAGTCAATTCATTCATTGATTTATAGTTTCTAACCTGACTTTGAGTAGAGCGGCCCTAACACTGTCATCTTACGCGCATTTCATGCTTAATGGAAGTTTCAGTGCAAAAGACGGACATGCTCGGATCCATTTCCAGTTTCTGGTCCATTTTTGGCAAAGGGGTGTATCACGACTACACATGTACATACATAAGTTGTCTGCTTCCGATATTTATAAAGTCGAATCAAGCAAAGAAAATGACAACTACGCTTTTCGTGTGGATTTAACAAGCGGTTTAATTTTTATGTTCATTTATGCAGAGGGATATAACTCCATACTCTCAACGTTATGTAATTTACGCAATTATTCAGCATTTGCCAAACAGGATGAACTATGTCATTATGTTGTCTGATGGAAATAAACTTGCCTATAATGTACGCAATATGCATAGTGTTAGTATGGAAAGTCCTTTAAGCATGAAGTGGTGCAGGGGAGGCCAGCATTAGTGCCATTCTGGTCACAGTCAGGTTAGAAATTATAAATCAACAATTCAATTGACTTAGTTCTGTGCACTTTTTATCACATTAAACCTTCTTGTTTTTTAAATCGGTAGGGGGGTACAAACAAACGGGGATGTAGAGTCAGACTATAGTCACCATAGATACAGTTTAACATTTTTTATAATTTTCAACTCAGTGGTTACCAGAGTACCTCACATTTTGTTAAAGTGTCTTACCTGTTACCATCTAGGTTTAACTGGAAAAGCTGTCAAAGCATCTTGTTTAACACATTTTAAAATCTTTTGAAACTTTAAACATTTACACTAACTTTTCCCACTAGTACTATTGCTCTGTAATCAGAGGACAACATTGTATGAACATTTTTGGTATTAAAATTGAGTAGAATTTAATTTTCCTTCTCATCAAATACAGTAGACCATGTTTCTGAGAATGCCTACAGACCAGTGACATTTGTTTGTTGGATCAGAATTACAAACAAAATCCATAGATTATATTGATACGTTTACTTGTATGTGAGTGTCTCTGATTACTTTCATAAATCCAGAAATTTGTAGAAACCAGTTCATTATAATCATGTAATCATGTTTCATTTTATTTGAAAATTCATTAATTTATATATTTTTATTAGCTTTTTGATGTTTTAATACTAAAAATTCTGTTGTAATAGTGTATAAATTAAAAGAAAACAAATATTCTATTTGTGGAAATAGTATAAAAAAATGGTCGTATCAAAGAATAAAATATATGTTTTTGTACTTACGTCATTTTGGTCATTTGAAAAGTAGACATGCCTTAAAAATAAGCTTTTTAATCATATATGTCCACCATCTGGCATAATGTGTTATATATACGATGATGCCACCCTTTCATCTGTCCATTCCTATGAAGTCATAGTTTGTCCATCCCTAAGATATCATCTGTCAGTCTGTCCATTCCTAAGATATCATCTGTCAATCTGTCCATTCCTAAGATATCATCTGTCAGTCTGTCCATTCCTAAGATATCATCTGTCAGTCTGTCCATTCCTAAGATATCATCTGTCAGTCTGTCCATTCCTAAGATATCATCTGACAGACTGTCCATTCCTAAGATATCATCTGTCAGTCTGTCCATTCCTAAGATATCATCTGTCAGTCTGTCCATTCCTAAGATATCATCTGTCAGTCTGTCCATTCCTAAGATATCATCTGACAGTCTGTCCATTCCTCCTGATAATGTTAGTTAGACAATATGTACCTTTGCCAAACATTGGATAGCTTACACCAGAGTTAAGGTAGAGGCTTGTTGGTTTGGGCTTAAAAGGTCAAAGGTCAAAGTCACTGTGACTTAAAGAAGAAACAACTTCAGCACAACAACATTAATTTACAACTCATAATGGTACATGTGATTCTTGAATTTAATAAAATTTAGTTCATCGGAACAAACATGCATGCTCTGTCCTTATAGAATTGTTTTTGTTAGTAAACAATGTTCATTACATTGTTGTTTACTTGCAGTTTGCTACATGTAGATATATTTGTCATCTTCATCCTTTTTTATTATTAGCCTCAATGTTCTGATGGACATGTCCATGAGTTCCGATGAATCTACGAAGGAGCATGCAGTTGAGGCCTTGGTTGAGCTCATCACCATACCATCCATACAGGTAAATAACTGTTAGCCATTAACATGAGTGATGAGGACCTGGCTGATCTCATCACCATACCATCCATACAAGTAAATTACTGTTTGCCATTGACATGAGTGGTGAGGACCTGGCTGAGCTCATCACCATCTATACAGGTAAATAACTGTTAGCCATTAACATGAGTGATGAGGACCTGGCTGACCTCATCACCATACCATCCATACAGGTAAATTACTGTTTGCCATTAGCTTGAGTGGTGAGGTCCTGGCTGACCTCATCACCATCCATACAGGTAAATCACTGTTTGCCATTAACATGAGTGGTGAGGCCCTGGCTGAGCTCATCACCATACCATCCATACAGGTAAATCACTGTTTGCCATTAACATGAGTGGTGAGGCCTTTACTGAGCTCATCACAATCCAATTGATACCAGTGAAGTACTGTTTGACATTAACATGAGTGGTGAGGCCTTTACTGAGCTAATCACAATCTTACTGATACCAGTGAAGTACTGTTTGACATTAACAGGAGTGGTGAGGCCTTTACTGAGCTCATCACAATCTAACTTATACCAATGAAGTACTGTTTGACATTAACATGAGTGGTGAGGCCTTTACTGAGCTCATCACAATCTAACTTATACCAATGAAGTACTGTTTGATATTAACATGAGTGGTGAGGCCTTTACTGAGCTCATCACAATCTAACTTATACCAATGAAGTACTGTTTGATATTAACATGAGTGGTGAGGCCTTTACTGAGCTCATCACAATCTAACTTATACCAATGAAGTACTGTTTGACATTAACATGAGTGGTGAGGCCTTTACTGAGCTCATCACAATCTAACTTATACCAATGAAGTACTGTTTGATATTAACATGAGTGGTGAGGCCTTTACTGAGCTCATCACAATCTAACTTATACCAGTGAAGTACTGTTTGATATTAACATGAGTGGTGAGGCCTTTACTGAGCTCATCACAATCTAACTTATACCAATGAAGTACTGTTT
This sequence comes from Sinohyriopsis cumingii, assembly GCA_028554795.2. Lineage (NCBI taxonomy): Eukaryota > Metazoa > Mollusca > Bivalvia > Unionida > Unionidae > Sinohyriopsis > Sinohyriopsis cumingii. Next base: position 110,706,207 of record CM068838.1, on the reverse strand, counting down.
GATATTAACATGAGTGGTGAGGCCTTTACTGAGCTCATCACAATCTAACTTATACCAGTGAAGTACTGTTTGATATTAACATGAGTGGTGAGGCCTTTACTGAGCTCATCACAATATTGTCCAATCCATACATGTAAATTACTGTTTGACATTAACTTTTGAATAAATGATGAGTTTGTTATAATAACATATGTTGCATGCAGGTTTTAACAATGAATATGTGTAAAGGGCTTGTTTATAATATGTGTTGTGGTAAAATATCACTGGGACTGGAGGTTTCTCATGGAAATAATTAAATCAGTATTTTTTCACAGTTACAAATATAACTTAGAAAACCCAAACCCTTCTAAATTGAAAATAATTAATTAGGTCTGGAGGGGTTTTGGTTTTTAAAACCAAGAAGTCTCTTGGATATTCTGATAAGGTATTATTCTGTTGAATACTGAAATTGACATGGTTGAGTGACAATACATATTCTGTGTTTGTGAAAAGGTTTTTATACTACCTAAATCTTAATTCCAGGATAACTTTGTTGAGATGGGAGGAGTACGAAATTTCACAGCCCTGCTTCATTCATCCAATTCCCGCATTGTTCAGGAGGCAGCCTCAGCCCTGTACATAATCTGCCAGAATGATGACAACCGTCATTCTGTAGTTGTCGATCATGGGTATGCAGCTTGTTCATATTTGAATATTTCTTGCCGTCCAACAGTTTAATTAGATCATATGTAGAGTTCCTACTCACAGTACTCCTTCATTATAACACTGTTTATTTTAGCCATATAAATTACCTTTGTTAGAAGTGAAGACACTCTATACAGGGGTTATGATGTAATAATGGGATAACATATTGCAATACAGGTAAAACCCATTATAATGTGATTCTACTTCTAGAGATCATAATGTAATAATGGGATAACATATTGCAGTAGAGGTAAAACCCAGTATAACATGATTCTGCTTATAGAGGTTATAATGTAATAACGGTATAACATATTGCAATACAGGCAAAATCCATTATAATGTGATTCTGCTTATAGAGGTTATAATGTAATAATGGGATAACATATTGCAGTAGAGGTAAAACCCATTATAACATGATTCTGCTTATAGAGGTTATAATGTAATAACGGAATAACATATTGTGCTACATTGTACACAAAACCATAAGAAAGAGGGAGTTTCATGATCTGAAATGACATTACAGTTGGTTCTCATCAGCTAGGAATTACAATAAAATGGAATTAAAGAGTTAAAACATGGTGGAAGTCAGTTAAGCCTGTTTAATCAATGCTAAAATTTCCATTGAATGATGCTTATACTATACTGATGGGCTTGATAGGGATGGTAAATAGGGAGGGAACACTGTGTAACTAAAATGTCCCATCCCCTGACATATATAGATGTACACAGATGTACAATAGATGTAGATATATTAGACAGATGAACATAGATGACTTTGTACATAGACAGATGTACATACACTCAGATGTACATACATACAGATGTACATATTAGATAGATGTACATAGATGTGCATAGACAGATGTACGTTGATAGATGTACACAGACAGATGACATAGACAGGTGTACATAGATTGTTATGGCTTGAAGTACATTGAGATAGGTAGATAGATAGATAGATAGATAGATGTACATAGATGAACATATATCAACAGATGTTCATAGATGTACATAGACAGGTGTACATAGATGTGAAGAGATAGGTGTATATAAACACTTGACGTAGATAGATTACTGAGATAGATGTACATATATGTACATAGATAAATGTACATAAACATACATTCATAGATAGATGTGCATAAATAGATGTACATAGATACATAGACAGGTATATAGATGCACAGATATAGGTACATATATGAATACATAGATATACATTGATAGATAGACAGATACCAGTATTTAGATAGATAAATTATTTTTTATTTATAAGACTGAAGTGTTCTTCATCTGAAATCATCATCTTACAATATATACATGCTTATAAGTCTATTTCATCTGCACACACCCAGATCTGCTGTCACACAATGCGTTGGCAGATCTGGCACTATGCAGTTTGTTATGAATAACCAGTAAAAGAAACAACATAGACCATAATCCATTGGTGCATTATGCAATGGCAGAACAGCGTCTATGTTGCTTGTCTCTGGGATTGATTTATAAGTGAGTGTATAAGGTAAATAAGAATTCTCTGTGACTTCAAGTTCCATATTGTTGTTGATACATTTCTCTTTAGGCCTTAAACACTGGTTGGTTAACAAAAACTTTACATTAAACACATATCATAAATGAATAGGGAAACACTGCAGTTCATTGCATATACCTTATATTAGTTCTTGAAATTTTTATCATATAGAATGTATAGAAGACAGAAATAGTGAATGCAGAATTGCTGTTCATGCTTTTGAATTAGTTTTGCAAAAATGTGAGCCTGTATTAAGTAAATGTTCATCTTAACTGGGTCTAACTGAGTCTCTAGAAAGCAAATGTTCATCTTAACTGGATCTAACTGAGTCTCTAGAAAGCAAATGTTCATTTTAACTGGGTCTAACTGAGTCTCTTGAAAGCAAATATTCATCTTAATGGAATCTATATAAAGCAAATCTTCATCTTAACTGAGTCCCTCTAAAGCACATGTTCATCTTAACTCTATATAAAGCAAATGGCTATCTTAATTAAATCTATATAAAGCAAATCTTCATTTTAACTGAGTCTTTATAAAGCAAGTGTTCATCTTAACCGAGTCTCTGTAAAGCAAATGTTCATCTTAACTCCATATACAGCAAATGCCTATCTTGATTAAATCTATGCAAAGAAATTTTCCTCTTAAATAAGTCTTTATAAATCAAGTTCATCCTAACTAAGTCTCTGCAAATGTTCGTCTTAAGTGAGTCTATATAAAGCAAATGTTCATCTTAACTGAGTTTATATAGAAAGTGTTCATCTTAGCTGTGTTTATATAGAAAGTGTTCATCTTAGCTGTGTTTATATAAAGCAAATGTTCATTTTAGCTGTGTCTTTATAAAGCATCTTAACTGTGTCTCTATAATGCAAGTGTTTATCTTAACTGTGTCAATATAAAGCAAGTGTTTATCTTAACTGTGTCAGTATAAAGCAAATGTTTATCTTAACTGTGTCAATATAAAGCAAGTGTTTATCTTAACTGTGTCAATATAAAGCAAGTGTTTATCTTAACTGTGTCAATATAAAGCAAATGTTTATCTTAACTGTGTCTCTATAACACAAGTGTTTATCTTAACTGTGTCAGTATAAAGCAAATGTTTATCTTAACTGTGTCAGTATAACACAAATGTTTATCTTAACTGTGTCAATATAAAGCAAGTGTTTATCTTAATTGTGTCTCTATAATGCAAGTGTTTATCTTAACTGTGTCAATATAAAGTAAGTGTTTATCTTAACTGTGTCTCTATAATGCAAATGTTCATCTTAACTGTGTCTCTATAACGCAAATGTTCATCTTAGCTGTGTCTCTATAACACAAATGTTTATCTTAACTGTGTCTCTATAACGCAAGTATTTATCTTAACTGTGTCTCTATAACGCAAATGTTCATCTTAACTGATTCACTATAAAGTTTGTACAAAGTGAAGTTATTTTACTATTAACATTACTGACATTATTTTTTGCTTCTGAATCATTTAATTTAAATTAGCTCTCTTCTTTAATTTTGTTTTTGTTTTGTGACATAGGATTTTGCTCTGAGATTCTTAAATGCCCTTGTGATAAGTTTTTATTTAAATCAAATGACTGTGCCATTCTTTTTTGTAGCTATGGCCAGGTGTTATACTAGTACATCAAGTTATCTAAATGCAGCTATACAATTAAAATAAGTTAGTTGCCTCTATAGAAATACTAAATTAAAATAAGTTAGTTGCATCTATAGAAATACTAAATTAAAATAAGTTAGTTGCATCTGTAGAAATACTAAATTAAAATAAGTTAGTTGCATCTGTAGAAATACCTAATATGTAGTACTTGGGTGTGTATCAATGTGCCTTGTATCATGATCAATGTCATCATCATAAATGCAGAAATACCAATTTTCTTTCTACCCATTACTTTTAATGACAAATCATCTAAGCATGATTGCCAGGGGACAGAGGACACTAACCATTGTAGGATAAGTTAAAAATACAACACCGATGCCCCTACCTAACTGGTATGATGCAGTTTTGGAACAAAGTTATAAGTCAAGAAAGAATGAATAATCTACTACCTTTCTTTTTCAGAAAATGGTGACAATAGAAATTAAACTTGGAATTTTAGCATAAAGCCTCATGCCAAAATTGGTTTTAATCTCTGAAGTCTTTCAAGTGTTACTGAGCATAACAAAATTATTGATGGATTTAAACTTGATGTGGTTTGAGATGAATCATTGTGACAGCCGGATGGGAGGTTAGACTTTCTGCCTCCATAGATGTCAGAAGGATATGGAATTGATGGAATTAAAAATTTAGAACTAGACTAATTGTTTGCCCCACCCCCACTAATAAAATATAGTCATCCACTCGTTTCAGCAAAATGGCCGCTGTAAAATGTTCTATTTTGTAATTCTAGGTTACATAAATTGTCACTGGAAAACAAGCCAAATGCATATTTTCTCCAAGTCTTTTTCTCTAGTTTTTACATTATGGTAAATAAGCTATTTTTAGAATTTTTGTACCTATAAAACAAAATTTATGGAATTAGCCTTTTTTTATGTATACCTTTAGATTCTTAATTGTGCTACAAGATACAGGAAGGACCATGTTCATTTATTTTCCATATGTGCTTTTTTCACATGTGCATTTATTTATATTTTACAGTGTGAGGCATATGTGTTTAGAGCTCTTTGGAAATATTTATTTTAAAAAATTTGATGCAAAGAGTATGACAGCTAATAAGGATGTGTTTGTTTGTTTTACAGACTGAACGATCTGTCTCATGCTGCCGAGCATGGCACCATTTTGACTCAGAGAACTGTTGCCAGTATCTTCTTGGAACTAGCCTTTAATCAGGACATCCGTACTGAACTCACCTCCAGAAATATTCCAGGTCTGTATTACATTTGCTGGTATATAAATGTGAAAACCATATTCTTGAATCTTTTGGCATTTAAAATGACAGTAAATCAGAGACTAGCCTTTGCATTCAATATATGATTTTTAGCAAACAGCACAGACACTGATCTGTTGGTGAATTATACATTGGCAGATCTGGTTCTATGCTGTTAATACTTGGGTGTGTATCATACATAAGATATATGTGGTGTAGTATTTCCTCACTATGATGCTCATATTAAAGTGGAGCACTTTATCAGTGAGATTGTCTGATATTAAAATATTTGATACATAATATTACAATAATATCACAAAATTTGATCGACGTTTGTGCTCGTGTTATATAAATAACTGCATTATATTGACTGGGGTACCTTATAGCATACCTGTCAACTCTCACACAGGAGGAAAAACTCCCAATTTTTGGGGTTGTTCTATACCTTCCTCCAAATTTAATTTCTCCTGGTTTTTGCAGAGAACTCCTTATTATTTTATTATGTCTGTCAATTTTCAATTCTCCTAAAAAAAATACATAAATAAATAGATCTCATGCAATCCACAGAAGCCATGTTCTGTTTTTATCACTTGTGAATATTGTTGTGATGTAATAATTATCATCACATCACAAAGAATCTTTTCTTCAGCAAATAGAATGTTAGGTGTAAACATTGTTCATGTCAATTTATGCTTTCTAAAAAAAAATACTATAACACTACTTAAATCAGAAAATAAACCACAACAAAAAATAAACCACAACAATAAAATTATCAGCAATTAATTTCAGTCCCAAGAAATGATCGCTGTGAATGCCATAGCTTCTTATTCCCAGCAAAGAAACGAACACGAGTGAATACCTTACATTACTGTACCATATATATCAATGTTAATTACCATCATTAAATTAAAGAAGGAACAAAGAAACATGCCACGCAGCTTATGTGCCCTAAAAAAAAATTAATTCAGAATAAATATATTATTTGGTAAACGATTGTTAAATGCTTTTTGAGTTCAGAATAAGGCAAAAAAGGTGGGATAAAAAATGTCTGTGGTAGCTTGAGATAGTGTACTTAGGCACTGCTAGTTACAATGAAATAGGGCATCTTTTGTTATTGTTGTTGTTGTTGTTATAGAGTTTAACGCCATTTTTCAGCACACGATAGGCTATACATGGCGGCCAGTATTAATGGTGGAGGAAGAACCTGGAAGAATCCCGGAAATAACCACCGACCCTCGAGAGGCAACCGGCAAGCTTTCTCACATATCCACATTGGCTGAGCTCGAGACTCGAACCCATGCAGACAGAGATGAGATGGCATTGATCTGTGACAGAGAGCGCTTTAGACCACTCGTCCACTCAGGGCCCCAGGGCATCTTTTATTTGCCAATCAACTGCTGGTGCTTACATAACACACACTGTAGAACATGGTTTCTTTGCATTATGTTGGATGGCCTATCCTTTTTACAAGATAATTGCAATGATAAGGATTAACTGTTAATTAGTCATATTGGCTTTCTTGCTTAACCGTAGCTGTTGTTCAGTTTGGCCTCAACGGACCAGAATATGAAAAGAGGGCATGCCCTGAGTGTGTGTGTGTGTGATTTGGATCTTTAACAATTTTTCAGTCATATCGCTGCAATGTTTGCAGTGTGACAGTTTATATTGATGTCTAGCACTGGGGCATCATGTCGCAAATATGTAGCATGATGTCCCACCCAGTCACATTATCCTGACACCAGGTCGACCAGTCCTAACATTAACCTCTCAATGCTGAGTGCCAAGTGAGGCAGCTGTTAGTACCATTTGTGTAAGTCTTTGGTATGACTCGACCTGGGAACGAACCCATGACCTCCTGCATCTGAGGTGGATGTTCTAACCACTAGACCACCAGAGCGGTCATGCCCTGAGTGAAAATAAGGTGCATCACAGGGAGAAATGACATGTCCATTATGAATTTCATGCATATTGGACCTGGTAGATATGTCAATATTTAGTGAAAATGAGGCTTAACAAATGTAATGAAACACCTCCCTGCATTGGGTCCGAATCTCCCTGTTTTTTAATTCAATCTCCTTACTTGGCTTATGAAACTTTCCCAGGCATGTTATACTGAGGATATATAGTATTTATGGTTACCATACACTGGCTAGGTTAGTCTTCCACAACGTTATAGTGACTCATTAGGTCATAATTTTCTAAATTTCTACACATAATGCAGTGGTGAGTGTACAACTTCTTTTGGAATTGGGTACCAGTCTAAATGCATTTTAACCTGCCAGGGAATGCTGGGCCCTAAAGAGACATAAACTGAAACCAAAAGGGCCCTAATGAGTTGTAGAATGAACCCAAAAGGACCCCAATGAGTCATAAAATGAACCACAAAGGGCCCTAATGAGTCATAAAATGAACCCCAAAAAGGCTCTGATGAGTCATAAAATGAACCCCAAAGGGCCTTAATGAGTCATACAGTGAACCCCAAAGGGCCCTAATGAGTCATAAAATGAACCCAAAAGGGACCTAATGAGTCATACAGTGAACCCAAAAGGGACCTAACAAGTCATACAATGAACCCAAAAGGGCTCTAATGAGCCATAAAATGAACTACAAAAAGGGCCCATATGAATCATAAAATGAACCCAAAAGGGCTCTAGTGACAATCATAAAATGAACTCAAAGGGCCATAATGAGTCATAAAATGTCCTAAATGAATCATACAATGAACACAAATGGCTCTAATGTGTCATAAAATTAACCCAAAAGGGCCAGTGAGTGTCATAAAATGAACCCAAAAGTACTCTAATGAGTCATAAAATTAATCCCAAAGGGCCCTAATGTGTGAGAAAAAGATTCCAAAAGGGCCATAATAAGTCATAAACTTAATGTTATCATCATTTTTTTCTTATTCCCAATTAAAATGTTGCAGTGGTGTGAGTTGGAATTTTCATGATGTACAGTTATAAGTATTCTTCCATGTGTACATGAGCCCAGATATGTTTTTGGCAGTATTGATGGCTTGTAGCTGTTACTTTTTCCTATTAAAGTTGACTCCAAATCACAGTTCATTAAATAAATAGGAACCAATCTCATGCATAAATGTATATGATCCAAATTGCTTTGTAGACTTAGTAGCAAGTTCATGAATGACCACGTCATACTTGTATTTTTATCAGTGTATATATCTGCACTTTTTGTCCGAGTAGCCAATCACAGACTTCTGAGCTAAAAATGAAGAGAACTAGTCACAGTTAAAGCTGGCATATTATTTGCAATGAAAGAAAGATTTTGTATATCACATTATTTTGTCGAAGTTCTTAATTTACTTTTTATTAAATGGGTAGAAAATTTAGTTTAATTTCAGATACTGAAATTTGGAATACAATTTGTTTTGTTGAATTAATTCCGTAGCAAGTGCAGTACATTCGTGTATATCGACTTCATTCCATGAAAATATGGACTTACCTCCCCCATTTTCTTATGCCAGTAGGCCATCTTGACAATAAAAAATGAAACCTGGCTCGCATGCTGTAAGGACCAGGATTCAATGATCCTTACCCCACATTGTCTGTCACTAGGTTATGCAAAGTGCCTCTGCCATATACCATATATATTCACTTAAAATTCAAGTCAAACTGCAAACAGCAAAGATCCTGATCTGCCAATTAGCAGAATGCACCTGTGGATCAGGTCAGTTCTGTTTGTTCTACTAATTACTTTTCTAACAAACTGCACAGATTGAGATCTGCTGGCACATAATGCACTGACTGATCTGGGTCTATACAGTTTGCAGTTGGACTCATAAGCTAGTACATACATCACTAGTGCTGTTCTTGAAAAAAGACCGTCAAATATAATAGACTCTGGAAGTTTTCCTAATACTTTAAATACATATTTACTGCAAAATGAAAATAGGTACTAACTTAAAGTGTCTTCTTGTATGCTGCCTATTGGATAATACACATGGCAACATGCTGGTCTATGAAAGGTGGTCTTGTTGTATATAATAAACAAAATCATGGTAGACCTATTGTTAATGTTGTCTGAGAAGGTCAATTTCACATTGTAGACTCTAGGGATGTTACTTTTCAGTGCAAGCCCTGGTTAAGTTGTCACAAAGTAATGATACTGAGATACTTCAGTACTCTCTGCAAACACTAGAATTGCTGGCTATTGAAAGTGCTGATGTACTCTTTGCTCAGGTATGTGTATACACATTATCTATCTATCTATCTATCTATATATCTATCTATCTATCTATCTGTCTGTCTGTCTGTCTGTCTAACTATCTATCTATTATCCATCCATCCATCCATGCATCCATCCGTCTATCCATCCATCCATCCATGCATCCATCCGTCCATGCATCCATCTGTCTATCTATCTATCTATCTAATCTATCTAATCTATCTATCTACCTACCTACCTACCTACATATCTATCTATCTATCTATCTATCTATCTATCTATCAAATCAGAAATCATCATAGACAATTTAATTTGATTGCAATGGAGAGAGAGGCAGGAACAAATGAACAAATGTCAACAAAATAAAATGTCACAAGCAACAAGATTGTTGATTATGTGTTAACCTATATGGTATTTTGTATCTGCATGAATATATTTATGATTTTACAATATCTATATCTCTGTCTTATGCAGATCAAATTCTTATGCTATTATGTTTTCATGTTTTGCATCCACTACATTGTTTCTTTTTAACAGATTTGCATGTTTCACTGGTATATATATATATATATATATATATATATATATATATATATATATATATATATATATATATATATATATATATATATATATAATTTTTAGAACACCTCTAGTTTTCTCAGATAGTTAACTATACATAGCAACCCCACCAGTCTTACATGTCCAGCAAAAAAAAAATTGGTCTAATTCACCCCTTTATAATGCATGTAGTAATTGATGCTTGGTTATTTTGTGTGTGTGTGTGTTTTGTCTCTGTAATAAAATATCTATATCATGCATCAGTCCATTAAAGCTTGCTTCTTTTTCTTTTCATGTACTAAAGTTAATTCTATTATATTTAATTGAATTACTTTTCCATTATATTTAATTGAATTACGCTTCTATTTTATATAATTGAATAGTTTTATGTTATGTTTAGCTGATAACTTTTCTATTATATTTAATTGAATTACATTTCTATTATATATTATGGAATACTTGTATGTTATGTTTAGTTGATTACTTTTCTTTTATATTTAATTAATTATTTCTCTGGTATATTTATTAGATCCCTTTGTTAATGTTTATTCAGAGGTTTCAGGGGCATGAGAGAGGGATTTCTCAAGTGAGGTATTGTTTTTCTTAGAGGTAATGGGACTTTGTCACATGAGTGCCAGAGGTGGCCATTTGGACAGTTACAAATATATAAATTAGTAATTTGCATAAATTTTGTGATGTCTATTCATGTCCAGGTCACCACAGCTCTGATGCTCTTGGGTTTGAATGCAGTTGTTGTTTGTGCCATGTATTTTATAAGTCCAGGTTGCTTTGGTTACAGGAGAACCTGTTAGAAGTTTTGTTGGAGCTGCCTCGGAGGACAGTTGATGAGAGACTGTACACCTTGGTGGGCAAGATTTTGCTGTACTTTGCTGAAAATCAAGATGTACGTAATACATGACCAATATCATTGGTAACACAATATCAACATTATCAGTAATATGCTGTTATAGGTAATACACTGCCAATGTTATATGTAATACACTCCCAATATCACAGGTAGTACACCACCAATATCAGCTGTAATACACCTGCAAATATCACTAATACATTACCAGTATCATAGGAACCACACTACGAATATCATAATACATTACCAATATAATTGGAAGTACTTTTCAAATATCATAGATTGTACACTACTAATATCATAAGTAGTATACTATTAGTACCATCTTTAATGCACTGTAAATATCAGTGATACACTTTCAGTAACGTCTTTTAATACACTACCAATATCATCTCATTGACACTGCCAATATCATAATATTCCACTACAAATATAATCATAGGCGATACACTGCAAATATCATAGGTTATGCACTACTAATATCATAGGTAATACACTCCAAATTATTAATGGTAATATAGTATCAATATCATAGATAATACACTACAAGTATCATAGAATGTACACTGCTAATATATTCATCAGTAGTTCACTACTAACATTATCATAGATAATACTGTTTTTCTACCAGTACCATCTGTAATGCACTAGAGGGTTATGTACTACATTACCAACTGCATCTCCAGTACACTGCAAATATATCTAATACACTACAGATATCATCTGTAATACAGTTCCAGTATCAGGTAATACATTATCAATATCATAGGTTATACACTACCAGTATCATAGGCAATACTCTACCAATATCATAGGTTATACACAACCAATAGCATAGATAATACACTACCAGTATCATAGATAATACACTACCAGTATCATAGGTAATACACTACCAATATCATAGGTAATGTACTGCCAATATCATAGATAATGCAGTCCAAACACCATAGGTTATACACTACCAATATTGTAGGTAAAACAATACCTATATCATAGTAAATATACTACTAATATCATAGGTTATACACTACCAATATCATAGGTTATACTCTACCAATGTGATAGGTAAATATACAAACAATATCATAGGTATTGCACTGCCAGTATCATAGATAATGTAGTCTAAACACCATAGGTTATACACTACCAATATTGTAGGTAAAACACTACCGATATCATAGGTAAATACACTACCAATATCATAGGTTATACACTACCAATATCATAGGTTATACACTACCAATATCATAGGTAAATACACTACCAATATCATAGGTAAATACACTACCAATATCATAGGTTATACACTACCAATATCATAGGTTATACACTACCAATATCATAGGTTATACACTACCAATATCATAGGTAAATACACTATCAATATCATAGGTAATATACTACCAATATCATAGATAATGTAGTCCAAACACTATAGGTTATACACTACCAATATTGTAGGTAATACACTACCTATATCATAGGTAAATACAATACCAATATCATAGGTTATACACTACCAATATCATAGGTAATACACTACCAATATCATAGGCAATACACTACCGATATCATAGATAATACACTACCAATATCATAGATAATACACTACCAATATCATAGGTCATACACTACCAGTATCATAGGTAATACACTACCAATATCATAGGTATTGCACTGCCAATATCATAGATAATGTAGTCCAAACACCATAGTTTATACACTACCAATATTGTAGGCAAAACACTACCAATATCATAGGTAAATACACTGCCAATATCATAGGTAATACTACCAATATCATAGGTAATGCACTGCCAATATCATAGATAATTTAGTCCAAACACCATAGGTTATAGGCTACCAATATCATAGGTAATGCACTACCTATGTCATCTGTAATACACTACCGATATCATCTGTAATACATTACAAATATTATTAATATGTCTACCAATATAATAGAAAATATTTGTCTCCAAATACCAGAGCCTAATGACCACCAATATCATCTGTAATACACTCTAAGATGGTCAATTTTATTTACTTCCTTCATTGTATGATTGCTTGATTAATATGTGGAAAACAGCTGTTTTACTGATCTAGGTGTTTGTTGGATTTAAAATGTTTTATTGAACCAATATTTTGATTTTAAATTGGTGTGTAATATTGATCTATGCCAGCCTAGGAGTATATACTTATCCATTCCTAACCCATGTGCTTTACTGTCAGCAGTAAACAAGATAGACCCGTATATATTTTTACTTCAAGTACAGACTTAGGATCATGCTATTCATTCTACTAATGGGTTCAAGTGCAATATGGGACAGTAGACTTGGATCTAATATGCCATTCATTCTACTAATGACTTCATGTGCATTATGGGATCATAGCAGACTTGGATCTATGCTATTCATTCTACTAATGTGTTCAAATGCATTATGGGACAGCAGACTTGGATCTATGCCATTCATTCTACTAATGTGTTCAAATGCATTATGGGACAGCAGACTTGGATCTATGCTATTGTTGTTGTTGTAGAGTTTAACGCCATTTTTCAGCACAAGATTGGCTATACATGGCGGTCAGCATTAATGGTGGAGGAAGAACCTGGGAAAACCCCAGAAAGAACCACCATCACCTATGAGAAGCTACTGGCAAGCTTTCTCACATACCCACATTGGCCGAAACCCGGGACTTGAACCCATGCACACAAAGGTGAGATGGCAGTAATCAGTAATGGTGAGCACTTTAGACCACTTAGCCACTTGGGGTCCCCTCTGTGTTATTCATTTTACAAATGAGTTCAAATGCATTATGAGATAGCAGACTTGGGTATATACTATTCATTTTACAAATGAGTTCAAGTGCATTATGGGATAGCAGACTTGGGTCTATGATATTCATTCTACTAATGAGTTCAAGTGCATTATGGGATAGCAGACTGGGATTACACTGTTTGTTTTGCAAACAAGTTCAAGTGCATTATGGGATAGCAGACTTGGGTCTATGATATTTATTCTACTAATGGGTTCAAGTACATTATGGGACAACAGACTTCGGTTTATACTATTTTGTACTGTCAATGATTTCAAATGCAATATGGGATAACAGTCTTGGATCTATGCTACTAATGAGTTCAAGTGCATAATGAGATAACAGACCAATGGGTCTATGCTATTTATTCTACAAATGAGTTCAAATGCAATATGGGATAACAGTCTTGGATCTATGCCATTCATTCTGTTGATGAGTTCAGGTATATTATGTGACAACAGACTTGGATCTTTGCAATTCATTCTACTAATGGGTTCAAGTGAAGCATGGGATAGCAGTTTTGGGTCGATGCTATTCATTCTATTAATGGGTTCAAGTGCATTATTAGATAGCAGACTTGGGTTTATGCTATTCATTCTAGAAATGAGTTCAAGTGCATTATGGGACAGAAAACTTGGGTCTATGCTATTTTGTTCTGTTAATGTGTCTGTACTCAGTTTGGGTGTGCATAATGAATGCTTGTCATTTTATTTGCCTTTCTAGACATGCAAGAAGATGCAGGATCATCACTGTCTGAGAGAGACCCTCACCATCTTTGCCCACACCAAGGACAGTGTTCTGCAGAAGGTGGCAGTGAAGATCATCTTCTGCATGATGGACACTAAAGAGCTGAAGTAAGAGTCTTTGAAAAGTACTTACAATCCTTAATGAGATTGACCTCCCAATTAAAAAACAAAATAATGTCTGTGATGTTTTGAGTCAAGTTTTCAAAGCATACATATTGAAGGATGTAGTCATTTGTGATACATTACTACATCAGACTTTGGAAATACAATGCACATTTTCCAGTTGTATCTTTGTACCATATAACTCTATAGATCTTTGTACCATATAACTCTATAGATCTTTGTACCATATAAATCTATAGATCTTTGTACCATATAAATCTATAGATCTTTGTACCATATATAACTCTACAGATCTTTGTACCATATATAACTCTATAGATCTTTGTACCATATATAACTCTATAGATCTTTGTACCATATAACTCTGCAGATCTTTGTACCATATAACTCTATAGACCTTTGTACCATATAAATCTATAGATCTTTGTACCATATAACTCTATAGATCTTTGTACCATATAACTCTATAGATCTTTGTACCATATAACTCTACAGATCTTTGTACCATATAACTCTATAGATCTTTGTACCATATAACTCTACAGATCTTTGTACCATATAACTGTAGATCTTGTACCATATAACTCTATAGATCTTTGTACCATATAACTCTATAGATCTTTGTACCGTATAACTCTACAGATCTTTGTACCATATATAAATCTATAGATCTTTGTACCATATATAACTCTATAGATCTTTGTATGATATAACTCTACAGATCTTTGTACCATATAACAAATATAACTCTATAGCTCTTTTAGGCAGAGGGATGAAACTTTGTTCATTTCTATATATTTACTCAGGTGGATATAATATTCATGTTATATCTGTAAGGTCAAGGTCATAAATCAAAGTACTCTTTACTTTTGTTTCTAATTTTAATGCCTTTTGGAATTATGGTCATGACACGTGGAACTTACATGTGTCACTGCCAGGAAACACAGTCCTGACACTTGGAACTTACATGTGTCACTGCCAGGAAACACAGTCCTGATACTTGGCACTTACATGTGTCACTGCCAGGAAACACAGTCCTGATACTTGGCACTTACATATGTCACTGCCAGGAAACACAGTCCTGATACTTGGCACTTACATGTGTCACTGCCAGGAAACACAGTCCTGATACTTGGCACTTACATGTGTCACTGCCAGGAAACACAGTCCTGATACTTGGCACTTACATGTGTCACTGCCAGGAAACACAGTCCTGATACTTGGCACTTACATGTGTAAGTGCCAGGAAACACAGTCCTGATACTTGGCACTTACATGTGTCACTGCCAGGAAACACAGTCCTGATACTTGGCACTTACATATGTAAGTGCCAGGAAACACAGTCCTGATACTTGGCACTTACATGTGTCACTGCCAGGAAACACAGTCCTGATACTTGGCACTTACATGTGTAAGTGCCAGGAAACACAGTCTTGATACTTGGCACTTACATGTGTCACTGCCAGGAAACACGGTCCTGATACTTGGAACTTACATGTGTCACTGCCAGGAAACACAGTCCTGATACTTGGCACTTACATATGTCACTGCCAGGAAATACAGTCCTGACACTTGGAACTTACATGTGTCACTGCCAGGAAACACAGTCCTGACACTTGGAAGTTACATGTGTCACTGCCAGGAAACACAGTCCTGATACTTGGAACTTACATGTGTCACTGCCAGGAAACACAGTCCTGATACTTGGAACTTACATGTGTCACTGCCAGGAAACACAGTCCTGATACTTGGCACTTAAAAGCATCCTGACCTGGGAATAGTACAGTCTTAACACTCAGTTCTTACACATCACTACATGAAATTGGTGCTACTACAATAAATGTTACTCTTTTTAGCCACTACTTACAATGACAGCCACCATTATCATAAATAGTATCATTCTGCAGTCACCTTTAACATTATGGAAAACACCCGTCTTCTTTAACCCAATTCTTCTGCAACCACTCTTAAATTTGGTATTTTATGCAGATGTAAGCAAGAGTTGTCACAGACTCATTTAGGTATCTTTTAACAATATTTGCTTGTGAACAAGTCACAGGTTCTCAGTTGATTTCCAAACTGAGGAGTCATCTGACCCTTGACCCCAAAATCTAAGAAATAAAAATAAAACTCTCAAGAGTCAAAACTAAAATCTTGAGAGTCAGTTCTTTTGGACAGTCATGAGCCATAGCTGTGATTCCTTGTTATTGGTGGCAACATATCATGTATAAGATTCACTGTCTAGTGCTGAATAATGAGAAATACCTGTTCAGTATTTTGTAAGAAATGTACAATCACATTTTTGTAATAGTGTTTTTCTTTCTGAGTTACTGTGTGTATATTTTGTGTATGAAACAGACAGAGGATTATTTTATAGGCCTCATCATCATCATCATCATCATCATCATCATCATCATCAATGCCTTAACCCAAGAGGTCGCTGGGGCACCACAGTTGACTTTACAACCAATTCTCTCCATCTTTTCCTGTTCTCTATTGCCCTTTGGGAATCTCCAGATCCCATGCTAATATTGTCCTACTTTATAGGCCTACTTTATTATATTTTCAACTTTACAACATATTCTATTATCAACTGCTCAAATCAGTTTATGTGCAGAAATATACAGTATGGGTATTTTGTTTTCTTCTGACTGTTCTCATTAACATGTGCAGAATATCCAGAATTTGTCCTGTTTCTGTAGTTTATATTAATTGAATGCCCAGTAATGAAACCTTGACTGTTTTTATGGCAGAAGAAATATACCATGTTCATGGGTCTACTTTGAGTGCATTAAAAAATCATGCATGTAATTTGTAGTCAGTTTATATGCGTAAATTATGTTGATACAGTGCATATCAACCACACCAGTGGAATAGTGGTTAGGGCATCCACCTTGGATGCAGGAGGTCGTGGATTCTAACCTGGCCGAGTCATACAAAAAACTTATAAAAATAGTACTAAAAGTGCATCACTAGGCACTGAACATTCAGAGGTAAGTGCTAGGACTGTTTGGCCTTGTGTCAGGATAATGGGACTGGGTGAGACATCATGCTACATGTCTGTGGCATGATGCCTTAGTGCTAGACATGACTATAAACTGCCACACTGCAGACATTGTGTTGATAATAATGACATAAAAGTTGTTAAAACTACATTAAAAATCCAAATCACACACACACAGATACAGTGCTTATCAAAAGCTCAGGTAGTTTTCTTATCAAATTTATCTCTTACATCCATCATATAACTCAGAAAGTAAAAACACTTAAAGATTTTGGCACTGACTTTCTATGGTAAAAATCACCTTCAAGAAGTGAATTTCTAAACTGTAAGTTTAATTTCATCATATACTCCCTAAACATTTAAATCACTTTTGATGTTTTTTTTTTAGTTCTAGTGCCAGGAAAATAGTCATTTACTGAATTCTATTGCCATCATTGTCATTTACTAAATTCTATCATTTCAACTACTGCTTCAGAATCTCTTATTACTGTCACAACATCCACTCCTGCTACAACCACTGCTGGTGCTGCTAATGTGACTTTGCAACCAATCCATTATCATCATCATAATCTTCTTCTTCTACTCCTTTTGCTTTTTGTCATTATCTTCTTCCTCTTCTACTCCTTTTGCTTTTCGTCATCATAATCATCTTTATTTGATTTTTCACATTTTTCTATTTTTGTACAGAATGAGGACAAAAGCAATGAAACTGGACCGGATACTTTGCTTTATCAGAGACAACTCTGCCGATAGAGATGCCTGGGATATGGCTGACCAAGGTACATTGTTTTTATAAAATTCATTTGCTTTTTTCCACTCTGTTTTTTACTGTGCATTTCTTGAAACTGAATATTTCCCATTTAATATGGGAACATTTACCTGAAGCCTGTATAATGTACTATTATGTGAATAACATTTACTTTGTGTCTGTGCAGATACCTGTACAGGGAAAACCCCTTATGACCATAATCCCTTGGGGCAAACTTTGAAGACTCTTTAGTCCTCTCTCTTTTCTTCTAAGAAGATGTGATTTGGTTCCATTTTCATAAAGCTTCTTAAAGCCAAGTAAAATCTCAGCTCAAGTTCTGCATGTCTGTTGAGGGGAACCTCACTATAATGCAGTAGTAGGGGTGGTCCATAACTACCAAGCTGAATCATGTTAGCGTGGTAGTTGAGGTTCATAACTAGGGACCAATGTGCTAGCTTAATAGTTGGGGTTCATAACTAGTTGATGTGTTAAGGCAGTAGTTGATGACATAACTAGTGACTGTGTTAACACAGTAGTTGGGGTCAGTGTAACTAGTAGCTGTGTTAACACAGAAGTTGGAGCCCTTAGTGGCTGTGTTAACACAGTAGTTGGAGTCCACACTAGTGACTGTGTTAACACAGTAGCTAGAGCCCTAACTAGTAACTGTGTAATGTAGGGAACTGCAGTATAGTGAAAATGATCAATCATTGGACAAATAGGTCTATAAGTCCATGTAGGGGTGGGGGTGAAGATAAACAAATTGCCAGTCAAACAGATAGCATTTGTATTAGCTTCCAAATTATAATACAGTTGGGATTAAGATAGCACTATGTTTAATTAAAATTAATAATTGATGTGTAACAGCATTACCTATCACATTATCCTGACACCAGACTGACCAGTCCTAAAACTAACCTCTTTATGCTAAGCACCTAGCAAGGCAGCTGTTAGTACCATTTTTGTAAGTCTTTAATATGACTTCACTGGGGTTTGAACCCAAGACCTCCATTTTCCAAGGTGGATGCTCTAACCACTAGGCAACCAGAGTGGTGGAGCCACATGGAGAAAGAGAAGGGGAGCATTATTACATTTACACTTCTCATTAATATACATCAATGTCCAGAGCTTTATCAGTGTAGGGTACATGACAAATTTTGACTAGTCCAAATGTAATAATGTTATAGATACATGGGATGTGACAAAAATACGGCTGAAAATTGTAAACACCTCTCTCAACTATAAAATATAGGTCACTGGGACTTAGTCTGGTACGGTTGAGTTGCTTTCCATCAGATGCATTAGCATGTCAGCTTTCATGAAATATTAGGGTATAAAGAAACAAATAGCTAAAAATAGACAAGTCACTCCAGTGTAAAACTTGGGTTACACTGACCTTGTTTTGGTATGACAAAGCTACTTATTGAGATGCATTCCCATACAAATTTTCATGTGTTAGTGAAAAAGGGTCAAAGATAACTGATGACATGAGGAACAGAAAGCTTAAAGTACAAAAGTCACTCATGCATGAAAATAAGGTCACAGTGGTCTACTTTTAGTATGATTGAATTCCTCTTTCTGAAAAGCACATATATAGCAACTTTATGAGTAAGAGAAATAGGGCATATGGCATTGAGGGCAACTAAATCAAAGTACCAAAATCACATAAATGTGACAATTAGATCAGAGTGACTTGCTTTTGGTATGGCTGAATTTTTCTGATAGAGCTGCATCCATTTGCCTGTTTTGATGAATGTAGGTGAAATAGTGTACAAGATACTGAGGACATAATAAAGAAATGGCAGAAAATACAAAAGTCCCTCAGTCATGAAAAGAAGGGAACATTGACCCACTATTGGCTTGTTTGAGCCACTTTGGAGCAGATGCATCCATATAATGACCAAAGGGATTCTTAGTATGTATGATCAAAGGGATTTTTAGTGTGGGAAAAGTAAAGTAATCAATATCAGGCTTCTAACTAGTAACATGTGGGGTGAATATGGGAATTTCAGACAGATGTGAGTGAAGCAATTATAAATCTGGTAAATAGGTCAGCATCATAGAAACTAAGAAGTTGGGTGTGAGAACATATCAAGTACAGTTTTTGGGTTACAGAAATTAAGGCTTTGACAAATCTGGGTAATTATATGGGTCAGCGTCATGACATATCTGGATAACAGGATCAAATTCCTGCTGTTTCAGCACTGCAGTTTGTTATGATATGATCTGGGGGAAGGGAGCTGTCATTCATCTAGTAATGGTTAGCCAATCATATTCTGAATGTGGGGAAAGGGTGTGGGATTACAATATGTGTATATAGATAGATACAAGATATATTGTGCAGAACAGAAGAGTCGAAAAAGTGAAGGCAGTGTAGAAAGCAGAAGGCAGTGTAGAAAGCAGAAGTGTAGAAAGCAGAAGGCAGAAGGACACCAAGCAGAAAGGAAATTAGCAGAAAGAGGGCAGAGAAAGAAAAAGGAGCAGTATAGATAAGATGTATTTGGAAATAAGAATCAGACAGAGATATACAAGATAGGGAGTTAAGAGAAAGGATACCTAATAGACATAATGGAGTGATAGATATTCTGAGTGGACAAATATAGTGAGAAACAGTGTAGATAAACATTAGTGTAGAATCTGAAGAGGTGGACTGTAGTGTGTATATTGGATATAAACAGTAGATTACAATATGACTTAGTGTTTTAATTAGTATACCCCTGGTCCCCGCCTCACCCCGAAGTCAACAGAAAGACCCAACTAGGTCAGAGAGACCACACCTAACAGGTCAGACTGTATATGACCAAAGATCCAAGATCTTCAAACTAGACAACATATGTGGATTGAAAACTCCAAAAATTTCAGAATATCATAACCACTTTTGGAGTATGGTATCCATACAAGATCGCAGAGATCAGTTGGTATTCTGCCAATTATGCTATAGACATGCAAACCCAGCTTGTGCATTCTTGTTGAATGTTACTTTCACCCTGGTTTTATGTGACCCTGATGAAAAAAGCTGTACAGTGATGTGCCTCCAGCAACAATCTTCCAGTTTTTAAGGGAATGCAATTCATATTATAAATTGTAACAGTTACCATTTTTTTAAAAGTATTAAAGTGTTTTATACCTTTATATTTTATTTTAAATACCTCGTATAGAATCTGAACAGCTTTAGATTTTGACCTACTGTTAATTGGTAACCACTATTGTACTGAGGTGCTGTTAAATGTCAGAATATACAAATGTATCCAGACATTAAGGGCATAGTAAATGAATGGCTGAACCTACAATAGTCACTAAAGAATGAAAATTAGGTTACATTGACCAAATTTTGGTAAGGTCAAATTTCTCATGAGTGTAGATGAAATAAGGTTCAAGAGTAACTGACAGTGTTATGCATTTCATTATTAGTACTGTGACTCATAAAAGGAGCCAATTTATAAAGATTTATGTCCAATTCAATATCTTTCAGCAGCCATTTATTCAACAACATTTCCTTAAAGTTTGTAAAGTAAAATATCTGCTCTGTCAAAGAAAGACTGCAGTGTAAATTATCTCATCTGTCAAAGGAGGACAACAAAGTAAAATATTTGATCTGTCAAAGAAAGAATGCAAAGTAAAATATCTGATCTGTCAAAGCAGGACAACAAAGTAAATATCTGATCTGTCAAAGGAGGACAACAAAGTAAAATATTTGACCTGTCAAAGGAAAACTGCAAAGTAAAATATCTGAGCTGTCAAAGGAGGACTACAAAGTAAATAATCTGTTCTGTCAAAAGTGGACTACAAAGTAAAATATCTGATCTATCAAAGAAGGACTACAAAGTAAATAATCTGTTCTGTCAAAAGAGGACTACAAAGTAAATAATCTGTTCTGTCAAAAGAGGACTACAAAGTAAATAATCTGTTCTGTCAAAAGTGGACTGCAAAGTAAAATATCTGATTACTCAAAGCAGGACTAAAACTAGACCGCTCTGGTGGCCTAGTGGTTAGAGCGTCCACCTCGGATGCATGAGGTCATGGGTTTGATCCCCAGCCATGTCATATCAAAGACTTATTAAAATGGCACTAACAGCTGCATCGCTGTCAACATCATGATGCCCCAGTGCTAGACATCACTATAAACTGCCTCACTGCAGACATCATAGTGATATGACCGAAAAATTGTTAAAGCTATGTTAAAAATCCAAATCACACACTCTTTCCACGTGGTATCTAAGTCATTTGCTTAGCCATACAACCAGAAGGTAATGATTTTCAATTCTGTCGAGACCAGCATGAATCAACTGACAAGGTGTACCTTTTTGCAACACTCTGAACTCCCATTGCTTTATGATCAATCCTTTGTACCAGTCTGTATATTATCATTAATCCTTTGTACCAGTCTGTATATTATCATTAATCCTTTGTACCAGTCTGTATATTATCATTAATCCTTTGTACCAGTCTGTATATTGTCATTAATCATTTGTACCAGTCTGTATAATGTTGGATGAAATGTACTCATATTAATGAGGGGATTCATCTTTATGTGTAAACATAAGGTTTAATTTTTAAGTAAGATACCCATTTGTGACTATTTCTTGCAAATTCCACAAAAAATCCATCAAATAAAAACCTAGGTCCTCTTTTTAAAATTATGTATAGCCCATCATCACATTTTTTATTATCATTAAAGTTGTGGGAGTTTGGTGACTTTAGCATATTTCATGACATAAATAGATGGTCAACTCAATGCTTAATTTGTTTAAATCAGTCTCTTCTGAAAAAAGTATTCTCATTAATCATTTTCTTCCATAAATGTGCACAAATTGTATACTTGAAGGGAAAATTTGATTTTCAGTGCAACTTCAACTTTTTTTTTCATGCCTTGTAGGTATTGAGGTGATGATGAATAACAGTAATGACAACTTCCCGAACCTCCCAACTCTGAGTACAATTGAGAAGCTGAATAAGATGGGTGGAGCTTACAACTTTGGGTCAAGAACCTCACTGAGGTCTGACTCAGGGAGTTGCAGCAGTGAGCCCATGAGGAAGAAATAGAATAAATAAAGCCTGTTTTCATAGTTTATTTATTTTCTTAACTTTAAATAAAATTATATTTGGTTTTGTCTTCTATAAAATAAATAAATTGTACATTACCAAAATTTCATTTTGAAATGATAATTTACATCAAATGGCAAGTGACCCACTTGATAACATACAAAATGTTTCTTAAATAATACTATACTCAAAATAACAGAATTATACTGCTATATTCTGGGACTGATGTGAAATACCACTACATTCCGCAACTAATGTGAAATTGCTACACTCTGGGACCCATGTCAAATACTGCTACACTCTGGACTTTATCTGAAATACCCCTACACTCTGGGACTAGTGTAAAAAAATAGCTAGACTATGGGACACTGCTAAACTCTGGACTTGATGTGAAATACCATTTCATTCAGCAGTCAATGTGAAGTATGGTTTAGACAAGTTTCCATTTTATTAAGGTTTCATTATTATTTTAAATTGAAGTAATTACCTCGTATGTATGAAAAATGTAATCTTACTGAAATAATGTTATCTTTCATTTTCATTATTTGTAATGGGTACATTACAAAATATTCTTAAAATCCATGATAATTACAACATATTCATTGTCACTGGGTAACATGTCAACAGTATCATGGTTGGTAACTGACTCAATACCTTATGTATAATCAGAACCTGTTATGGACATTAGGCCAGAGCCTGTTTCAGTGTGTTACCATGTGATACAATTACCTTTCAAGCAAACTGCAGTTTTTTGTCCACACCAGAATGGTCCACATTTATAACTAACATCTGAAGCAGCTTATCCTCCTGCAGTTTAATCTTTCAGAACATACCATTTTGAACAATACTAATTAGTCTTTCATGTCATAATTGGCACCAAGTGTCAATAGAGATTAGCAAACTTGACAATGTTCAGATATGTTAAGATAACTGTTCTGTTCTAAATACACACATAAATTCAGGATTAAATTCAAGCACCAGCCTGGGCAAGTTTCACTGTATTAGACAAATTCTGCTTGCTTGGTAGAAGAAGCAGAATTTTAGCATTATTATTTTCCTACTAGAGTTTTTTACTATCTGACAAAGTAAAAATTGACTTTGATAAAGAGGGAGTCTGGTTTATTTAAGCTGGAAGAACCAGATGCAGTTACCCTAATTTGTCAAACATTTTTTATTTCATATATTTTTAATTTGATAAGTAATAAGTTAAAATATCCTGAGTGTGTTTTAAGATTGTGTCCCTTTTGAAGGATACAACTTTTTCTGCAGATAATTAACAATGGAAACAAATTACTTTTGTAAATTTTGGATGATACAGTGTGTAAATATCTGACACATTAAGTTGGGACAATCTAAAAAAACAATTTTTTTAATTATTGTTTGACATAATCTTTTTTATTAAGGATTTGAAATAGAAAGTATCTTCTTCCTGTGATTTTATTAAATGTAAAAACTGCAAAGAAGATTAGAAATAATTATGTAGCCTTTATATTTTATATAGTAGTTTTTAAATTGTAGTAATTTAAATTTGCCAACTTGTTTTTGTCAAACTTAAAATTATTTTTATTGCTAAATTAAAGGTACAGAATTTTAAATCAAAGTATTATGATTCAAGATGAAGAAATCTGAGATAACATTTTTAAGCTTTTCTAATATGAAATGTTGACTGCTGCATATTATAACAGTAAACTTTGTTTATAATGATTTTCTCACGTGTCAAGATAGATTTTTTATGCTTGCAGGCTTGCCTTGGTAAACATTATCTCCCTTTCATGGAAATTTGTCTAATACATATTCAGACTGTAATGTATAATTTAACATTTCCATCTCTGTTTTTTTTCCTTTGAGCAAAAGCCAGTAATTTTTGCAAAATTCAACAAATAGTTTATTTCCCATACAGAGTGAAAATTTAAAAAGAACATAAAGTACAGTATAATCTGTCTTGAAAGACCACCCCTTATGCCAAATGGTCTCTCAAGACAGGTGGTCTCTCATAACAGGTTGTAACACTATATAATCAATAAATCTGTGCATGGAGATTCTGGTCTCTCAAAACCGGAGGTCTCTCATAGCAGTGGTCTCTCATGGCAGGATTTACTGTATTGTGAATTAAATCCCAAACAGTCCTAAAAGTTATCTCAGAAGTCCAACTGAATAGAGTTCCAATTAAATTCCAGTGGTGATGCAGATAAGTTCCAATATTTAATGTGTGATGTGCCATGTCACCTCTGTCTGCATGGGTTTGAATCTTTGGCCTGGGCTCGGCCAATTTGGGTATGTGAATGCTTGCCCATGGGTCAGCAGTTCTTACCAGAGTTTTCCTGGGTCTTCCTCCACCAGTTATACTGGCTGTCATGTATAACCTAATATGTGATGAAAAATGATATTAAAACCCCAAACTATATATATATATATATATATATATATATATATATATATATATATATATATATATATATATAAGATGTTCTGAAACTTCTTTTGATTTTTTAAAGTGATATTTTAAAGAATAAAATCTCTGGAGATTTGATATTATAAACAAACTTTGCTCATTGTTTCAAGAAAAAACAGCTAAATAACAAGTGTTGTTTTAAGTGCCAGACATTTGTTTGGATGTGAATCCCATCTTAACATTAAAATGTTGGAATCATAAAGTATCCCAAGTAAAATGATGGATTGATAAGCTTGCTTGTACATTCAAAATAAGTCTACAATACACTTATGATGTAAATAGGTTTTTGCTTTTCAACAAGAGGCTGGCAGGACCGCTTCTCTTATTAGGTATTAACTCACTAATTTTCAGGAATTTTAATAAATTTGTAACATGAAGGTTGAGGTTTAAACTTTAGTTTGAGATTTTATGTCAGTGAAAAACAATTAGGTTATCAATGGGAGTGTGGTATATGCACTACATCCTATTCTACAGCACTAGGAACCATTGTCACTTGCACTCTATCAGATAGAGTCTATCCCCACTGCAACAGTATTAGGAACCATTTATACATGTACTAATCTCCACTCCAAAAGCACTGAGAACCATTGCCACATACTCTCTATTCCCACACCAAGAATACTAGGAACTATTTCCACATGCCCTACATCCCCATTCCAACTGTAATGACCATTTCTACATGCTTTATATTCCCACTCCAAAATTACTATGGTCTTTTTCTATATGCATTATTATCTCCACTCTATCATTAATATGAACCATTTCTACATGCACTATATCCCCACTCCAACATTACTAGGGACAATTTCTACATTCACTATATCTCCACTCCATCATTACTATTAACCATTTCTTCATGCATCTCCACTCCAACGTTACTAGGGTACATTTCTATATGCACTATATCTCCATTCCAACAGTACTAGGGACCAGCTTTCAGTACTTTTCCTTATTGTAACATTGCAAAGAAAATTATAATTCTTTAGGAACACAAATGGATGTCAAATTTGTTGGTTTGTGATGAAATATCATGCTTCTGTTAACTCAAATTCTGAAAGTTTAATTTAATTGGACTTTCAAATCTTGAGTTGGTAAAGTTTTTATTTGTTTATTTTATAGTGCAGCTGAAATGACGTCATTGACTTTATTCTTTTTCTTACCTTTTCCTATAGCATATAAGTCCCAAATTCATGTAATGGGTACTTTTATAACGTTTCTTTTCTTTTTTCATGTTTTTCTGTTACTAAAGAGACTGAAATTAATAAATATGACTTTTGCTAAAAGATTTTTATAATATTTATTTTCTGGAAAACTGAAAGAGATCTGTTGAGGGCATAAATTGGTTTATTTTGATAAATATTTAAAACAAACAATTATGAACTCTATTGTTAGCATTTTAGTATACATAGTCAAGATATACAATTTTTCTAACATTTCATAAGAGAAACAACTTCTCTGCACATTTCATGTACAGTACATATATTGTTTGTTGTAAATGCAATGTCCATTGTATCTGTGATATGTTCATTATTATGAACTGTGTATTCCACTCTGTAATATTGACATAAAAATATGCTTTTATTTCTCCTAATATTGGCTGGTCCATCTCTCCAAATGAATAACAATAAACTCTGTTTTAATTCATGTTTTTGTCATTTTATGTTCATAATGCTTGCAGGAACCCCAGCTAGCCTATTAATCCAAGATTCTCACCTATACAGATCACTGACATCACACCTGTGTCTGCATGGCTTCAAGCCTTGGCTTGGCCAATGTGGGTATGTGAAAAAGCTTGCCAGTAGCTTCCCATGGGTTGATGGTTCTTCCGAAAGTTTTCATAGGTTCTTCCTACACTTCCTACACCAAATATACTGTATACTGGCCACCAAGTTAATCCTCTCATGTGTTGAAATGATTTTTGGTGTCACATGCACTGTAGAGTCATGAGATGTTTAGTGAAAAAGGACCTGGTCTCATATTGGTGTCACATGCTCAGTACAATCATGAAATACTTTGTGAAAATAGGGTGTGGTCTCATGTTGGTGTCACATGCTCAGTACAGTCTTGAGATATTTAGTGAAAATGGGGCCTGGTCTCATATTGGTCTCACATGCTCTGTACAGTCACAAGATCCATAGTTTGGTTCATTGTTGTTCAGCACAGCAATTAGTGTGGAGTTAATTAGAGTAAACAAAACCCCAACTGTATTCGAGATAATGGAGTAGTTATATACTGTATTATTAAAAGAAATAACATACAACTGTTTATCTTTATTTATTACTTTGTTTTGATCAATTAGTCCTTAATTAATTTAACTGCAAATGCATATACTGTCATCATCTGACCATGAATTGGCAAACCCCGTTTGAACGACACTTATATAATTAAAGAACTTTTGATGCATTTGCCTCTTGATCAAAGTAACTATAGACCTGTCAGCATTTTACCCATCATATACAAATGTTTGAAAAATCAATTAAGACCCAGTAAGCATAATTGTTTTAAAACATTTTAACAAACACTTATGAGCTTTTCATAAAGGTCATGGATGCCAGACCACTCTATTATGCTTTTTTTGAAGACTGCATGAAGGCTCTTGAAAAAACAAATATGTAGCTGCAGTGCTGATGGACTTATCCAAAGCTTTTGATTGTCTCCCTTGTGATATTCTGATTTCCATGGTTATGGTTTGTCAGATGACTCATTTGGGCTCTTGCTGAGCTATCTGTGTAATCGTAAACAGCAAATTTAAATTGCAGGATACCCTGAGTGGTCTGTCTGAAATTCGAAAAGGGGTTTTTCAGGGATCAATCCTTGGATCACAACTTTTTAATGTTTTTATCAACGATATCTTCTATTTTATTAGATATGCCTCTTTATATAACTATGCCTATAATAACACTTTGTTCTTTTCCTCACCAGATTTTAGCAATGATTAACACACTTGAAGGTGAGTCGAACATTCTGATTGACTGGTTCACTGCTTACAAAATGAAAGCCAAGCCCCCAAAAGTTTCAAGCAATAGCTGTTGGTACAAAGACATTCTGTATGAATCCTGTACTTAACATAAACAGTGCTGTCATAAATTGTAAAGAAATTGTTTAACTTCTTGGAATTGACATTGACTATCAACTGCAATTTGATTCAAATAAAAAAATCTATAAATAGAAAACTTCAAGGCATCTATCTGCCTTGAGATTTATTGGTCAAAAGCTAACTAGATGCAACAAACTAGCAATCTTTTATATATTTATCCTCTCCAATTTCAATTTCTGCCCCTTAACCTGGATTTCTGCAGTGATATAAGCGCTACTAAACTTGGGAAAAAAAATACAAGAGTGTGCTTTGAGATTTGTGTATGATGATCTTAAAAGCAGCTATCATAAACTTTTACTTATGGCCAAAAATGTCAACTCTAATGGTGTACAAACTTTGGGTTATGGATTTTGAGACTTTCAAATTACTGAATAAGAAACTCCGAGGTGTTTGGACAATTTAATAAGTTTTAAACACTATAAATATAATTGTAGATATTCAAATATTTTAGATGTCCTAAGAATTAAAACCTTAACATTTGGTACACAAAAAATATGTTAGAGCTGCCACTGTAATGACAATATTTCAACAATAACAGTAGATACCAAATTTTGATAACAGTATGGAAGTATGTTATACTGTCATTTTACTGATCAATAACTCTTTAGACAATTTGGGGTGGGCGCAAATATAAAGCATAGACATCTTTATTTGCATGTGAAATGAATAAATACATTGGATAAATTTATATGTAATTCTGTATGATGGTGTTGATACGGGCTCAAGGTATGAAAAGTTAACTTTATATCTGTTTTATTTAAACATGGGAATGTTATTTTGGTTTCAAACAAAATCTAAATGCGATAACTCCTATCTATTTTGTTATTTCTAGGAATTTGTTAATAAACATCTGATGTAAATTACAAGTAGAATAACTACCTTTTACATTCTCGTACTATTCTTGCGAAAACATTCATAACCACTAAGATAAATCAGGTGTGCATGTTTCGTTATTTTTCTTTTAATATTTCACATGGGCCGAATCGGCCTGGCATTTGGGCTGAATGAACCTGAAATTTGGTCCTAATCTGCCACGGTCCAAATCAGCCAGCATTCCTTCCTGCGGCTTGCTCAGGCAGAATTAAAATAGCTGTTAAATGCTCCAATTAATTACCTCTTTTAATGAGCTATCTGCGACCAGATTACTAATTACTGTGACAATATCTTACACCCATATCTTTCCGCTTTCAGAAAGGGTCTCAGCTGTCATACAATGCTAATGTGACTACCAGAAGACTTGCTCATAGCCCTTAATCAAAACAAATTTTCTGCAAGCGTTTTTATGGATTTATCAAAAGCATTTGATGTTTACCTCATCAACTCCTCCAGGACCTTCAGAAACTGGCAGTATATGGAATCTCAGATTTGGCATAAAATACTATGGCAAATTGTCTCTCAAACAGACGACAGTGTGTCAAAATAGGTAACTCCGATATTTCATGGGCAAATATCTATAAAGGGTTACCCCAAGGATCAATTCTTTGTCTCATACTTTTGGACCAAATGCCAGGTTGATTCAGATCATCTGAAACAGTATTAGGTTGCATCACGATTTGATAGTGTGTGATGTGTGTGATTTGGATTTTTTAACGTAGCTTTAACAATTTTTCAGTCATATTGTTATGATGTCTGCAGCGTGGCAGTTTATAGTGATGTCTAGCACTGGGGCATCATGCCGCAGGCATGCAAGCATGATGTCCCACCCAGTCACATTATCCTGACACCAGGCCGACCAGTCCTAACACAAATCTCTTAATGCTGAGCGCCAAGCGAGGTAGCTGTTAGTATCATTTTTGTAAGTCTTTGGTATGACTCGGCCAGGGATCGAACCCACAACCTCCTGCATCCAAGGCAGATGCTCTAACCATTAAGCCACCGGAGCGGTGGGATTTGAATGTGAAATTTAACCTCTGTTTAAAATATAATCTTAATTTCCCATGACCATCTCAAAATATGCATTTAAGGAAATAAACCCCAATTGTAAACGTAAAACATTGTTTTGCAATTTAGTGGTGAAATATTTTTAAAACAGCTCATTCACCTTTATGCAAAATTTAAATGGTTTATTTTATTGAGAAATAATAAAATTACTAACAATTTTAAAAAAATTTGAAATAAGGGCTCATAGTAACACGTTTTATCTATATATATTGGTCTGAGTATGTTAATACTTCTGTTAGATTTATTTAGAATTAATATTTATCCTGTACATTGTACCACAGACTGCTAGTGCTAAGTAACACACACACACACAAAATGGTGGTGTTATCTCTTTTGAAAGATGAAATATATTTTACAAATCTTTGTTTGAAGCACTATATCATAGTAGTCATGATGGTATAAGGACTGGTGTGTGCAATCAAATTGATGGGTGCCTGGGATGAAATCTCCGTAGAGTATGAATTAAAAATTCTCTAATTATTATTTGTATTAAATATTCATTCTGTCTATCATTATCATGCATTTTCAAGCATAATCCAGGGATAGCACTTTTCCGTTCTGTTTGCTGCATATTTGCATCTGTCTAATAATGGATTCTATACACCTTGATTTCTGTCAAAGGAATCCAGAATGACTGTGTGGTTAAGATGGGAACTAATGACAACATGCCAGTGTGTCTATTAAGTTGTGAATTAATGACTAGGTCAACATGCCAGTGTGTCTATTAAGTTGTGAAGTAATGACTAGGTCAACATGCCAGTGTGTCTATTAAGTTGTGAATTAATGACTAGGTCAACATGCCAGTGTGTCTATTAAGTTGTGAAGTAATGACTAGGTCAACATGCCAGTGTGTCTATTAAGTTGTGAATTAATGACTAGGTCAACATGCCAGTGTGTCTATTAAGATGAGAACTAATGACTAGGTCAACATGCCAGTGTGTCTATTAAGTTGTGAACTAATGACTAGGTCAACATGCCAGTGTGTCTATCAAGTTGTGAAGTAATGACTAGGTCAACATGCCAGTGTGTCTATTAAGATGAGAACTAATGACTAGGTCAACATGCCAGTGTGTCTATTAAGTTGTGAACTAATGACTAGGTCAACATGCCAGTGTGTCTATTAAGTTGTGAACTAATGACTAGGTCAACATGCCAGTGTGTCTATTAAGTTGTGAACTAATGACTAGGTCAACATGCCAGTGTGTCTATTAAGTTGTGAATTAATGACTAGGTCAACATGCCAGTGTGTCTATTAAGTTGTGAATTAATGACTAGGTCAACATGCCAGTGTGTCTATTAAGTTGTGAAGTAATGACTAGGTCAACATGCCAGTGTGTCTATTAAGATGAGAACTAATGACTAGGTCAACATGCCAGTGTGTCTATTAAGTTGTGAATTAATGACTAGGTCAACATGCCAGTGTGTCTATTAAGTTGTGAATTAATGACTAGGTCAACATGCCAGTGTGTCTATTAAGTTGTGAAGTAATGACTAGGTCAACATGCCAGTGTGTCTATTAAGTTGTGAATTAATGACTAGGTCAACATGCCAGTGTGTCTATTAAGATGAGAACTAATGACTAGGTCAACATGCCAGTGTGTCTATTAAGTTGTGAACTAATGACTAGGTCAACATGCCAGTGTGTCTATCAAGTTGTGAAGTAATGACTAGGTCAACATGCCAGTGTGTCTATTAAGACGAGAACTAATGACTAGGTCAACATGCCAGTGTGTCTATTAAGTTGTGAACTAATGACTAGGTCAACATGCCAGTGTGTCTATTAAGTTGTGAACTAATGACTAGGTCAACATGCCAGTGTGTCTATTAAGTTGTGAACTAATGACTAGGTCAACATGCCAGTGTGTCTATTAAGTTGTGAATTAATGACTAGGTCTACATGCCAGTGTGTCTATTAAGTTGTGAAGTAACGACTAGGTCAACATGCCAGTGTGTCTATTAAGTTGTGAAGTAATGACTAGGTCAACATGCCAGTGTGTCTATTAAGTTGTGAAGTAATGACTAGGTCAACATGCCAGTGTGTCTATTAAGTTGTGAATTAATGACTAGGTCAACATGCCAGTGTGTCTATTAAGTTGTGAATTAATGACTAGGTCAACATGCCAGTGTGTCTATTAAGATGAGAACTAATGACTAGGTCAACATGCCAGTGTGTCTATTAAGTTGTGAACTAATGACTAGGTCAACATGCCAGTGTGTCTATCAAGTTGTGAAGTAATGACTAGGTCAACATGCCAGTGTGTCTATTAAGACGAGAACTAATGACTAGGTCAACATGCCAGTGTGTCTATTAAGTTGTGAACTAATGACTAGGTCAACATGCCAGTGTGTCTATTAAGTTGTGAACTAATGACTAGGTCAACATGCCAGTGTGTCTATTAAGTTGTGAACTAATGACTAGGTCAACATGCCAGTGTGTCTATTAAGTTGTGAACTAATGACTAGGTCAACATGCCAGTGTGTCTATTAAGTTGTGAACTAATGACTAGGTCAACATGCCAGTGTGTCTATTAAGTTGTGAATTAATGACTAGGTCTACATGCCAGTGTGTCTATTAAGTTGTGAAGTAACGACTAGGTCAACATGCCAGTGTGTCTATTAAGTTGTGAAGTAATGACTAGGTCAACATGCCAGTGTGTCTATTAAGTTGTGAAGTAATGACTAGGTCAACATGCCAGTGTGTCTATTAAGTTGTGAATTAATGACTAGGTCAACATGCCAGTGTGTCTATTAAGTTGTGAATTAATGACTAGGTCAACATGCCAGTGTGTCTATTAAGTTGTGAAGTAATGACTAGGTCAACATGCCAGTGTGTCTATTAAGTTGTGAATTAATGACTAGGTCAACATGCCAGTGTGTCTATTAAGATGAGAACTAATGACTAGGTCAACATGCCAGTGTGTCTATTAAGTTGTGAACTAATGACTAGGTCAACATGCCAGTGTGTCTATCAAGTTGTGAAGTAATGACTAGGTCAACATGCCAGTGTGTCTATTAAGACGAGAACTAATGACTAGGTCAACATGCCAGTGTGTCTATTAAGTTGTGAACTAATGACTAGGTCAACATGCCAGTGTGTCTATTAAGTTGTGAACTAATGACTAGGTCAACATGCCAGTGTGTCTATTAAGTTGTGAATTAATGACTAGGTCAACATGCCAGTGTGTCTATTAAGTTGTGAAGTAATGACTAGGTCAACATGCCAGTGTGTCTATTAAGTTGTGAATTAATGACTAGGTCTACATGCCAGTGTGTCTATTAAGTTGTGAAGTAACGACTAGGTCAACATGCCAGTGTGTCTATTAAGTTGTGAAGTAATGACTAGGTCAACATGCCAGTGTGTCTATTAAGTTGTGAAGTAATGACTAGGTCAACATGCCAGTGTGTCTATTAAGTTGTGAATTAATGACTAGGTCAACATGCCAGTGTGTCTATTAAGTTGTGAATTAATGACTAGGTCAACATGCCAGTGTGTCTATTAAGTTGTGAAGTAATGACTAGGTCAACATGCCAGTGTGTCTATTAAGTTGTGAATTAATGACTAGGTCAACATGCCAGTGTGTCTATTAAGATGAGAACTAATGACTAGGTCAACATGCCAGTGTGTCTATTAAGTTGTGAACTAATGACTAGGTCAACATGCCAGTGTGTCTATCAAGTTGTGAAGTAATGACTAGGTCAACATGCCAGTGTGTCTATTAAGATGAGAACTAATGACTAGGTCAACATGCCAGTGTGTCTATTAAGTTGTGAACTAATGACTAGGTCAACATGCCAGTGTGTCTATTAAGTTGTGAACTAATGACTAGGTCAACATGCCAGTGTGTCTATTAAGTTGTGAATTAATGACTAGGTCAACATGCCAGTGTGTCTATTAAGTTGTGAAGTAATGACTAGGTCAACATGCCAGTGTGTCTATTAAGTTGTGAATTAATGACTAGGTCTACATGCCAGTGTGTCTATTAAGTTGTGAAGTAATGACTAGGTCAACATGCCAGTGTCTATTAAGTTGTGAATTAATGACTAGGTCAACATGCCAGTGTGTCTATTAAGTTGTGAATTAATGAACAGGTCTACATGCGAGTATGTTGACTATGCAGTCCGAATGCATACACCATCAACTTTGTAGCAGATATGTTTTGTGTGCTTCATCGTGATGGTATATGGACTGGTGTGTGCAGGCAAGACGATGGTTGCCATTTACCTGCTGACGTGGGCTCAAATCTCTCTATAGTACGAATTAAAACATTTTTCTACACATACAGGTCTGGGTGTTTCAATGACTTTATTAGATTTATGTATAATGTACTGTTAACAGTATCTTAAATAAATTCGGAAATTATTATATTGTTCGAAATTGAAATTTTTTAATTCCCAAAAACCAATTTTATTGATAGTATTGGGTAAAATGCTGTATGATTATACATGTCTAATATGGTTTCTAAGCTTATGTTTTTAAAGGGTAATATATGCTATGCCTATACTTGTATAACATGATACTATCTAACCTTATCTTGGTATAGGGTGAGACACTGTGCTTATTCTTGTACAAGATAAGACTTTCTAACCTTATTCTGGTATAAAGTAAGACATTCTTTGCTTATTCTGGTATAGAATAAGACACCATGATATTATACTTATATAACATTATACTATCTAACCTTATACTGGTATAAAGTAAGACATTCTTTGCTTATTCTGGTATAAAATAAGACACCATGATATTATACTTATATAACATTATACTATCTAACCTTATACTGGTATAAAGTAAGACATTCTTTGCTTATTCTGGTATAAAATAAGACACCATGATATTATACTTATATAACATTATACTATCTAACCTTATTCTGGTATAGGATAAGACACTCTATGCTTATTCTGATATACATTAAGAGATCCTAATATTATGCTTGTATAATATTATAATATCTAACCTTATTCTGGTATAGGGTAAGACATGCTCTTCTTGTTCTTGTATAAGATTAGACTTTCTAACCTTATTCTAGTATAAGGTAAGACACCCTAGTCTTGCATAAGATGAAACTTTCTAACCTTATTCTAGTATAAGGTAAGACACCCTAGTCTTGCATAAGATGAAACTTTCTAACCTTATTCTGGTATAAGGTAAGACACCCTAGTCTTGTATAAGATTAGACTTTCTAACCTTATTCTGGGATAAGGTAAGACACCCTAGTCTTGTATAAGATTAGACTTTCTAACCTTATTCTAGTATAAGGTAAGACACCCTAGTCTTGTATAAGATTAGACTTTCTAACCTTATTCTGGGATAAGGTAAGACACCCTAGTCTTGTATAAGATTAGACTTTCTAACCTTATTCTAGTATAAGGTAAGACACCCTAGTCTTGTATAAGATTAGACTTTCTAACCTTATTCTGGGATAAGGTACGACACCCTAGTCTTATATATGATTATACTTTCTAACCTTATTCTGGCATAAGGTAAGGAATTTTTTTAATTTAAAATTTCTAACCTTATTGTTGTATAAGGTAAGACAACCAAGTCTTGTATTATTTTAAAAATTGACATTCTATCTTTTTCTGGTTATAATGTAAGACACCCTATTTTTTTAATAAGATGAGACTTTTTAACCGTATTGTTTGATATAGGTTAATATGCTCCATTATATTAGGTTTCAAATATGTAACAAACACCATTTTTAAAATTCATGTTATTTATTAATGTGTAACAAATTTCAAACCAGTATCATATGACTCTTTACATCCAATTAAATGTGGCAAATACTGTCAATTCATAAATATTTGGATTGATTGTACTTTAAAATATGTATAATGAAAAATAAAAGGCACAACTCTACACACACACACACAACACATTCTTTATTTCCAAAAGGACAAATCACTTTTGAACATTTAAATATGGAAAAAGACTGTCAGAATGATAAAATGAGTATTGAGACAATCTCTATGAGTACCCTATTGCACGTTGACATACAAATAATTGATATGAAACTAAATACAAAAGGTTTTAACATAGGTCACTTACAAGTTATATTGAGAAAAATATACCAGATTAAGTTAATGTTGTCTTCCCAGGAAAATAATATACATGTTTTAGGACTCATTAAAACCAAATTTAATGCTAACCACAACAATAAGCTATTTCACTGTCGAGGCTACAATAAACCAGTATGCAGGGACAGAGACAGCAGGGTAGGTCTTCTTGTATATATTAGGGAAGATGTAAATGCAGAAAGGCTATTTGACTGGGATTCCCATGAAATTGAGAGTATCTGCGTTGAAATTTCTCAAAATAATTTAAAATAATTCCAAGTTGGTTTCATTTAAATGCCACCAGTTCCTCCAAAGCAATTTGGAATGATAACTTTTTGAAACAAATGGAAAATGTTTTTGCACAGGAAAAAGAAACATATTATAAACTTCTCAATATAAATAAGGAACTTCTAAATACTGAAATAAGGAACAACTGGATGAAATGTATTGAATCATTAGGCCTAGTCCAGCGGATAAAAAGCCCACAAGGGTAACATAAAAAGCAAGCACTCTTAAACCTACCAGACAATGTGGCTTGTGTTGATATACCAAATGTTGGTCTTAGTGACCACTATCCTACTTTTTTTACAAGAAAGGTTAAATACAAGAGAAATAAGAAAAATCTACACAAAACTATCACTTACAGATCGTTCAAAAATTTGTAATAAGTATAATTTTTCAATGACTTATATAAAGTTCCATGGAATATGATCCAAAATTTGATTGACATATAGAAGAAAATCTGAGTGTGAGGATGTACTTATTTATGAATGTAGTCTCTAAGCATGTACCACTTAAAGTACATAGAGTAAAAAATGAACTCCAACCTAGTTGGATTACTACTGAAATCAAAGATGTTATGAAAACTAAAGACCAAATCAAGGCTATTGGGAATCATGCATACCGGTACTATACATTAAGGAGACAAAAAATTACAACTATAATTAAAAAAGCTATATAAAAAAATATTATCAATCGTTGCTTTAAACACAAAAAGCATCACAAACTCCATTTGGAAGAACACACTGGAGGAACACAGAAAGATCAGACAAGTAAAATTCTCTCTTCTTCTGGTAAATGTCACCATAGTCACTGATGACACTAACATTGCAAATGTTTTCAATCAATTTTAACCAACATTACCACAAAGCTAAAATAACCAGTAATAAAAAAAATCTTTAATGAACTGAAAAGTTCTGCAGCAGCTAATTCTTTAATGAGGAATGTTTTTCTCTACCCCCACCATGTTTAAAAAAAGTGTATTACAAAATGTCTCTGTGAACTTGATACCAAGAAAGCTAAACGACTTGATCAAATTTGTCCACGACCCATTAAATCTTCTGTCTCTGCTATTTTAGATAGCAGAACATGCAGAATAAATTTAATTATTTCAATCTCATCTCTCCCCAAAATATGGACAACTGCAAAAGTAATTCCATTTCACAAATGTGGTTATAAGGATGATGGCCAATCTCAATACTACCAAAATTGTCAACATTGATCGAAAAATATGTCAATAACTCATTCATGTCATATTTAACTAAACACTTGCTGTTACACCCTAATCAATCAGGCTTTAGACAGAAACATTCATGAAAGACTGTCTTGATCTCCCTAACTAATAAATGTCTTCAAACACTTGACCAAGGTACATAGGATCTGTATTAGCAGATATCAAGAAAGGTTTTGACATTCTGAAGTTGTTAAGAGACCTGGGAGGCTATGAAGTGTATATGTCTATAGTCTATGTACATGGATCAGTGTTTTCTGTAGTAGTTCATTTCACACAGCATTTATAATTTTATATCTGTAGAAGTCATTTTTCAGGTCTTTGTCATTAAATGTAGCCAAGAGTATATAATTTGTTTCACATTAAGTATTTAAAACTAGTTACGTGGCTTAAGCTGCATGTAATTATGCTGACCTTAAAATGTATTGTGCTATGCCTGCATATAGGATAAAATTGACTATGGAACGAACTAGCTTAATTCCAAAAAGCTTGACATCATATGCAAGTGTGTTTTTGTCTTTCTCGAAATGCTTTTGTATTGTATGTTATCAAAGATGGATTTAACATATGTTTCTATGTTTTTGTTACATATTTCTTGTTGTTTTTGTTTGATTTTGGAACAACTAAGTCAGGCACAGCATAAGATACCATAGGTTTCTTTTTTACTGAGACAACTGGTCTGAGATGATTAGACTGAGATAAGAAAAGTAAGGTTATCAAAACAGCTAGATTTAACTGTCACATGGGTGAGAAATATAGATAAACAGCATATTCCATATATGTTTATGCATAATGTGTAATGAAGTTTAAAATAGTGTAATGATTACGACAAAAGTGTAATGGTTGACATGTATACTTATACATAAAAATTTAACTCTTGCTTGACCCAACATTTTAAAATTCTATTGAATGATCAAAATTTGAAGAATTACATGTTCTTGTTCCATTTAATTTATATAAGTAAGTATCATATTCCTCTACTTTCTCTTTAATTTTTTTGGTAAATGCCTGGATGGTGTAAGATTGAATCCCCAACACCATATCTGGGCTGGTGACACATCTTCTGTCCATACTATTCTTTCTCCCCTCTCCCCAGTAGCTCTGATTGTACAAGGTGACCAGCTGCCACTCACAGATCCCTTGTACCACTTTATTTTTAGTTGACTTTCCATCATCTCAACGACCTGGCCTAACTGAGGCCATTCACCAGCATATTTTGGTAAGTCCAAAAGCACCATGTCATCGAACCGAATAGGCTTGATACACAATTTCAACTTGCTTTGTTTCCCAATGAGAACCTGAAATTTTGTATATCGTAAATTCTTAAATTCACACTTGAGAAAATTATTGTATGTAATTGGCATCAAAAACAAATTTATATGCTGCTACATTACTTATACCTGCAAATTAGTTGTTCAAATGAGTAAATTTAGTTTGCACACTTTATGATCCATGTATGCATCAGACATTTAACAACATTAATAAAACAAAAGACAACCTTTGTTTTGTTTACGATCAAAATACGCTTACATAGACTTTCAAAAAAAGATCTGTTTTATTAAATTAAACATAATTCGCCTAATAATAATGTTATTATACTTATAGCATTGTCCTTTTGTGTGAAGATACTTAGACTTTTCTTAAGTTTTATGGCTGACAATATTACCTCCTAAAAGTTAATTGTATTAGTAGAAACCGTTATAATACTTACAGGAGGAATACATGCATCTTCATCTACAAATTCAAAAGCACTGGTTGGCAACTCTTCCTCTATGTTTTGGATTTCTCCTGCAAAGAAAATAATTTATGCATAAAAATGTCTGGAATTGATGATATTATGCAATATTATGTTTTTGTCATCGCAACTGTCACATCATTTATCAATATCAGCAACATTTTCAAATAACATTGAAACTGGACAGATCCATGTCTTGGAACATTGTAAATTGTATGCCTTTATGTGATAACTTTTAAGCTCAAAGCATAAAATACATTTATTAAATGTGTTTTCATTATTAGGTATGCCAAGTTGTTATATTTTATCAAGTTTTACTTTATTGCTCAGTGTGTTTATATAATTGCTTTATACATGTATACTGCATAATGTTTTGTCTGTTATGCAACAATTGCAAGTTTTCATTATGAATTTTAACCTTATAAACTGGTTATATTATGAAAAATATTGTGTAATTTTTAGTGGAAATCAAATTAAAATGTAACATGCTTTAAAATGCTACAACATACATACATATATATTTATCAACAAGATAACCAATTTGAAATAAAGTGCATCATCAATTTTTGTAATTAACATATTATATTCGTAAGTACAAATTTATTAATTTCACTCAAAAGAAATAATAATATGGAATGCATAAACATTGAGTGAGATGAATTCTCCGACTCATCGCTACAGATCACTGCCATCTCACCTCTGTCTGCGTGGGTTCGAGTCTCAGATTCAGCCAATCGGGTTATGAGGGAAAGCTTGCTAGTAGCTTCTCGTGGGTCAGTGGTTCTTTCTGGGATTTTTCCCCGGGTTCGTCCATTCATCATTTAAACAGGCCGACATATATAACCTATCTTGTGCTGAAAAATGGCATCAAACCCTACAACAACTACTAATACAAATACCATGATCATCCATTAAATATATAACTTACCACCGACAGAAGTTGATTGTTTTAAAATTTCTAATGGCCACTCAGCATCAACATAATCCAAGTCTGCAAATAACTGATATGCAAATATAAAAATTTGCTTATTTCATATAAAAAAAAATCATTTTAAAGGTCTATTACATATGCACTTGTTATGACATTTGTTAGAATAATTTATTTTAGTTTCCTTCTTAATCATTCATATTTCATTTTACTTTGGTTGCTTCATTACTTTAAAATATAAAGATGTTGAAATCTTCATAAAATAATATTTGATACTGATTGCTATGTCATATTATATTATTATAATTTACTACAATATCATTAAAAATCTTACAATTTTTATTTAATGTAATATCCTACACTGAGATGACCTAAAGTGAGTGATTAATATATCAATAAAAAAACAATGTAACTTATTACCTTTGTCAAAATTGCTAAAAAATTTGATCCACCAGGTTTTGTCATCATCACTGTTGAAAAACTGAAAGCTATTACGAATATCAGCTTCCAATTTTTCAACCTCAATATCGTCAAAATTTGGAGACAGAAGGCTTGGGATACCCACTGGGTTACTCTTTATAATATACCCATCACACTTATTCCATGACTAAAAATGAAAATTTATTCTCATTCTGTATGGTATTATTAAAGTAAATAAATTGTATAATGTTATATTTTGTTTGTGATCTTTATTACTAAAGACAGTATAATTTACGATAGGTTTAAAATATATTAACTATATGTAAATACAAGTAATTTCTGTTATTATTATGAAAACAAATTACACCAAAAACAACATCATACTAATAAAAAGCTCATCATCAGCGATTCTGAGCAAAAACGAGCAATGATAAAACATAAAACGTTTCATTATTTAATGAATATAATTATATCTACATATGTTCATATCATGCAATTATTTAATATATACTAATTACGAGTATTTTCTTTTCTGGATTATAAATGTCCCAATAAATTTTATATTAATTCTGCTACAAATTTCATCATAATAAACACAACTGTACACTAACTAGTTTACAATAAGTGTGTTCCTTTGAAAACATTGGTTGATGTTTTTAGATTACCGTATTTACCGCATATGTTGGGACACGATAAAATAATAATTTTTTTTCCTGTCCCAAAACTTATGGTGAAACATTTTTTCACTTTGGTCATATGTCCCAAGACTTAAGAAACGAAATAAAATTGTATTGCATTTGTGCTCCCCCCCTCCCCACTGCACGTTGCAATAAAATAGATAAATAAAACGTTGAATTGATAATAAAAAGAAAGAAACTAACCTTGTGTTGTTATCATTTATTCCTTTTTTCAACATGAGCATTTAAGAATAAAATATTTCTACGAAATCCATAAGCGTAGGATTCCATACTGTAGCATGTATCAATTATGTCCGATACCACACACCATGTTGTTCACATGAACATTGAGAAGCAATTGAGTGTGGTTGTGCTCCAAAGTTTGAACATGTTATCCGACTGAAAACTGGAGCCAACAAAATCGCAAACAAGAGGGAAATAGTCAACCGAAATCTTGAAGACGCCATTCACGCATGACACGGTGTTGGGTGCAAAATAATCAAGATTGAATTATATCCAGGTCTACAGTATGACAGTATGTCGCAAATAAAAATGATCATTTGAAAACACATTCACTTAAGTGTAATTGACAATCTTTTTACCATCTTAGGTTACAAAATTATCTTTACTATTTACCCGCAGACGTCAATGATACTTTGTATTAATTGTAACCACAGATGCCAAACACATAGAACATAGAAGCCCTGGTGGTGAATAAACACGACTGGCAGCAATCAGTTAACTCTTCCTTTGAACCTACCGACAGGACATCAAAGACAAAAGGTGATTTTTATTACAAAGCAAGCCGATCTCAGAAGCCGACTTTGGTTACTTGTTTTTTTTGGTAATGGATATCAATACAAAGGTTATTTTATTGCAAAGCATGCCAACATCGGAAGCTGACTGGATTTTGTGAAGTGAGCCGATTTTTATATATTTTTTTTTTGTTTAATATACAAAGACGGCCGAGATATGGAAGCAAACTTGGGTTCCTTTTCAATTATATTCACGGGAATTTTGAAAATAAATTGAAACAATGGAACAAATTTT
Source organism: Sinohyriopsis cumingii (assembly GCA_028554795.2). Lineage (NCBI taxonomy): Eukaryota > Metazoa > Mollusca > Bivalvia > Unionida > Unionidae > Sinohyriopsis > Sinohyriopsis cumingii. Next base: position 110,663,163 of record CM068838.1, on the reverse strand, counting down.
GACGCAATATAGTGCTTTGTGCACAGATGTCGATGAATTCGCAAACGAGAGGGAAATAATCAACCGATATATTGAAGACAACTGCCATTCACGTATGGCATGGTGTTAGGTTCAAAATAGCCAAGAATAATTTTTACCCAGGTCTACTGTATGACAGTATCTCGCAAAAGAAATCATTATTTAAAAACATATTCACTTGAGTGCAAGAGAAAATCTTTTCGCCAACGCGGGTTACAAAAGTATCATTACTATTTATCAGCAGACATCAGTGCACTTTTGTAATAACTACTACAAAAAATGCCAAGCACATAGAAGCCCTGGTGGTAAATAAACACAGCTGGCAGCCAACAGTAAACTTCTTCTTTGAATTTACTGACAGGACATCAAAGACAAAGGTTATTTTTATCACAAAGCAAGCCGATGTCGGTAGCCGACTTTGGACTCGGAAGCCGAATTTCTTTTAAAGGATATCAATACAAAGATTATTTTATTGCAAAGCAAGCTGACCTCAGAAGCCGACTTGGAATCTTTTACGTGTGCCGATTTTTTATATTTTAGCTTTGAATAAACAAAGACGGCCGAGATATGGAAGCTAACTTTGGTTTCTTTTCACCATTATTCACGACATTTTTTAAAATAAAGTGAAACAATGGAACAGTTTTTAAAGTTTACAATATAATGCTTCGTGCACGAACACTGATGACCCAGCATCATCCAGAAGATTTGGAGCAAAATAAAATCACGTGATGAATAGATCATTTCGCCGACAATATGATCATTAACATGGATGAAACTCTATTGTACTTTGATCGCATTCCTGGATGGACTGACAATAAGATGGGCATCAGAGGTCTGAGAATTAGCAAGACTAGTGCAGATGTGAAAAAATCTGACTTTTGTCCTTGCAGTTTCCGCTTCAGGTGGTGTGTTGTCTCTAACATTTTTTTCACGGTATGAGAAAGCTCAAAATATATTCATATACCAAAAGAATAGATCGTACGTGTGCAGAAGGGTTGTGTTGAAGAGATGCTGCTGCAGTGGATTGAAGAGTTTTATGTCAAGTATACAGTTTTATATTTTTTTAAATAAAATATCAGTTGGAGTGCAATTTCTGACATGTAATTTTCGAATGATTTAAATGGTGTCCCACAACTTACGACTCGAAAAAAACGATGTGTCCCAGAACATACAGTGCACAAAAAAATTACTTTTAAAATTAATTTATGGTGTCCCGACAAATACGGTGTCCCAACATATACGGTAAATACAGTAACTTAGTTTAAACATGCTGATAATTATTGAAATAATGTGAGTGCATGAGCATATTAATATCAACACTTACTAATCAGCATGTCTAGATTACCTTAATTAAACAACATTCTCTAAACAAAATTAAATTTCACTGCTGATACTACCAAAACTTCATTAAATTATGCTTCTCATTTGGCAATTTCTCATCATAATACTTTTATGAAGCTAATGTCTTTGTATACTTCATGTAGTATTTAAGTGTGTCTTTATTATCTTTATGGTAAAAAAACCATATATTTCTTAAAACTATTAACCTTATCGGTAGACCATTTCTTCCAGTACATCTCAGCTCTCCCAGCCTCTCCAAGCACAATCTTGAAGACATGCGGCTTAGATTGACCTTTTAAGGGTTCAATATACTCATTCATCCATTCTGTGACATTAAAAGGTCTGGATGTCTTTATCCTAGTTGGAGTTGGATGATAGCATTTTTCAAATGAGGCCATTAGGTTATCAACTGTCAATGCTGCATGTTCTGACAGCCAAATGGATAAGCTGAAAAGTTATTTTTTATATATATTAAAATCAATTAATTCCTACTGTATTTGGAATTAACATCGTAATTAACAAAGAGTCAAATAATGAAAAAAGATGACAAAAATGAAAATTCCAATGAGGCACATTATTTACAACAATGTCAAAAAATATGATGTGTGTTGTGTGTGTGTGTGTGTTTGTGCATACAGTATCTTTATTAAACGTTATGTTAAAAAGGTTGAAAGATAACCAACGGTAATAACTCACATATTCCACTAATTTCATTGACATGATCATAAAATTATCAACTAACCGAGAAAAAACTTGATCTATATCTCCATGGGTGTACCCAGCCATAAGAAATGACACCTTCACCTTCTGAAAAATTATCTTTTCAACAAGCAATGACAGAAATGCCAACACGTACCTAAAACGAAAGCAAAGTTATAATTGTACAAAGGTAAATTTTTGATATGCCAAATGTGCAATGGTTTTGTCATAACATTGCTAATAAAAAATTTAGCAGGTTTACTGAAGCATATATATATATATATATATATATATATATATATATATATATATATATATATATATATATATATATGATTAAATGATCATGGTTGGCTATTTATCGATGTCTAAATTGTACCTATTCACTCACAAAGTAAATAAAGTCCAAAGGACTTTATGTAAACTTTATGAGTGATTAGGTAAAATTTACACATCGATAAATACCCAACCATGATCATTTAATCCCTATAATTCCAGTTTTCTTTTCTAACATCCGATCAGCGGATTTAACCAACAAAACATTTACTTTTATGTACATCAAAGTTTTCTTTCATTAGCCTCTTAACTGAGATAGAATACATAGCCCTATCTTCGCTAGGCAAGATTCATTGATCAACTCTTTATACTGTGATATGGGGTAGAATGTCATAGCGGGTCATGCCAGTGATATAATGTTATGATCATTATTTTAATATATAAAAAATGGTTGTTGTGGTTAAACTAGGAGTATTTCCCTTTTTTTTGAAAATTATGCTTGCGTGTAGCACGTGTTGTTATAGCAACGTCGTTGTTACTTTCTACGCATTTCGATCTTTCAAAAGCAAAATTGTGTCCATTTTTAGTGACATCCCTTGGTTGACATATGACCCTGACCTTTAATTACCGCTGCTGTAACATGTTGTCAATGTGAAATGCAACAATTTTCGACGATTACCTTCTTAAACCTGACATATGCCTTCTTCAGCAAAAAGGACGAGTGTTGGAATGCAGCAAGGTCTGTGCAATTACATTGTTTTAACTTCTAGTGGTCGATTTTAAGCTGTGGCTTGTCATTTTTGATCAGAAATCACAGGAGTGGGTGGGTGGGAGCTTGTTGTTATTATTATTAGGGTGCAAGGTGATGATATAGATAAAACTTCACATCAAATGATCTTGTAACAGAGAACCAAAAAGTAGTCAGCAGAATTTATCGATGTGTAAAAAAAATTCCAGATAAGTATCACGTGACTGTTTACAGCCAATCAAAGCACAGAAAACATTATAAAAATTGGAATTATATATATATATATAATTAATATTTTGTTAATATCACATACAGAAATGCATAATACATAATACTTGCTTTTTCAAAGCATTATATAAACTTGCTTTACAAATAAACATTAAAAACCATATTAATTATTGTGGTAAGATATATATAACAACACCTTTCCAATAATCATTTTTGTTTTATAGTCATCTGCATTGTATATATTATTATTAATAACATTTGGGTGTTGTGAGTGAATAATGAAATATGAAGGAGCATAAATTGTCAAATTAAACCTCACCTGTTCTTGTTTTCTCTGCAACAACTGTCCATTTGAAGATAAAGAACTTTGGGCAAACTGTCTTTCAACATCAAAAATACCTCCATTAAAATTGTTATCATCAGATTACTTGAATAGCTCCACTGGAACATATCAAAGAAGCCATATGTTCCGATTCCATGTACAATGACACCAGTTTGATGCATTTTAAGCTTCCACATGGAACTGGTGTACTTACTGGCATACACAAAATGTGGAACATATGTCTTACTTTGATTCATTCCATCAATGATAACTGACAGGTATTTTGATGGGTATGATCTGGCCTTTGTCTGATGTTTATAATATTTTTGTCGTTCAGCACTGCAAATAAAAATATATAATAAATTGATGAGTAAACATAGTGTCATTTTATGAGTATTGTTTTTTACATGCGTATAAATGTTTTAAATAAATTAAGGACTGGTATTATAATGACCTTACTACGATCAAGCAGAACAATCCCGAGTGCTATAAATAGCTATGTAACAGAAAACTCCAAACATGTATTACTACGCTCAATTAAGATTTCTGTCTTTTAATGATGCAAACAAAATAACGTAACAAATAATTAAAGTCTAAATTATAAGAGTTTAACGTTGTTTTATTCTGAGTTTATAGTGGTATAAACTGTCAGTTGCTGACTCACACAGCTTCGGGCATTATTTGCTGTGTGAGTCAGCAAATGACAGTTTATACCACGATAAACTCAGAATAAAACAACGCTAAACTCTTAAAGGAATGAGTAATAAAGTTTTGATATTCCACCAAGTATGAAGGAAAAATATGATGTGAGCCAACAATTTCTCTGCAGTTCAATGCTATTTGTTGGCTTTTCCTGCTTCATGTCAGCTGTTCAAGTCTCCGTGTTATATTATCAAAGAATATGATCATGCACACGCTTAACATTAACAAATATGTGCAGTTTAAAACATCTGGGGTGATGCTGTAAAGTTAGTCAAGTGTTCCCTAACTTGTTTCACCAATTGTAAGATGAAACCCGGAGCCAAATAAAACACTGATAAACCAAATATCTTGATTTTTTGGCTTCAATCAGTTCTGATATAGATATGGCTTTAAAACGATATGTTCATATAGGAAATAACCAAAAGTTTTCCAAAATACATCGCCAATCTGATTGCTGTAAAAATTGTAATGACACAAAAACAACTGAATTATTTATTAATAAGAACTAGAACTTACGTTTGTTTCTTCAAATGACAATCTCGTCTTGCCTTTAGCATCTCCAGTTCTTAAGTGTTTCTTGTCTTAGCAATACTTATTTTGATAGATGTACATATATTGCATTTGGAAAATCTTGAATTCTGTAAGTACATTTTATACAAATTAGTTAAAAATAAATGCCATAAATAAGATCTTGAAAACAATATTTATTAATAAATTTATCTGAATATTTCTGATATTAATAACATTATTACCTAAAATATATTCATTCTTTACATTGTATGATTTATAAGAAGAATTTATCATTTTACTGATAATATTCACATTTGATGTACTAGATTTTCATTATGTTCATTGCTTTTAACTAAAAAAGTGGGCTATAATTTGAAGAAAATAGTTTTAATGTATTAACTTTGTAGATCTTGTTACATCTGTGAAGATCTAATAAACTGAAAATTAAAAGGGTCATTACCATTTGACAACTAATCTAAATTAGTATCAATACATACCGAGAAAATGTTATACAAGACCTTTCATTTTAAAAACAATCATCAAAATCAAAACAATATTTATGATTAAAGTTTATTGTCTGGTAAATCTACAGATAAAATATGTTAAGTGATTTATTAAATTACAGTGTTGGAAATACAGTTTGCCACTTTGAATTGCAAAGATACCTTTGGTATTCCAATATGATGCATTTCTTTCCTCCACAGCCTCATGAAATGTGACAATGAAATCATCAAATTGTTAGGAATTAGTCTGTCTTCATTTTCTCAAACAGACTTGTTTTTGTGCAGCAACTGGGCAGATAAAATTTCTTTGAGTCTGGCAATTTTTCGGCATATTTGTTTGCATACTTTTGGAGCCATGCTATAACTGCCATGCTTTGAACACTTCTCCTGCCTAAACAAGATGATTTGGGCACAATCACCTTTTCTTGGTCTAAGCAAGAAATGAAAAAAAGCGTTAGAGCTAAAATGTTTCTCAATATTTATCAAGTGGTTTGTTGGGTACAGACAATGAGACTGTCTTATCTATTTATCTGTCATATTATTATACAATTGGCATGGTTTCCCAGTTATTTGATTTTCATAATATATATATGGTAAGTTAGGGTTATGTGTACAGTATCTGCCTGGGCTAATTAGGGTCATTGATCTATGTTGCTTTGGGAATAAAAGCTTAGCTTTCCATATTTTTGAAATTATATAGTCATTAATGTGCTTAAACTTATGCAGAAGAAATGCAAAACAAAGTCATACATTAGCTTCATACTTACAACATTATACGACAATCTTCAAAGAAACTAATGCTTAATATGCATAAAGAATGGGAATAAAAAAGGTTCATATTCCTTATACTTACTACAAAATTTTTTCCTTATGGCATAAAAAGATGAACTTGGTATTCCAAGAATTAGCTGGAAGGCCACACAAGAGACAGTTTTTGTTCCAATAACATACAGGAATTTCCAATTCATTTCGTTTTCACAGAATCTTAAATAAAGAAAATAAATTAAATAACAAACATATGAATGAAAAATATTAGGTGTTTTAATTAAGAGAATTTGAACGACACCCAACCCCTTACAGCTGCTACTACCTGTAAAAGTTACACTAATATTGGTAGCATTATATACCCATCAAAATTTATAAACGATGAACACCAGCTGAACTAAATAATAATTGACACTCCCACACACTAAAAAATGATCATGTTAAGAAGGGGGCAGAAATGCTTAATCTTGGTTATATAACAGGAATAATGGTCATCCTATATTTTCTGCTCGAGTTAATTATCAATAGTAGTTTATGCAATGGCATATTGTAAAGAAAAATAAAACAGTAACAGGAATAAACAATGTTTCTAATCATCTGCATTGGACATGCTAATGTTGCTACATTTGAACTGTGCTGTAATGTTGTTGTTGTTGTTGTTGTTGTGGGGTTTAACGCCATTTTTCAGCACACGATAGGCCATATATGGCGGCCAGTATTAATGGTGGAGGAAGAACCCGGGAAAACCCCGGAAAGAACCACCGACCCACGAGAAGCTACTGGCATGCTTTCTCACATATCTACATTGGCTGAATCTGAGACTCGAACCGGCGCAGAGAGAGGTGAGATGGCAGTGATCCGTAACGGCGAACGCTTTAGACCACTCGGCCACTCGGTGTGCTGTAATGATAAACAAAGAAGTGTCTCATTTGGATAATAATAATGTGTGATGTTTAAATGTTTAATACATCACATTCCCTAATTACATTATTTTTTATATGGAAATCTTACATAGAATGTGACCAAAAGAAGTCGAGTAGCCACTGTTTCTGTTCATGGTTTGACATTGTTTGATATGATTCCTTGCCCGCAATATATCAGCTTCACATAGTGAGGCCACACACAACATTGTGGTGCAGCATAAAGTGGCAAGAAGCATATCAACTGGAAGAATTCTATGTCGTCTTTGTTCTGGAAAGGAAATTATTATAATTATAATTGTGACAATCATGCAGGTAAATGAACAGAACATCAAATGTCAATTAACCTACCCATATTTTGTATTCTGATAATAAAAACATCCAGTTAATTTTTTAAATTTTAGTTAACAATAATTATGATACAAAATAACTTCATCGTTTTAATATTAAAACCATCTATTATATTTTTAACCAATACGATAATAACATTAACAGCAATGAGCTTAGAATGTTAGGCGCCATTAAATTTAATTTTAAGTAATTGTGCTGAGGAAAATAGATCCTGCATGTTCATTATGGCACCCATGTTTGATGTTTGGTGATCACAATTTAAAATTATCACCAAATGTATATAAAGAAATTGGTTAAAACCATAATACCATAAAATTTCTGTTGTGAACAACGTTAATATTTCTTCTCATTTATAATAAGTAACAACAAAATTTTGTAGGTGGCTGCCATGGTGGTCACATCTGATGTCAAATCCGCAACATATAATTAATATGCTATTTTTTCTCCGCGTGAACTTCCATTTTAAATCATTACTGGCTATGTCATTATGGTGAAATGGGAGCTACGTGTTTTGTTTGCCAGAAGTGCTGTTATATTGCAAAATATTACATACGCTGTGTTGCTAAATTGTCTTCAAAGTCACTGTCATCATGTCCCTGCTGTAATGCACTATTGCGACCCTGCTTTCCTGAAAAATTAACAAGATTTTAACATGGTAAATATAAATACTTTAATTTATATTGCATTATATGATTCTTCATCTTTACTTTGATGAAAAGATTAATTATCACTTCATGTTTAATTATTAGTCAGTATTTTGGGTGGATGTATTTTACCCGAGCTTTAACGATAAGACTATTACAATTCTTTTCAAACCACACTTTATATCTCGGTCATTTAAAATATTCTATTCATCCATGTGTAACTTGTTTGCAGTGATCTAAGTTTATGTCTCTGACATTTGTTTATTAATGTAAATACTCACTTACAAGGATACCAGCTATACTGAGCATTGTACTTCATAAGAAAAGTACTAAATAAAACTTGTCTACTAACAAACTAACGTGGTGTCCTGTACAATTTATGATTGAGTTCCATACAATATCACATGTCAATATCTTATGTTTATACTCTCTTAATGTTGTGGACCTTGATAGATGAAGTATTTTGTAATAATCTTCATTTGAAACATCATGTTAATTTGTGTTCTCTGAACTCATAGTGTGTCACTGAATACTATGCAAATTGCTAACACTGAAAAATCAATACAATTAATTTATTTTCATATATATATATATATATATATATATATATATATATATATATATATATATATATATATATATATATATATATATATATATATATATATATATATATATATATATATATATATATATATATATATATATATATATATATATATGTATGTACTGGTCTCAGCAGGCTAATTCCCCTTTTTAAAAAAATCATTTCTGTAGTATATTTCTTTAAACTAAAATAATTCCTGTATACCAAAAAATGAGCACCAGAAGTGATTTTCATTAGCTAAAGTTATATTGTATGATTTAAATGTATGCATATGATTACTGAAAGTGAATATTGTGCAAGAGCAAAAATATAAAAAGTGTATATTATTATTATTTTTTTAATTTTTTTATTTATGTAATAAAGCAATGGAAAAATGAACATTATCCATAAATCATGTCACGTAACTTCAGTAGCAGACTGCTGTAGGCCCTTTTCTCAGCTCAGTATTTCCACGTTATTCCATCAATTGTCACTGGCACTTCCTTGTCTTTTTACAATGGTATCTCTCCTGAGTTTACCCTCAGATACAACCTTAACTTTAATTATCATTGTTTGTTTATTACTTTGTTTAATAATTGCATACTTAATTACGTTAACCTCAAATGCTAATAGTGAAATCATCTGACCATGAATTTTTAAAACCTGTTAGACTAACGCAGCCATAACTAAGGCACTTTTGATGTCAGTTACGAATTTCCTGAATTGAATACCATTCTAGAAAAGATATAATGGTGACTTGAAATAACTTTGCGATTATTTGTTATGTGGATGTGTTGTTATATATATATATATATATATATATATATATATATATATATATATATATATATATATAATAATAATGAGGACTTTGTATAGCGCCTAATCTTTAGAAGCTCTAAGCGCTTTACAACATTAGACAACACCTGTAAGATAAAAAACATATAATGATATGATTACAAAAACAAACACCATGACATTCGAAAACATCAAACATGCTGAGAATATTTAAGGTAGGAAACATTATTAGGTCTTTAAGTTTGTTCTTGCAGTCAAAATAAGTGAGTTTTGAGAGCCCTCTTAAATGTGATCACTGTGTCTTTGTGTCTATGTTCAGTGGGCAATTCATTCCACATTGCTGGGCCCTGGTATGCAAAAGAACGCTGTCCATATGACTTTGTTTTCATAGTTGGAATAATGAGTATACGATTGTCAGAAGAGGAGCGTAATTAACTTGCTGGCGTGTACACATGGGTGAGGTCAGATAGGTATGTTGGACTAGAGTCTGACAGTGAAATGTAGCACAGAGAACAAATTTTGTGTTTGATTCTGGATCGAATGGATAGCCAGTGTAGGGTACAGAGCAGCGGGGAGGTGTGCTCTGATCGTGGTACTCTAAGTATGATCAGAGCAGCTGTGTTTTGAACTTTTTGAAGTTTCTGGAGCAGATATTGAGATGAACCAGACAGAATTGAGTTACAATAGTCTAGTCTTGAAAGTACTAATGAACACACAAGCGTTTTAAAATGTGAGAGTACTGTCCAGAGTAACACCTAGGTATATATATATATATATAATTATTCAGAAGTCAATATTTAATGTATTTTGTTTTGTGCGTTAAATTAAATATTTTCCCACGTTTTAAAGGTTAAAATGAAAATAAGTTTGTTTATAGGTTCAAAATTTGACTAAAAAGACAACAACAGTTTAAAAATAACAGTAGGTAAAAATTTAATGATAACAGCGAAGTACATTATACTATTGTTTTACTCATCAATAACTATTTAATTCTTTTCAAAATATAATGTGAGAAAGGCTCAATTTACATTAGAAATTAATAAATACATATACTGAATCAATTTATATGCATTACTGTTTGATAGTATTGATACTGGAATGATTTATGGAAACTTGACTTAATATTTTGTTTATTTGAAACACTGTAAAGAAATTTTGGTTAACAAAATCTAAATGCGATAACTCATATAAATTTTGTTCTGATTTTGGCAAATAACTATCTGATGTAAATTTAAAATCTGAAAAGTATATTCTAATACTCTGCTTTCAAAACAGTAATAACCACTAAAATAAATCGGGTATGCATGTTCCATTGTGTTTCTTATAATATTTCACATGGACTGAATCAGTCTGATATTTTGGCCGAATCAGCATGTAATTTGGGCCGAATAAGCCTATAATTTGGGCCAAATAAGTCCATAATTTTGGCCAAATAAGTCCTTAATGTGGGCCAAATAAGTCCATAAAATGGGCAAAATAAGTCCATAATGTGGGCCAAATAAGTCCATAATGTGGGCCAAATAAGTCCATAATGTGGGCTGAATCAGCCACGGTCCACATCAGTTTGCATTCCTTTTTATTATCTTCAATAATGACATTTTTTTTCCATAAATGTTTCTGATTTTTCACAACTATATTGATGACAAACACTTGCCTTCTCTCAACATGACTATAATATTATGAAATCTACTTTTTCAAAACGAATTACAATACCTTGATAATGTTGTTCAACGACAATTAAATAAATGTATATTATTTTCATGTAAAATGACTTTTCTGCATTAATTTTTTTACTAAAAAATTATCAATTGGGTGGAGGGGAATAACTTAAGTGTGTATGGGAAAGCATGTGTATTTTAGCATTGTCTTTAAACAACATAAACATTTTAGAAAACAAACAATTAACAACAAGAAACTAAGAACAGAAAAACAACAAAATAAAGCAAAAATTAACATAAAATGAATAAAATAAAATAAAAAAATTAACAGGACCCCCCCCCCCATAACTTATGATTGTTAGTACTATACGACATTTAAACTAATTGTTATATAATAGTTTATATTCGGTAAAATGTATCCAAAGAGCTAATGTTTCTTATTCTGTAATGCAACCCGACTTCTACAAAAAATTGTCTACGTCTTATGCAAACGCTTGCAATTAGAACTAAAGAAGAACATATATGCCTGACTATAATCCACAAATATTCGACGCAAGCTTAATGTTAAAAAACAGGGGCACGAACGTGTTATGGGGATAATCTGACACAATTTTGTCACCCAGTATATTTTTCCTTCTGGTTATCGGTTTTTTTCTTCTTCTTTTTTCTTTTTTAACATGAAGCCCTCATCCAGCAATAATGCTATAATCTAAAGAGAGAACGTGTACCACAGTTTTCATAGCTTGTGCAGAAAATCGGGGTCCCAGTCCAGCATGCAAGCTCATCAACGAGAACTTCCGGTGAACATGAATCAGGAGCAATAAAGGTTATAATCATTGCTATCCACAGGGGCTCGTTACAAAGAAAATTTGGAGTATCCGTCCTTGAATCAAGGGATGGGATTCTAACCTGTAACAATATAACATTATAACATTGTAACGAGCCCCTGTGCTGATATCTGACAATCATTATGAGTGTTGTTTGTCCTTTGTAGAACACAGAAGTTATGAATGTTATCCATAGAAAACAATGTATTGAAATTTATTATAAATATATGGTTTATTTATTTACATATCTCCAGACCTGGTTTAATATTCGTGAAAATGATTTGTTCAATGATTTGGCGTCTTTTTTTCCTCGTAGAAGATTGGATGTCTTTCCTCCATTGTTGCACATAGGATGTCCCCGTTCTCGAAATTTAGGATTAATGCAACTGTCAGCAGTTCAGAGGACAAAGAAAAATTCTTGATAGTATTTTGGTTAAATAAGACGCAGGATCTCATTTATTTTGACAGTATTATCACCTTTACTTATTTTGTCTGCAGTGCACTGTCATATATGCCTTGAACACATTATTGTAATAATCATTGTTTTTGGTGCCGATAACTATTTATATTTCAGGTTTAGCTAGATCTTGATCTCATTTAACTATAGCGTTCATTCATTTTCTACCAATGTTTAAAATAATTATTTTTTTCAGATTTTTTTCTTTCAAAGTATTCATTCATAAATTAAATGCCAAATTATGTGTTACTGCAGATTGTTCACCCCATAAATTTAGTCCACATTATCATTAATTTATCTGCAGATACATCTTATACTTGACGCCTCCTTTGACTTCGCAATGCAGCTCAGCAAACTTCAGATCTTCACTGTTTTGATGACCAAATTTGTTGTTTAAGAAATTGATATCAGTTGCCATCATTTTTCAAAAAATCGTTTTTAGTGACTTTAGCCATTACTAGCAGCAGCATAGAAATGGAAAGATGTGCACAAAATAAAAATGATTGGGAGACTTTTACGTCAGAAATCCTGTTGAATTTTAAGACAATCTACTGTGCAAAATCTTGATACCTATTCCTGTATGATGGCCCTTTTCTGTCACGTGTATGACATGGTACACAGTTGCTGACAAATTGAAGTGACTTTGTTTGAAACCCAACCTGCTTGCCATCATTAGGAAAAAATGGAACTTGAGTGAATAAATGAGCCATTATTCAGTATTATGCTATGGGATGCACGATTGGTTTGTCATATGATTACCACATCTTGCAGCCTACATTGTCAGATGGAATCAAATTGTCATTGCTTGTTTGTATGTATCATGTGATTGTTTTAACTCTGACATATAGAAAAATCTTGGCCATGATTTTTTTTGGGATCACGTGATCAAGCAGTCAGAGAACTAGCTTAGTAAAAGGTCAAATTTATATAAACTAGTTTTGATTCATGTGTAGGCTTAGGAAGAGACTAAATATGTTTTATTCATCACAATAAAATGATGGTTAAGGCCTTTGATCAGTGAATCTTGAACCAGACAATATGTAGAGAGATGGTTCAGAGAACTAAAAATACTGAATTTCAATGGCTGATTTGATGTTGAGGCAGATATTTAATGTTGACATATCTTGATATACTGGCACTATTAAAAATAAAATGTTTACTTGTCATCATCTACTTACAATTCCCCACAAACATTATTTGTGCTGTGTCTGAGATGAGCAACAAATTGCAATGGCTACTAAAATGTAAATATTAAGTATGTTGCTGTGACTAGAGTGTTTTGATTGAAACTTGGAGCACTGTAGGATAAATTAGCTTACCACAGGATGAAGCAGCTATTTGAAACAGTCAGGTTCTCAGCAAATTCCATGCTTTTGATAGAGATTGCACTTTGATTTACCACCGTAACATAACTAGAACATTGTGTTCCTTTCATACTTATTTCCAGGTGAAGTCATTTCTAACATGTATTTTTTTATATTGATATATGTTTATACATATTGCTAATGTTTTGCCTCGAGTGATATGTCAGGATCCATGCTGAATAGCGATGAACATAAAATGATTGCAATATGTCAAGATGTTACACTGGAATATGCAAAGAAATGAAATTTGACTTCCCTATGCTTCAGTTCAGATGAAAAGAAACTATGTTTCCTGTAATCTAACTGGCCCTTATAATCTTGCACTGGATTGTTTTCTATTCATCAGATATTGCTCTTAAGCAAACATTATTTTCTGGAATGTAAACATCTGTCTGTTTGAGACTTTGTTGTCTTTTCGATTTGGAAAATATTTCTTTTAGTAGAATACTGAGTTTAATACAATATCAGTGTTTTACAGTTTCAAATAAAAACATTTTGCTAATGGCATAAAGTATATTCTTCTGCTTTTTATTAATTTGGAAAAAGTATTTTAAAAAAAGCCAGTTGTAACTAAGTTTTTACTTCTTGACTTGGTTTCCCTATTTTCCATTAATTTAACTTTTTTGGCTTGGAAAATATACCTTTTAACACCCGCATTTAATGTCATCATGGACTGAGATTTTTGTGTGTAACCTTGTTACTGAATTTATTGACACATTTTTTTCTTTTCTTTTCAGTGTTCTGATCCAGTTGCTGTATTATTATCCATGATGCAGTCAAATAACAGCTTACCTTTTTAATTAAAACAACTAAGTAAAGCTTGTTCCATTGATTGGAATCATAACTTTAACCTTTAAGAAAGCATGTTAGTGTAATGTTAATATAAAATATAACTCAACAGGCAATTGGGTAATTTTTTGGAAGTAGCTCTTCAAACTTTAACATTGTTCAACATGTTCTGTCATCTTTCCAAACAAAGTTAATGCACTATATGCTTTAAGAAGGATATCCCATCAGAAGACCATGGGTTCAGCTGATGTAAAGGGCATTATCTACCTGTCCACAAATATGCTGCGAATATATGAAACTGTTCGAGCAAAAGCAAACAAAGACAGTGACGCCCTTATTGAACATTTATTAAATCTTCATGTGCAGTGGGCACAAAGGAGGATAGGAATTAAAGTTGCAGAGACACTTGCAAAGAGATTCTATGGAATAGAACAGGCAATGAAGATGAATTCAGATTCTCTTATGGAGCATTTGATCTCGCTTTACAATGGGTAAGTTCATTTGAGAAAATTTACTTTTTGGGAAGAGGTATTAAAATTTGGTATGACCATATATATATTCAGATCAGATCAGGGCCAGTGTGAGACAATACAGCGACCTTTGTGAAACAGACATTTAGCTCCCTTCCCCATCATTAAAATATTTGGTGATAATAAAGCTTGCAAGAAATTGATGCAAATTATGACCAAATAAAATGATTTTCATAGTGAAGAAAAAACAAATGGTTTAGTTCATTTTAGCTCACTTGACTGATTTTTGCACCCCTTTTCTTCTGTGTTTTTGAGCCTTGCTGAAAATGTCTCCTTGTGTAAGTACACTGCTTACATGCACACTGTAGCTTGCACTGGCCCTGATTCCGATTTAAGTCAGTTCATGATGCAAACAGCATAGCTCCAGATCTGCTTGAGGATAATGCTTTTGTAGATAAGAGTCTTTGTTGTTTCATATTGATTACTCCTAGCAAACTGCATAGACTCAGATCTGCTAGTGCATTATGTGATGGCAGATTTGGGTTTATGAAGATTTTTGCTATGGTTACTAAGTTGCTGTAGAATACAGGTTATTTTGATAGTTATGGATAGACACATACATCAAGATGTTTTAGGATTCTTCCTGCCCCATTGCTATACTGAATACAACTAAGGCAATTTACTGCAAAGAAGCAGTGCCCTATATAAACATCAAGACAACACTGGCAGGCAACATAAGTATCAGGACAACACTAGCAGGAAAAATAATCATTCTGACAACATTAGTAGTCAACATAATCATCATGACAGCACTGGCAGACATTATACCAGTAATCATCATGACAGCACTGGCAGACATTATACCAGTAATCATCATGACAGAACTGGCAGACATTATACCAGTAGTCATCATGACAGCACTGGCAGACATTATACCAGTAATCATCATGACAGCACTGGCAGACATTATACCAGTAGTCATCATGACAGCACTGGCAGACATTATACCAGTAATCATCATGACAGCAGTGCCAGACATTATACCAGTAATCATCATGACAACACTGACATGCAACAGGCTCTTATTTCCAGTTTATGTATGCTATTGCCTCTTTAGAAACGTGCTCTCCACTGCCTTTCGATATGTAAAGTCACTTGTAACCCACATTTCTTCAGAATTCAGAGAGTGGAAATGATAGTTCTGCATTGAAAAGAAGTCTTGCAAAACATTAAATTTGACAACCCATTATTATCCCAGATAATACTGAAGCAGTGCCTTATACAATCATCATTACGGATGTACCATTTGAAAAAATCTCTGACTTTTTAAGGGAAAGTTGTTTTATATAACAATTATAACCATATGTTGTGAGCTTATCTTAATGTGTCATCTTAATCAGTTCTATTTTTCTTGTTGTACTTCATGATTACATTTATTTGGAAGGGTATGTCTTTCTAAACAATTTATTTAATTCTTCATTTTGACAGTATTCTAACTTTTACGTTTAGTTGGTACCATGTAGCTATTATGCTGAGGTACCATAAAATGCCACACATGTACATAATGAAAGCAAAATATTATCTTTCTCAATTTAATGATTCATCATTAAAAATTACAAACTAATGTAAAGGCTGGCAATGTGTTATTGTTATTATTTTAAAATGGAATATTTTTGGGTTCGTTTAGCAAATATATCTTGATATATTTCAGGTTTGCATCAAATTGTCGTTCACTTTAAAATTACCTAGGACACCTGAAAAATCACATATTCTTTGATACATGAACTTAGTATACAGTTTTAAAAATAAGATTTCACATGTATATTTTTTTTAGGTCTGCAGCACTTGTGTAAGTTGCAGAAATAAGTATTCACTGAATTTCCTCTATAAATAGGGACTGTTTGCTATAGTTTACTTTCATAATTATCCCCATGCCTTGAGATACTGTCTTTGGTGCTGTCTGTCTGTCCATCTGTCCATAACAACTTCAGATCCTAAACCACTAGGTGTAAATTCACAAAACTCTCTAGTTATTTTCCCCTATGGAAGGGGTGCACGACCCCCAGATCCGGCCTGTGAACGTGTTCTGTCTGGCCCTCAGGGCAAATTAAAACAACACAAAAATCTGGCCATGAACAGTAATTATATTAAAGAAATTAGTGTTTGCGGCCCTCGAGTGGTCTTAGAAAATGCAATCTGGCCCATGGCCGGAAAAGGTTGTGCACCCCTGCCCTATGGTTACTCCATTGGTTTCAAGTCAAGGGCCTCTGTGGGATGGGGTGAAAGGTCGGTTGTACAAAAGTTTCAGTTGCAGTGAATACATTCTTTATGTTGCCATAGCAGGAAGATGCATGATGTATGTGAAGGATTGTTCCTGTCTTTGGGGTTATGGGTGAATGCTGGGATGAGGGAGGTGAATAATGCAGTGAAAAAGCATGAGGATTTGTGATGTTGAGTCATTACAGTTGCTATATTTTTCTATTCAGAGAATTTGATGGAGTGAAGGACGAACATGCAGATGTTGAGGATTATTCCCAGGATGTCTCATCAAGTTCTAATAATCCTGACAGCTTCTTGTCACACTGCAGATCAAAAGAGATAACATATATGAATAGGTCAGTGACTTCAGATCCATTAAAAAGTTCACATTGTAGAACAGACAGAGATCAGCTGCCAAAGGAGTCATCACATGTAACAGATACTAGTACATTTCCAATCATAACAAATAATAGCGTATTACCATCAATTCGTCGCTCTAAGGCTGCTGGTGAAAGGTTAAGCAAAGGTCTTGGGCATTTTGAGATGTCAAGTGAATATACAAAAGTAGGCAGAAACAGAAGAACATCCGAACAGCTTCACTATCCAGTTTCCATTGGCACTACATTTAATTCAGCATATCAACCCAATGGTAAAGATTCAGAAACATTGAAACAGTCCTCAGATTTATCAGCAAGAAAAGATGCCTATTCATTGCACAATATGTCCCGTAATGAGACTGATGTTCCAGATAACATGGATACACTTCCTGAAGACTTTGTTATTGTGAATATAAAAGAGGAGATGGATACAAGTAATATTGAGCTAACTGGAATTGACCACGGGGATAAAGTAGGAAATGGAAAAGCAACAAACAGTATACAACAGATGACAGGTACAATTAAAGAATTGCTGAGTACAAAATTTTTTTCGTTTAATTTTGAAATTTTTAGAAGTTTTAGATTTATGACAATGTATGTGGGCAGAATATGGATCTCAAATTCAATGGGATACAATTTATTTCATGGTCAAGGTTTGCCATGTCACTGGTAAAAATCTTAACCCCAGGTGTTAGATTTCCAGGTCCTAGCCACACATGAGGGAGACTCTTCGTCTCATTCACTGCATACATTATTTTTTAGTTAATACTTTGCTGAATATAAAAGCCTAACTGATGCTTGCATGTTACAATATACACAACAATGATGTCAGGTGAATGATGTCACAGAGGTAGTACATGAACTTGTTTTCCCAGGAAAAGCTACAGGTAACTTAGGCCTGGAGGATGAGAACGATTTGTCTAACCCATTAAAACTTGAGATAACTCTGGTGGATGAGAAAGATTCATGTAACTCTTTAAAAACTTTGTGTAACCTGGTCTCATTAGCAAGAAAGATCTTTTGAACCCAGTATAACTCTGGTAGGTGAGAAAGATCTATCTAATGCATTTAAACACGTGATAACTTTGATGGTTGAGAAAGAGTCTGCATTTGAGAAATCAGAATTCAGAAAGAGAAACCTCTTTCCACTAATTAATTCAGAATCAGAAAGCAGAGCTTGTCACCTAAGCATATTATGATTAATAATTGTCTCACCTGCATAGTATGGACATTAATTGTCTTGGCAGCATATTATGGATAATTATTGTCTCACTGGCATTTTAGGGATAATAATTGTGTCACCAGAATATTATGGATTATGATTGTCTCACCTGCATTTTAGGGATAATAATTGTGTCACCAGCATATTTGTCTCACTGGCATTTTAGGGATATTAATTGTGTCACCAGAATATTATGGATTATGATTGTCTCACCTGCATTTTAGGGATAATAATTGTGTCACCAGCATATTATAATTGTCTCACTGGCATTTTAGGGATATTAATTGTTTCACCAGCATATTATGGATAATAATTGTCTCAAATGCATTTCAGGGAAAATAATTGTGTCACTTGCTTATTAGGGATAATTGTCTTCCCTGCATTTTTGGAATAATTTTGTCACCTGTTTATTAGGGATAATTGTCATACCTGTATTTCAGGGATAATAATTGTGTCACTTGCTTATTAGGGATAATAGTCTCACCTGCTTTTTTAAAATAATAATTGTGTCACCAGCATAATGTGGATAATAATTGTTTTCCTGCACAAGCATGATTATACTCGGGTACCAGTGGTAGTATTGTTATCATCAGTATTGTCTTTTTTTCTCACAACTTTTACCCATGCAAACATGAGAATGTCTTGTTTACTGATAGGAATATTGTGTAAATACCATTTTGTTAGAAATATCCACAAAACCTTTTGCAGAAATTGTCTGCAAAGCATAAGAATAAACTTATGGCTAGCTGCTTCCATAAGATGAGACCTATGTATGGGTCGTAACAATTTTGTTTTAATGATTGTATATTACAAACAGCAGATTCATGTCTGTCTATGAAGTCCTTCAAACTATCCATTGCATTTTGTAAATTTAAGGATCACTGAATATACTTGTGTATGTGATGTGATGAAATACTTTTGTTTTGCCTTTGTAAGCATGGTGAGACATACATGTCAGAAAGTAGCCATAATTAACATTTTCTTCAAAAGGCAGGTCCGTCTTTTGACCTGACAACTACAGACCAATATCTGTACTAACCTTGATTTCAAAACTTTTGTGGAACAAGTTTATAGTCAGTTATGTAATTAGATAGTGTCATTTAGCCTTATATTTAGTTCTTATGTCCTGTCACAGCTGTATTAGGATCAACTGATTGGTATCTTTTTTTATTGACTTCCAGAGAGTTTTTGATTTTGTGAATTGTAGACTACTCCTATATAAACTCAGACTATACAAATGTACCCTGTAATGGTTCACATCATTTTTGAATAATAGAACACAGCTACTTAAGACTGGTTCCAATATATCAATGTCAAAGACAATTTCTGATAGTGTATCACAGAGATCTCTTTTGTGTTTGTCATATTTCATTAATCTGCCATTGAGTCTAGTGACTCTAATACATATACTGATGACACAATATGGTCCTCTTCCTCAAGCAGCTTTCATGACTTTGAAACTGATATAAATGCAGACTTGACAAATGGGAATTATTGGTGTTCAACTAATTATATCAGAATCAACCTAAGAAATATAAAGAATGTTATTTGGTTGAAAGAATATGTTCAAAATTGATGCTCTCAATCCAAACGTCACTTAATGGAGTTAATTTGTTTCATGTGAGCAATTGAAAGCTTACGGACTTGATGTGGATGGATCTTAATCTTGGTTTGGATGAATCTTAATCTTGATGTGGATGAATCTTAATCTTGATGTGGATGAATCAATAATCTTGTTGAGGATGAATCTTAATCTTGATGTGGATGAATCAATAATCTTGTTGAGGATGAATCTTAATCTTGATTTGGACGAATCTTAATCTTGATTTGGATGAATCGTAATCTTGATGTGGATGAATCTTAATCTTGATGTGGATGAATCTTATTCTTGATGAGGATGAATCTTAATCTTGATGTGGATGAATCTTAATCTTGATGTGGATGTGGATGAATCTTAATCTTGTTGAGGATGAATCCTAATCTTGATGTGGATGAATCCTAATCGTAATTTTAATGTGGATGAATCCTAATATTTATGTGGATGAATCTTAATCTTGATATGGATGAATCTTAATCTCGATCTTGATCCATTCATGTACAAAATGTGTGCTCTAGTATTTTAAGACTTTTCTCTAAAAGCAAAAGAATTATTATCATTGACTATGTTTGTACTATTTAGCGGCAATGCTTGCAGCAAAGAAATTGATACATTTTCAAAACTACAAACGAGAGCATTACATTTGATTCTTGATGCCAGAGTCTGTGTACCATCCTGGTAGTTGTTTAAAGAACAAAAATTGGCTCATGATGAACCAATAGTCACCTACCACAAATGTATTTGTATGTTCAAATCTGTTTTTAACTTGTCTCCAGAACACATTAATAAAAACTGGATATTGATACTGTCTTAACTTGGTATAAGTCAAGATTGCTGGATACCAGCAAACTCAAAATCTTAATATTTTCAGGGGTATTACTATGGAATTCGGTACTGGATAATTTGAAAGTTAAAAGCTGTATTGAAGAATTTATAAATGGTTGCAAAAAGTACCTTTTTGAACAGCAATTTATTTTAAGTTCTTCCGAGAATGTAGATAAATTACCTCTTGTCCTCTGTGTGTGTATTTAGGAGATTGAGATAGTGAGAAAGTAAGTGTCATGGAGTAAAATCAAGTGCTGAATTTGTGAAGTATGCACAAGATTTAAGAAAAAGTTTGATCATTTAATTTTAAAAAAGATTTGTTTTGAAGGATGCAGTGTTAATACAATTAAGTGTGTTACCATCTTGACATTATTATTATTATTACTATTATTATTATTATTATTATTATTATTATTATTGTGATTGTGATTTTGGTGGTGACAGTGGTTGCATCAACTTTGGGTTCAATGTATTCTAAGATTTTGTAAGTCAGATGCAAGGGGATACATCATGGAACAGATGCAGGTGGGACACAGTTCTTTGAATCATTTGTTGACAGTCCCACTTCACAAGTTTAATGTATTTACTTCTTCCTTTTTCTAGGAGTCTGTGACAGTGAAAATAGCAACTTTACATTATCAAATTCGGTACAGTTCCAAGATCTCCAGCAAAGCTTACATGGAGGAGGAAAAGCTAAGATGTACAAATGTTTTATTTGTCAAAAGCAGTTCCGCACACTTAGTACATACAGATACCATGTTCTAACCCACAAAACTCAGCAAGGTTTTACATGTAGACTGTGCAGCCACATCTTTCCCCGCCTGTCCTTGCTGAGGTTCCATATGAGGTCACATACAGGTGAGACGAAGAAATAGATTGATACATTTAAAAATTTTACCGTATTATTTGGAGTTTTTGTTAGCAATACTTTTCCATGTGTCATGATGAATCTGAATCTTGATGATGATGAATCTTAATCTTGATGTGGATGAATCTTAATCTTGATGTGGATGAATCTGAATCTTGATGAGGATGAATCTTAATCTTGATGTGGCTGAATCTTAATCTTGATGTGGATGAATCTGAATCTTGATGAGGATGAATCCTAATATTTATGTGGATGAGTCTTAATCTTGATGTGGATCTGGATGAGTCTTACTCTTGATGTGTATGAATCTGAATCTTGATGAGGTTCAATCTTAATCTTGTGGATGAATTTTAATCTTGATATGGATGAACCATAATCTTAATTTTGATTTGGATGTATCTTAATCTTTATGTGGATGAATCTTAATCCTATTTTGGTTGACCTGGATCAACCTTTTCCCTGACAAGGATGGAATAAATATGCAATCAGTCTTTATCTAACCAACACATCTTGGTAAATTCGGATTTGAACGAGGACATGAACCACATCCTCACCATCCTTCACATTTATGTTTTATTGTGAATTTGGACAAGTTGGATCTTGCTTCTTTTCTTCAGTTCCTAACTCCTGTCAGCCTTGTTATAATATCTAGCACAATGACTGGATTGTTGATGCCTCAGATTAAGTCTTTATTTAGAAAGATCTGGTAAGCAGCTAGTTTTTCTTTATCATTTTGGACAACTCTGCAGGGGTGAATAATCTCACTCTTGTGGAACCAGATCAACAAAAGTGGTCCCCCTCATTGAATGAAAAAAACATAATGATTCCTTGATTAATATGTTTTGGTTAAATGGTTAAAATTATGCCCTTAAAACTCTTGAATGCAGGAGTGTCAATGGGCTTCATTCCCTGGTCCCCTGTTGGGTGTTTTGCCCTGTTCTTTGCTCACTCATTTTGTTTCTCAGATGAAATCTCTTTTAGGTCATGACCTGGCTCAGTTTACCTTAATCTGAATCGTTGTTTTCAATGAAGCTGGTATCTTATAGGATTTGCTTCCCAGTTGAATTAGTTTTAGTGTGCAAGGGGAACAAACTGCATGCAAATGATAATTGAGCTCTTAGTCCTCTGGTTATTTTGCCTTCCTGAACTTTTCTGATTATATATAATGACAACAACAACAACCATGACCAAACCCTGCAATGTAAGCATCCAGTTGTTGGTTCTGCTTAAGCTTATGCTGGTTAAATAAATGGAAGACCAATGGCTAACTAGCTGGGAAAAGGGAGATGATTTATACGAGTTTCTTCTCTTTGTAATCTCTGGAATGACAAATTTAAGCGGCTTTTTGATTATGAATCACCAGATAAAATATTGGATTTTATTTAAGAATATGGTTTATTTAATACATTTTGACCCATTGTTTTAAAAATTCTATATTTTCTATCTCTGTATTTTATTTGATATACATTTAAAAAAAATTGCTATATATGCTGGTTGCTTTTTCCATTTATCCTGTAGGTTTACATGTTTACATTTGTTTTGAAGGGTTTATCTTCCAAAAGTGTTTTGGAAATTATGCACTTTTACATTTTCAGAGTTTGCTGTTTAATTAGCACTATTTAATACAAATAATACTTATCAATCATAATGCTGGCCTATCCCCCTACCCTTCCGATTTCTCCATCTGTGAACAGCATGCATATCTGCTCCTGTAGTAACCGACAATTGATGGGATTTGGTACTAGGTCCTCTATCAAAAACATGTGGTGAACATTTTTCTTTGCTTGGGACTGGTGGATTTATGAGGTGATGGACATAGTCCTGATGTATTATGATTGTTAAGTTTTATCAATTAAGCATAATTACTGCAAAATTAAGTTTCTGCAGTTACTAGAACAAAATCTTATGAAAAGTCAATTACAAATCAGCTTCATTTCCAGCCAGTCATCATGGGTATGAATTGTACCTTATATTTTTTTTTAAATTAAGTTTGTACAAATTATTGCTTTCAAAATGAAGAATTGTTAATCAAATACTTTGTATGTGCTTTTTTTCATGGTACAATTATTTTCTTTTGATAAACCACTAGTTGAAGACTCAACCAGTGTTGATTATGCCTTGGGTACAGTGGGACCCCACACAAGCCATGAATTTAAGCACTGATGCAAATTAAAATTGCCAAACAAACATTGATACTACAGAAGCAGTTATCACTTAGTCGCCTTAAATAGTGTCATGCATCATAAAAATCTTTGACAGGTCAGTTGTTGAAAGACTTCAGTCAAGGCCTATATGGCTCTCACAAACTTCCATGGCCAGGTTAGGACTTAAAAGTCTGTATACATACAAAATATTAACATTAAAATATAACTGATAACTTGAAATATAAATATTTATTTCCTTTTTATAAAAACTTTCTTTAAATAGTAAATATTCACACTATGATGTCTATGCAATAAAATGCAAGACTGCTTGTGACAAGACTGGAAACAACAGACTTTGACAGTTCATGAAATAAAGAATCGATAGATTAAAGAAAGTGTTATGTAATTTTAGAGTGCATAACATAAAAATATAAAAGCATGGTGCTGATAAAAGTGCTTTGGTGAGGTGCATAGTATAAAACTATGCAGAACAAGCACTAGGAACTGAACATCTCTTTCTTTCCATCTCACTCAGTCTTTTATGACATGTCCAGGTGTCTTACAAAATTAAACTTGCCTGAGCCAAATATGAGTTTGTCCAGGGAGTTGGATAACTGACATGAAAGCAAAAATAGTTAGGATTTGCAATGAAATACCTTTTGACATTACTCAGGTTTTTGAAAATACATTACAGAAAACAACACAAGTGCCTCTGCAGTTCATTTGGATGATTTGGAGAGGGGCACAACAGTGGATGGCTGTTATGAATCATTGCCTGGGGAGTTGGAGTGGATTAATGAAGATGAAGACCAAATATCAGTTACCACTGATGATAGTAAAGACTTGGAAGAAACTGAGTCTGACCTTGTAGACAGCAGACTTGACGAGTGGAAAAGTAGTGGCAAATCTGCATCCACCAAAAATACAGACAGATGGGCTGTGAACCGATTTCAAGGTTTGTGAAATAAGACTTTGTTCTAATAAATGTGTAAGGTTTTGAAATGTCCCAGAATAATAGCTAACATATTTTTTTATATTTATTTTGGTTTTCTTAAACATATGTTAAATCACATTTTGCACTGTGCTGTTCCATTCAGTTTTCAAAGTCTGAAACAACTGAGCTGAAGGATCAACGGAGCTTATGGTACAGCCTTGCCTTCTACCATTTATTATGTATTGTACTGGGGCAATCCAACAACCACAACATACTCTAGCATATATCTTGGGCTAATAAAAAATCACAATGTTCTGCTATACACATGTCCTCTGCATGAATATTTTGTGGTTTTGCAGTCCATGTCCTTTATTAATTCTGCTGTGAACTTGTTAACTACTTAACAGTTGTCAATCAAAGAACATGGCATGCATAGTCCCTCTTATTGTCTATATCAGCCGATAGTTTGTAGTCCTCTTGAACTATTTATGCCTCTATTGCTTCGCTGCAGTCCATGACATTTTACACACTTTATGAGGGTCATTAATAGATGATCAGATTAGATTTTCAGGTCACAACAGCAGGCATATGCATCTTCCTCCAGAGTGCAGACTGGATAAGCTGTTATGAAAGTCAAACCTTATGATGTACATAAATGGATAAATCCAGGTTGTGAGTTGTAGATTGCACAAGTCTGCATTACATCAATTTTCTGATTTTGTTCTTGCATGTTTTTTAACTTGTTGGAACTTTTTTCTTGATAAAATCATATTGGCATAATTAAGCACAAACAAACTCCACTTGAGATAAACAAATGAAATTCGGTAGACATAATTGTATTGATATTTAGATGACCGGATTTAATGCACCAAAACTTGTTTGTACAATTTAGCAAAGTCACGTGACATACTCAATTTTGGAAGCAAAAATAAATGATCCAACTTGTTAAAACTATTGCAGCACATTTTTCACATGATTTATAAAACTGTGAAAAATCTTTGAATTTTAAAAGGTAGATTTATCTTTGAAAAATATTTGAATTTTTTGTATAATGTCCTTAAATGATGACAATTCTTCTTGAATTAATTGAGGGAATAAAGAATATTAAAACTGAATTAAATATTATAATTTAAATTCAGAATTGCTGTTATTTAAGTCTTTTGTAAAATTAATTTTGTAACTAAATAAAATGGGATACAGCTGGGTGGATCAAATGACACACTACCGATAGTTGTGGAGTAATGTACCTTTGCTTTATTGGAACACCAATACCATTTACAAATGGATGACTAATTCAGAAAAAAATCTGACCTAATTAATTAGGAATAAGCTGTATTTAGAATTTAGATTGGGAGAGTGACCAACTTTACATTGGATATTTGTCTCTGCAAATACAGAAACATTTGCAGTGAAAAGCAACTGAGAATCAGTTCACAGATTTGTATTCTCTCACCTTGACCTTATTTTTTGGAACATCAACAACAAGCACTACTTAACCTACCATCTCGTCTTAACCTGAAACATTGACAGTGCCCCTCCAACTGGCAGCTTGGAATGTCAAGCTTTGTACTTATTCATGTAATGATAAACAAAATAAAATTTGGAGAAAGTTACTTTTTTGTCTGCAGTGGAGGCCTACATGTCTTACAAACACAGTTCAGTTTAATGATGGTATCACTGACTGCCATTAATAAATTCTAGGAAATGAATTGGTAGGTATATATTTATTCTTTTGTGGTTGCCATCGATAAAAGTAACGTTGCTAATGAAACAAAATGCACTGTGGATAATGTCGGTAGTAATTGTTGACATTCTTACCATGTATGCTAAAATGAAAACTACTAAAGTATTTTCTTTAAACAGATGCAGGAGTGCTTTTATCTTCATTTTTCAGCATATCTCGAAATGTTACATATTTTGGACTTGTTTATTTTTGTGCCTAATAAACTTGTAAATTATTTTCACAACTTAATTGGAGATGCACAGATTTCCCCACAACTAAAATAATCCACTATACAATATATGCTGCCTTTCTGCAGTTATGTAGTTAACGAGTTGCAGCAGTTTCATATTTCTTTTATGCTGTAAAGGATTGGCATATATGTTTATTCACTGTAATTTTCCAGCAATGGCTTTGGATCCAAGTTCAAGTTTTGCTGATGGAAGCATCCATGGCAAGACCATCACAGATGAAAATGGGATGCAAAGCATCATGACAGATGTGGCTTTATCATTAAAGCACAGTACCCCTGATGGTTTTTCAACTCTAAATCATCAAACAAAAATACAAAATTGTCAAAAGAAAACTAAAACTGACACCTCCTCTTATGTTTGTTCTTCCTGTGGGAAAATATTTGCCTACAGACAGAACCTGAAACGCCATGAGGAGGGGAAACATAAGGGTAGTTACAAACATATATGCACATATTGCAGTAAAGGATTCCATAAAAAGAGGTCACTGTTGGAACATATGCAAAGCCATGCTGGCATTAGGAGTGAACAGTGCTCAAAATGTGGGAGAGAGTATTCATCTAGAGAGACCAGACAAAGACATGAAAATCAGTGTGAAGGCAAATACAAGGAGAATGTCTGTATGGTATGCAAAAGTTCATTTTCATCAAAACGTGCATTAGTGGATCACATTAAGGGGAAACATACCAAGCAAAACAGATACTCATGTGAAATATGCTGTGCTACCTTTAGCTGGAGGTCATCTTTACGTCATCATAGAAGATTTTGTTATAATGCATCTTCTCAGTGTTAACAAGTCTTTTTTAAATGTTTTGTTTATGACAGTTTTGTATACACATTCGTGATGTTTATTTGATAGATGTTTGCACAAAAATAACAATGGTAATGTACAGTGCACAAAGATTGTTTTAGGGGTCATAGACTTGGTCATATGCATCATTTTGTGTACATAAAAATGGCAGTCTGTTTAAGCTAAGAATTTTCCATTTTGATAATGGTTTGTGGAAAGATTTAATATATGTACAAAACTCAATACATTTACTGTATGAAAAAATACATGAAGTTAGGCAACTTTTTCAAACATTCTTGTCAAAGTTGCTTTTTATGCAGGATAATCATACATGCTATTCTTGTTGCATAGTTTGTGTTGATAAAAAATAATCTCATTTCTTCATTATATGTAAACTGAATTTCTTTCTGAATGACATAAAATGACAAATTAACATTTTGATGTGATCCTCTTTCTTATTGACTAGTATCTCAATTGCTGTTTTGAAATAATAGCTGTAGAAAGTTTTATGACAAATGGTAAATAAACTGATGTCAAAAATTTTTTGTGCACTTTGAAAAAAATTTATTACAAATCATATTTTTAAGGAGAGTGACTAATATCATTACTGCCCTCATGCCTCATCCCATTACCTTTCTATTAGAGAGACTAATGTCATTACCACCGTCATGCCTCATCCCATTACCTTTCTGTCAGAGACTGACTAATGTCACTACTACCATCATGCCTCATCCCATTACCTTTCTGTCAGAGACTGACTAATGTCACTACTACCATCATACCTCATCCCATTACCTTTCTGTCAGAGACTGACTAATGTCACTACTACCATCATACCTCATCCCATTACCTTTCTGTCAGAGACTGACTAATGTCATTACTACCATCATGCCTCATCCCATTACCTTTCTGTCAGAGACTGACTAGTGTCATTACCACCATCATGCCTCATCCCATTACCTTTCTCTCAGAGACTGACTAAGGTCATTACCACCATCATGCATCATCCCAGGGAGCCAAGGTTGCCCACTTGGACTCATGATCAAACTGTTGCAGGTTCTGTACCCGACCAAGCTGAATGACTTGGTGTTATCTTTGTGAAAGGCGTTTAACTCCCATTTCCTCTGCATGATTAAGCTCATGTTGTCGTTGTCTTAGGTTGTATAATAAGTAAGATCTGTGCATATTAACAAAATGATCTTGCATCCAAAACTACATCCGTCATTCCGATTTGATGAAACCTGGTTAACAGGTTTCTATCCTATGTATCTTGCATGATTTTAATCATCAACAAGACATATTAATTCTGCTGGCAGCTTTGAGAATAAGTTTAACCAGACTATAGTAAAATAGGTAACTTGATGTAAAGTTTGGGAGATAGTTTACATATATTGTATATTATTACAATACCATGAAAGCCTGCTTAGTGAAATGGTGAACTGTTGTGCACATTAGGTGAGCGATATCAGGCCCACTTGACCTATTATATTTTTGACATGGAGAATATAAACTTGAATGTAGAAATCATTTTAAATTTGAATTATATAATACATTTTGTTCTTCAAAAAGTATGGATTTATGTTGAAGAATTTGAACTTTAAGAGAGGAGTTATTCATTATAAGTGCAATATTTTTTGTTTTGGAAATACTTCTTTTGTGGAGAAATAAATACACTTTAACATCCTAAAGTATTATGGTCTGAAGAATAGCTTACAAAAAACAGTACAAGTAATGTCTATTGTATGATTTTGATGCAGTGTAATGTGACATTTAATTTCTTCTGTATGCAGAGTGGCAAGTAAGACAAGGCATTACAATTGATTTTGCTACTGTGGAACCAAGGATCCTTGCTCTGAACCTGAGAAAATTCTATGCTGAAATTAGAACCAAGGAGGGAAAACTTTTGACACCTGTTGGCCTGCGGGGAATTAGATGTGCCATACAGAGAATTATTATGGCGCCTCCATACAAAAGAACAATCAATATTGTATCTGACGAAGAATTTCGACCTGCAAATCAAATGTTTGAAGAAAGATGCAAGTTGTATTTAAAATGGAATGATGCTGCGCCAAAGCACCATCCTAAAATAAGAAAAATGGACATGGAAAAACTTAGATTTTACTTTCAGCCATCAGAGTCACCTGAAATTCTGCAACATACAATTTGGTTTCTTCTTTTTTACAACTTTGGCAGGAAGAGGCTAGAGAAATGGAATTGTATGAACAAAGGCAGTTTTTTCATTAAGGTTGATGGCAGTGGACGAGAGTACTTGACATACAACATGACTCAAAGTCATCAGCAGTTGCAAGATTTGTCATCGCCTGCATTTTGGGATAATGATGAAGAACGGGCCTATGGGTCTAACAGTGATGGTTCCCTTGATATCATACAGGTGTACAAATTTTATCTCAGTAAATTAAACCCCAAGTGTAATGCCTTGTTTCAGCGTGTCAAAAAGACCTGGGAGGTAGATGGAATTTGGTTTGATGCTGCCCCTTTGGGCAAAAACTGTTTAAAGGAATTCATGAAAAATATATCCAGAAAAGCATCCTTGTCTTATATTTACACCAATCATTGTGTGCGTGTTACAGCAATTGCTGATATGTATCCAGAAGGTACTGAACCAGTGCAAATTCTTGGGATTTCCCAAAAAAGTTAGAGGAATCTTTGAATCGTGATGTTGAAGACTCAAACTCTGTTACAAAGATATTTCTTTATTGAAATGTCAAGAAATAAAATGAATGTAATTTTCAGTCTTTTAAGTTATACTTGGCTTCGTTTGGGTCAGAATGGCATGCAGACCTAACTTAGCTAGGGTTCGTCTTCAAGGTCTCATGGATAGGATGCTTGTCTGTTGAACCCCAAACTGATGCATGTACTGATGTACTTGTTATTCTTTCAGATAGGTGTCAACCTGCAATAACATACCTGCCAAACAAAACAAGGCCTCAGTAAGGCAGTCAATTTTTATTTTGTAAGTTGGATCAGGTTTTAGTAATGTGTAACAAAATATCACGTACTGCTATTGTCAAGTCAAACGTTTGTAAAGTTTACTTGAATCTTAATTAGCTCCATTACAGTTTCACTAGCTGCACTTTCAAAACCTATGGAGCTCAGTATATTCTTGGTATGTTAACTTGATGTTGGCCTAAATCTTAAAAAAGATTAAATTTCCTGTGGGCCATTGTGACAATAATCATCTTTCCTGCCGTTTGACATAATCTAATAAACACATGATGTCGAGTAAACGTAATTGTTGCTCTTCCTGCTTTTTTCCCTAGAATTAGAATATTCCGTTTAATTCATCTCTACTACTATAACATTTTAAGAGGTTTATTGTCCCTTTCATCCTGACCTATTGCTTGTTGGATGCCACAGTACAAAAACATGATGCAAAAGCTTGATCTTGCAGATATTTTGCATCACAAAATACATGCAGTTAAGTGTCTGAGGTACTCCAGTAAAGTTAGTCTAATTCACTGAATAATTCCACTGAGGCTAATATATAACCCTGATCCAAATCCAACATGGATAGGCCAGTATCTGGATTTTTCCACACTGTGTTATTTCCATAATTTGTGCTTTTATTCTGTAAGTCTGTATTTTAAGCATCATTTCCATAAGACTTAGGGCAAAATTGTAAAGGTTGGCAGGTCTGCAATAACGTGTATTTTTTTATCTTGAATTAAGATATAACCTGGTCACATTAAAGCTCATAAATATTTTCTATTGTTGACGATTATTTTATATCTTTATTACACCACTTTCAGAGTCTCAGATTCAGCCTATGTGGGTATGTGAGAAAGCTTGCCAGTAGCTTCACGTGGGTCGGTGGTTCTTTCCGGTGTTTTCCCGGGTTCTTCCTCCATCATTAATACTGGCCGCCATGTATAGCCTATCATGCTGAAAAGTGGCGTTAAACCCTACAACAACAACAACAACACTTTCATATGACAGACAGTTGATTAGATACTATGAATAAAAAAAACTTCTGACTTGCAGATCATCATTACATAAATAAGATTCCGTCAAACCTTTAGCTTGCAGATTGTGATTACGTAAATAACATTCTTTCTGTCAAGGATGATAAACCTATAGCCAGCAGATCATGAATACATGACTAAAATTCTTTCCATCAAGAAAATGAATAGGAAGATTTCTGTTTTAACAGAGCACTGAATGCATGGAAGGAAATAGGAATGGCATGTGTTCATGTATTATGGGTAAGTTTTATTCTACCTAGTAATTTTCCTGACTTCTCCTCTCCCTTTCAATGATGCAATCACTGATTGGTTCTATTTAATCTGGATCATCTGAATCAGTGCCACTCTCAAATTTTTTACCATATCAACCATGCTGTATTATATATATATAGCTTTAAAAAAAAAAACATTGGTTTCTCGGCACAGACATTTAGACATCTTGACTAGTGATTCCACCTGTCATGCTTATTAAATATATTTCTGATAAAGTGTGGGATAAATTAAACTGTTGAAAAAATTTCAATTCAGACTGGATTAATTGTCTTTGGAAGTAATGCACACATCCTTTTTGGTTTCATTTGTGTTATCACTTTCATCTATATTTGTTTTTTGATGGCATTTGTGTCATTTTCATCGCTAGTGTTTTTTTTCTTCAAAGTCAATGGGCTGTAGTACTGTGGGTACTAATGGGGAAAGTGAAGGAGTGCAGCTTGAGGGAGGAAGACATCATCAGTTTGTCTGCTTAATTCATGATATCAGTGACTAGCTTCTCTGGGTATCGCACTTTACATGGTTCGTCAACCAAAGCGATCTAAACTATCACTATCTGCGATAGCCCCGACTACTTACTCAGCATCGGATCGTGATAAACTTTTCGTGACTGAACCAGTAAGCCTTTATCAGACGGGCTGGACATCCAATTGACCTATCGCCAGTTATCATTCTGTTCGATTGACCAATCAGCGAGCGCTATTATACACACCTCCAGGCACTGTTTACGTCCGCCATTTTCCTCCAACAAGCTGCTTCTGTCGATATCGACTCGGCTATTGTATATATTTACACACTTTGCCTGGAGAAGTCGCCCCAACGATCATATATAGTAATTCTGAGATATAGCCACATGGTTAAGGCTTTATTTTTTGTTGTTTTTCTTCAACTTAATAACTTATTAATTTTATAAAATTTGCAATTTTTCAACTTTTCCATTT
This sequence comes from Sinohyriopsis cumingii, assembly GCA_028554795.2. Lineage (NCBI taxonomy): Eukaryota > Metazoa > Mollusca > Bivalvia > Unionida > Unionidae > Sinohyriopsis > Sinohyriopsis cumingii. Next base: position 110,630,006 of record CM068838.1, on the reverse strand, counting down.
GATCAACTCCGCTTCTGTACTTAACAAAAAATAAGTGTTATTTGTCCCTTTTGCTCTGCTCTTCAAATCATTAGATGCATTTTAATAATATTTGTAGAGATAGTGTTATCAATATTTTTTATTACATTTACATCTAAAAATGAAACATGCGTCCTAGATGCAGTACAAGTAAATTTAATTGTCGGGTGAAAATGATTTAGGCGAACAATCATTTTTTTTTCAGTTCTTCAGTTGAATGCTTCCAGATATAAATATGTCATCAAAAAATCTAAACCAAAGAAATGGATTAAACTTTTCGTTTTGAATAAAATCCTTTTCTAATTCACCCATGAAAGAGAAGAGTATATATGAGCCATATTAATCCGTATTATTAAATTGAAAGTAATTATTTTCCAAGATAAGTTTTTATTATTTTACAAATATCTTCTCTAAATAGTGTGCTATTATTAGGATTGTTATCAAGAAAATATTTGTACGCTTCAATACCATCTGCATGCGGAATGTTGGTATATAGTGATGTTATATCTAATGATACCAGGATTAAAATTATCAGATAGATGTGGAATAGACTTCGACTTTTTAATGAAAGTAGTTGTATCTTTAACGTATGAAGGATGTGATTTCATTAAAGGTTGTAAAACACTATCAATAAATTTGGATAGGTTTTCAGTATATGAATTACAATCTGATATAATGGGTCGTCCTGGAAAATTTAAAGGTAAATTATAGTCAGGATTTTTATGAGTTTTTGGTAATATGGAAGGATGCCGTGAATAACAAACTTCATGCAATCAAGCCAACTCTAGGAGAATGGACTCCTTCCTACAGAACCATGCGTAGGGAGGAGGTAGTCATTGCAAGAATCCGAATTGGTCATACTTGTATCACCCACTCCAACATGCTAAAAGGTGAAGACCCACCAGAGTGCATTTCTTGCAATGAACCATTCACTGTTAAGCACTTTATGATAGAGTGTTTTGACCTGCAACCTACGCGCGATCGTTATTACATAGTGCATGACATGATATAACTTTTTGATACTATAAACATCACTCGTATTATAGAGTTCCTGAAAGCAGTAAATATTTACTCTAAACTCTAACTTTTATGCTGTCTCCTTGTGCAGTTTTATGCAATATATATACCGTCCCTTTTTAATACCTTTTCATCATTTTTCATTAACATACAACATTTACACACACACACCCCCCCGTTGATCGGGAAGCTTTATTTTTCACCGTTACCATCTTACTGTTTTAATTTCAACTTTTGTGTTTTAATATCGCTGGTCGATATGAGACTTATTATAATTTTTAAAAGATTATACATATAACATTTTGTTTGGCACTAAATAGCCTTACAGTGCTGATGCGCCGTTAAAAATAAAATCCATCCATCCATACGTACATACATATATACATACATACGTACATACATACATACATACATACATACTTACAAATATACAGGCATACATACAGACAGACCTACATACGTACAAACATCCATACATCTTTCTATACATACATACATACATACACACACACACACATCCATCCATCCATCCATCCATCCATACATACATACATGTCTACATGCATGCCTACACACACACATATATATGTAATATTTGAGTCGAGTACCAGACTCGCGACCAAAAAGGCGCTGGTTCTAACAATCAGATCAATCTGTGTCGGCTGCCGTGCTATATTACTCGGCACGAAACATTCTACTTACCAAGTTACGACATTACCTGGACTTTTAGGTACTTTGCTTTCCCCTCCAAAATGTAATCAACATCAAGAGGATAAGAACTCCTTTACCTGCTTGGCGTCAATTGCTCTGCAGATATGATGTTCGGTTAACCGAGTGGTGGGCCTTTCAAGTGGTTTTGTAAACAGCTGATAAACCAAGACATATCGATATAGTGGCTCTATACTGAGACACATATTGATCCATCAAAGTATGAATACAACTCAAAGGTAATCATGGAGTGAAAACTACAGACTGAGAGATGCACATGTCAAAATATCGCGTAAATTTGAATTTATTGTTTGAAAATATGAATTAGCTAAAAGAAGCTGGAAGAAATAGAGGTGTTTCCGATCCTTTGTTTTTGTACTAAACTAAATTTGTCCCATGACGTGAATATGGCGTTACGGCAACTTATTTTCACCATATATATATATATATATATATATATATATATATATATATATATATATATATATATATATATATATATATATATCATTACTTAGTTTAAGACCACATAATCGCAACAAAATTAAGAACGAAATTATGTTACAAAGTACTAGTAACTTATTTCCTGAAGTATAAGCAAAATGTGTATTAAGTTTTACAGGAATCGTTTGTAAAAGAAGAAAGTAATCACATTCATAAAGGTATGTCTACACTACATACAGCTTAAGTCGATAAGGACTTGATCTTTACAAACAAATCACACGTTCACAAAGATTCGACAATGTGTGCAAATTTGGAAAATGAATATATCTGTGCGTTTCAAAATGATCTTTAGTGATTTTGGAACAATTTGAGCTAATAAGATTTTGTCATATAATATATTCATCTACAAGACAAAAGCTGCAGCGACTCAAATTTTAAAATAAAATTGAGAGCAAAGTGATTTGTTGATATGCGAATTCTAAGACGATGACCATAATAATTACCAACTTCATGTCAATCAATCAAAAACTGCTGGATTAGTTTCATTTACTAGTTCCGGCTGGCTGGATGGATGGAAGAATGGATGGACATGTGGATTATTATATTTTACAAACATCAGAGGCAGATTATACAAAATAGCAATATTTACTTGGGTTTTTAATATTGTCTCTATGTTGTGTTCATAAGTCATATTGCTGAAGAAACCTTATTGTACGGTTAGTAATACCCATAAGCATTGTACATTCCTTTCACCAATCATCCAATTAAATACTAGTTTAAAGTCCGTAGTTGAAAAAAGGAACAAACACACAAACAAAAAGAACAAAGAAATGATCACCTAAAACTCAATATAGCTTATTGTAGTGATCAAACCATTTTTACCGAACAATTTTAAAGTTGAGAAATTGAAAGCATCAGCCCCTCCTTATATGACATGTAGATTCTAATCGTAATACAAATAATGAAGTAAAAGATGATGTTTCAGTATCCAGTCTAAGATATCAAATTTATTGCTGTTAATACCTTTGTCTTGTACTTATTATATTTGGGTTTCAAGAATACTGTATGTTGTACAACACAGACCAATATTGTAGTACAATCACATAGTTGTACTTATTATATTTGGGTTTCTAGAATACTGTATTTTGTACAACACAAATCAATATTGTAGTCCAATCACATAATTGTACTATTTGTACTGATTATATTTGTGTTTGGGTTTCTAGAATACTGTATTTTGTGCAACACAAATCAATATTGTAGTACAATCACGTAATTGTACTTTTTGTACTTATTATATTTGGGTTTGGGTTTCTAGAATACAGTATTTTGTACAACACAGATCAATATTGCAGTACAATCACATAATTGTACTTTTTGTACTAATTATATTTGGGTTTGTAGAATACTATGTATGGTGCAGCACAACGCCATATTGTAATACAATTACGTAAATTCTACTCATTTACAGTCGGTATACAAGGCGCCATCAACTTCTTGTAGCTACATTGGAGAATTCGTATAGATGTAGACAATTTACTTTAAATTATTGGTGAAAATCAGGCAACAGGAATTGGTTCATTGTTTCGGAATAGTAACAAGGTTATGCCTATATACAAACGATAATGTAACCAATTGCGCGTTGTTTCTCAAGCAAGTGTGTGGTGTTCACAAAGAGGAACACTAAACATTTACAAATTTGAAAATATCGGAAATCATATATTTGCTATGAATGTAATGCTCGAGAAAACGTAATGTCAATAGTTCGTACGACGCATGTACAGACGTGTGCGTGTCTGTAATATACCATCTAAATATAAAAAAAACTATATGTTATCTCTTTGTATCATACAATAATTGCATTTTCCTGTCTCCTCTTCCATGTTATCTGTTATATTAGGTTACCTTATGTTGCTTTGTGTAGCGGTGGGTTAATTTTGCTCTTCAGTGTTGTTTTTTGTTGTTGTTGTTAAACCCGTCTTTCTTCAAACGTCAGTAGAACCCAGCATTTAATCATAGCTTTTACGTATTTTCAAAAATTTCCAGTAAGATATATCATCAATGGTCACTTAATCAAATAGTATATTCATATTTACTGTGCTGTGTGTGCTGATTTTCTTGTAAACCTCATGTGCAATCAAAGTAACGTCACGATTTTATAGAAATAAAGAGTCATACATAGTTAATATGTAAGGAATTTCACCAGTTTATATTTATCTAAACACACCTGTGGATGTCTAAGGTGGTATCAACTTTTCGTAAGCAGATATAGGTTTCCCTTTGTAGGACAGCATGGCAATAAGGCACACATACATCAAGCCAGAATCGTAAACGTTTCTAATTTGATTTCATACATACATACATACATACATACATACATACATACATACTTGTATAAGAATTTTCGTTGTCACTGATACAGGTTTTAATTTCAAATCTTTGAGATATCTTGGACCTAAAGTGGAGACCTTTGCTATAAAACCTAATTAGGATTAGAGTCTCTACTGTTGTTTGAGCTTCTTGAAAAGAAAGCATCCTTAACAAAACAAGAGAGAAAGACAATGTTGGCTCATGTTTCGTTTTGTTTCAAAATTCATGTTATATATAGCGTTTCGTGTTTGTTTGGTACATCTTTCTCTGGTTTTGACAGGACATTAAAAGCAGTACAGATATAATAATCCAGCTGGAGTGGAAATTAACAAACCTTTAGCTTCAGATATTTTGCCTTCGTCTGAGAAGTGTTCTCATACTGAAACTGTTTTTATTCAGGAAGTAGAGCGTAGCTTTGTTAACGTTCCTCTCCACCGTATCAATGTGGTGTCAGACTTCGTCTTAGAACCCTTGACAGCTGGAGCATTGATTTCTTTACCTATTCAGGTCATTGATTTATTAATAGACAATAACCTTGCTGCAGATAAGCTAGCAGTTAGTCAGCTTATAATTAACAAGCCATGTTCTGATTAAACAGCGTATCCTTTTGAAAATGAAATCCCTGATTTGTATCCTGCTTGTAAAGGTACCAGACATATGGCAGAATGATCTCTTGAGAATATTGCTGATCAGGAAATTATCCCTTTAGCTGACAACTTATTTGGTCAGCCTTTATGGGAAGTCCCGTTTTAATATTGTCTCTGTATTATGTTTATAATTGCTAATGCTGTGGAATCATTGTTGTAGGGCTAGTAATACCGTAATCACTGTAAATTAGTTTCATCAATCATCCACTTCAATACTAGCTAATGCGAAGTTTTCAAAAGTTTGACTCGTGAAAATACATTGATTAGTATGTTAAAGAACTATTCTATCTCTATAGTATTGATATCTTAAGATGTAATCAATAAGGTGTGTGCTTTGTCTCAACCCGGCATATTTCATAGTGACATATATGTCAGGCGCTTCTTCAAATCTGCACATTTCGCCTCTTTTTTGGAAACAATTGCCAGTAAATCGGTATGCTCTACTTTGCTGGTCTTTGATGAATTATTAGTGTGTAATATTGATTCTTTAGTATAGAAAAAAATTGTCTGTATGTATTCATGTATGTTCTATCAGCTTTAAAAGGGGCTTTTAAACCACAACCACTAACATTCATAGAAGGTTCAATCGATAAAACGAGGACAGTGTTCTCACGACAGGTGTCAAGAGCTCCAGTAAGACCCGTAACAAAAAATGATTTACTGCCTGGTTTACATCTAAATTCATAAAAGTACCCTATGAACAGGAAATATATTGGACATTTCATCTGAATTAGTCGTTCAAGGAAGAAGCTTAAATTACGTCAAACAAACTTTAAGACCTTAAGTGGGTATTTGCAGTGGGGGGTCTCTGTTCCATAGACAATCTCTAGCTCCACTGGAAAATAATCTTAAACATTCGTAGTATCAAACTATCAATGTGGATTATTCCTAATGCCTGAATGACAGATAACACAACGCACTGGTGACCTATATCTAACTCAACACACTTCGCTTTCAAATGGAAGTCGTCTGCCGTTGGTTAACGTGTGCTTTGCTAATAGTAAATATTAGTGGTTACGTGATCGACGCGCCTTGGAAGTGATCGCAGTTGAATGTATTTTAAATTCTTCTGCTAGTCACTGTGGTTCATTTATTCTACATGTATGCCTGATAAGAATACAATTATTTCAAGAAAGTTTAAGTTGAAGGCACGTTGTATATCCGTTGAAAAAAAATGCTGTATTGAAATTGAAACACAACTTGCAGTCTCGAGGGTCGGTGGTTCTTTCCGTGGTTTTCCCGGGTTCTTCCTCCATCATTAATACTGGCAGCCATGTATAGCCTATCATGTGCTGAAAAATGGCGTTAAACCCTGCAACAACAACAACAACTTGCAGCCTTTATCAAGAGGCCACAAGTTATTCTATTTTCTTTCCTTACCCCAAAGTACAGACCTAATTAAACGGTGTATATTCGTCATTCACTGTAAGTACTTTATACGTACAATTTTCTAACTAATGTCTCTAAAATAGTCTATGAATTCTAGAAAGTGAAACAAGGTACTTTAGGCTAAAAGAACTGAAGCTACTCGTTCTAACATACATGGTAGACTAGACACAATTGCTGAAAGATTATTATTACATGGTGAAATATTATGAACATGCTGGTGAAGCGTTATTTGTTGGCTTGTGTGTGCCTGGGAAATAACGGTAATGTTGGTTTATGTGGAATTCTCATTCAATTGGCGGCATTATGTAACCAGTTACGTGAATATACACAGGAATATAAATTAAAATGGATTACTGCATCGAAAAGGTTCGATATTTGTATTGCTATCGCCTAATATAACTGTACGCATAAAGTGTATTTGATGTGTGCATAATGCATGCATATATTGAAGAGTATATGAATTTGTTTAGGTTCGTTATGATAGCATACATTCTCTCTATTGCGATTATATTGGTGACGTGCTAAAGACACCTTTCAATCGTCCTGCTGCCAATATAGTTTTAGCATGATGGATTTATACCTGAAATAGTTTGATCTAGTTTATTGTTATAACAAATATTTTTTATTATAAAGAGTGTATTGCCAATTGGTTTATGGACTCTAAAATGTTTTATGGAAACAAAAATACACGTGCTTCCTCAGTAGCGATTAGAATTTATAATGTAAACTGCAGTTCACACCAGTATGTATGAAATTACACTGGACAACAAATTTTTACAAAAGTCATGTTACTGAAATAAAATTAGTGAATTCTTATCAATTTTTATGTGCTGAACACGAATATGACAGGCAAATTGCAAAATTGGCTCTAGTTTTTTTGTAATCTGCAAGAAATTAATGTTTGCATAACGAAATGCATTCCAATAGTAAAAGGTCAACTATAATAGCCTACCTATAAAAAATCAAGTCATTGACTACATCTTAGATTTCTTCGCCTGTCTCTTGTACAGCTGTTCGGGAGCATCTCTGAGGAGTGTCCACCAGTAGTCAGCCAGCATTGTAGTGGACCATTTTCCCTGGTATCTTTGTTCCATTGTTGCGATATCTTGATGAAAACGTTCGCCGTGTTCATCACTAACAATACCACAGTTGCTAGGAAAGAAATCCAAATGGGAATGAAGGAAGTGAATCTTTAGAGACATATTGCAGCCAAGTTTCTTATACTTCATCAACATGTCTTCTACTAGTTCCTTATAGTTTTCTGCCCTAACATTTCCGAGGAAGTTTGTAGAAACTAGGCGAAAAGCATTCCATGCTTGTTTCGCGTCACCTTCCAGCAAGTTGTTGAACCGGTCATCTTTGAAAAGCTCTCGAATCTGAGGACCCACAAAAACTCCCTCTTTAATCTTTGCTTCGCTGAGTCGAGGGAATTTTTCATGCAGGTATCGGAATGCTGGCAAAGTCCGGTCAATGGCTTTCACGAAGTTCTTCATCAAACCTAGTTTGATGTGAAGGGGTGGTAGCAAGATTTTCTGAGCCTCAACCAGAGCTGGGTGTTGGATATTCTTCTCTTCAATGGCTACATTCTGCCTGTGAGTCCATTCCTTCCTCATGTAGTGCATTTCCCTTGCTCGGCTATCCCACTAGCATAAGAAACACATGTATTTTGTATATCCTTGCTGCAGTCCCATTAAAAGGGCAACTACCTTCAAATCACCACAGAGGTGCCAGCTGTACTTGTTATACTCAATGGAATTCAGTAGCTGCCTTAAGTTATCGTATGTCTCTTTCATGTGGACAGCATACGCTACTGGAATAGATGGAAGAATGTTTCCATTGTGCAAAAGCACAGCCTTGAGACTCAGTTTCGAAGAGTCCACAAATAGTCTCCATTCTTGTGGGTCATGAGTGATTTTTAAAGCATTCATGAGGCCCTCAATATCGGAACAGAATATCAGATTACTTTCCTTTCTGAAGAAAGGCTCCAATTGCTGGTGGCGCTTTCGATATGCAGTAATTGTGACATCTTCTTCTAGAAGATTCCATTGTTGGAGTCTTGATCCTAGCAATTCTGCCTTGTTCTTTGATAAGTCCAAATCACGAATCAGGTCATTTAGTTCTTCCTGTGTTATTCTGTGTGGGGTTGATGATGCACCACAGTGAAAATCTGGATCACTGCATGCTGATGGACCAGGAGAAGAACAGGTCGACTCACCTTTGTCTTCGTCAGATGAATCAAGAGAATATTCTGCTGGAGGTTCTGGAATAGGAAGTCCCTCACCATGTGGAACTGGTCTCAATGCAGACGGAATGTTTGGGTAGACTATTCTCGACTTCTTTCGCTTCGTTATTCCGCCGGAAAGAGGAGGAACCAAGCAGAAGTAACAGTCATTTAGGTGGTTGCTTGGCTCTCTCCACACCATTGGGACTGCAAACGGCATTGATGACCTTTTGCAATTCAACCACTGTGAAAGCTGTGTTGTACATGTAGCACAGCATATATGCGGAGCCCAAGGCTTGTCTTGGTCACCAACCTTGCATCCGAAGTAAAGATGATATGCCTTCTTCACTTGAGAATTGATACTTTTCTTCTGGTTGGCAAACGTCACTTCCCCACAAATATAGCAAAAATTGTCCGCGGTATTAACACACTTTCGAGGCATTACTGTTCTTTATTGTACGTAAATGGATAAAATAATAAGTTTTATGTAACAGTAGCTTGAACTGTCTCGCACAACGTCTAAAATATTTTAAATGCTGAACCTATCTGATTGGGCTTTATATAGTACACTGCTTACGTCAGCTTCAGCAGCCGCCTGGCATTAGTATAATAGGCCTACACATGTATAGTACACTGCTGACGTCAACTTACTTCAGCAGCCGCATGGCATTAGTATTGCATTGCATCAGAAAATGATGCAATCAACTGTGGATGATGTGAGCATGATGGTATTATGCAATGTTATATCATTATTCCGGATGTTGCTGCAGTCCTACTGGAGAAATTTACACAGTGAAACATAGAAAATGAGGTATATGAATATCTTCAAAACGAGAGCCAATACAAATTTTTCACGGTTATATTCGTGTTCGGCACACCAAAATACTACAGATTAGGGCCTTTTCAAGTCAGTAATGATTTCACTGTTGACCAGTGTTATTAATATTTATCTGAACTGACACTATCGACTTTTCAGCTTTGTTAACGTGTCTATCTACTGTGTACCATGTTAATTTATTAAGTATCTCACATATGCTTCTTTTATAAAGATGTAGAGGTTGTCCCTGAATAAGACGACATGAAATTAAGATTAAAGATGACAAGAAAAAGGCAAATGACTGCGAGGAGATATTTACTGGTTTTGGTATTCCTGTATATTTGGGGTGCAAATTAGTAAGAAAACGTTGAAATATATATAGTATATTGTATCAATATCTGGCATTAGCAGAACGCACGAGTATGCGTACTTGACTCAGTTGAACGTAAACCAACTTTTGGTGGGTCACTTACAAATTTAGCAATTTATATCAGAATATATCACAACAGATTGCAGTGACTATCAGCTGCTACACAAAATGCCTATCACAATACAATTACAGTATGCCTAGATTTATATTACAGTATGTCACGATTTAAATTACAGTATGTCACGATTTAAATTACAGTATGCCATGATTTAAATTACAGATTGTAGTGACTATCAATTGCAAACCAAAATGCATATCACTGACTGTAACATATTCAAATACCTCGCCACGATTTAAATTACAGTATGCCATGATTTAAATTAGAGTATGCCATGATTTAAATTACAGTATGCCATGATTTAAATTACAGTCTGTCATGATTTAAATTACAGTATGCCATGATTTAAATTACAGATTGTAGTGACTATCAATTGAAAACCAAAATGCATATCACTGACTGTAACATATTCAAATACCTCGCCACGATTTAAATTACAGTATGCCATGATTTAAATTACAGTATGCCATGATTTAAATTACAGTATGCCATGATTTAAATTACAGTATGCCATGATTTAAATTATAGTATGCCATGATTTAAATTACAGTCTGTCATGATTTAAATTACAGTATGCCATGATTTAAATTACAGTGTGCCATGATTTAAATTACAGTATGCCATGATTTAAATTATAGTATGCCACGATTTAAATTATAGCATGCAACGATTTAAATTAGATTTAAATTAGAGTATGCCACGATTTAAATTAGAGTATGCCACGACTTAAATTATAGTATGCAACGATTTAAATTAAAGATTGTAGTGACTATCAATTGCAAACCAAAATGCTTATCACTGACTGTGACATATTCGAATACCTCGCCATGATTAAATTACAGTATATCGGGGAACCGTTCGATAAATTTAATTTGTTTCTAAGTAGTTTTAAACTTGCGTTTGCTCTTTGGTTGACAATATACATAAATATTACATTATATTTGGTATATTGTAACGATTGAGCATTGTAAAGTTGGCATGATTATCTGCATTTGATCATGTTTGTTATATAATATTTTTGTGATTGATTACGTATGTTATATATTATATTTGTACTTATATTTCTTTGTCAGGGTCTATTTTATCTTAATGGAAATTATCGTCAAAATATAAAACAACATAATTGTTTACAAAACCATTCTTTTTTAGCTGCGTGTGGATACTTTTGAGGATGTTACTGATTGATGGCTGGTTCTTGCAACACAATTTTGTCAGATAATCGTCCCACAAATTATTTCAGGGAATGTTCAAACTGTACTCATATTGGAACTCGGGTAATACAATAGTATATTCGTTTCTTAATATTCCAACTTCTTTTACGTTATTCGACTAAACCTCGATTATCAATTAAACCATGTCAAAGAACAAAACAAGAAATGATAATAATAAAAAAGGATTTAAAAGGAACTACAATCGTCCCACCCCATAAACAAAAAAATAAATAAATAAACAAACACGACATAATGTGATTCAGTATGTAAACTGGATCTGCTTACAAACATGGTTTGTTAAGGAAGGTACATGTGTTGAGCGTATCGTGTGGATTTGTGCAGAGAGCAAAATAACACTTCGAAGTTCTGTCATATTCTGCTCCTGTTACTTTCATGCATGAGATATAGTGACTCAGAGCCCAAAGGAAATTCAAAAACACATGCAAGGAATTACTTGATTCTATATATTTCCTTCATTTCTTTACATTTGGGATGACTGCCATGTATATTAGTTAGAAGCTTAGGTGCATCAAGGCTATCTTACTTATGCTACATACCTTAACACAGAATATAAAAAACGTCATGATATGTTATGCTGCATTTTTAAAACAAAACTTGCTATAATCGGCGCCATTGTCTATATGCAGTGTACCTTTATAACCTCCTATTATCATTTGTTTGTATGTATCTATTAGACTCAGTCGTTATAATACAATTATTTAACACTTTAGTATTTGCATTGAGTGAATACACACAAACATATACTCAGGGGGAACAAAGTATAACTAGATAGCAGACGTGTTGTTTTTCAAGTATCTAATCATTCCCCTGTAATGTAGTTCATTCTTTGTGGTATTGTTCTAAACCACGGTCTGCCTAATATACTTAGAGAGTCAGTGTTTATTAACTAAAGTAAGAATCGGATAATGTGATTTATCTCCAATTTGAGGTGTGTGTTTGTGTGTGATTTGGATTTTTAAGGTAGCTTAAGCAATTTTTCAGTCATATTGCTACGATGTCTGCAGTGTGACAGTTTATAGTGATGTCTAGCTCTGGAGCATCATGCTGTAGACAGCTAGCATGATGTCCCACCCTGACACCAGGCTGACCAGCCCTAATACTTACCTCTTAATGCTGAGCGCTAAGCAAGGCAGCTGTTAGTACCATTTGTTTAAAGTCTTTGGTATGATTCGGTCCGGGGTTCGAACCCGCGACCTCACGCAGTGTATCATATCGAATACCTGGAGGAGAATACAAGCATATGTTTTGATGAAATGCCGAGTACGTCACATATAGCTAGCTACCAATGCCATGCTTCGTTCTAAAGCTGTTCAGCGTATGAGTCGATATTGAATAGGTTTGTTTATTACTTTTGGAAAGCAAGGAAAACAACAATAACATCAGTGACTAAACTTAAGATAGCAACAACAATAATGACGAAGATGGGAGCGACACTATTGCAATAATAAGGGTATTACTAAATTATCAGGAATACGTGTGATATTATTAACATGGAAATTTTAATTGCAGACCTTTGATGGACACATTGGTATAAACAGCCGCAGCATGCAGATAGGCTGCGATGCATTGCGAAACGTTCATGCATGGCATATATCCTGATATAGTGTTTGCCTGGATAGCAAATTTATAATTTTGCATTATCCAGATCAGATGAATTGAACTCGATTTTGTAAATAATTCAGACCTTTGCAAAGCATCATATAATTTTATTTATATAACCTTTTTAGATCGTAACATTGCTTACTTCCTCTTTCAAAATAAATGCTTTTGTATTTAAAGGGAAAGTCCAGAAGAACTTTTGCTTCCCATACAATTATTTTCTTCGAGTTTGGAGTAACGTACTGTATGACATGTATTAGTGTAAAGAAGAATATTATATTTATTCTCATCACAGACAACGATGAATCATTGCGTTCAATATGTTTCTCGCACTTGTTACAGTATTAGAAATCACAAAATAAACATGTCTGCATGAACAAAATATTTCACCCATTTTGTACTGAAAATTGAATGAAAATATAACGTGGATGCTATTGACGTAAAAACGCAGCAACATTGCCTTAATCAAGAACTTGCAAATCCCGTACGTTTACAATTCTGAGTTTTAAGCAACATTCCCAAAGTAGGCAACAGCCCCAGAAATGTTATAGAAAATCAATACAAATGCTTTGGTCGTTTGGCATGTTTCCGAAAATCAATAGTGGAAGAGAGCTCATGTGAACGAGCTGACATTATTACGCTACAAGCATGGCCATAATAGTGGATGAATTTTTAGCAGAACCATGTATGTTCAAGCGATCAAAAAAAAAAAAAAAAAAAAAAAATACCCCCCCCCCCCAAAATAACCCCCCCTCCCAACAACAACAAAACTTATAACACATATCCGACAATAGTTTTATGCTTGGAAGACTTTGTTATAATAATATCTTTTTCAACATAGCTTTTGCACACACTTGTTTTCATGAACTATCCTTTTACATGCACGATTAATTTACATTCATATCAAGGTCCATCTAGATAATTATCCCAGTAAATACAATTAAGAATACAATACAAATTACACATTTATTTTATTTCTTTGCAAGCAGTCAATCAACTTCCTATACGACCAATTTAGAAGACTATGGATACGTGTACATCACCATGCACGCCTTCGAAGTTCATGCATCCAGTAGTTTATCAGAGAGACATGGAGAATTTTATGAAGGTAAACCTCACGTCGTGCAATTTCATAACAATTTAACAAATCTTTCCATCGGACAAACAGCAGGCATATCTTTTAGAAACTTCGTATTTCAAAAGTTAAAACCTTACTTTTCTGTATTTACCTATTAGACTCTGTCAACAATTTATTATGATTTACAGTGAGTCAATTCAGACACACAACTTTATGGGGAAAGGGGTAGAACGAACTTCAGACATTTTGTATTGTAAGTACGTATCGCAGTTTCGGCCATGAGAGCTCGAACCGAGCGTACTTATTCAAATGCATTCCCCTCAGTATGCAACCATATGGACTGTTGTGCATCTTATAAAATCACACAAACATTTGTATGAAATGAACTGAATATATAGTGTACATTTTATTTTCAGATGCAAAGCGTATTGTTAGCATGAACTGTGTAGTTATAATGGATGTAGTATTTTCCATGATTATTACTATAGCCGGGATGAAACAAACTGACTCAGTCCCTTACTTGTTTTGGCGGGGGAAGGCCGCCGCCTTCCACTCGTCTGTAGCACATTTTTATTTCCAAGATGAAGAAGAAAAAAAAAAACTGGATATTCTCAGACTCCAAGCTGTATACCCTCAGAAGAGTAATCGCCATTTAAAATATGCTTATAGCAAATGGGCACTCCAAACCAACCATGTACAATAACGATCCCGGTCACCCTTGTTGCTGGATAATGTTTTATTTTGTTCATTTGCAGATACCGTTTGTATAAGGTTAGGATGCGTAGAGAATAGGTCGTATTGGTGGATACTTTAAATTCCAATGAAAGAGGCATACAAAGGGGTTAGAATTTAACCATGCATTAGTGCAGGAATGGTTTTAATGAAAGCAACACAATGAGTGTCTTGTCGCTCCAAGAGCTTTGCATATGTTGTATATGCCACCGCATTATTCCTGAATAGTCTAAAAAGCAATTGTAGGAGCTGAAAACGAGTAATCACTATCCTCTAGGTTATCGAAATTATATTTCCTATGAAACGCAAACAAAAATCTAGGTACCCACATCAAAGACCTCAGGGCTTAAATGTCGGACCGTATGGTGAATGACCTAGATAAGCTGAACATTCTAGTGCGGAGATGACGCCAAAGCATTACTCTTGTTAGCGCAGTAGCAATATGCTACCTAAACCACATCTTGACCTGTTGTGACGATATTCGAGATGCAATGCGTCCACCTGTAGGACCAGGATGCCAGCCTAAAACCTTAGCAATCTTCTTGTCATGTTCAGGCGTCATGACAGAAATGGCTACATTCAAAATTTATGAGATGGCACGTGATGGGATTGGCTCTGCACAAGCTTTGTCAATCTAGGGTAAATTGTTTTTGAAGGCCAAAGTCGGTTTGGATCTTCCAGATCTTCATGTGAACGCTACATATTCTTTCGCAGGAGTGGTCCACTTTGATTGATTAATCGATTGTGGCTTTGCAGCATACCAACACTGTAGGGCTATATAGCCCTACAGAAAAGGTTATATGAAAATGATTTATTTGTGAAACATTGTTCGTTATCTACCAGATATGACAAGATATAAACCAAATGATGATATTTGGAGGACAATATGTGAAAGTTTCCGATCAACAAGAAATGAGAACGGTGTGTGATAAGGGTAATTAAATAATAAAAAGTATTTAGCGTGACTGAAAGTGCACATGTTGCATACAATACTAAATGAAATTGGTTGCCCACATGTTATATTTTATATATTCAAAAACGTTAATTTAAAATTCATAACACAACTACTGTATAAAAAAACTCCTTAATGTGCTAATCATTGCAGTAAAGATCGAGTGTATGATGGAAATAATCGAAACAATCTATTAGAAAGTGTTTCACCCTTTGATTTTAATTCGTGCAATAAGTACCTCATGGTTCTGTAGAGACGATGTGATTCGTCTTAAGACGGTTTGATTACATGGAGTTTGTTATTTACGCCATCATTTCATGATGCCTGCTATTTACAAAGTAAGGAATATTGATGTTAGGTTTAAAAGCAGTGTATGGTATTTGACAGTCTGATGTCGGTAGATATATAGCTATTTTGGCAGCGCGGTCTGCTCTTTCAATACATTTAATACCGAGATGACTAATTATTCAGCAGTATATATTATGAGAGGCACTCAGCTCGGCATGCTTAATAAAAGTATTGGATAATAATGGGTTTTACAATTTCTAATTGTGGAGTGCCTGATGTTCTTATTGCTAGTCGGAGACGAATTTTGGTTTCAAATATATTTCAGGTCAAGGTCTACAGCCCACGGGTTTTGTAAAAATATCGATGCGCTTTATGGCCAAGGAAGTTTCGTAATGTGATTGCCACTAATAAAACCTGAAACATCATTTTTACCATCCTCTGAGCCATCACTATACATTCTTGCGTAATTCTCAAATATGGAGAGATCTTCCTTATAAGAGTTATGAAAAATGGAAGGATCTGTCTCGGATTTGTATTCCTTTATGTAGAGTAAAATGTTCTTTGGACTTTATTATAAACCAAGAAGATGCTAAATGTAGAACGACTTTTAGATATGTAAAAGGTTAATGTTTATATTGTCAATGCTGCAGGATATTCTAATTCCAAAGGTCGGAAACATATTTGGATTTTGTCCTATTATCTTTAGGTTAGGTCGCAAATACAACAAGAAAGAAGGACTTAAACGTTTTGATTTCAATTGTTGGCATACTGCAAAGATAATGCTTCTCTGAAACGTGATAGAGGTGGCGTTCTCTTTAGCCAAACGGCTTTTACTTAGTGATGTCCTAACTCTCCCAATGCGAGTGGTATTGCTTGATGGTGAATTGGGTTAAACATCTGTACATATTGCTTTCTGACTGAGTCATAAAGACCACAGCCATAATCCAGCTGGGATCTAATAACGTTTCTATATGGGTTAATGACAACTTTATATCAATACCCAAGTCAATGTGCGCATCTACTTTGAGTAAATAACGTGTTTTCAAAACCATTTAGCTTCCGCTTTCGTAATGTGTGGAATGACGATGAGTTTTATGTCGAAGGCAATACCTCAACAGCAGGTACATGCGTTTCGCCCAGAGCTGGTTTAAGATCATCGTGTTGTCTTTGTACCTCACATATTGTTTCTAATTTTAAGAATTTAAAACTGTTGTCAGTTGCTTAAGTTAGAATATTGTTTATATTGTATTGCATATCGCTTTCAACTATGTTCAGGTGTTTGGATCAGTTTAGGAAATCATGAACATAACCAGGAGTAATCCACACCATTAGCCAAACACTTGGTGATGTTATTAATTTTTAACTTGAAAAGCGTCACAGATAAAATACTGCCCTGAGACACACCTGTTCTTGCCTAGAAGGCGGAATCTACGCCTTATCTGAATGCACTATCCGAACGAAACATTGATACGAAATTGGGACGACGGCCTTTCAGACATAGATCTTTCCGGTCCTTCGTTATTCCCTACTTCCTTCTTAAAGCAGTTGACTTTTCCATGTTGAATCGATGAAAACAGCTACCAAACTTCCCGTCTTGTTTAAAGTAGAATCGCGAATGAATGTTTCAAATCTAACGAGATGCTAGTTGGTACTAATGCCATATCAGAAGTCCCTTTGTAATAAAATGCATTAAAATGTTTGTCTTCAAATACCTGACGAGGAATTGACTGATCATTCGTTTCATCGTTTAGCTTTAAAATAACGGAATTGCAGTTGATATTATCTGTGATATCATTACCTGGTTTGTAATCAGATATAACTGTTTAGGTACATCGGATCCTAGCTCATTAGCGAGAATTTCGGTAAGTGTTTTAAAAATTCTCAATATATCTCCTCAGGCCCGGTTGATGGATCATATAATTTAGTAAAAGTGACCAAATTATAACTCTCTGACTTAATTGGTGTGACTTTTAAATGTATCTTCTCTTTTTGATTTCGAAAATCGGCAACATAATTAGATGACATTGATTCTGTATAAAGCATCTGAATTTTTCCCCATATTATTTATTTTGCGGATCATGTCCCATCCTTTCTGTGTAATGTGATCTGAGATTAAAGTAAGAATACAGTTTTCCAAGGTGTCCTCTATATTCTGTAATTGTGAGAAATCGCAAGTGGGTGGCGTCACACTCATGTCCCTGATGTAGCATCATTCTTTATTATGACCGTTCTTCTGACAATGCAAATTCTTAATGGATTTGGGATATATAACTGGACCTTAACCTGGAAAATTCCATATTTCCCTACCTTTTGTAGTGTTGGTTACTTGATGGTAAATGTGATAGTGTTGTTGTTATTCTGCAAATTTCCGCCACACATCTAGAATCTTCATACCATCGATGATTTTTGTGCCGACAGACAACGAATTACGCCCTTGGATGAATTCAGTAACGAGTGGGTACTTAATGGAGCGTATTTGTCCCCTTAATATGTTCTGTCTGTCATCTCCGTTCACACTCCACAATCATGCTACCCGATTTCAATAATGTATGTACCATTTTTGTGTGCTGACTATCCCAAATGTAGTCTTTCATTTCCAAATAGAGGGCTACAAGTGGTCTTGGTGAGTCTTTCTACTGGATGACTGTGAAGCGTAGAAATGAACCGCCACCACGTGGTTTATGGTCTTATTCCTACATTGGTTTTGTTCTTTTCAGTTGATTTTTTATTATCCATCATGTATTGTTGTATACCCATCTCCGGTGCTCACCACGCAGCCGAACAAGGGGATACACAGGTGGTATATTAAGCGGGCAAATATACATCCCACTGACCAGTAAGGTTACCGCGTACTAATAGGTCATCTTAGAGGAAAGGAAGAACAATGGGAAGATATTGTAGTCGTTGCAGTGTTATCACAATATAAGAAAATAGGTGATGAGGAAGTTAGAAAATAATGTTACGAAGTCTTCCCAGGGCCTGGCGTGCCTTGCCGATTTATCCGCGCCTGGGCCCATCCAGACAACTCATATAGCTAGAAGTAGACGCCAAAATATTTTTGCACCAGGGAGCCACTAATTGGTCTTATGTTTACTCAACTATTTGGGCCCGCCACGAGTCGCAACCCACGGTCAATAGGTTTGCTTCAACTTAGTCTTCTTCTACGACATACAGCAAGGACGCATCGAGCCTATAGGCGACTAACATAAGTGGGGTCCCGAGTAGATGAACCAGACAATAATGACTAGATTGATTAATTTGGGACTAATTCTGCACTGTCCCAAGACTGATCCTAATCCGTGTATCATTTTAAATGAATCTTAGCGCCCTCGTGTTCGAGATTACTAGCAGTTTCGGTAGTAGATTATATGTGCAAATGCCGCAAAAGCCCATTGATTTGATTCACGATGATGAAATTGCAGTATGGGTAAAGTTATTTTTATACAGTGCTTGCGAAACCTTTGGCAGCTACATTTTCAGGAACCACCAGAACCATCATTGATTGTATTCTAAATTTTGTACGATCTTTTTTTTAAATCGGTGGACTACTGCTTCTCACTGTGCACGAGAAGATTTGATCTTCCTTCGAAGACCTGCAATAGATCGCGACATCTAACGCTATGTTGATGACAATTACCGCATTGCGCACGTAGCTTTGGAGCTCTGCGTCTGCTTATTCTTTTTCTTGCACGTTACGGGGATGGAGAGCACCATTCACGCGGGACTTGGTAAAACCATATCCTTATACCAGACATTTTACTGGCAAGACGAGACGTTTTGATAGTGTTATTATGTTGTGAGAGTATGAATCCGGCATCCCCATCTCCTTGTTGTAGTCTTGGATCGTGTTGACGTGGAGTTTCATGTCACACGGTGGCAAGTGAAAGTCGGTTCTAAACACAACTCTGATTTTAGAGCCGCAGTAGCAGAGTACACCATCCTAGCGTTTCCCAATGAGACGTTTCGTAGCTGCAGGGACATATCTTCAACAATTATAATGTTATATACACATACTTTAGATGAAATGACAAATGCATGCTTGAAACTGGCTTTGGTCTTGATCTACCATTGCCATTGTGATCTGAGCCAGTAGGTTCAACCTTGGTGATTTGTGTCACACAAGCGGAAGCGTTGGTGAGATTGATTTGCCAGCAGGGCATTATATTTGGTGATTTAAAAGCTTTATTTATTGATTTAATAATTATTTTTATCCAGATAGCAGCATGAGATGTATATGTTGTAATGATGCAGACACTGGAGAGGAGGCCAATCATTCACACCCTCTTGTATCCTACCTTGACTTTAATACTACTTACCAAAGGCCACTAGCTGGTGACGTTGGATAGGAATATTCAGAGAATCACCTGATAAGATTAACGTTCAACCTAGTACGGTTTGTATGAGAATGTTTTGTTTGGAAAAATGGTTTAGGCATTGGTCCCAAAATAAATCTTGTAAGTCTTATTAAATTATATAAATAATTTAGTTAGATTTGTGTGGGGGTGTTGTAGAGTGCTTTGTAAAATACATTGAATAATTGGACTGAACCTTCTTGAAGTAACATGGATTTGCTGGTTCATATTTGTTAATTTAAATTAAAAAATATGTGTAAAAAGCATATACCTTTGTACTGTGATATGAATGTCTAACAGTTTTCAGCTCGAGTTCAGTGGGACTTTCAAGTACCATTTGGCCACATTCATTGTCATCTCATCGGATATTCCCGTTCTCAGTCAAGACACCAGCATCATTTATACAGATTGTGACAACCATCACCTCAACAAATAAACCGACGTTGTTGCCAATAACACGAACCTCCTCTGCTTCTCCTAAGTCTGACATTACACTATCATCAGATAGTCGACAACCTACTGTTTATCCTAAATTTACGACCACAATGGATTATTTTCATTTATGTTTATTTACATAAACGTCTATGACAGGCCAATTTGTAAAATATTAGCTATCCGAGCATTATTCTCTTCAAATACAACAACTATTTTTAACCAGCAAGGGAGCGATTAAAATGTTTGTACTCTAAGTGCATTGCACACGGTCGTCAGGGACACTATCATGTTCTGGCTGCACGTATTGTCTCTGGAACTCACTGACATTTTGGACAACTTAATTTGACTATTGGTTTAAACAAAAAACTAGCAGATAAATACCTAAACAATTAAACCGTGGCAGTTTCCGGTCAAGTTCAAATTCGATGATCCATACATTCAAATTGATTATTTTGTTATTATTGTGAGCCGGTGCTCTGAAGATTTTACTTCCCATGACACCCAAGAAAAAAATATGTAAATTTTAAGATATTTTGTACATTTTAGTTTAATAATTATAAAAAATAAAGTTCTAACTTTAGAGATTTAGTATCGCATTTGGATAAAAGATTGACTTTCCAAACAAATCAACGGTTTTAGTTTCAAAGTCATTGCGATTAAGCATATATGGATCTTATGGTCATTTAGTTAGTTTTTATCTATCTATTGATTGTATCTCTGACTAGACCATCATACATTTGGTACTTAAGATGGCATCAGCCCATTTGTAACTATATTCGATAATATTTTAGATCCCGTGATAATTGACTCGAGTTCGGTTATTAAACAAAATGTCATAAACTTATATCACTTTTATGAGCATAAGCTCAATTCAAATTGATTCCTGTGTTTCTATTAAAACAATTCTGGAGAAGATTGAAGCCGAGAAACTCTTTACAATTGTTACGTTGTATGGTTTGGCTTAGATTTACATATAAGGAATTAGAAGGGTGAATATGCTAACATAATATATTCTGCTTATCTATAAATTCTTTATGAATTCAGTCCTTGTTAAATTGTTAGCATAATGCCTGTAATATGTCACTATTTGGTCATTATTTTACTTAAATATCAGAAGAGTTTATCGTTTAGTTTATTCGTTGGATTTGTATTTGCAAATGACGTTTATACGTATAATTGATGGTGTATATTCTCGATAACGTCGCATCCGAAGGCTGTACACATCTGATGATCCCCTATTTTTAAAGATGAATGTTTTAAATTTAATTTAAGAGCTAAATTTAATTGAAAGCTGTATTTAAATATGCTCGTTTTTTGCAATGCGCAAGATATTTAAACTCGTTGTCAAAAGAAAGCCATGCACTCGCCTTTCTCAACTGTTCATAAATAAGTCTTGGTCATTGGCTGATTTTAACAGCACTTACAGCTATTATTGGCAATATCATGTCTAGAAAATGGAAACTCTCTGACTTAACCAAAATAGTAACGGCGTGTTGTGGACGGGTTTCGAACTCACAATCATGGAATTATGAAGCCTTCTATCTACTGACCGAGCTATCAAGACGCCATCATGTACACATCATACAACTTTAAATAATATTTAAAATAATTAACAGTCACGTGCATCTGAGACCTATATATACCATTAAAAACTTAATTCTAACCGTTTTATACGTGACAAATAAATACGAAGAAAACTAAACAGATACAGCAAGGGACTAAAATTTCACTATACAAAATGTAACAGACAATATGATCAGTAATTAATGTCACTTATACACATATGTATATTCGTCGAAATTAGTGTTACGAAGGCATTTTTCTCAATAAGTACCGTATATAGCAGCTTATAAGGTGAGTTTAACTGCAATCTGCACAGATCTAGATTTGCCATCGTACAATGCGCTGACAGATCTGGATCTATGCGGCTTGCTAGTTGTCATCGGTGGAACAAATAACAGACCCATATATGACATCGCATTATGCGACAACATATGTCTGTGTTGTTTTCTTTTGGATTGGACATATAATCGCGCACACGGTTTTAATGCACAAACATTTCAATACACTAACATATGCACCTGCATGTTTAGTACAACTTTCTGGGATACATGCCAGCATAAACGTCAGCATACATGTAAGTCATGCCCACTGGACACGAGTAACGCGAGAAGGAAAGCTGTCAAACACTTTGTTTGTCGAACATTATTTGTTTCGTTCACAAAAAATATTTATATTTTGAGCGAACCCGGATGTGTTATCTGATCTGTATTGATCTAAAAGTCCAAACTTTAATGATTATGTTAAACGGACTTGACAATTGAATTTATGGGTGCACTATAAGTTCTTCAGTTACAGCTTAAATGTAATTATCTTGTTTTTATCTTCTAATGAGTTATATTTGCTGCCTAAATATAATTTTAACATCTTTATTTGTAAGCTTTCATCGTTATTGCTGGTGTATTATCAATGTTCATCATTGCTGGGATCGTTGAGCTTTTTCGCCTAAAAAGAGAAACAAATAATGTATATATTACAGACTGATAGAGGATGATAGAGACTGAATGAGATTGATAATTATTTACAATGATACAGTATAAACACACACACACACACACACACACACACACACACACACATATATATATATATATATATATATATATATATATATATATATATATATATATATATATATATATATATATATATATATATATAGAAGGGAGAGAGAGAGAGAGAGAGAGAGAGAGATATTGACAGCTATTTAGGTTAAGCCAGATAGCATGTTCAGTCTATTGAACTCTTCCTTCTCAGTCACAGCTTAAAGATATTGACAGTGAGTATGGACAAAAGGATAAATATAAGAATGAAGTATTACACAGGGCGAATTCTAATTACTAGGAATAATATACAGATTATTAACTGCAAATTTACTAGCATTTTAATCAATGTTTTTAATCTCCCCATCCATTTTAATGAGATATTATTATTATTTTTATTATTATTAGTAGCAGTAGTAGTAATAGTAGTAGTAGTAGCTAAAATATGTCCCACACAATATTTCTTTAAGATTGAAACATATTTCAACACGAAGCATTTGCAACATAACTGTCTTTATTGTATCATTTAAGCTTTGATAATATGTTTCCAATTTTCGCTTTCTATTAAATACCTAGGCCAGGAAACTCTTGTTAGACATACAGTGATTCTCCGTTCCTGTTTTCCTTCATTTTTCACATTTTCACCATGATTATATATTTCTATGTTGTATAGGGTCTTTTGTGGAAAAATGTATTCGTTTTCTATCAGGTTTATATTTTAGTGTCCGTTTTCTGTTTATAATTATTCCCTCATTATGCCTTCAGTAATAGTGTGCTTACTTTGAACTCTTTCGAATCCCCTATTGTACCTTGATCCGCTGCCAGATTTTGTGTGATTAAGAAATAAATAACACATACACGCCTACAAAGACGCTTAGAAGCAGCCTAAATTCGTTTGAGACTCATAAGGATTCTTTCTGTAAAGAAAACAGTCACAAGACACATCGACATTCGAATGCAAAGTGAGTTCTACAGAAAAAAGGTAAAGAGCATATATATGGAGCGAAATTTTCTTTCCTAGAGAGAGTTTCTCTCTCTCTCTCTGTCTCTCTCACACAGACACACACGATCGTAAACCTGAAACTGCTTCCAATCCCCATGGTATTTGTTGCTGTTAGACCTTAGATCACTCTTGTGTAGTTAAAAGTCAATGCAACAGTCTACTCTTATAATCATGTGTATTCTGATGGAGTACATACTAACAGTATTGTACGTAGAAGACAAAATCCATATGTAGAACTTCAGAAAGGATCTCACAAAAAGGTCGTGATTAAAAAACGGAATGTAGAGAACGTAAAAGTATAAATAATCTTCATAATAAATAAATATACTAATATTAATTTATATCTTATTTCTTACATACAACTTAAACTCATACACAAATTGTGTGCGTTTAAAGTTCAAAACTGAATGTACTTATGCATGGATGGTATTTTGTTCATTAGTTCATAATACAAACATGTTGCAAGGATTTTCAATATCATGGTTATTATAACACATTTAAACATATTTCACTTCTGTCGATTCTTGCGCTTGTATATTAGTTATCGAAATATGAGAAGACACTGAGATGTTTTGAAAACTGAACTCTGTTCATGTTTACAGGAGAATTTAAAATAATCTTGGAGGTCGAAGTATGTTTTTTGACGCTTATATATAGGCATTGTATTAACATTTTTAAATGTATTGAGTTAGTATTATAAAAAAACAAAATGTAAACCTTTGTTCAAGACGTAGAAAAAAAGAGTTAAAACAATGTTCTGACAGGAAAGATCAACATTTCATCAAACCCAAATCCGCCTACAGTAACTGTTAGGGACTCAACCAGTCAGGTTAATGATTTTGATCAACTTTCAAAAGTATATTAACTACTAAGCATACTATTTACAGAATTATCAATTATCAAAAACAACCGCATACTAGATCGATTTCGACTAATACAAGCAACCTTATGTATTTAAGCGAAATTCTTCCACGTACACTATATTCAGCTATGTCTGAAGTATGCATTATTACATTCAACAATATTTAACAATCTTATGTTGTATAAATATAGCAATGTCGTAGTGGCGAGAAACAAACAAAACAAAGCGAAATATAAAAAAGAAACCATTTTGAAAAATACCAGCGTGGTTGTTATATTAGTTTACGTATTACTACTCCATATACCTTTTACGTGAAACGGTTATATCAATAATGAGCTTCACTACTTTGGAGACAAACAAAAAATAGGTTGTTAAGAGTCGGTGTTTTCCCTAAGTCACTCCGCATGTAGTAAATTAAATATGCTAGATGTTTAAAGGTATCATAAGAATTAGAGCTTGAAAGAATTACAGCTGCAGTTATTGTAATTGTGTTTTTGAAAGATGTAAAATTTATTTTTTACGAGCAAGAGGCTTGTTAATATTATCTTTTCAATGAAGCATCAAATTTTGGCTGGAAATAAAGTATTAATATAAAACATTTATTTGATTATCGCATTAACATTTTCAAAATATTATGTTCCCAGTTGCCATATTTATTGGACTGACACTGGAAATTGCTTTAAAGCCAGAATCAGAATGCATGTAACATATACACGTAGTATGAGATCTTGTTTTGTCCGACGACAGTGAGAAATATGAAGGTATGTTAATTAAAGTGAAATGATTTGATTTATATGGAATTGATCAATACAAATAAAACAATATACATTGTGTAATATGCTACTTTCAACAGAATATTACACACACACACACAACACAACACAACACACACACACACACATACATGCAAAGAAATTATTTCTAAAATGTAAATCAAAACGTTTACAATGTTCGTCTATTGGTGTTAACCAGTCTTATAAAAGTACAAATATTGCTCTATTGCAATTGTTATTGTCATACACCGTAATTGGTAATCATGTCGCTGAGTATATAAGAGAGGAATATGATTTTAGGTCCCCCAACCGTGATCCCTATTTGGATACGAGGACACTTAATACATGTTCCGAGGGGTTTGGGATTTTGTGTGGATATGAGTATGTGACGAGAAACGTGGAAATTTGCAATTGCGAGGAATGAAAGAAGCCGTGGTTTTATATTAATTTCAACATTATCGTACATTATCTAGACTTTTAATAAGTCTAAAATTTCTGTAAAGGAGTATCAAAGTTTTTCCGTCCTTTTATCTTCTAGTTATGCATCATACGTGCAACACTAACCTAAGGTTTGACCGGTTATTTATTTGGAGTTTGGCAAGTACAACAAAGTGTCAGTAGAAAAATAATTATCAGAAATAGTCACTTTATCAATTTCTTGGCAACTTTAATTTTCTCAGTTTTTGGAGAGGAACATAGACTGGTACTTTGAATATTATGGAGACAAACAAGTTAAATATCTAGTCAAGAAACTCTAAACAGTCTGCATTTCTGCATGCTTTCGCCGGTTGTGGCAACTACAAACGGTATTTTGGGCTATATGTGTCTCTGCTATGTAAATATTTGCATTCTCTCTTGTTTCTGCGATTAACGTTTCACTAGCTTCGATACCTCTTCAATCCATGGCATGATGTACATTGTTGAATGTGGACTTTATCGATTTATCTCAAACTGTCAAAAGTAAATGATAAAACCGTGTGTTCATGTTACGCAGACAGGTTCAGTCACGATCTTATGATAATGTCAACGAGTGTAAAGAGGCTTGCTACTAACTGTGATTAGAGTTGCTGAAGAAATAATTATATGATTTATATTTACGTATATCTCGCATCGAAACTATTTGTCTACATTTTATCAATTATTTCGCCTGATTTGGTGGAGTTTATCTTTGATCAATATGCGTGGGGGAGGGGGATGGGAACAATAAAAGGGCCAGTAAAGAATGCGAATTGTGTGTGTGTGTGTGTGTGTGTGTGTGTGTGTGCACATGTGATTTAACGATTAAATGATCACTACTCAAAGAAAAAAGAATAAAGAAAATTACTCTACATATGAAGACACATTCTGATTTATTTTCTTTTCATCTTTATTTTGTAGTGATCATAAAGATGGACCCAATTCTGTTGATGTGAGTGCAGATAATACGGAAACTGATAAATGAAGTCAGAATGGCCTGCCGCAACATCTTGAGCTTAAAAACGAGTTAAAGGGAAACTACAGTTTGGAGAGTCAAGATAAACATAGGAAAATTTCCCACGATGTACAATCTGACCAAGCAGTACAGAATCCAAAAATAACTGAAAAGACAAGAAAACACAGGCGATCCCATCATCGTGAACAAACAGATGTTACTAATTTGACAGGCACTGCTGTTGAATACGATTCTGAAATACGTGAAAAGAAAAGAAAAGAAAAAATAGGAAATCATATCATCATGAAAAAAAGCAACGTTACTAATTTATCGGACATCACTATGGAACACAAAGCAGAAATATACGAAAATAAAAGAAAATAGGAAATCACATCAATTTGAAGAAACTGGTGTAGCTAAGTTATCAGAGACCCCTATTGAACACAGTCTCGTAGACAAATATCTTAGACAAATCAGAACCTAATACTAAAAATAAAAACATAAAAAGAAGGATGAGTAAATATGGAAAGACCAGACACTCTAGTAATTAATAAGGAAAGAACAGACACTCTAGTAATTAATAAGGAAAGAACAGACACTCTAGTAATTAATAAGGAAAGAACAGACACTCTAGTAATTAATAAGGAAAGAACAGACACTCTAGTAATTAATAAGTGACTTAAGAATCAGATATTTCTCAGAAATATTGTTTCACATTCAACAAGGTGATGCAGGGAGCACTTTGCAACAAAATTAATTTCGTGACTTTAACTTTAACCAACACACGGAATTTCAAAATATCATTTAATTAAATTAAAATACGAAGTCGCTAGAGATGAACCTTCAAAATTGCAGTGTCTCATTGATCGATTATCACAATTTGAGCAGCAATGTAATAGTTTAGCAATAGTAACCGGTATCGTAGTTTAATTTTTGCAAAACCCGACTAGTTCGCAGATATTAAGAGCGCACATTGGAGTACATAAAACTAATGTAATTTTGAATTCTTAGGAAAAAGATTGTATGTACTCAAATGTCTGTACTAATCGCATTCTAAAATTAAATGTTCATTTCAGAATAAGAGCTCACATTGTTGTCTTTTATACCATTTAAGTGTTTCTTTTTGCACACACATTTCCTGCAAATTGGGCCTGTTAATGGAGCTATTTGCCTAAATCTTCGTACATACAAGTCTCGCAACAGCAACCACAGTAACGCAGACTTCCCAGTATGTCTGCACCAACTGCAGTAGGGACTGTCACTCACGTATAGGCCTGCACAGCCACAGCAGACGATGCCAACAGAGACATACAACACCCCAAGGGCGCTATTCGCATGGTCTTTCGAGACCGAATCGCCAATGATGATGACAAGTCTCATATACCGAATAGCAGATTAGGAGACAAATGTAAATTATCTGGACTCATTACGAGATACATATTATATCCGTTATGTGATCGGTGAAGTAATCGTTAATGTTCTAATGTTCCTGACGAGCGAAATGTCCGGATAGACCATTCATATATAATTTATATTTATATACAGTACTTATGTGGCATTTATATTAGTTTTACCCCACACAACACATACATGTAGATTGAACGATTTACGCACGCATGATAATTCGTGTTGCCTCCGCCATTATACGAAGCTACATACAACTGGATCATAGTATGCAAGTTTGAAGCTGAATGTGACCTATAATTTTGTAATTTTGCATTGAAAGATGTAAGTACCCATTCTGGTTGTCTAAAATTATTTTAAATACCATCTACGTAGGGACATTCAAATAGATGACCCATATCACTTGCCTAGCAATGTGCAAGACACCATCAGCATGTACGATATTATCTACATGAGAAAAAGTGTTCAGATTTCCCCAGTCTTTTGGCATTTTCAATGAACGATCTATCCTCCCGTTTTAATCTTTTGAGCCTATCTATGTATCACGCCAGTTTGAACTGACATGGATGCCTTGGGTTTAGCATACCTGCATAATTAACTTCTTCCAAACTTTTGAGGGCTATTGAAGACGTGCAGACGATTAGAGGAAACGTGGACATCACTGATGGAAAAGTGACCATTCATATGTCATACGTTGTACTTACATGGGAAGAAGACGATGACTGCACTTAATCTGCTTACCGATAAGTTTACATAGCACGATGGACATAACAGCAGATTTACGAATGAAAGGGGAGTACGTGATGGAAAACATCTACACTGGGTCACAAGTGTTAGCTAACCAGATTTTAAACAACGTGTGTGACGGATATAAAGACAAACATGAGCTTTGTCCTATTTGATTGTTACTTGTTTTGTTTTAGCTTTTTCTTATAAATGAACATTTAATGTAAGTACCTTGTATATGAAGTGAATATTAGAAAGGCGTGAACTTTAATTTTGAAAAGTTGTTTGCTAGAACCAAGAGCTAAATAACTCGTAAATTGGTTTGTTTCATGTCCAAATGTTTATGTATAAAATGGATAGTGCTTAGACCCAAGCTTAGACCAAAGCACAGGCCAGAGAACCCTTATATATACTTGAATACATGTTTTGTACCCATACAATATACTTTTCTTTTTCAAATTTCTGTTCTATCTGTGAGTCTTTCTTTAGAATATTTATGTCATCTTTTCTGTGTTTCATCGTCTTTGTTTGAATGTGTATTTTTTTGTTTTTGTATGTCTATGTTTGTCCCTATCAACCTTTGTCCCTAAAAATGCACTTCACTTATTAATTGCTTTTACTCTATAAACACCATGCCATCACCCATGTTCAATTCCCCAGGTGCCATTCCCATGTTAAATTCCCATAGTCCCTATACATGCCCACCCATGCTAAATTCCTATAGATCCTATCGTGGCCGGATACCGTTCTGACTGGGACTTCTATTAACCCTATACAACCCATAGGTTTTGTCCCATGTTAAATTTACCGTAGACCTTAAACAGCCACACGACCTTTTTGACTGGGATTTCCAGATACCCTAAACAGCCTTCATATACTACTGGCGGACCATTCACCTTTCGATTTGCTTCTGCACAGTTGTTCTTAACCGCGGCAGATAGGCGGCATATAGACAGTGGTAAAAGTGTTTCTATTTTCAGCATGTCCTCATATTCGAAGTTATTTTCTACGGATAATGCGCTCTCCTAAAAAGGGAAGGATCTAACGTTGTTATGCCTGAGACCCAGGCACACAAACACTAACCAATATAAACTATTGATTCTAAAATTTTCAAAATGAAATTTCCTCACCAAGTTCAATCTCTGGCAACGGCGTTTTAAATTGAAACATCTACACTGTGCAAAGAACATTAACAACTTTGTATTGATTACAACATCTTTGGAACTATCGACCAACCATAGGCATGTTTTAAAATAGCCATGTGCACAAAATCCCAGAACAAAAGATTTGCGCACCAACGTGACGCACGAAAACGTGTTATGAAACTCTAAAATGGATTAAGAGGAGGCAAATGAATTTAAATATAAACATATCTTTGAGGTTCCCCGCCATATTTTCCCTGCCGTAACAATGACGCATCTGATAAATATAAAGTATGTGATAAGGACATTTGATGAACTGGCAAGCCACCATAATTACAGCTGTATTCATTAATTATTATTATTATTATTATTATTAAACAACTATCTTCTATATCTAGTCTATTAATTTGTGAATTCACCCATCTGATCTTAACTATATGTCAGTCTCTAAATAGAAATTAATGAAAATTTAACAATTACAATGTGCATTGCGTTTATATGGTAATTGTGTGTTAAAAAGGCATCTCAATATGGCGCCCTGCCATAATAGTCTTGAGATGTTTGCAAAATGTCACGAGAATCCACCTTGCCCTTTACAGAATGGGTGGTGGGATTAGTTGATCTCAAAAGATGCAGCAAACATATCAAAGATTTGCTAAAAGTCACTGTTCGAAAGATTATGTTCTATGATGATTTTTTTTTTTTATCAACCACCCTCAAAATACATGAAGTGTGGTCCGACGGATTGATGTTGACCTAATCACCCCCTCCCCATCCCAACATACATCAATGAAAAGAAGTAAGCAGAAAAAAAATATCTGAATGATAAATTAGCATCAAGCGACGCAAAATAAACTCAATTCACGACAAGCAGGAAAACCTATATACATGTGTTGTCATACATGTCCAATAAATGAAATATATTTCGCGAATGCGTCTTAACATATTAGATTAAATAATTTGGACTTTTAATTAGATTTTATGAAAACCGTAATGATGTTTACACTATGTGCCTATGTCATATTCACAAGGCAATATATTTAACCTATATTCTGAATTTTCCCTTGTCAAAAAAAAAAATCCAAACGTCTAACAACCTAGCATATTAAGGTAAATCGACTTTATACTCTGTTCTTAAGTATTTAATTTATGTTAGTCAGCTGAAGATCACAGTTTTAGATTTCCGTTGTTTGTGAATTAGGGGCCGGGGGGTTTAACTGTTTGAATATTAGGAACCCGCTACCATATGGTATCAGAATGACACTTCACTTATTCAAGGCCTACAATGCCGATAAAATAAGTTCATCACATTCACCTTATGCATCTATTGGAATTAAATATACAATACCCACACGATATAAGCCTCGATGAAACATGTGTCTAGTACTTGTTGAAAGGAAAGAAAAGAGAGGCCAAAGTTTAGTTTAATCTGTCATCTCCAGGTCGGTTTAATTCGATTTACTGCTAAATTCCTGGGGAACTATTAACGTGTCTCTTTTTGCGAGGCGTTTAACAATTCCCCCAAGGGAGATGACAGCGTATCGATCCTGTGATAGCTCTTGAGAAAGACGTGTGGCATTCGCCTAGGCTGAACGTAATAAACTGGTAAACTGGAGGGCAGAAGTAATGAGAATAAAGGTATCTAAGAACAGCTGGGGAGGTGTGCAGGTAAAAATAAGTAATATATATATATATATATATATATATATATATATATATATATATATATATATATATATATATGGATGTTTCTGTGTGTGTGTGCGTGTGTGTTTGTGTGTTCATGCAGGTCACATATTCCATAGGGTATCCAAAGTGGCAGGGGCTTGCACTAAATTTGGAGGCGATACAACGAAATGTCAGTGAGGATATTATCATCTGGTGGTAGTAGAAGGGAACCGGATTGACTATGTGGGTATTTGACATTGCACGCAAATTTAGGACGATATTGGGTCTTCGGAAGTTGAACATTATGGCAAAATTTTGGGGCAGTATATTGTTTATGGAAATTTAACATTACAGAAATATGTGATGGTATTGAACACTACGGAAATATAATATGTGTGTTTGGGATATTATACATCTATGAGACTATTATGATCTAGTGTTTGGTTGTACTGAGTCTTGGAAATTTAACATTAGCGTTTAGACAGGTGTAGATATATTGGAATTGTAACATTAGCGGTTTATATCCTCTTTAATGGAATTTAAATTACGAATGCCACTATTGGCATCGATGGGTAATTAACATTGCGTTCTGACTTTAACTGTGATGTTAAATTCTGTAACAAGATTGTGTTCAGAATATTCCACAAGTCTACAGAAAACTGAATTTTGATACGTAAGGTTGAAACCAAAGACAAGACTCTTAGAGTTTGTATTTTTATAATAATTTCCATTAGTGAGTAGATGGTCAGATAAATACTGCAAACAATTTGTTTAAAATTATCTAATTTAGTACCTAGCCGAAATGTGGCCTGTCTTTCATGGTATGACCCACAACAATGCATTATTTATCAAAAAGTGACATGATTAAGGAATTAATAAACTAACATGTATATAGGCAGAAAGCTGGGTTTAAATTGTTTTAGGATGGTACTTTTCATTTTCTTTTTTTTCAGTTCTGCTATATCAGATTAATAATAATAATAATAATAATAATAATAATGTATTTAAAAACAAACATGATCAGATGAAACCTCAGCTCTATAATTATCAGGTCATAATGTCATTAAAATCGATCTCCACACTGTGGCATAAAGGTTTGCAAGGTCACTGAAGTGTACACAATACTTAACGATGGTAAAATCTCTATTAGTATTGACTCGTTTGTTAAAATGTAATATGAAATAAATACTAGTCTTTGCTCGACAATATCTATCGTTTATTTTTCAATTGCTTTCTACTTCTACTTAAAAAATGGAAATTAAATATTAGTCGATATTTTGACATGGGTGTAGCTGTAATCGAATTGTTTTCTACTTAGCTTACTATTGACCAAAATACTTATTTTATTATAAAGATTTTTCAAAATCCGTTAATGGCCTAATCCGTTTGACTTGAAAG
Source organism: Sinohyriopsis cumingii (assembly GCA_028554795.2). Taxonomy (NCBI): domain Eukaryota; kingdom Metazoa; phylum Mollusca; class Bivalvia; order Unionida; family Unionidae; genus Sinohyriopsis; species Sinohyriopsis cumingii. The sequence continues at coordinate 110,596,229 of CM068838.1, read as the reverse complement.
GGCTAGCATCTTCGTTACCTGCACCGCATATCGGCAGAGCACTTGACACCAAGCAGATTTATCACAATGTAATGGCTTTCTTGGTATCGCGACCTTGATATAATGGGGAAAGGGTGTATTCGGAACCTCAACACATATAGGTCATATGGCGTCAAGTAAAGTAAAATAATGTGCCAAACCCAGCGATACACTAAGACTACTGCCCCAAGCTGACTCGATAACATAATCATTCAGTCCGATATTGGTGGCAGGGTCCAGTTTCGTAAATTGGCTCCTGGCAAATTTCTGAACTTAAGGCTATGGTGTGATTTTTTCAGCTATTATTGTTTTCTATTTATAGATATGGATATATTTGTGAACTAGGTTACCGGATAATGGTGTTGTCTGCGCTTCAGCACCAGAGGGCCAAAGACCTGAGTCGCCAGCATGCATTGTTGGGACTGAAGCTTCCAGTAACATCTTTCACCTGCCGTGATCGCCCTTTCCCCATAGCTGCACGGCTTGATAGAATCGAACGTAAACAGTAGACAGTTTCTTCATGTCTGTGCAATGGAGCGTTTACGTGGAGTGCAGTCTGCGCAAAATGGCCCCACCCTTAAAACCTGGGCTTCATCTGTCATGGCTCAGCAAGCCAGGACGGTGACAGCGTAGGTTTTATATCGGAGTTTCCCTCTCCTAGGCAGATGGTTAACCATGGCTGAATAGATCTACCTTTCCCTTTTTTTTCGAACCCTAGATGGCCGGCCTCAGACGCAATCCACTAATACATATGGTGCGCCTGGTCCCGAACACTGGGCCGTTGATCTAAAGAGAACTTCCGCCCATGCCGGTGATTTCCCTGATGATGTTCATACGCCTAGTGATGCAGTGTTAGCATCATCCCCTCAACATCGTTTGGCCCGCCAGCTGAAGCGGTGTACCGGGGTATGCCGAGAATGATTCCTTCTTGGAGGCAGACATGAGTGATTTGTGAGATTGATGATGACCAGTGAGTCCGTTCACACAGAGAGTGCAGCTGCTATGCAACAAATGTACTACCTCTATCCAGAGCCCCCTATATATATATATATATATATATATATATATATATATATATATATATATATATATCTACAAGCACACACACACACACACACACACACACACATATATTAATTTATATTGACCCATTACTAAACATGACGTTGGTAGATTAAGTATTGATAAAACTAAGTTAATGCAGGTTTAACGGTACAACAAACCAGATAGTTTAATTAGTACCAACTCTTAAGTAGGATTTGATATCAACGTAAATGTTACTCACATATACACACTATTACCCAGACCAAGCAGTGACCTGCACATATTATAATTCATTGCCAATTCAGTTTATTTTCCTCACCTGCCAACAGCTTAACAATTTACTCAAAGCAACGCTCTCAAACAAATCATAAAGTCGAGAAGGAGGTTTCAGACTATAAACATTTCGGACCCGATACAACTTTTTTGAAATTGATAAGTCACCTACACGAAGAGTGCATGTGCAAGTCACCTTGTTTCCAAGAATCATGCACCCACTTAACGGTTAAGCGAAAGTAAATATTCGCAAGAAACTGCTATTCTGATTACACTTTACATGTAAGAGTTCCATATTAATCTCTGTATATCGTTTTCTTCACAAAACGATGAACATCAAGCTCGACAATATTCGAACATATTTGAAAGAACAGAACTATATATAAAATGCATATTTGATAAAGGATTCGTCCTCCTGGACAGAACTACTCAGCGACATATTAGGTATATAATTGAACTGTAAGTAGTATATAGCAGGATAGTTTACGCGCTTATTAGTATATAGTTATTGTACAGAAGTAAACACACTAATTTCGCTGAGTTTTCACGAAGACAAACTCCAGAAAAATTCAACTTATTGCCATCGTTCTAGTTACATATTTCTTTTTTAAATCTTTTCATTTTCAGCAATGTGACCTAATGATGACTATCATCATCCGTGTGGTCTTGTTTCTGATGGCTTCATCGTTCATGAACTGTGTACATATTGAACATGCAATATCACTGTCACTGTCCCGTTGGGACAAGCCTTGTTATTTCACAAAAATGTCGCTGGTGTTTTTGCAATATTTGCATTGTCAACTTTTGAACCACGTATTGTTTCGCTAGCTTAATTTTAATGATTTTCTTACTTTTTTTGAAACAATATAGTCGTCTTTTGCATAAACGATCCCACTTTTAATACAGCAAACGTTTAATTTTCTCATTTTAAATTTATCTAAATCTCTAGATAGGATTAATATTTTGTATTCACTACATGTTTTACAAGATTGTCATATGTTCCTATTCGTTTTCTATTCAGACGTAACATTTAATATTAATGACATTGTATGGTTTTAGTGGTTTCAACACTTTCATCAAATTTTTTAAGTACCAGTACATTTGTGTCGTAAACTGGACCTTTAATTCATCACCTTTCTTATGCACATACTTTGAATCTACTTTGAATGTAAGCACGATTTTGTTAATATCATAATTTAAAGTATCCATGTTGACAACTTAACATCTTTCAGTGTCATCACATGATACAGAAACCTTGTTCAATGCAGTGTTACAGATCTCGTAATGATAATACATAAACCAATTAGTACCCTGATAATTGTCTTCATGATGAATGTAAGTACGTTTGTAATCTTAAATTTTGTTTGATCACACCACGTTTGATAACTATGCATACATTTGTCTCATCATGATCAGGATAGTATTTGCATCGTCACAAGAAGTGAGGTCACTTAAAATAGTTTAATAGATGAATATGTTATATTTTCTCTGATACCTGTTTGACATAACGTTTTTCATCATTATAGCGCCAGCGGTACATATGCAATATCTGGACAAGTTCTCCCATTGTGTTGAATTACAGACATGTAACCAAACCTGATTTGCACAATTTAGTTGACTGGTTCCACATATTACGGTCTGTGTGTGAGATTGATTTGATTTGTTAACGTAGGTTTAACAATTGTTAAGCCATATTGCTACGATGTATACAGTGTGGCAGATTTTAGTGATGCCGCAGACAAGAAGCATCACGTCAAACAGTCGCATTATCCTGACACCATGTCGATTAGTCCTAACAAAAATCTCTTAATGCTGGGCGCCAAGCGAGGCAACTGTTAGTACCAACTATTTAAGTCTTTGGTCTTTGGAACCCGGGACCTCCCGCATCCAAGCCGGAGGCTCTAACTACTTATGATCACCCCCTATATATGACATTTGACATATGGCAGTATGGCTGTTTCCGTATGAACATGCGTGTTATTTTTGTGTTTTACTCTTCATTTAGACTGTGACAATATGGACCAGGTAGTTTTAAGCATCCATAAAGATGTTACCTTGTTGGATTCAATAAGCGAATTTAATTCACCTAACCAAGACAGATAGAACAGTGGAAAGGATAAATGTGCATCTATTAGAAATATTAAAGTGACCTTGAAGACAGGACAAATGATGGATCTGAAAATATAAAATGCAAACATTAAATTACGTTAACGTGATTTTCATCAACTTATATAATATAGATGGTCAATATAGTTCATAGCAAATTCACTATTAAAGCACTATTCGTGCACTACGTAATAAAGGTATCGCAACACGTTGGATGGATGGAGAAAGCAGAAATAATATGTCCCTGCTTGTTTGCTTATCAGGTTCTCCCTTTAGATATGCGGATTTGTTACTTGTCAGTGTTGGTTAAAGTTGAATTGATCTAATGCACATTTCAGAGGTCACTTATATCCCCAGAAATCACCCCACAAATTTATATTCGGTAATGGGATAATCCTTTTGTCAACTTCATCAACGCACTCTTTAATGACTGACAAATTATGCTAGATTTTATCCTTTTATCTTAACTGGCTACGAAGTGTGGCAAAAGGCAAACAACAATAAATCCCCAGTTGCTATCATGGTCCATTCTAAGATGTGTAAATTTATATACAACGCAAATTACTTTTCGTATTCGGTATGCGTTTATTTGTGTCATCTATGAATCTTGGGTCGCGGATATCTAAACGAAACATGTTTCTAGGCGGTACTCATTAACACTCTTCATGGTTGTGTTAGCAATGTTATTATGCCTCGTCTGACTAGTAATCAATCTGTATTTTACTTCAGACAAGTTCCAAGGTGTTGTTAGATTCCCATTTTAATGATATCTACCTCCATAAAATTGAAACGCACCTTCCGTATTTTTTTTACTATGTTCTTCAAAACAATTCACTAGTTCATTACAAAAATTCTCGTTAAAATGCGTACCTATATTTTACAAATAATCACGTGCATCCGTATAGATGTTTATTGGCTTATTATGACTGGTCCCTTTCGGTGATGTATACGGTATTTTTCATTGATCTGGTTGTTTCTCTAGTAACTTCTATGTATATCAAACAAGTCATACTTGCTGTTGGTTTTTGAAAATATTTGTTAAAAAAGATCCACACTTTTTATGCATGATTAGGAAGGACATGGCATATTTACATATTCATAATTCTGCTATAAATATGTTATTTCGCTCCTTGGTGTGGAGTTGATTGTCTTTGGAGTGGTCCTCTTTGTTTCGATTACATTTGATGATGTCTATTCTGAACACCGCAGGTCACATATGTAAACTACTAAACTAAGCCTTAATCATTGCGACATTAATCCGGATTTGTAGTGTGTGTCCGATCAAACTATATTACGCTTCATCAATGTTTTCATTGAGGGCATCCGGCATGTTACACTATACACTTTCCAATCTGAACGCGGAGAACACCAGGTTTCAACCCTTTATCTTAAATAGCTATGGGCAGACGCGAATGTGATGTATGGATGGCAGAAAAAAGGAATTTCATATCCTCCAGTAGGCGTCTATATGTATTTGTTGTTGTGTTATGTTTCGTATCAATTATTTTCTTTTGCAGTTCCACATTGTCCCCAGGTGCTACCATTTATAAAGTTTGATACGTGTTTTAGTTGTATTATCTATGCAATTCCACAGTTGTTGCGAGGTTCACATTTATAATCAAAATATTGAATGCACCATTTATGTTTATTTGGTTGGGAGTTTTGGGTGGAGTTTTATAGGTTGTGACTGGGGTGGGGTTTGAACCAGAATTAAGTTATCGGATTTATACGCTGAAGCGTGTACTAAAAAGCTGATCCATTATTTGTGGAACGGGTTATATATTTTGAAAAGGTGGATTTGTTTCACAAAAAATATAACATTGTTACGTTTAGAAGAAAAATAACTAATTGATTTACAAAATCTTTCATTGGTACAGGCATATCCATTAGGGTTGACTCTATACATAAGTGTGGTAAATTGGTTAATTATGACAATTAATTATTACACGACTGTCTATTTAAGACTCATCAACCAATCTCTTTTGAATTGATATCTAGTATTTATCGTATTTGATGATTGCAATTATCGGGCTATTTATAAGAATTTCCTGCCTTGTGACAGCATTATAGATAGCCCTGCCTTGCTAAGGGAATTGTAAACTTATTTGACCTATTACCAAATTGGATCTCATTATCTCAAATGGTTATAGAGCTGTAGGGAAAACATGATAACATGTGCTAACCTGTGAATTTGACATTGACTCCAGTTTGCAGGCTATGTGATTAGGGTGTTTCACAATGTATAAGCGTATTCAATTCTTATTGTTGGTTACTGTTTCGCATCCACTAGACTGGTACGAAGCTCTAATATCAATCATGGCTGTAGCAGCAGAGGGGGCGAATCGGACATTTTGTCCAATCGTTATTTGGCTTAATTATTACTTTCTGCACTCAACGATCTAGTGTCGTCAGCGCCTGGTAAAAAAAAAACGACGACGTCGTTGGGGGATCGTCGCGTCGTCATTTGGTTTAATTAACACCTTCTGCGCGCCGATCCCCAGTGTCGTCAGCGTCCGGTAAGCACATCGACGACCGCGTCGATGTCATCGCCCCCCTCTGCTGCTAAGTGGTTATTTACAATGAGGGTCTTTATGATCTTACAAACAGAGTGATCACTAACTCCTCCTCCTGTAGATCAATTAGGTTATTTGACTGATCGGTGAGTTTAAAATTAATTCTCGTTAAAAACCGATCATGGCATCGCATATAGACCGGATTAATCGGATTCTCAACGATTAAATATCCCGGAGGGGCTGTTGGTGAAAATGAATAAAGGATATATCCCTGTTGAGCTTGATTTGATTGATTGGTATCTACCTGGTAACTCCCTTCGATAACATCACACACTAGATTGATTGCTATCACCGATGCGATATTTACGTTGTACGGGGCAATATGCCTACCATCATCCCCGTTATCGTGTCTGAGGATATGAGTTGATGGACTGAGAAAATCATTAAGAGACTTTTTTAGTTCTGGCGCGTTGTATCCTGGAAACTTGAAATCGGGTAAATCGGCTTCTGCGATATTATACTCGGTTAGGAATTTTTGTTTATTATCATCGCTGTTATCGGATATTGCTTTAACGATTCGTTCATTGATATATTCCATGTCTGATATAAGTTGATTTAACGCCTCAACGTGTTTTTGTGCTTTTGTTTCCCATAGCCGGCCTAGTTGTAATTGGTAATCACGATTAATCCCGATAAAATAACTATTAATATCACTTAAACTAATTATGGCCGCGTCGGACAATTTAGGAGTTTCCTTATACGAAAATATCCATTGCATGGTATTCCTGTCTTGAAATGTAAACCTACTGGGTAATAATAACACGCTTTTTATAATAGGCAAATCAATTTGATAAGTGGAATCAATCTTATGATACGATTGCTCATTCATGTGTGAGTCCGCGGGGATTTCATGAGGTGGATTCTTAGGCCATCCTAGTATGGTTCTTATTGAACTGTTATAGATATCAACCATATACCCCGGTGTGCTTATTTCAATCGTCGACGATAACGTCGGTTCATGAACCGTAATAGCGATTTTTGATTCCTTTCCTGTGATCGATTTTATCCTGCGTTGAAATTCTTTATTGATTTGCTCTATTTGGTATGACCCAGTTGGTATTGTAACCTCCTCCCAGTCTGGGGTTCCATCGGGTTTATTTGTCCGTGCAAAAACCAGCGAGTTATTAGGTTGTTGTCCGTTAAATGCGTCCGCTCGGATATTAGGCCAACTGTGATATACTCGCAATTTTGCCAGCGCTATTTCCTTTACTGGAACCGGTGATGGAAAGTTTACACTGAATTCGGGTTTCGTTGATGTTATCGATATCATATTTGTTTGTACCGGAGTGGTATTCTCCGCGATCCGCTGAAGTAATTGAGACCCTTCGGGGTTCAGCGACATTATTATTATTCGTTGTTTTTAGTGTCTAATTTTAACAACCAGGTGGTTTCGGCTTCCAGTTGAAAATCCTCGATTTTTGACATCGCGGAGCTATATAACTGGACCATCGTGGAGAATTCAACATCGGATACGAACAAATTATCAATTGACAACGAGATCAACCCGGATAATTTCGAGTACGCGTCGGATACTATTTGATGTTTTACTGTATACTCGTTGAGTTTTTTCTGAAAACACGATGATATCTTCCTAGTGATTGCGTTGGCGACTCCAGCAATTGTTGTCATCGCGGAGACGGCGATTGGAACAGCGATCGGGGCTATCGTGGTCACCGTGGATAAAACGACGCCGGTACCGGCCACTATACCCGACACCGAGTACACGACCGCGTCGATGGCGGTTATTTTTCGGCGGTATTTTTTTATTTTTGCACGGTATTGTTCGGAAAGCGTTTTCAAGTTCGCGGAAAATTCTTTTGCGGTATCGAATCGATATTGATGTGACGTCGGTGATACCTCTGATTCAATTTCCTTGGTGGTCATTTTTATTTTAAAAGAGCTAGTGTTTTTAATTACTTAGATTCGCTGCAAATTCCACATACCATGTAATGTTTGCCCGGGCTAGATTTCTATCAACAGCATAAATTGTAAACTGTTCAGTTGCGTTCCTGTCTATAATTGTTGATATTGTATTGTTAAACCCGGATGAACTCGACGATAATATATTAAACTGCATCATTGAAACCAGTGTCAATCGATAAATACCCTTGACAGTTGCGGTAATATTTACTGTATTCTGTGTAGGAGTCCAATCGAATGATCCATGCCGAATTGTGTATACTGTGTTGATGATGTTCTCATGAGGGATTTTTATTTTTTCGAATTGCTCTGCTACTCTCGGTAGTCCGTTTTTGATCGCTTCAACATCAGTTTTAATCGTTCCTATTTCCTGTATATGCGTGTCCACATCTTTTTTGTTCGCTGCAACCCTAGTAATGAGTGTATTTATTTCCTGTATATGCGTGTCTATACTTTTTTTGTTCGCTATAACATTAATTTTGAGTACTTCTATTTCCCCTTCATGCACGTCTATACTTTTTTTGCTCGCTATAGCATTAGTGTTAATTGTTTCTATTCTCTGTCCATGCGCGTCTACATTATTTATGACCGTTATAACATTAGTTTTGATTGTTTCTATTTCCCGTGTATTCTCGGTCATACTTTTTTTGTTCGCTGCAACATCAAGTTTGATTGTTTCTATTTCATATGTATGCACGTCTATACCTTTTTTGTTCGCTGCAACATCAGTTTTGATTAATCCTATTCCCCGCCAATACGCGTCTGCATTTTTTTTGTTCGCTTCAATATCGGTTTTGATTGTTCCTATTTCCTGTGTATGCGCGTCCACACTCTTTTTGTTCGCTTCAATATCAGTTTTGATTGTTCCTATTTCCTGTGTATGCGCGTCCATATTATTTATGATCGTTGTAACATCAGTTCTGATTGTTTCTATTTTCCGTCCATGCGAGTCTACATTATTTATGATCGTTGCAACATTAGCGCCGATTATTCCTATTTCTCGTTCATGCGCGTCTACATTCCCTTTGCTCGTTGCAACATTAGTTTTGATTGTTTCTATTTCCTGTCTATACGCAATGATATCATTTATAGTTATTGTGATTTCATCCGGCCTGGTATTTTTTTTACCAAAGAATTTATCAAAGTTGTCATCGATCCTGTTAACATTTTTTCGTAACGTGTAAAATTGGCCCGACAGCGTCGTAAACTCCGAAATAGTATTCTTTATTGTTGCAAGATTTGGTTCGGTTACCGTCGGGGTCCCAAAAAAACTAGCGGTAGTGAGTTGTATATCGGTGACAGATTTTTTCACCCGCGCGTCGAATTCGATCATAGATATATTCAACGATGTAAGTCTGTCTCGAACGGATGTTATCTCATTCGTCACCTCCGATATATGTTTACCCGGTTTGAGTCGTCCGTCGCCGGTATACAACGCGATAGTGCCATTGGCGACATTAGGATGTCGCATTAAAACGTCATCCAGCGACACATTACTGGATTTCAATTTACCCTGGCGGTCTTGAAATACAACTATTTCACCTGGGTCAACACTTGTTAAATTCAACGTATCAGCGATTTCATCCTCGATTAGTTTTTTTATGTCATCGGTGGTAGGCGTTTCCGTGGGCTTTTTCAGCACCGAAACCGGTCGTCCCCAAATATCAATCATTATTATCTAATGTAATTGTCTCTAAATTTCCCACTAGTGTATTCGTTTACAACCACATGAGGTGGTTTTCGCGATGATGAAATCGCCGCAAGTACGTTTAATACCTCACGACCACATATCGGTGGGTCACTTAATCGCTGTGTTGGCAGCGTGGAATAAAAAACCCGGGCTGAACACGCCCGGGTTGAACACGCCCGGATATACCGCATGAACTCTTTCGGCGGGGCTAACCCGTATGAATCAAAATAGACGATCGCACGCGGATCAATCGCGTATGCAACCCAATGAGTTCCCGCTCCGGAGGACCCATCGAGGTTAATTATGCCGGTTTCAATATTCCTTGGTGCCGCCGGTAATTGATCCCTCATAAAAACACCTCTGAAGTTTTTTATCGCTAGCGCGTTTGCGGCGTCTATTAAATCAAAATTAGACATTGGAGTCATAGACTCAGGAGTCATTGACTCCCGAGTCAATAAACGGTTCCCGGTAGTCTTAGACCCTTTCCCGAATACCATGAATACGGGGTTCCCGGTAGTCTTAGACCCTTTCCGGCCACGGGTCGTTTTTTTTTGTAGCCTTTCCCGGTTGCCTTCTTCAATGCCATTCCCGCCGCGGTACCAACGGCTCCTAACGCCGCCGCCTTAGCCACTGCTGGTGCGGCCGCGGCAATCAATGCCGGAATCGCGGCTAACAGCGGAAATATCCCACCGGTCTTTTCCATGTTTTTAATCGCTGCGGCTGAAAAATCTATTTGAACACCCTTTTTATTCTTCATCGCATTATTGAAATGTTTTATTTGACGCGCCGTCAACGATATCTTATGATTACCACCTGCCATCTGTGACGGCTTCAGCGTTATTGTGGTTCCGCATTGCTTAGCCGACTTTGATCGTAATTTCTTGACTTGACCATCAGTCAACTCTACACTGACGACACTATACGACATTTTATTGTAAACGCGTTTGTGTTTTCAATTACATGTTTTCCACTGGCGCATCAACGATTCTCATTCGTCCACCAACACCTTCTAGCAGCATTGATTTATCGCTGAGAATGACAGCAACCGCTCTATAATTAACACCACCCGGGGGGGCTATACGAGCTCGGAAGTGTATATCAACGACGGATTGTCTCGTTAAATCAAGATGTTCCAGCGAAAAATAATAAATCGGATACAGTTTTTTAAAATCAAGTTGTGATATTTGCAAACCGGTGTCGACGTTTTGATCACGACCCATATATGACAGCAATCGATGATACACACGTGCGATATGGTTGTCATCGTAATTAAGCTGTATATCCTCGGATGGTTCCTGTTGTCCGTTTATTCTCAGCGAAACATCCCTAACTCCTAATTGATCAAATATCATATGGCTGTGTTCTTGATTACCCAATCGATTCCTATTCTGTAGCGCTATGAATATATGACGCGGGGCTGAAACACCCTGTTTTGATGCTAGGTGCCATGTAAACGTATCGGCGACGTTATCCTCTTTAGCATCAGTGGTTACCGCTAGCCAACTCAACAGCGATTTCCCTCCCTGTTCCATAAATGCTAACAATTGTGCTTCCGTGGTAACTGATGGAGTCAGCACCGGCATCCACAATGCCATTTTAGTTAAAATGACTTTACCGGCAGCGACGCCAGCAGCATGCCATATTGCATTGTTATCATCGCCCCTTCGCGTCAGCGCGATTGTATGCTTAGCCCCATAGACAACTTTTCTGACATTTCTGCAGAATCCAAATATGTGATGGAGTGGAATCGCGCATGAAAACTGCCGACGTGGTCTTTTTAGCATCAACATTCGTGCTGCGAATCCCATATTGTAATTATCGTTAAGACTTTTTATAACAGTGAAATTAGCGCCTGGTTTTGCTCTGCGATCTGGATTGGTTGCTTCATCCTGGTCAATTGTGGTATTTTCTTTTATTAGCACGTTGATATACTGAAAATGATCAGCGTTATCGGCGGAGTCCTTCGCAAACATCATAGATGGGCCCGCCGATCTCGTATAATCGTCCGAGTATCTCGCTAACCCAATTATCGTCGTTGCAACATCAACCTCGCGTTCTATTGACTCAATTTCTCGCCCGTCAATAAGATATCTGGCGCTCTCAAATAACGCCATGATACCGTTGTTGACGAAACCAACTCGAACATGATCGTTATCTGCGTATGGTGCATTATCGGCAGCATTTGTCACGAGTTCTCCCTCAATTTCGATAAACGCTTCACATGGCAGAAAGTATCTACTGGTATCTTGGACCTGAAGTTCAATTCGCGATCGTAGGTCAGGTTGCGCTGCATAATAAGAATAATATTGATAATCGCGGACAGAATCATCCCTGCGCACTGGGGCATCCATATCAAACGCGGGATCAGCGGTTCGCGCAAACATTTTATTATTTATCATGTTGATGTTTTCAATTGCGATTTTCTTTGAATTCTGCTTAAGACCACTCCCCCGCTATTGCGTTCATGGGCGCGTTGGTGGATGACTGAGCCGCCAACGACTCTAGTTTTTCTTCCACGGCGTTATTTATTACTTTACTGACATTTGCAGGCATCACTGTCGTTGATGGCATTACCGGTGGTTTCTGTTTTTTTCTCCTGGATTTCACCAATGACATTAGTTTGTCTCGTGCGGCAGAAAACGCCCTTCCGGCAACATCTCCAATGGCACTAATACCCTTATCACGAATAACATCAATAGCCTTCATTCCTAATTGTTTGGCTAACGGCGCTACTTTTGGAGCCATTCTTGTAAATAACCCCGCAATGGTGCTACCGAGACCATCTCCATAGTACGCGCGGTAAACAGGCAATCGCGAGTTTACCACGTAGACGAGTACTGGTTTATCATGATTGTAGTGTATGATCATCCTTATTAAAAACACCAGTTTTCCAATTAATCATCCACGAGCTCGTCTATGAGCGTTCGATATGCATTAATGTCCATAATACCGCCTGCAAATAACCGCTTGCAAATATCAGCGGCCTCATTGATTATTTCCGGAGAGTTATTTCCGGCTCGTTTTCCTCCAATTAGTACCTCTAGCCGTGATATATCACTGAGAACACTATTAGGGCAGGTAACGCCGTAGGATTCTTTACCAACAGGGTATCCTTTTCCTTTTTTTGGTGTTATACTCTTAACTTCCTTGTGGAATGCGTCGTAATCGGATTTACTACGATGTGGTAATGCATCTTTATGTTTACTTGCTAAATACACTATTCTTGCCCAGTCCTTTAACGACTTTATATTTTTCTCGTAACCGCTATTGATATGCTTCTTATCTCGTATGCTCTTAGCAAAATTGTTGGCAGTAAAATTAATTAATTCTTCCCTGTTGCTGAAGCCTCTAATTTGATCTATTGTGCTCTTCTTGAGTACAATACGGGGTATATTCCCCTCTTTTTCTTCCGGTATTTCTTCTTCTGGTATTTCTTCTTCCGGTATTTCTTCTTCTGGTTCTTTCGCAGTAGCACCTAGTTCTTCCTCGTCGGCCATTGTAACATAAGGTTCTTGTGGTTCGGTTATAGCGAGTGGTGGCGGTCTCCGTGTTGTAGCAGCCGCTATTTTTGCAGGAAGTGTTTCTAAAGACCTTTTTGTTTGTTCGGTCTGAGCCGCTATCTTTTCAAGCGCACCAAGAACGGGTACAGTTGCCGCCGTAACATCTTTGGTCGCTTTAGTTACCGGGGCAAAGAGTTGTTCGCTTCCAACAGTAAAATCAGTTTGCATTTGCTGCCGCGTTTGAAGTTGTTCTCGGACCCTGTCTCGTAACGGTATGAACTTTTTAAGCGCTGCTAGCCGCTCTCTGGCTAGCCGAGTAGTAAGTGATTCACCTACCATTATTGCAATTGCGAAGCAATTTCTAATTTCTCGCCGGAGGCTCCGTCTATAATTCTTCTAATGTTTTTGATTTTACTAGAAATCTCCCTGCGTCGTTCATAAACACGTCCAAGTTTTTTTCGTATTATTTCAACGGCAGTGAATAGTCCAATGAATGCATTTGCGTCATTGTGGTACAAGTTTTCATTGATCGTATGTTGTAATCGTTTTATAAAAAAATACTCGCGGGCCAGGGTAAAACGCCCCCGTTTCGATTGTTCGTTAATAATTTCATAATCGGATAATATTTTTTCACTGTCGAGACCATCAGATAATTCAATTCCTTGATTTTTTAATTTTGAAATCTCGGCTAATATATTATTGATGTCTTCGATATTCATTATTCTTATAAAACATCTTGTTTCTAATATCAAAAATATTAATAAAAAGAAAAATGAAACCCCGTGTATCAATCCCGAGGTGTTTAATAATTCGTTAGACGTGACCTCGTCAGCGCCATAGGCGCCGGTGACTTCGTATCTACATATGAAAATCGAATTCTATGCCCGGTCTTTTTTGAGATTGCTGTTTGATATACTCGTTCTGCTACTTTTCGTATTGAGGCGATACAAATGTCAAAGTATCTACTGGCTTCATTCATCGACTGAAATATTTTTTCCTCGTGAGTTGTTGTATCAAATGACTTTACGGGTTTTGCTTTCTTTGGGTATTTACCGGTTTGGCCTTTTTTACTATTTTCACTCTGAGAGATGGCTTGCAAGTTTGTAAGAGAATTATCAGTCTTATTATTATTAATATGATCAATAACAAGCCCATTCTCGATTAATCCGTGAAAACATTCATAGATGATTCTGTGACAGAGATATTTCTTCTTTCCGGCACCAAACATTAAATACCCGTGATTATTTACGGTACCAACCGGCTTCTTCAGTTTGCGGTTTCTAACAATGCCGTCGCGAGACGCCTCGTAACTGACGAACACAGGATGCGGATGAAATTCTTGGTCCATTTGTATAATAATACTATTTGTCTAATTTATTATTTGGTTTAATTATGAATCTTTCAACGTAGTCCTGGGGGGTTTTGATGACGAAGTCGGCGGTAGGGTCAATGACGGCGTTTTTAATTCGCTTGTCATAATAGCGTTTTAGTTCCCTGTATCGCTTTCCGCCACAATTAATACACAACTGCGATTTTCCTCTTACACCGACGTGACAAACCAAGCACGGGAGGGGGCCAAGAGAACCATTACGAACGCTTTGTAAATGGTATCCGCAGAATTCACCTCTACATGATTTATTGCACGGGGTTATCGACCCAATCATCAACCATTTGCAGTGATTCATTATACTATATTCTTTCATTTAAATACTTGTTTTAATTATATGGATGAGTTCGAGAGATTGGCAGTAATTAAGCCCTGGAAAAATATTAAGTTCAATCTCGATAGAGTCCTCAAGGACACACCAAAAGCGTTAATAAACGATAAAACCCTGTTGAATAAAATACGCGATTGTATCAATGAATTCAAACGTGATGGTGCATCTCATAGTTGGTCAACATTTCGAATTGATGGTGTTGTTGATGCTACCATGAACGACAACCGCGCAGCAACGATAATATCACAACTTGACAGTAAAAGGTATTTCTTCAGAGTAAAATTCATTGTCCGGGTGGAATCAGGCGATTGGATCATACGTGATAAATTTGAACCAGTTTTCAGCGACAAGAAAACAGTCACTGTCAGCCGCGACTCCAAGCCGGGGTTGTTAACCGGAATTGATAGACCATACTATGAACGAGCGTATCCTGAAACAGCAGTTGTTTATGGAATATACCCGTTAAATAAGAAACCTGATATCGGAAAACTGAAACCGATGAAACAGTCAACGGGGATAAATTGTGTAGCAGAACGAATAATAGAGCATTTTACAAATGCGTGTCGAGGAAACAAATTGACTGATTTACGACGTAGCAAAATCAACCAGTGGGAACTAACCGTAAAAGAGCGTGGAGCGACCATCAGCGACATAGCGAGATTAGAAACGTCGTTGAGATTTCCAATAACCGTTACAACGATAACCGGTGAAGTATTATACGAATCGAAGTATAAATCGAAGGGAGCCCCAATCAAAATTATTGATCATAACGAACACGCATGGACGCCCGCGATCACAATATTTCCACGGGATAGAACAGTAAAGTATATACCCGAAGAATTCCTGGGAGAACAATTCTCCAAGGACGGTTTTCTCGCGGAGAGGAAACTATTTGATGCTATTGCCTACTTGTGTAAAAACGACCCTGTATCAGTGTGGTTACTTCGCAGCGCTGAAAACGATGCGGATACCTTTGATCAGTTTGTAAGACCAAACGGCGAATTATATCGCACTGAAGCATTTCACAACAGGATGAAAAAAACCGCCATAGAATTTGAGGAGCATGATGAACAACTGCTAACAAATTGTTTTACGATTCCATCGGTTGCGGCTCATGTTGCAGCAAGGAAAAATGCGTGGAGACCAACGCGCAAGGAATTTCTGCCGGATGTACAATCCAGTTGTTTGGAATACTATCACGGTGGACTATGGAACACTGAATACAGCCGCGACGCTATGATCTCGGTTGATATGGTTGCCTGTTATCCAGCGAGTTTTCTCGGGTATGGATTCGCCGCTGAGTACTTTAGACGATTTGGACACCCCAGTCATGAAATGACTCGTGTTGCTATTAATGGACCACTGCCTGATTTTGATTTAACCGGATTCGCTCGCATAGTATCATTTGAATTCGCGGCAGGACTCCATCGCTGTTGCTATATTTGGATCGGTAGACACATGGCTGAAAAGAAGTGGCTGCCAATAGCGCTGCTACGGTATATGATTGATTGTAGCATGCTAGTTTCGTTGATTGTCAGTGACGCGATTATATCATACCGGGCGCAGACTGAAGTCTGGTTACCAGAACCGGAGCGTCTAGATAGCATAATTGACGAGTCCAGAAAAAACATTGATGCCGACGAGGAATATATCATCGAATGGTCCAGGAGGATATTTAACCAACGAAACAGAGAGGCAAAAGATCTCGGTAGAAGAATAATTGGTAAGTTCACACAAGGTGGAAAAAACCACGACTACAAACGATATTGCTCACGGCTGATTATAGATGACGCAGAATATGATTTCGTAATCAAGGACGCAGTGGCAAAAAATAGATACGTGAACTGCAAAACAGCTTTCTTGTCCAATGGAACGAGGTTGGGTACAGTTGTTACCTACAGCGACGGAGACAGCCCGGCGTATCCACATTTGAGGGCGTCTATGCTGGGTTATGCCGCTATCAATTTATTCTCGATGATAAATAGATTCCCCGATACCGCGGTTAGAGTAGCCGTTGATTCGTTTTATATAGACGTAAAGTATAAGGGAAACATAGCCGAGTTTACTAGTCCGGACGAGAGTTGGGGTGCATGGAGAATTAAAAATGAAATACGACGCGATTATTCCCCGTCAGCAGATGTCACCGTTGAGAACAACTACTTACGCGGTGATAAATTGTCAGAATGGTCTAATGCACCATCGTGTTCTGATCCAATTTGTAGACACAAAACAGTTTATTTAAGCGGCTGTGGCGGGTCGGGAAAGACGACTCGGGCAATTGAATTATTTCGAACGCGGGCAAGTATAATCGTGCTTACACCGACCCATAGACTAGCGCGAGAGATAAAACAACGAAATGTTGACGCCGTTACTTATCACAGCTTTTTTCGATACAGCGGCGGTGAGTGGACTCCTGATCGAATGGGTGAAAAATTTATTCCCGACATTATCATCTGGGATGAGATATGTACTGTTTCGTTAGATACTTTACAAATGTTTCTTGAGTGGTTGCTGCGCGCGAATACAGCGGTAATCATGTGTGGGGACCATGGCCAACCACCACCATTTGTCGGCGAGGGTCCACATGATTGGTTAAGGGGTTTTGTGGACTATTATGAAGAAACCGATACTGATTACCGAGCACTTGATGAACAACTGCGCGAGGTTAAAAAACTAATCAGATTACAGCCGGATAGAATTCAATGTGAAATAATCCGCGAGGTGATTCCGGAAACGCCGTTAAATGAATTCTGGGAAACATGGAGACCAAACGATTTGATTGTAGCGAGCAGAAAGATAGTCAGAGACACACTTCAGCGGAGGTTGTTTGCGTTGCATAAGGAAAAGTTTCCAACGCGTCCAGTGCCGTTATGTTATAGACCCGCGGACACACGGCGGCAGAACATTGAAGTTGAAATTCCAGCCCCGACAGCGTCGGGGACAAAAAAACAAATTCTCGTGCTGAATGATATTGTGCTCGTTGATATCGGTGTCGTCGAGGACGCGCTACGTGCTGATAAATCCCCGTGGACGCTAGGATACGCAACAACAATACATTCCTCGCAGGGACTAACCATCACGGACACAATTGTTTGGATAGTTGATAATCGCATCGAATGGTCGAATCTAGTCTATCTTGCAGTGTCCAGAGTACGAAGGATAAATCAGCTTCGAAGAATTGTTATTGACGGAGCCGGTGACGGAGTCACTGACGAAGCCGGCGACAAAGTCACCATCGATGCAAGCGTCATTGATAGAAAACTCTCGGGTTACCGCCAACAGGATAAAAAAAAACAGCGGCGTTTTGATATTGATGCCGAATTAATAATCTCGCTACGACAACAACAGAATAATCACTGCGCGAGTTGCAATTGTATAATGAGTTGGCGTTATTCGGATAAAGACACTCGCCAATTTACCGTGGATAGGATCGATAACAGTCTCGGTCATGTCAAAAACAATGTGAGGTTGACCTGTCTTGAGTGCAATAGACGCAACGGCGCTAGTTAAGACCACGTGGGGGCAATTGAGTATCGTTAGGTATCACTTGTAGTTGCTCGCGTGTAAATCCGCGCTGAGGAGCAGTTGAATCCAGTCTGTAGATCGGTGGTCTACCAGTTGATCGTGTTATCGTTGATATGTTATGTGTGGTAACACTCCAAATAGGATCAGTAGCTCTTTTTTTACCGCCTTCAAGCTCTCCTGGTTCATACAGATATCTAACAGTGACATCGCCGAGAATCGGCTTGAAAACGCTATCTATTTTTGATCTTCCGGGTATATACCCGTATTTAATCGCGTCGTTGGGCTTCATGTTGATTGCTCGGGTAATCTCGTTATTTAACGCTGCAATTACGCCTGGCAACCTTTTAACCCATTCACGAGATCGTTTTTCCTGGATGAATTCCTTCGCGTATTGATATCCAAATAACCGTTCAGCAAGAGTCCGATTGAATCGTTCAACAATTGCCTGATCACGATGTAGCGCAGTATGACCTCGTCGTATCGCGACGCTATGATGTTTCAGCGTTGATAAAACAGCGCCGCGAAATTCACTACCAGGATCAACTTGTAATAGATTTGGCCAGCGCAGAGGGCCTCTTCGATAAATTCTTTCAAACGCAGCGGCTACTTCAGTTGCCGACTTTGTTTTTAACGGCTCCGCTTGTTTGTATCGACTCGCAACATCAACTACGGTTAGCGCGTATTTGTAACCGTTGTCATGCGGCAAAAATAGTATATCAGCCTGATGAACTTCATTAGGTACGCTGACATCAAAGCGCGAGAAGTTGATTTGTTTAGGCGGTGGTAGATAAATTTGCCATATAGCCTGTTTGGATAACCAATTAGCCGCAGTGGCCTTTGTTACCTTTGCAGCGCTTGCAAGCTTACCAATTGCGGCCTTCCCCTTCCAGTATCCTCTCGGAGAATAATAGATGGATTCCATGTTGTTATTATAAACGCTATCGTTTTCAATTACCAGCGCCAGAAGCTCCGCTTCCAATCATTAATTTACCTTTCATAGCCGATTTTACCAACCATGAGGCCAATTTTTCTTTGACGGATTTATCAGGAATAGCATTTAACGCGTGAATTAATTTTACATCCGCGATATGACGCTGTTGCAGATCGCTACTTTTGTAAGCAACATCATGAGCATGACACGCCTTATCGATAGCGTTTATTGGATACTCACCGGGTTTGGGCTGATTTTGATCATCGAGTCTAATATCTAATCGTGTTCCGGGGCCACAGTAGTTATATCCTGGGAGGTGTTTTTCTCCTGGATACTTTGCCCACGGTGTTCCGGGGAGTTTTGCCAATTTGGCTGCGATGTCACCTCCTCGCTTTTTTTTAAAACATCTCCGGGTCTAATAGAAATAAATCTAAATTTCTTTGTACCGCATTGTACACACTTGCCAGTAAGCGCCGATCTGTTATTTCTTGTTGTAGC
Source organism: Sinohyriopsis cumingii (assembly GCA_028554795.2). Lineage (NCBI taxonomy): Eukaryota > Metazoa > Mollusca > Bivalvia > Unionida > Unionidae > Sinohyriopsis > Sinohyriopsis cumingii. The sequence goes on along the minus strand of CM068838.1, from coordinate 110,576,433 downwards.
GGTTGTCATATCATTTGTGCCAGTACGCACTCTGCACTTCACACAATATAGATCCATAATTTATGTATAGAGATATGAATATAATTGATTTTTCGGCGACTAAAACAAGAGAACCAGTTAAGCATGTTGCAGCGTTACCAAACTCGATCCGGATGATTATCATCGGACCATCTGGATCCGGCAAGACGCAATTGTTACTCAATTTAATAATGAGATGGATGAAGTGGGATAAGTTATATTTGGTTGCTCCTAGCGTAGATGATCAACGTTGCTACGAGGTGTTGAAAGATTTCAACGAGAATGCATCAGCGATCGCTAAAAAAAATGTTATTGAGTTTATTACGGATATCAATGATGCACCGGGTATTGATGATATTGATGGCGACGTTAACAATCTAGTCGTGTACGATGATGTTATGTTAGATAATCAAAAAAACCCAGCTAGGATATTTTCCAGAGGCAGGCATAAAAACACTGACGTGATATATGTCACTCAACGATACACTCAGATTCCAAAAGTAATCAGAGACAACTGTAATATTCTTGCTGTATTCAACGGCGTTGATACACACACGCTACGAAATATTTGGCAGACATGGTGCGGCGGTGACATGGACTTTAATGTTTTTCGAAACTTTTTTAGTCATGCTCAGTCGACCCCACATGGATTCGTAACGATAAATTTACATGATCCTCGGACACGATATCGTATCGGACTTGACCAAATATTCGGTTAGTTGTAAATAATTTTCATTGTAAATAACCACTTAGCAGCAGAGGGGGGCGATGACATCGACGCGGTCGTCGATGTGCTTACCGGACGCTGACGACACTGGGGATCGGCGCGCAGAAGGTGTTAATTAAACCAAATGACGACGCGACGATCCCCCAACGACGTCGTCGTTTTTTTTTTACCAGGCGCTGACGACACTAGATCGTTGAGTGCAGAAAGTAATAATTAAGCCAAATAACGATTGGACAAAATGTCCGATTCGCCCCCTCTGCTGCTGCTGTAATGTGTCGATACTCTGACCAAAAACGCATATTCAACCATAGGCACATTAAGCCGTTTTGGTGGACTCTTTATGTATGCAATGTCATTATTTTTCGATCAAATTTTTTAAAGAACCGGCACTTATGTATAAAACCACTACAAGATTGTGCTTAGGTGATTCTCTTTTGGCACAAGCACAATGCAAACTTCCAAAGAAACATCTCACCGTGAGAGAAGTTGACAGAGACTATGAAACATATGCAATTAATTTCCACAAACCAATAATAAATGCCCCCACCCAAGAATCATCCACCATTGAATTTTCAAAGCACGCCTATTAGTGACTTTGCGTTGATTTTGAGAAGCAAAGTGTCGTCTCAATAGTTAGAAATTTCTTAGTGACATAAATGCGTGCCTGTGGACAAATCACCAGACAAGCGGATGGAAAATTATATTTTGGATCTTATACATATGTGTGTGTGTGTGTGTGTGTGTGTGTGTGTGTGTGTATTTAATGGCACATCAGCACAGTCGTGGCTACATAATGTCATATATGTTTTGGAATCACAAAGAGGCATGCAAAGCAAAGAAATAGACCAAAATATGTTATCGAATAATTTGCGGAATGCATTATTTCAAAATGTCATTGACTCTCTCAGAAGGAATATCATTATTTGACTTATCTCAGAAAACGCGGTTGTCTCCATTATTCGCATATTGCGAAATGCAGAAGGAAAATATGACACATTGTTCATCACCGAACCATCTAGCGTATATGACCAGTTAAAGGTTCGAGCAAATGATACTATTGTTTGATTTTTTAAAATATCCAATTCCTTTATTTCAATATATTTAAGTCCAAATATTTTGAGCAAAATCTATAGATGACGTAGCCGTATTTCAAACAATATAACAAATCTCCAAATTTCGAGTTTCAAACTAAATGAAATGCACTTACGTAATTAATATTATCTTTATCTTAGCCATAAATATCATTCGATCGATTATCCTGGATTGAAATAACAACTGATAAGACGTAAGCCTTTTCAAGTGACAACGGACTGGGAGAATAACATACACTATCGGCGTAGAAATCCCTTAAGGTACTATAAGAGAGAGAGAGAGAGAGAGAGAGAGAGAGAGAGAGATATTGTATTTAACATCACTTTTGTTATTACTTTGGCTTTTATATCATGTCACGGAAATGATGAGCTAAGCGCCGCAACTGACCCAGCCTGGTCAAATTTGTAATCTTTCAGTGTGTTTCACATTGACTTTGTCTATCCATAAACTATTCACAAAATTTAAAAGTAATATCTATTTGTATTAATGTTCTGTCAACAAACTGAACAATGCCTTTGGGTTTAGTTTGTTGTATGATGACTTGAAATAAAAACTAGTAATCGAGGATGAATACTGTGAACGTACTTAATACAATTTTAATAAGACAATCATTGATAAAACCAAAATCATTGTGTGTTTGAAATATTGTTAATAATATTGAATGATATGATTTTCATGAGGCCTTACTGGATATTTGTGAGTTCTCTTCAACATTAATGTTCGTCCCCTTTTTCCTGGAAATGAAGATGCTCTTTAAAAGTAATGTTTCTTAATTTCTTCGCAATGTACACTTGTACGCACACTCACTTGCACAAAATATCTTGACTGATGTTGGGTCTTCTAGACTTTCAAAATGAATATCGATATTTACCTGCCTTTAAAAAAAAGAACCCAATTTAAAAAGAGTTTTTACAAATCTCATTCCAATTATCATATCTATCATACGGTAATCTGATCGCAAAGCAGATGTAGCAATATTTATTGTTACTAAACATTATTATTGTTTGCTTAAATTAGTAAAACATATAAAGGAAATGTAAAGTTTAAAGGTTTACGTTAAATTTCCAATATTCTGATTAGTTTGTCTTAAGAAGAATGTCGAGAAAACAAAATTATAGCCACTGTTCATCTAAATAGCTTATTGATGCTAGAACCAATTTCATTCTATATTAGAAGATAATGTTTTATTCCGTGCTCGGTTTCACATTTAGTCGAGTTTTCTTTTCTTGTTGTATTGAGTACTATTTTGTGTGTGATCTGTCACATCAACCCAAATTTCATCAATGGTAAGAGTCAGTGCATGAAGTTGAACAGTTTTATGAACACATCTGTTTAAATAATAATAAATTGTAAATCCTGAGTAATTTGATCTATTTAACAATGTTAGGAAATAAAGAAGAAACAAAATTGAAACAATACTATTTTGAAACTCGAACCTGGTTCTTTCGTGGGACTGGTGGTAGCTGTACCGTGAGAGAAATTAACTTTTATAAGTATTTTGTCTTTGACCATACTATCAAGTTACATATTAGAACAAATAAATGTACGTGTACGTGACGATACATGCTGTAATCTTAACTCTGCAGTATATCTGATTTCTGCATAATGATGGTTTTGTCATAATTCAATCTTTAGACAGCATACAGAATGTACAAAATAAATTCATATGATTATTTAAACGGAATATACAAACGTGTTCTTTCTCATGATTTTTGAGGACTAGTGCTCAGCAAATAATGTGGAAAATGAAATCTTTCATTTGAAAGGAATATATTTACTTGAACTTTTTAGATGCTACAAAGAACGAATTTAAACACCAAGCGAGCAATTTCCTGGTCTAGAGAACAGTAGAAACTTCGTCACGCAGGTCTTGACTAGTGTATATAAATGACTACTATGTATGTGACTATCATATATACGACTACTATATATGTGACTGATATATCTTTGCATGATAGAGAAGTATAAAACAAACGATCCAAATAGATGCAAGAAAGAAAACAACAACTATAAACGGGAACCTATGCATCTATGTTATACCGTCATCTGAAAAACACAATCGTAAAACAAGAATCAGATACTCGTCAGGAAATAGATTCATTAATTTGTTTGGAAATTTATTTCATAAGAAGAGACAATATATTAAATTGAATTAAAATAATTGCGTAGCTAGCTCGATATGTATGAATTCAAGGGTTTTTGTTTGTCTAATCGACATTACTACACTAACATTTCTTAGAGCCTGGAAAATAAAGATTGCGCTCGGTTTTCGAATTAATCAAATTACTTACAACATGTGATTTAGACTCATAAATGAATGCATTGTCAACAATAGGAGAACCACATAATGCCTACACTGTTTTGTTCCACTATCTTTATCTCTTTTGACCCTGTCTCAAATATAGTTCTATATCGCATCGATTGTTACACCATATATAGACCCTTGATCCAGATGATACAATGGAGTAATTTTGTTAGGCATTTGTGTGACTTTAAAATCTTGCCAAGGGAAGTTTGTAATCAAGCGCATTTATAATGGTTTACACATGACAGTAATTTTGTTAGGCGTTTGTATGACTTTAAAATCTTGCCAAGGGATGTTTGTAATCAAGCGCATTTATAATGGTTTACACATGACAGTAATTTTGTTAGGCGTTTGTATGACTTTAAAATCTCGCCAAGGGAAGTTTGTAATCAAGCGCATTTATACTGGTTTACACATGACAGTGTAACACATGATCCACTATTAACAAGTTAGTTTTTCATGAACTAGATTTCAGACCCAGGTCTTGACGTATAATTCTGAAATTGGCGTTGAGTGCAAACTTTTGAAGGATGCCTGTGGAAACAACGGTAGCATGCTTTAAAGACGTACTTGTTTGCAAATAATGCTTCAAAAGAAGATTTATGGGACAAAAAACATTAGTATACTTTTTTCAGTATCTAAAGCAGAACCTAATGCGTTTGACTACAATGAGTATTTGGTTTCCATTTCTCCGTTGAATTTTAAATGGTACTATAACGATATTTGAAGATTTAGTTTGAGCGTTGTTTCGTAGTGAATAGCCGGATATTTACAAAAAAGTGTCATTTCTTTCCATGCTGACTGATTTTTAAGGTTAAATCTTTTGCAAATAATTTACTTCTTAGAGTTTTTGAGACATGTATTACATATTAGCACTGGACTTTAATTATTTAAAGTGTATGGGTTGAACTGTGGTATGAATGCGTTGGTCATTTATTGAGATGATATAAACGTGTGCATTGTGTATACATTATTGCTACATGCATGTGTGGACTGCCTAGACCTAAATCCTGTGTAATCTTATCATTCGTAACACTGTTTACACTGTGATAGTTGCTATACAAACGTAATACGTGAAATCGATCAACTAGCAACCGCTAAACAAAATATTTGAAAGAATAAATAAAATCATCAAAGCGTTCCGGTAAGCAAGAGTTACGAAATAGGAATGTAAAACAGGTAAGTAAAAATAATATATGTTATGTGAAAGAATGCAATATTGTGAGACATCAACATATAAGGCTGCTTGATAGAATGTAATTGTACCTGTTAAATTAACAATAATTGATGTGTCTTTTCAATATATTTTTGCTTTAACACTTTCTTATATCATATTATTTTTGGAATTCGTAACAACATAGTCTGAGGAAGAACAGGTTTAATGTTATCTTTGGTACATAATAGTTTGTTTAATTTGTATTTTGCTAATATTTCCCATAAAGCGATTCGCTTACATGACAAATTTATTCTTCATGACACATTTCGCTTTAGCTGGCATGTCCTTGTTAAAGTATAACATCGGTTTCTGTTAAATGAGCATCACTCCACACTTTTCAGGTTTTGTTTACCGGTGTATACATGCCATTGAATTGACTGGTAAATATAACGAATGTGTAATTTGGTCGAGCGGTGTTTATATATATATATATATATATATATATATATATATATATATATATATATATATATATATACACACACACACACTGATCGCTGAACTCTTATTAAGTAAAAACTATTTTAATTGCTGCACCCTTCCTTCAAGATACTGCAATTAAAACAACAAATATAAAGAATGATTGAACTAATACAAATTTGTATTATGAGAGGTTATTTCTATATTTTCTTTGCTATACGGTATACATTTTTAGTTACCATATCACACAGCATTTAAGCCCGACGACGACAGACAGTTTATGCCACGATTGTATAAAATGTAGGCTTTTAATCTGGCTGCAAATATAGAACATGGCATAGCAAATGGATACTCTCGTAATTCGGACACCTGTGGTACTAACGTTTCCTACATATTTAAGGACCGCATACCTTAATGTAAAGAGCATTAGACAGGATTTATCTCAACCAGAAAAATGTGTCCCGTGTGTATGGATGTATGTACTAGGATCGGTTCAACGGCACATCCGGACAAGCCTTGTTAAATGTATTTAGGTATGTGTATTATTCCAAGAAAGGCATACAAAACAAACATGAATACTGAAGTCCAATGGTAATATAAAGCATAGACAAAGCCCAAGATACATTGTTAAAAGGTTTACATAACTGCACTGTTACAAAGTGACCAACACATGCTCAGCTGGAATATCATTACTAGACACACACCATGACAAATCCGGCACCTCAGTCAGCAGTTTCACGTGCAGCGGGGCGCATCATGTCCAAATATGAGGCAAAATATGACTAGTTAAAATTTCGTGCAATTAATGTTAATGACGGATTAAATGAAATACCTATCTACCTACTTATTCTTACGATTTAGATGATAGTACTTCAGATTAAAGTTATAAATGACCTAGTCAACTGCGAGAAAATATTTTAAAATTTACCTATTTCGAGCATCAATTTATTAGAGCAAACTATTTTTGCAGTTATGAATTTAATCTTTTTGTAACCTTGACTCAAGCGCCATTCGATTATTTGCCCTGCATTGAAATAGCAAATGATAAACACATATTCATTTTCAACCGACAACTGCTCTGGCGAATAATTATGTACGCTTTATAAAAATACTAAAATATGGCATTAAAATAAGTAATAGCAAAGAGTGAGAAAATTCAAAAACATAGTGGGAAATAGAAGAAAGACCTTACGGTATTGCTAAATAAATCTCAAATAATCCTAGAATGTTCAAAACAAGTCCTGATAATTAATAGTTCTGAAGACGTTTTACTGGCAATCCGAAAATAAATCCAACGCTGGATGTGTTGACGTGCCTGTGGTGGCCTATGTCTTTCTTTTGTGCTAACAATCTTTAGTTGAATCACAGTGAATAAATAATCTGAATAAGAATAATCACTATAGATCCGTGGCTCTATTTCCAAGAATATTATTTTTGATGAGCACTTTGTATCACCAGTGAATAAATAATCTGAATAATTAAATTCAAGCCCTAATGAAATACTGGACACGACAATGATTCCAACTCAATATCTTATAGCACGAGTAAATAATTTTTGTATAAATAAGATTATAGAGTCCTCTACTTGACAATCAGCATTTTCTAATTAACAAATGCATGTATTACCTAATGAAAAATGTCATGCTGGATGGTTCCAAATGTTTATAAGACAAAATCTTGGGTATCATAAGAAGGTCTTCTACTAAACGTATAATAAAAACATGGTAAACACAATGTCTTTGACTCAGGCAAAGATAAAAATCCTAATAGTTAACACAACTTCATAGCGAAAACTTTCCTTTAAATTAGGTGATTACAGAAGTTTGAAAAGTCACTTAGTCAGGACAGGTGGAAAATGAACATGACTTTGGACAAAAACTAACAAACAAAGAATGCAGATTAAATATACACAACAACTGGCACACAAAAATGCAGTCGGTGGAGAGATTGTAGGGTAGCGTAGTAGAGGGAGAAAAGAAGTGGGATTGTTTGTGTTATAATAACAATTATAACACATTATTTGTCTTATCATGCCGAGGAAATGATGAACTAAGTATCTGCTTTAGGCATCCTACCCATGATGACCTGGGTGGGGATGGAACTCGATCGAGATCGAGGGAAGGAGAGTGAGATAGAGAGAGATAGGTGGAGGGAAGGTCGCTCACCAATGCAAACTTACCTACTTTCTGAGTATATTCCAACTATCGTGTGATAAAACTTTAATATGTTCCTCAACTGTTTCACCATCGACTAGTTTTAATAACTCAAGCTATATAACGTAAGATATTCAATATTTTCTCCGGTCTATGACGGCAGCTATAGACTTCAATAGTAATTGATAATGCCCATGTTATTGAACTATAAGTGTATTGACGTTTTTCAAAGCTTTAATTGACAAACGATAGATGATACATTCATGTAAATATATTTTACTATACTTAGTTCTAGACAATAATTTTTCGTAATTGGAAGAGAGAGAGAACGAGAGCGAGAGAGAGAGAGAGAGAGAGAGAGAGAGAGTGTGTGTTTTCAGATCATATATGTTGATCAGGTATGAAGTGACATTGTATAATACAAACGCACCATACACTATGATCTACATAATACTATACAACATGAATTTGAATTATAGTACATTTTTCTTAGTTACTAGTTGAATAATGGCCCCCACTGTTCAAAAACTAGAATAATTGATTCTTTCTTTTCAGATTTTATTGCAATATGTTTTTAGAAATTTCGAGTTGGCTTTAAGAAAACCTTCAGCTCCCCCCCCCCCATCTAGGAAATTCTCCTTTCCTTTTACATGTAAAATATAGATCTAATATATAATAGAATAACACAAAAATAAAAAGGTTGCTCATATTTCATCTGCACTCGTATCTCCCAGTATCATAATCTATACAGTTGAGACAATATCTATTTTCACCGTATTCCGAATCCAGTGGAACACATCAATTAACAGCCTATTTATCACATTGCAATACCAATACAAATGAATCATTATTTCCGGGAATTGTTTACAAAAAGTACACAGACCGGTATCAGATAATATTGTTTGATACAAAAGTAAATTCATTGGTAAAGTTCTGTTAGTAACATGAAATTGAAGCCATCGCTATTTTGAGTTACTTGATATTGTAAAACTTTAGCATATACCTTAGGTCACAGAGGTCTTTCAACCTGAAAGTTTCATTCCGCCTCGGATGCGAGAGGTCGCGGGTTCAAACTCCGGCCAAGACACTCCAGAGATTTATGACAATGATACCAGCAGAATTAAGAGGATATTGATTGGACTGGTCAGCCTAGTTGCAGGATAATGTGACTGGGTGGGACATCATACTACATGTCTGCGGCATGATGCCCCAGTGCTAGACATCACTATAAACTGCTACACTGCAGACATCATAGCGATAGGACTGAAAACATGTTAAAGCTAGGCTAAAAATCGAAATCTCTCTCTATCTCGCTCTCTCTGTCTCCTTCTCTCTCTCTCTCACACCATTTATTTACACTATACGGTTTAACATCCATTTTCAGAAGTGGGTTGTAAACTTCTTTAACCTTTTACTATTATGAAATACAATCTCAAAAAGGATACGGACAATTGGTCTGACTGGTGTCGTTGTATCTAACTCTAACGTTTTACAGAAGACCTTTACATATTGAATTAAAACTTCAAAGGAAAATAAATCACGTTGAGACCATACGTAGCATTAAAACTATTAAAAATAATTAATAGTTTCCTGGTCTGAAAATATATAACCAATTTAGACTACATTTAGTTCAAACCATATCTTATAGAAAACTGGTTCCTTTAGTTGGTTATTCTTATAAACGTTCTTCCATAAATTTGTTTTAATAAGATGTTCCGATCACCTGGATATAGTTTTCTCAGTTTAACAGTTTCCAAGTACCCTATTTATAGCCAGGCCAATTTTGACCCTTAGTAATTCAAAAAATGTGTAAATTGCTAAGTCGTTTTGCTTAGAGACAGCGAAAGACTAATTTGTGTGCACCACTGAAATGAAGAGCGTCTATTGCCATTGGCCTAGTACATCAACTTGTTTTAAGAATGTATAGCTGAAATGTAGAGCGTCTATTGCCATTGGCCTATTGCATCAACTTGTTTTAAGAATGTATAGCTGAAAAGAAAAGCGTCTATTGCCATTGGCCTATTGCATCAACTTGTTTTAAGAATGTATAGCTGAAATGAAGAGCGTCTATTGCCATTGGCCTAGTACATCAACTTGTTTTAAGAATGTATAGCTGAAAAGAAAAGCGTCTATTGCCATTGGCCTATTGCATCAACTTGTTTTAAGAATGAATAGCAGAAAAAGGGCAATTAGCATCATAACTATTGCTTAACATTAATGCGTGCAAACTAAATAGAGGAAAAGACGTGTCTGCACGCGACTATGTTGATATTTCACGAGTACGTATGCCTTTACGTCAAGTAAGTTACTTGTCGGTACAGAAATTATGAGAGATATATTTAGAAAATCTTTTTGATAGATTTAAAGTTGCGTATATTGTTTTGAGAGTCAGAGAACGAATACGTGTCAATCGTAAAAGCAAAATTATTGAAATGTCAACGTTGCTTGGTGTGATTTAAAGTGACAAAGCTTAAACATGTATACAGAGGACGCGCGGTCTAGTGGTTAGAGCTTCCGTCTCGGAAGCGGGAGATCGTGGGTTCGAACCCCGGCCGAGTCATACCAAATACTAACAAAAACGTACAAACAACTGCGCTCAGCATTAAATGGTTAGTGTTAAGACTGGTCTACCTGGTATCAAAATAACGTGACTGGGTGGGACATCATGCTACATGTCTGCGGCATGATGCCCCAGTGCTAGACATCACAATAAACTGCCACACTGCAGACATCGTAGCGATATAACTAAAACATTGTTAAAGCTGCATTAAAATTCCTAATAACACACACACACACACACACACACATAGAACACGTGCTGTGACGTAATAAAACATTGTTTATCCGTTCATGCAGTGTACGTGCATAATTAATTCAACCAACATTTTGAGTGGTTCCAGAGAAAACAGTTAACTATTATCGCTGTCATTGGACCAGTATCTCATTACTGAATTTGTAGCAGTTCAGAGAGTGAAATTAAGAGAAATAAAGGTGGTAAATTTACCCAAAGATATACCTCACCTGTGCAAATATGTATATCTTATCATTGTGTCAGTATTAGAAAATATCACTCTTTTTGTATAGTGTGAAATTAAGAAAAATAAAGGTGGTAAATTTGCCAATAAATTGACCTCACCTGTACAAATATATATAACTTATCACTGTATCAGTATTAGAAAATATCACTCTTTTTGCATAGTGTAAAATTAAGAGAAATAAAGGTGGTCAATTTTCTCATAAATTGACCTCACCTGTGCAAATATATGTAGCTTATCACTCTATCAATGGCAGAAAATATCACTCCTGTACATATTATTATTTATAAATGTTTTAACATAATATCCTTTATTGTTTCGTATTTGTTTTTCATTCAGGCTTTTTGAAAAGAAGCTCCACAGATAAGCACAGAGAAACCGATAAAGGGAAAATGATGAGACTGGTTACACTACTTCAGCTGTCTATAAATGTTATGTTTTGGATGTACATAGTTGGAACTGGTAAGAAAGATTTTCACTAGACTTATCCTGTCTGTTGTCCAGATGCTTGCAAACACTAGACTGACTTTAGTACTCTCTGGTATTGTTAATGAATGTTCATAATGAACCAATATGTGATAATAAATAAATATATTGTCCTGTGCAAAATGACTAGGTTAGTGTCTCCAATATTTTCATAATTTAATGAGTAATTAATACCGACATGTTTTAACATAAGCATAAACATTATTATATCAGTATGGCTCTACGGAGTATTGCTGAACAAATAAGAGTCAACATTATATTCATGAAATTTTAGAGGAAATGATAAACAACTAACAAAAATGTATGTTTGGCTCTTTTATAATTTTAGTTATGATTGATATTTCCGATTTTCCTGTAAGTCTATGAAATACACATAGAAATCAGCATTGATGATTTATAAATGCTAAAACATCATCAAAACCTTGATGGAATACTATTTTTAAATTAGAAGAAAAAATACATTGTTTTGTCTGAAATAAGATTTCCTATAAATGGACCGTCAACTCAATGTTTTCTTATGCAATGGCTGATAATTTATGATGGCAAAAGAAGCATTCCATTTTGCGTGTGTGCAAAGTATTATACACATTATAAGTATTATTATTATTATTGTTTTATTATTATTATTATTATTATTATTATTATTATTATTATTATTATTATTATTATCATTATTATTATTATTATCATTATTATTAGTAGTAGTATTGTTGTTGTTGTTACATCATACTAGTATTGAATACGGATTGCGTCAGCTAACAAACTCCAAAACGCGATTTTGATGGAGGATAATATATTGGTTGCTTTGTAAAAATATTTTCCACGAATAATTTTTTCAATCCTGCAATATAAATCATTCAGAGATAGCTGGATGCATATTATTTTATCTTTTTTATAATTTCGGTAGGTTTTGGAATTGATCTCCGTATTTCATACTTATCCCGTTGATGTATTCAGTTTCATTTATCTACACTGTACCGTTCATTTGGTTGTTTTTATCCTGAGTGAATGAGCATCCTATTATTGATATAAGGAATAAAAATGTTAAGATTTATTTAGATCAATATTTCTAAATAGAATGTACGACAGTTTTATCCGACTCTCCAAGCATAATCTGTAATATAAGGAGTCTAACTCCAAGTGCAAGAATAGAACCAGTGTTAAATATATTTTAATGCTATTTATATTGTCTCAAAAGCTGGTAGCTTCCCCTGTGGACTTAGCCCATTATTACCGTTAGGAACCTTTTGAGATCTCCAGGCTACATTTATATTTACACTGGATATGGTATATGGAAAGACAAGTTCATACGTGAACTTGAACTGCATAACGCATTTCAACGCACTGTTGTCTTTAATCGTCCTCGATCTGTTGTCAAGCTAAATATTATTATAGTAGCACTTCCTTAGCGACAATAATGTGTAAAAGATACGCTTGATATCCACTCCCCCATTCTTAGTAACACTGCTTTATTATTCGTCATACAATTATAATCATGAAATAGAACAAAATGATATTCAATTAAATATGGTTCTAGGCACACAAAACTATATCTGATATGTGTAGATACCTGGGTTGATATCCGCACATAGTAATTCTCGAGCACGTTTGTCTCAAATATGATTATTCTGAGAGCACAATAAACATCTTCATCTGACCAACTCCACGATCTGCTCCTTACAAACGTTGTGCAGAGGCACAGACCACGCCCGTTAATTCCAAGTTTGACTTTTGTCGTGAAGCGTGCAGGTGAATGACATTACTCACTCGTCCAGACTGTCAGGTTAACGCGATTCCTACGTTTTCTTTAAAACAATACAGAACTGATTTTTTCGTTTTTGCTATGAATGGCTATTTGTTATGTGTGTGACCAATCGATTACCAAATAAAAAGTGTATTATTAAGTACGCTTCCTTTATTAAGAAAATTCATATTTATGGGTCTTCACATAAAATGTATTTTTTAAGGAATGCAAGCACAACGCTCAATAAAGCGTCCGTTAATTTACTTACAGCACACGGAAACACAGTGTCGCTACCATGGATAACTCTAAGTGGTAAGTGTTGCATGTACTTTTATTAAAAGGAAGTTAGTTTGTTGCAAAGTTATTGCACGTGTGTTTCACTGCTTGTGTGTGTGTGTGTGTGTGTGTGTGTGTGTGTGTGTGTCTTTGTGTGTTTGCATGACCTCCGCGTGTATCAGGTTATGGGTAAATGTAATGATGTTATGATAATGCAGCTACAGGAATGTTTGTGATCATGACACTTGTTTACGCTGCTAGCCTTTAACGTAGAGTCTACAAGGCAACATATGTGTTTTTGAATGTGTATTGTTACCAGTCTATGATATTACAATAAGTAACAGAAAAGAGTGAAAAACAGCAAGCTTTGTAACATTTAACAAATAATTTATTTCCCTAAGGTACAAAGCAAAAATGAGGGAAAAGAACTTACGGTGATGCGAATTAAATCCCCAAATAATCCAAGAATTACAGACACAAGTTATAATGATTTAAAGTCCTGAATAAAACGCAGTTCAAATGCAGACTAAATTCACAAATTTACGGTGATTATGTTCTGCTATAGCTCCTAGTGTGTTGATGTGCCAACAGTCTTTTATCGAATCACATAAATACAATTCCAGGTGTGAATACACTATAAATTCCACTGAATGTGACTATCAAAAAACTGTTTGAAAACTTTTGTCTTTTCAGAGAAAATAATCACTTGAATTCAATAATTTGAAGAAATAAAATGTAAAGCCCAAATACTGGACACAACATATAATACAATTTCAAACGTAGTAAAAGCAACAGACAAAGATCCTCTCAGTTACACTCTATATATAGTTCTCTACTGGACCTCATGCCGTTTTCTAAAAAATATACCTAATGGAAAATAACCCCCAAGAATAACCCTGATGCTTGCAAACTAGAAACAATAACCTGTAAAATTCACTTAGGAAATGCCAAAACTTTGACCCAAATAAACATATTTACTGCTTCTATTATTACTAACACTATAAATAAATACACATAGATAATAATTTAGCTATGCACTCGCTTACAATGAATAAATAAAATAAAAATATCACATTGGGTCAAGCAGAAATGAAATTAAGTTTGGACAAGGTCAAGTCCAACATACAATGTTACATTATAATAGCATGCAGTGAAACACAAATTTAAAAAAAAACGAGCTAACAAACAAAGATTAAACCTTATGAGTTACAAGAAGTAAACATGAAAGGATATATGTATACACACGCGAAAGAGCATCTGCTATCTAATTGTTTCCTCTCTTGATGGACCTGATGTCAGCATTATATTCCGGTAACATCAAATTTCTCCTTAATAGTCTCTGATTTTTTATTTTCATTTTGTAAATGAAAGAAAGTGGGTTGTGATCACTAAATACAATCATAGGAGAAGGAGCCGAACTAATGCAAGACATCAAGGTGTTGTAATGTTAATATCAAAGCCAAAACTTACTCGTCGAACATTCCTTCACGATTTTTGAATAATTTCTCTGGTACTTATTTAATTTCTTAGAAAAATAGCACACTGGATAAGCTACATCTTTTTTGTCTTCTTGAATCAAAACTGTTCCAACACCAACATCAATTGCATTGAGGCATTTAAATGACTGAAATTTGGAGATGAAGGATCTATTGGACTATTAAGTTTAACATTTAACTTTTCAAAATCATCATGATATTTTTCAGTCCAATGAAACTTGGTTTTCTTGATCAATCAGTTTGTGAGGGGTTCAGCAATTATGGAATAATTGTATCAGCTGCATTTTTTGACCTTATAATCTATAGAATTAACTTGTCCATTTTCAGCGATATGTCTGTAGAAAGTTACGCAAGCACGACAAACTGAATTTTGGATAAATTAATTGTCAAATTTGCATTGGTGAATATGTCACAGAATTTCCGAGTTGTTGATAAATAATCTTTCCAGGTATCTTTGCTGATAATAACATCATCAATGCAAGCATCACAAATATTTTGGCCAGATGCAGTGATTTTCATTAAATGTTGAAAAGTAATAGGCGAACCTTTCATTCCAAACAGCATCACTTTATAGTGAAAAACGTCCATGTGGAGTTACGACTGCCGAAAATTCCTTTGCCTTTTCCGTCAGTGAAATTTGCCAAAGTCCTTTTAGAAACTCAGATTTAGTGACATACTTTGCATTTCTAATTTTATCGATTATTGGCAATGGAAATGAATTTGTTTTAGTCATGCTGTTCGCCTTTCTATAATCAGTTCAAATGCGGAAAGTATTATTTGGTTTCTGAACAAAAATACACGGTGAACTCTAGTCACTTTTACTCGGCTTAATGAAGTCGTCCACAAGCAAGCATACCTGTTATAGAAGGTTCATCCTGTTCGGGAGTTGTTTCGCAGGTGTGGAATTAATATCAGCGTCATGGTAGATTTATTTATTCTTGTAGGAACATTTGCAAATAAGTGCTCGTATTCAAGTAATAACTGTTTTAGTTCATTCTTTTCTTGTTGTTTAAAACGTGAAAGTTTCTGGTCAATAATATTTATAATTTCTGAATTTTGAAGATTTGTTTCTCCCAAATGAATGTAGTCCGATTGCATTCCATCGCTTAAATCACCAGTGTGTGGAATAAGTTCAACTAAAGTATTTGCATGATTAAGCTCTGCTATCTATATCAACAGACTCTTACTCCTTTAACGGATGTACATCCCAGGAGTACTATTATTGTAATTAATTCATTAATTTTCTACTTAACTTTGTAAGGGCCATACTACCTAATCAGAAGAAAATTGTGAAGAATCAGCAAGAGAGACAGAACTCGATCACCAGATTGATAAATTCTCTCCAATGTATCTCTGCCCTACCTTAATTTCATTTTTGACTTGAATTACTGAATGCGAAATTCATGCATAACTGGCTAGAAAACGTCAGACCTAAAATTTAACCCATGACCACATTGGACAGATCTGAGAAGGCCGAACTGAATAAAAACAAATGTATCAAAGCTTCTAATATTGTTTCAGTTTTAATATTCCTCAAAGGAATTGCCTCTGTGAATCTTGTTGACGCACACATTATGGTCATCAAATATTGTTGAACCGATTTTGTCTTAGGTAGGGACTGACACAATCTACCATTATTCTGCTAAATAGTTAGTGAAATGCTGGAATAGGTTGTAAATGAGTATTAGGCATCTTCTGATAAGTTTTTGTACCATTTGATAAGTATTACAATATTTGCAGTATTTACAAGCAACACTTTAAAATGTTTGGTCAATGGAAGTGATTCAAGACCTTGCGATAAGCATAATCAATCACTAAATGACCAGCCAAAGGAGTTTTTTAGGCCAGACTAAGTATTTCCTACCTGTACGATTTGATTTATCAACTACAATTTGACAGTTAACTGGCCACTAGTCAGCAGCAAGTATATCAGGATGTCTCCATTTTTTTTCATAAAAATCCCATTTTTAACGAAACAACAAACATGTAATTATGTGGCTTCAATTTCTCTAGTGGCCTTTTAAAACAATCAGGAGATCTCATGATATTTTCATGTTCGATAAGTGATTGTCGTTTTTCACCCTGATTAGAGTAAAAGAGGAACACTGATAAATACCCTTTGATTGATCCAAAGAAGGAGTGGAAGTGACAGCATCAAAAACCTCATCAATACATGTATCAGCTAAAGGAATACGTTCATGATCAACATCATACTCTATAGCTTTCTATACCGTAGCGCTAGTAACTGCACAAGCTGGGTATAAATCAGGAATATCTTCTTCACTATGACTGACTTTCAGATCCAAACAAGGCTTGTCACATAAAATTGGATTAACCACAACCTTATCTACAGCTAGCTCGTTGCATAGTAATAAATCAATGCCCTCAACAGGCAAGGACTACACTATTCCGATTGTCATGGGTCTTGAGACTAAGTCTGATGACACATTTCCACAATGCAAAGGAACATTATCAAAGCTTCACACTACTCTGAATACGAACACTCTGATTAGAAGAAGACTTCTCAAAAAAGGCAAAGTACCTGATAATAAAAGACTATGAGAATCTTCTGTGTTCCTTAAAATTCTAATATTGACGGGATTGGCCGAATCACACATGAGCGATATAGAAATCTTTGACATGAATTGTTCATAATTCTCCATTAATAAAATCAGATTGGAGTTTATTTAACCCAACAAATGTATTGCTTTTAATGCATGACCGTGACATTGATCTCTTAGAAATAAACTAAATGGAATAGGTCTGTCTTGATTCTGATGCTTATTTTTCAATTTGTAGCAATCAGAAATAAAGTGGCCTTTCTTCTTGCAATAGTTATACGTAGGACGTGATAAGGACTTCTAGTTAATGTTACCAGAAATTTGATTTCTAAAAGTTATGCCAGATTGAAATTTGAAGGGGCTTGTATTAGTCTGAAATATTTGTTTTAACCAGTCGAATGCTGAGAGGAAGACATACTTACAAACGAAACTTTATGAGCTAAGGTTCACTCGTCAGTAGTATGAGCATCATTTTCTAAAGTTTTCACCTGATGCTAATCAGGATAAGTCTTAACGTCACTATGGACGCAATGCTTGAACTCTTAAACTAATATTAGTTTTCTGAGAGTTTCTTGATATTTATCAACTTCCTTCGTAGAGACTAACTCGTAACCCTTCAAGATGCATTCTTTAAGCAAATCAATGTCAGCACCTTGCTGTACTGAGGCCAATGCTCTCTTGGCCATTTCTAAATTTCAACAAATTGTTCAAAATTAGGAAAATATCTATCTACTTCTTTTTCTACAAAAGGTGGCACTAATCTGATATTCGTAGTAACCTAAAAACATGAAGTTGTATGCAAGTTGGAGTGTGCATTTTACACGGCAGCTCTCTTTTAATCTAAATTGATATTCATTTTCTTCCTTTTCTCTTTGCATTTGCACTAGAATTTTTCTCTCTCTATCTTCTTTCTCACACTGCATTTGCATTTTCTCCCTTTTCTCCAATATCATGTTTTTCTTTTTTCTGTAATTGCATTTGTATCTCTCTCTTCTTTCTTCAATTGCCTTTTCCTTTCTCGTTCCTCTGTTTGCTTTTGTTTCTCTTCTGTCTCTTTTTGAAGCTCAAGATTTTCTTTATTCTACTTCGATCTTGTATTTGAATTTTAATTCCTTTACTTTTATGTTAGAGTCTGATACAGACTTACTAATCCATTACACGTTTATCCAAAACACTCCTTTCCACCAAATATTGGACCAATATTTATTTTTATCTCTTGCTTTGTTAAAGAAGATTTTGCCTCAGAAAGGTCATATTTTCTGGCAAGCTGTAGCAATTCATCCTCTTTCAAGGAGTAGAATTGTTCTTGGGTAGAAATTGAAATAAAGATCTCCACTTTAGATCATATTTTAAGAAGCTTGTTAATGTCACTAAAGATTTAAAAATGTGAAATTAGATCTGGAATTTAGAAAGTTCTAATACAAAGTGAATCAAAATTTCAAAAGCAAAGTTTGCTGAAATATTTTTGTGATTTTCTTATGCCGGACAAGCCCCCAATTTTATGTTACGAGTCTGCTTTCTTACAATAAGCAACCTAATAGAGTAAAAGACAAAAACGTTATAACATTTAACAAATAATTTCTTTCCCTAGAATGCAAAGTGAAAATGAGAAAATAGTACTTACGGTATTGCGAATTAAATCCCAAAATAATCCAAGAAATACAGACACAAGTCCTAATAATTTCATTTCTTGTATAAAGCTCAGTACCAGTCCTAACTAAATCTAAAACTGATGGCGATGATGCGTCTGATATAGCTCCTGTTGTGTTGATGTGCCAACAATCTTTTGTGTTTGTTAAATCACATAAATATAATTCCAGGATTGAATACACTGTAAACTCCAGCGATTATTTCTATGTAATATTTTTAACAAAGCACTTTTGCATTTCCAGAGAAAATAATCACTTGAATTCAATAATTTGAAGAAAACATGTCCAGCCCAAATACTAGATACAACATATAATACAATTTCAAGGTGCTAGATCCTAAAAGCAACTAATAAAATCCTTTCAGCAACACTATATATATTTCTTCGGTCACTATTAGTATTTTCTATAAAACAAAAAGATTATCTAATGGAAACGAGCCTTCTAGAATGTTCCTAATGTTTACAAAATAAAAACAAACCTTGGTCCAGATAAACATATTTACCTCTGCTATTAATAACAGTTTTGACTTTAAACCCAGATACATAGAGGATAATTTAGCTATGTAGTAGTTGTTTACAATTAATAAAATAAAAAGAGTCAATTTGGTTCAAGTAGAATTGGACTTAATTTCGGATACGGTCAAGTCCAACATACAAAGTTACATTGTAATAGCATGTACTAAAATTAACAAAACTAACAAACAAATAAATTACATATAAATAAAAGCATTGATGTTGCTGCTCATTTCGGTTTCGTTTATTTTGTTCATACTTTAATGCTAGAGATCAAGTCTAAGTAGGGCGAATACCCTATCATATAAGATAGTGATTACTTAATTTTTTATGTCCGTTTGTGCGTTTAACGTTATTGTGACATATTTATTTATGTATAGCATGTATGTATGTAATATGTATGTATGTATGTATGTATGTATGTATGTATATATGTATGTATGACTAAAACAAACTCATTTTCATGACCCACATTCGGGCATATAATTGGTGTTTTGGCTAGAGTTATTACTGATGTATTGAGAAATAATAATTTTTCTTGCCTTAACACTTGAGAAGTTAAAGTGTTATATATTGTGACCAGTTTTGGGCTAATTATTTTGTTTGCTTCAGTTTATTTGGATTTCAAGTTTGTTTTCCCTGGAAATACTAGTGTTCTAAATTAATACTTGGACAAAGACATTTATCGAAATTTATACAGGATTCAAAATTCTGGAATAATAATTTCTGTGATTCAACAAGAGACAGTTGATACTGCAGCACTTCACAGGTTACACGTGACGTCATCGTCTTCTGTTTTGGATTTCCTCGGGACTGTTACATGTTACGAAGCTTGTTGTCTTCACCTTTTTCTTGTTACAATTTGTTAGACCCTAAACACGCAACAATAGTGTGTAAACAACGCCTTCCTATTGTCATGGCTCTTCGGTATTCCACCATATACATACATACATACATACATACATACATGCATATATATACATTCATACATACATATATACATACATCGTAATATGGTCACGAGTGAAGTGGGAAACATTGTCACGAGTGTCGAGTGAAATATTTTCCTGTGTCTACCCAACAGAAACAGAGGTTTTAACTTCATTATATATTTTAAGGTAAACGCCGTTCATTTGCATGTATTTGCTTGCTCTCATCTGTGTCAATTCCATTAACGCTGCATTGCTATATCGATAAAAAAAATTATGCCCTAGACAAAGAACACTTAATTTTGTGTTGTGTCAAAATAATGATTGTTTTGAAAGGAAAATGGAGAGTCATTTAGATTTGTTGCCACATTTCTTGTGCTATTTAATCAGGTAAAACTTGTTGGAGTGGTTGGTATTTAAAATATAACAGACACATCACATCCAACATTTTTCAGAGCGTGGCATCTTTAAATTTCAATCATAGTGAGTTTTTCGGTAAGGATGCTGGTTCTTTATCATGTTTATTTTAACATCGAAACGTGATCATTTGGCCTTGACAACCTTGCAGTATATGTCGGTATCGGACATTGCATCCACAGTTTGATTGTCACTTGGTTTAGGTTTCCAGTAAACACTCACCAATGAATGATTACTCCTTCGTTTTCCAACATGATCATATTCGTATCCAGATTTAAAGAGTTGTATTTATATGTTACTTCATTTGTATGGGATATATTTGTTTCGGATGTATAATGCACGACCTATGGGAGTGAAATACCCATCCGACTAAACGAGTTCATACTTTCCCATACAAATGCAGTAACATTTTTATTATATGCTCATTTTCTTTTTCTACCTAAGGCTTAATAATGTAAAAAATACACTTCAAGAAACAGAGTAATTGACTCAGCTGCACATGTGTTTCTGTTTTGTCATTAAATGTTTGGAATCATAATGTGCAAATGTATGAACTCCTGCAATTTTAATGATTAAAAAGACGTTATGGAATAGCACGCTCATTTTATTTTGAGTGCAGTAAGTAAAATGTTATTACACTTGAAATATTGTCGAAATTACAGTACAATTTCGAAATTTGTAATCATCTTTTAGAAACCATGACATAGCTCAATGAATTCGAAATGCATAACTAAGAATGTACATTTTGAGAAAATTCAAGGCACTAAAATGCAATTATACCTTTTGCCATTCTTTTTACCAGCCAAAGAAGACGTGTTTATACCTGGTTACTTGCATGCATCCATAGCTATGTTATGACCTTAACGTGTAGGGCGAATATCGCTAGCATAATCCAGATCATTGAATCAATAAAGTTAATGCGCAAAATCGCAAAGCAGCTGGTCTGTGATAATCCATAATAAGAATTCATCGTCGTCTTCTCTTAATAGCTCTGAGGCGCTTAATTTTGTGTGAAAACTGTCCGTTTCATTTTTCCCCAAGAAGTTAGATCTTTTACTTATAAAAATGTACATATCTGATAGATACTCGATATCACCTGCCCTCAGTATGCTTCTCGATGCCATGTTTATATACCCAAGAGAGCACTGATCATAGTTTAAACCATTCCAGTGACGAAAAGTTGCGAATACTTTTCCTATATGAATGTTTTGATGAATAGAATGGTATTCTCATTACTGCATCTCTCACGGTTGTTGTGGACATTCTGCATATCGCGTTCACTCATTTGTTCGTTTGAAAGTTTCGTTTGTGACTCGTTCACATTGTTCACTTTATCGTCTCTACATTCAAATAGACGAAACAGCTGTTTTAGTTCATCCACAAACAAATCTAATAAACCGAAACCTAAAGTCTGGTACATTATTGTCATGGTTTGTTAAGAAATTACATCCTAATACACTATAATATTTCTAGGCAAACGTGTCGTGCAAGTCCGTGTACTATGAAGATGTTCAGTATTGCAGAACGCTGTACGATTCTGATAATATAAAGGTATCGGAGAAAAATAGTATATAATCTACCCTATTTAACCAGGATCTTTTCCCTACAAATACATCTTTTGTCGTAGAGTGTAAAAAGTACAGTGTATGGGTTACAGATTATCCAATATCAGTACTTATGTATGCATCGGCAGACATATTTCCAAATTGAGAAAAGGTAGTTCCAGATCTTCACTGTGTCGATATCAGATTTTGTCACTGATACATTTCAGTATTTCTTTATGAAATATATCATAAATCACAGAACATTGTCCATGTCTGTTGTTATTAATGATGATGTTAATCCAGACTGATATTCGTTCTTTCCATGATTCCTTTCATAGGATGTTTCAATCTCAGTAGCAACAAGGAAACTAGCCATATTCAGAAAAATGAACCAACACAGTGTTTTGAAATGTGCCCAGGCTCTCAAAGCGTCGGGTTAAAGGTAATATTGTGTTTTTATACAATTCGTCTTAACATCATCCAGGTCTCACACTATGTTGCCGACTTTATAATTTCGCTTTTAAGTTCACCAATTTTGAACACAATTTTGTATCGTATTTTATTTTGAACCAGAGACACTTATGAAGAAAATTAAGAATACTCAATCGTATTTTCTTGCATTTCCATAATAGCTATTGACGAGTAAAAAACATAAAATAAACCAAATTAAAAAACACAACTATTAACAGTTCTTGATTTAATTATATTTTAGGAAATACAAAAAAGTTAGCCAGAATCATATTTATTTAATATTTTACAGTCTGACACTTTGAAGGATCTACTTTCTATATAATTAAATCAAACCAGAACCCGACTCCTTTATTAGCATCACAAAATTATTTTCCTTTTTAATTCAGAATACGTCGTGCATATGTAACCCACAGTACAATTCCAGTGGCATACTAATAAACAGACGTTGTAATTTGTCCTGCCCTGGAAAGTCTGAGTTGTATTGCGGAAGCGATGGTGTTGGTAATGAGTTGATGTCCATTTACAGAAGAGGTATGACATGTGCAATATTGGCAGAAGATAATCAATTCAATAAAGTCGTGTCTAGTAAGCTTTTATAGATATTTAAATATGTCATGCTACAAGACACCCTCTCCATCCATATTTATGTAGAAATGTACGTGACTCGATTTATTTGTGTTTCAAAGGAGAATGAAATAACGAGGCAATGGGCATAGAAGTTGCTTACTATTAGGCCAAAACATTCAACATGTCTTAACTTTATATTTCAATTCAGAAGTCAACAGGTGATCAATCAAAATGAATATTATCTACAGGAATCTTAATATAGCAAATCAAAATTTAATATGAATTCGGAAAGAATTCTCGCTTTCATAAAGTTCCTGTTGAAAAATATGTTTACCTGTGTATAAGGTTATTGGAAGGTATTTCAATGCATGTACATTGAAACCTTGCAAAAAAAAAATCCTGTGAAGTCATGCATCTTAATATTGTGTTGAAATGGTTTGTTTCATCTCTGGGGTGGATGGGCGAACGCTGAGTTAACATACTTTTTTATTGTATATACATTTAAGATGTTAACATCTTTATTATTTGTCTTTGTTATTTGTTATACGAATGCATGGCTAGATTAATTTAGAAAGACTTTATATGAAAATTGCTTTAGATTTTGTAAAACAAAAATATACTTATAGAAGTTGCTAGTTGTCAAGGTATGCAATATTGCTTCAATCGCATCTTGGACTTGTTTCACGTACACTTGAAAGTTGTGGTGTCTGAGCCAGAATGAAATGACATTGCTGAAAATGATTTGTTCTTGTTTCTTTCTGCACTATCCCGTTCTAAATGAACTCTGTAACAAACATAATCTTAAACTGCCAATGGTTGAATATGAAATTTATTGTTGTTGCTTTGGGTTTAACGCCATTTTCAGCATGTGAAATGCTATACATGTCACTAGTGTAACTGGTAGATGAAGAATGCGGGAAAACTCCGGTGAGAACTACTGATCCATATGATATAATGGCAGCCTTTCTGAGGTCTTGAAAACAAAAGCAATAAAGGGCAAATATGAACTTTATATTTCGGCAGATATTATTCATATTTGGCATTCAGATCTCCATAAATAAAAAAAAGCCACAATGAGTTCATCTTGGTAAATATTTTGGGTAGTATAATAAACGTTATCCAATAAACCTAGAACAAAAAACCCTCACTTTATATGTATTTATACAGGTAGCATGGTTTAAATGGAGTGAATTTGATAGGTATATGAGATGGTGGATAGATACATAAACAATGACTGAGCAAACACATGTATCAAGTGCACAAATAACAGCAAGTATTTGATTTGAAAATACAATAGAGGATATAATTTTTGTACACCCACCATTCATGGCATTGTGAGTTAACTGTCTTTTGTTTAAACAGATTTACCTTTGCCAGATGATGGCAACGGGAGCAGCAGTTACGGCTATGGTTATGTTGTCGTATCTGGAAGCAACATAAAATGCCATGCATCAGACTACAACACGAGCTTGCGATATGGTTATCTGTGTTATAACGGTAATATTTATTGACTTATTTCTCATGAAACTCGATTAAATCTACTGTTTTGGCAAAACATAATAATTATACCCTACTCCAATACGTTTTCTGAATACAAAACTATTAAACCTGAAATATAACAAAGTATGTATAATATTTCAGACCGGTATATTGTCCTTTCCCAGCAATAATTGCTAATCGTTAGGTGTTCCATGTTGAATACGATAAAATATATGCTACATATAAATATATGCAGGTAAAACACTTGCTGAAAAATAATTAAAATCGTTATTGTAATGATGTTACTGCTCATAACATGTTTTGATTAAGCATATATGTGTATATTGCTATGTATATCTATATTATCTGTAACTCCTGGTACTTGATTTTTTCTCATGTTTGTAATTGTTATTCATGGCTTTAAATTGTAGTTAATTATGTTTAGTTAGAGCGTCCGCTTTTGATGCAGGAGGCCGTGTGCTCAGCATTAAGAGGTCAGTGTTATGACTGGTCGGCCTAATGCCAGGATTTTGTGAATGGGTGAGACATCATGCTATATGTCTGAGGCATGATGCCCCGGTGCTAGACACCACTATAAATTGCCATACTGCAGACATCGTAGCGATACAACTGAAAACTTGTTAAAGCTACGTTTAAAATCTAAATCACACACACAACCATACGAACATACACAAATATGTTTAATTAGATTTTCTCTAAGCGACTAGGGTCTGTTTTAGGAATTTTGAGAGCGTAAAGTTACACGCCATCTATAAATAGATGCTTACGTATGTAATAATAAGATTTGTTGACGACTTTAGTTTAATTTCTCATTGGCTGGTGAAGTTTTAACGGTTCTAGGATAATCAAGTATTGCCCAATTGGATGGGTTAGGTCAAATGTATGTTTATTTGGAAATAACTCATTGGATGGGCTAAGTCTCATGAATATGTATTTTGAATTAAATGTTGAGTATTATGATCGGTGTCGTTGGGTTATGTTGTGAAATATAGTCGTAATAGGCGGTGTCTATAAGGAGATAACTGAGCAATCAGATTCATTTCTAGTTTTGGGTCATTATTATTTATTTTGTTCCTGTTCTACCATGAAGTCTGCAGACGTGTTTT
This sequence comes from Sinohyriopsis cumingii, assembly GCA_028554795.2. NCBI lineage: Eukaryota > Metazoa > Mollusca > Bivalvia > Unionida > Unionidae > Sinohyriopsis > Sinohyriopsis cumingii. The sequence goes on along the minus strand of CM068838.1, from coordinate 110,550,209 downwards.
ATCTTGTAATTAGATAGTTGAGAGGAAAAACATGAGTTTGGACTGGTCATTCGAAATAGAAAGTGCTCATTGTTTGGACTACAATAATGTCCTGGAATTAGTATGAATTTTTCAATAGTTCTGGACAAAGCCGTTTTGACAATGTTACAATTCTTAGGTTACATGTTCGTTTCCGGTTCTGAAGTTTGTACGGAACATTTTTCATTTTTTTTGGACATAATATAACTCTCTCATGATTATTTGCGATTCATTTCATAATACTGTAAATTATTTCTTGAGTTGTACAAAACGTTTTGGTTTTGCTTCTTTGTTACTTAATTTATAACCACAGAGTGATAACAATGTAAAATACAAATTAATTGGCAAATAACTGGTGGATAACAATTCTTCCAAGTGCAATAAAACTAGCAAGGGATAACGGTGTAAGGGGTCTATTAAGATAAGTCTTCAAAGCTGACAACAAACAATGCAAATGTATTGCTTTTTTCTAGCAATTAGAACAAAAACACAAGAAAAACAAACAAGTTTTCGACTATTCGTATGTTTTCCCCGACGAGAAATTACCGTATATAACGACCATGTCTGCTATTGCTACGATTGGGTGGACAGTTGGATTGATCGCGAAGTTAGGAATAAATCTGTGACCTCCATGTGGCTAGTCATTCTGAATAATGGGAGCAGATGGATTCAATTTTGACATTGATTTGTTTCAGAAATATTACGTAAAAATAGTGCATAGATGAAATATTAATCAAAACAATAACCGCATGGTAAAAGAAAACAATTCAGTCAGTGAAATATACATAAAACAATGGGGTGAGATTACCTGCCCTATGTACTTTTTGAATTTCCGACGAGATAGTCCATATAATTTGGTAGCGGAAACACTCATACTCCATCTTAAATTTCACATGGTCTATTTGGCTGGAAATTACTCATGATTTGCAATAAATGTAACTGTGACATCTAATGACAATGCGCTGTGTGTATTTTGCTATGTTTCATTAAAATGTAGGTACAAGTTTTACCGTGTCTTGCGTAAGAAAACTCTGATACATTTGTCAGTTATTCAGAATGATTACTACTTCCTTATCCCTTAAACTCTCTCTCTCTCTCTCTCTCTGCTATCAAATATTGTCATTATGTTACTTAGGTTGGAAACAAAATGTTGTGTAGATGTCTTATGAAACTGAATCAATTATAAAAATATTTATTTATCTTTATGGAATCTCACTTCCAAGAAGAAAGTGATTTCGAATAGAGTTATGTATAAAACAACTTACCGCTCAACATTATAAACACAATAATCATGCAGCTTTGTTTCTCGTTTTACGAGTGGTTCTGCTTGTTCGTGCAAGACATACTCAAGATCGTTTGTTTTGTTGGTTCAGATTTTAATCCTCCAGGGCCGGATCTGTGCCCATTCGAGAAGATGACACCAACACAATATACATGGGAACGCGCTATTACAGAGTGCAACGGTAGAGGTGCTAGACCTATTGCAGTCTCAGATGTTTGGAAATGTCAAACCGGAGCTGCTTTTGATGGAACATACTGGATTGGAATATACAGGGAAAAGCCTGACTGTACGATATATATTAATATCCATAAATAAATATTGTTTCAACAGTTGGTAATATTTCAGCAGTATGCTATAGCTTTTATGCTCTCTAAATCAGTGATGATTTCCCAATGAAGAATCATTAGCGACTGAAGAAAATAACGGGAAAATATTATTAATCCCTGTTGTCTAAATTATATAAATATGGTATACAATTTGAGTGAAATCCAACACCATCTCATTCTGTCTCGTGCATACGGGAAAATCAGTGGAGAGATAAAAAGAGAAATGAACTTACACCAAGTAACCTACACGAACCCGTGTCTGCGTAACGGTTAGGTGTATTTGTTCCATGGTATTTTAAAACCGTGTTCACAATACCAATGATGCAAAGTTGCAAACAGCCTTTCAAGATTACACAGTGAATTATTGGTTTAGATGAACATACATACTGTAGTATATTTATTGCTTGTTTATTGAGTGTCTCATCATGGCCCGGGTGACCGAGTCTTGTGTGTGTATGTGTGTGTGTGTATGTGAGTATCTGTGTGTGTGTGCATGTGAGTGTGTGTGTGTATGTGTGTGTGTGTGTGTGTGTGAGAGAGAGAGAGAGAGAGAGAGAGAGAGAGAGAGAGAGAGAGGTGGCAATCAGGGGACATGATTCCGCTAACGGATGATGCTGAATATTTAAAATATATTCACTCAGTAACATAAGCACGCAAACAAATCTGTATATATTTTACATGATGAGCGTGTACCTCAAAATTCAATGCATATTAGTCGAGATCACAATAATATGCAGATGTGTAATACATCCGTTTACAATTTAGATAGGGACTCACTGTGAAGAACAGAAGAAGGAGGTATGGCAGTCAGTTATCTCTTCTAGATGGCGAACAAAGAAGGCAACTGCATTCCGATGCGATCTAATCAATATAATGCTGCATATCATATTTGCTTGAAATCCAATTACAACCAACTGCTTTAGAATAGACAGTAAATGACATGATACATAGGGGCCATAACTCACCTAAGTAATGGCGCATAACACCGATAATCAAACTCGTCAATATCAAACCGACCTGCTATAACTCTGTCTAAGGACGATGGAGAATGCTGAAAATCAAATTCAGTCAGGCCTTTTAAATATCAAGTTCTTTTCTTTCAAACATTTGTAGAGAAATGTTATTGAATTCTTTTGAATTGACGTTGGTCTACAAATGCATGTTTTTATAACTAATATAGGTTTCTCAAAAAAAGACGTTTTGTTTATAACCAACCTCATTTTAACAGGTTGTTTTCCAGAAACTCCTATCTACGTCAGACTGATATTTATCTATCGAATACATTTTGAATAAATTATAGTTCAGTTTAATTTAACTTAATTGAAATAGTTTACACTTTCACCTTGGTCCATAAAAGTTCCCAACACATAAAGGATATTTTAATGTGATCATTTTTCTTCGCTCAGGGTATCAGATCTGAGATTATAGAATTATCTTTAGAGTACGATTCTGCTTGCTTATTAATTCCTAATGATACTGTCATAGACATTATTAGTGTACATTAATTTCCTTAAAGAGGGGGTAATGAATTCTTTAAGATTTACAAGTGGATTTTTTTTGTTGTTTTAAGTGTAATTAAACAGCTGACTGTTTACAGTCCAAAATACGCTCTTTGTACTTGGTGTGTCTATTTATTTCTAAACAAGACAATTATAAATGAGATGGCTATTTTGAATAATTGTCCTTTCAATTAACGAAATTAAACATTTTAGAATACATGAATGTAAATAAATTATGTGAAAGTAACGTGTCATTTTTATTCGATTTTATTATTTGCATAGATGACATGGTTTGATTTTTCTAAATTTCATTTGATTCCCATATTTTCATTTTTAATATAGAACTTTTTGAAAGGTAGTTCCATACTCGCGATATCAAACCGATGTGCAGTAGGGTTCGTTAATGAACTTGTACGCTTAGATGTCAGCATCAAAAACTGAATTCGAATCCCGGTGAGGGAAGATTAATAAATATTTAACATATCTGACAACATCGGTGTAGAGTCCCCCTTTTTCTTCCTCTATCTTTACATAAATATATCTAACCACGGAACTGTGTTTGTCTAAGGTATGTAATTTAAATGATTTAATTAATATGGTTTCTAAATCTCTCACCAATTTACATTAATTTGTTTTTCAGTTACTACATCAACAACTGCGACATCAACATCAACTACAGCAACATCAACATCATCTACATCTTCAAAGCCAACACCCAGTTTTGAACCAACAACTGGTTCGAGACCCGATCATAATTCTACTATTCCTGTCACCGAACAAACTTCAAAGGGTATGCCTCACAAAGACAAATACACATTGAATATTGTTATAACATTTTGTAGGCCTCATTATGCCTTCCACGAAACAAAACTTCCTTGGGTTGCATACTTTATCCTGTAGTTTGTGTTTAAAAAAGGTCCAGCTATCATGACGACAGATAATCAATAACTTCAAGAACATTTCAAAACCATCCACATCATTACCAGAGAAAAGACATTTTTTAAAAATTAAATAACAATTAGGGGAAATCTTAGCATATAAACGTATTTACTGCGATGCGTTTAGGCCATAGTTCGGAAACGTACCTGTCATGTTTATGTTGCCATTATTGGTGGAATAGTTCAGAATTAACATATTTTCACACGTCATATCATTGCTGCTTGCCGACCATCCATTCTCTCATTGACCTAATGGCTTGCGGGTCAACTGCCAAATACTTATGTACTACCAGTATTAACGCATTATCGCTAAGTGAAATATGAAACCTCAAATAGACATTTTGCTTATTTGGCATATGCAGATCATATTGCTGTAACTTTTCCTTTTCTGTTTCGATCTACGTTTAACAAAATTTTCATAATCTTTTCTTCTCAGCATAGTCGATAGTTCATTTGCACATAACTAAACGGCAGGCATACATTATGAATGAAAGTAAAATTGTATATACGTAAGTTAGAATATACGGGATATATAGCTTGAAAATAATCAGGTGTCTACTGTTATTCTGTATATTCTATACATCATACATTGACACGTGTCATATATGTATGTTATCTTATTGTGTGCAAGTGTCAATATATATATATATATATATATATATATATATATATATATATATATATATATATATATATATATATATATATATATATATATATATATATATATAAAGGATGATCGATTTCGGTGTCATAGTCCGGATCAAAGGAATATTAAAATATGAAATTACTGGATGGAATAAATGGAGATCTGAGAGAGATACACAATATAACAACACAATCCTCCGTGAACAGAATATAACAATTTAATTTATTAGATAAACCAATACAATTGTTCAAAACCAATCGTAGAATGCACCTCTATCAGGAAATACATTAATTGAAATTTCTAACATGTAATTACTTAGATACGGCAAATTCCATCAAGAATCCAGTGGATGTTTCGAACATTAATTGTCCGTTATGTCTACATAGCCTGATCTGGTTGCTGACCATCCTCCAGAATCTGCGTAGATGGTCGGTTGGAGTATATTTCTAAATTAACACTCTTTTCTATCTGGTCTTCGTTCAGGCGTGGATGATTTAATCCAACTTAGAATCATTATTATCCGACGCGGAATATTTAATAACCAACGGGCAAAATATTTTCCTGACAAAACACATAAATGCGAACTAACATTTAGCTCTTCCTTAAGGTCTCACTGGACAGTTTATCTGGTGAAATTTCATCCAAAAATGATATATTGCAGAAAAATGAGAATAAATTTACACCAAAGATACAAATAAATACAAACTAATGATTTTTGTAGAAAGGATATATGTGAGATTGTGACTGCAGCAATCAGGTTAATTCCTGATGCAAGTGGTGTTTTTTATACTGAACCAACACTGCCACCAACACCAAAATTTTACTTTTATATTTGACAGGAAATTGATATTTTGAATATTTTCCTATGACAAGGCAGCTAAAAGAATCAGTATGTGCCTTATGCATGAATAAAGTTCACTAGTACTATAACAAGTTAGCATACTTTTTATCACCATCAACCATCTAGATTTTTAGATATTTACCTCTGTAGCAGACACAAGTAAATACTTAAGCCAAGTCGGCTGCTTATTTGCAGCCAAATTTACGCATTTGGTCTCCCATACTCATCTAACTGTGATAGGCAGTCACCAACAAGCCAACCCATTTCTACGCTAAACTCAAAGTAAATCTAAACCACATTATAGATTTAGCTTATGTGTGAATTTATAAATTCTAGTCTTGTGATAATTAGGTTCATTCCTTCTACCTTAAACATTAGATTGTGTCAAAATACGAAACTATCCAGTGAGACCTCAAGAATTCAAATAGCAGTTTGATTAAGGGGAAATCTTCTTATTTTCAAAACTTTGGCCAATTCTAAATGAAACGCAACCTTAATAACTTAAAATTCAAAATTATTTGTTTTCTATAATTTATTGAATTTGTCGATGACCATAAGCTATCAAACAGAGCAACAGCTATGAAACAGCTTCATACTTTCCCCTCTGTAACATACAATTTCCCTATGATTTGTCAGTTTTATCATTTTTCATAACTAATACACCCTGTGTTGTTAGTGCCTGGTGATATCAGAGATATCTGAGAGCACAAATAAGACAGTTATTCATGCAATCTGAAATAGTAGTGAATAAAGTATGTAAAAGAGGCCACGCTGAATTTCTTGCAAGAATAATAACGATGCACTGCCCAGAATTCTCTCACTGATTTCATGACAAAGGTCAAATCGATTCTAGAGTAGAAAAATCCAAGGTAAACTCTAAGGGAGGCAACTCATCAGGTAACATCAAATGTATGGACCAATCTTTGTAAACTGAACCACACCAGTTTGGAAACTTAAACAATGAAATGATATACCCAGATTTATTCCATCTGTTGACAAAACAATATGCACGGATAATGTATTTTAAGAAAATTAAAAAGGTCACCTTTGCATCATTTTCACACTGGCCGGCACATAATGTTGTTGAAGTGCTATTTAGAAGTTTGTTTTACTAGTGATTGTCACCTGCATAGAATCGAATCTAAAGCAGATAGAAAATCATGCAAAGTAAAAAAGGAGAGGAGAAAAAGCACAATGTAAAAAAGGACATCCATTTAACAGAACTGACCAAAAACTTCAGTGAAACTGGTGCAAGCATATTTGTTGCTCTGAAAGCTACACAACAATCGGTGTGTCTAACGCCCAATAAAGTTTTGATGTCCTGTTGTTAGCAATATCACTTCAGCAGATGTGCTCCCATTCACCTTGAGGCCTACAAGAAAATAAAACCCTAAACGTTTTATATATAGGTCATTATAACTTAAATTTCTGTAAAGAAGATGAAATCAATATATTGAAACATTACATCATGAGTAGATATGGATGAAAGAGAATAAAATTAAGGCAATCATAATAAAAGTAGGAAAATATACTATGTCCTGAAAATTTTGATAAACTGAATAAGTATGTGAAATAATTCAATTCAACCACCTTGCATGAAACTTATAAGGCTTTTGTTGAGTCATGCCAAAGACTTACTAAAAGGGTACTAACAGCTGTCTCGCTTGGCGCACAGGATTAAGAAGTTTATGTTAGGACTGGTCGGCCTGGTGTCAGGATACTGTGACTGGGTGGGACATCATGCTATATGACTGCGGCATGAAGCGCTAGTGCAAGACATCAATATAAGCTGCCACACTGCAAACATCGTAGCGATATGACTGAAACATTGTTAAAACTACGTTAAATAAATTCCAAATCGAAGCCCGCTCTTATTTTTACCCAAAATATAGTACATGGCCACCACGGTAAAAGTCCATAGCTAATTTTGGTCTGGAATTTTCCAGGTGACAGTTTAGGTGCTGAGAATTCAACAATAGGCATTAAACAGACTTTGGTAAAAGAAAATTAGTGTTACATTTTGAAAGAACAATTTATTTTTAATTTAACATGAGTAAATGCGCATACGTAACCCTTACGACTTTCAACGTAATTGACCTCATATCATAACCTAACATTCAATACCTTGCAAAGTTGAACTTATGCTTTTTCATAGACAACTAATATAGTACATGCAAAAAACCTGCAATGTGAACTATTAATCCTTATCTTGACTAATGTCGATTCATGCATATATACGGTCGACATTTCAAAGCCGTATGGTCCACATTGCTGCTCCAATATTAATATAGCCGAGTCATTGGTTACAATTTTGTTACAAGCCAGTAGTATTAGCTTGACAAACCTTGGCGCGATTCTGCTATAAGTCATACGTTTACCCTAATCCAAAGACTTCTATTAAACTTATGTTGTAAATTAGAAAGCTCAACGTGTCCATTCCATAAATAAGATTACTTTAATCAGTGCAAGACCATAACTTTCCAGTTACCTATTAACCGCATATCTGCATGCTTTCTATTCATCAAGTATCCGTACCATCAGGAGTTCACGCCGTTAAGCTATACACCTATCCCTTAACACAGGGAACTATTTTACTAAGCCACCTTCAGTCGGTCAGTTCATGGGTTCTAGCCATATTTCGCCTGAACAATTGCATCACATTAGCCACTATGGCGACAAAAAATAACGGTGTCTGCTGAGTCTCTTATTGCTTATTACATTGTGTAATTTAACGGTATCTAAAGATAAATACTGCACCTGCAATCACACAACCAATGTACACCACTGGAATTTAATGGGGACTACGGAACGACAGGGACAACCAGGCGGATCTGACCTGCCTTCACCAAAGGTCCACATGGCATCATGGAAACTCACTAACACTTCACTCCGTGACGTTTGCTCCTATTAATTGGCTAATTATTTGCTAAGGACTATTTCCACTGGATCAATTTTTAATAATCAAACAAGTAATCACAAATCTAAGGATTCATTTAAACGAGGCGCTATAACCAAATTCGCATACTCCAAAATTTAATACAATATTTCTCACCTTAATTAACAAATACATCAACAACTGTAACTTCAAAGTTTAGATACGCCATTGCTAACCAAAGGCATAAAACATTACACAAAACAAATACTAATCGATTCTTGGCATTTATGATTCATATATCATTTAAGACAAATAAATTCACACTATTATCTTAGACTCATGTAAAAGAGAAATAATATATGCTATTAAGTACTTTACTTTGAGATTAGTTCTTTTTCCACGAAAGCAGAACGTTTTCTTTTAAACCCCATGGCTACGTGTCTCACAAAGACTTCCAACTACACGTCCCTTGGAAAACTTGTATGAAGCTTTAACACCTAACCCGGGAGCCATGAACTTTTAACACACGCAACAACTTAGACTTACTAATTTAGCGGTGTAAGAAAGTTATAAAACACGAGACTCTGCCTGGCAAACACACATCAGGCAGTCAGAATATTCAGTTGGAATTCAGGTTTATCTAGCCACCATTATTAACACACGCCACTATCAGGTCCGGAATATTTTACATTTTCTGAGCTGCATTAATATATGTATCTCTCCAAAGGGTTAACTTATGACAAATATTTTTTCAAGTACAAACGCTATCTGCGATGCTTTCCAGCCCTTGGATTTTCGATAAACAAACCCCATATTCACCCTCCCGTCTAGTTTCGTCTGATATCGTTATCAAACGGAACCTCGTTAATAATCAATAATGTTCCCACTAGATGTATTCCAATACTAGCTTCCTTTTATACATGCCACGGATTTAGTTCGCTGAAAAATCACATACATCCACTTAAAATGGCCATATCTTACAATGACATCTGCAAACTTTACACTGCTTCACACACATCAACAATATGTCATCAGATCTTGAAACATACAGAACATAAAATTTTGCTTCCCTCAGAATTTTACGGAACAAAATGCAAGAACAATGAATTTAAAGGATATATTATGAATAAAAATTGACCTCGAGGTTTGGAGATAGATTCATTAGTTTTCATGTCATTGTACACTACCCCTGTGGATTAGTAACGGATGCGAATGAAAATATATGAAAATATCTAACTATTCATTAACATAATTCACTAAAGTGGAACACTGAACTCTCAGATATTCAAGGTAAATGGCCACAATAATGACTTATCCATTAATGTAACCTTATAATTACATGTAAGTTCATGTGAATGTCTTCCTCTTTCAGCCTCTTCAAGTGACGGAAAAAAAGTAGTAGCTGGTTTGTATTACTGTTTTCGTTTCCCTTGAATTTGAAACCATATATACTGATTTCTTCTCTCGCTGATTAAAAAATACTTGACTCGGAGTAAAATTTCAAAACAAGCGTTAGAGGATTCTAGCATTTTAATATTTTCTTAAGTTTAGCAAAACGTAATTATAAAATTTCCATGACTCAAAAAGAGAAGTTACTTAGCTCCATGTCTACATACATATAACTTATTATAGATGTTAATATTGATCAACATAATGATAAAAGTAAAATCGTAAACGTTTAATGACTCATCCATGAGCTGAGCTTCATAATCTGTCTCTCTTGCTCTCTCTCTGTGTCTCTCTGTCTTTCTGTCTCTCTGTCTGTCTCTGTCTCTCTATTTCTGTCGCTGTCCGTCTGTCTCTGTCTGTATCTCTCTCTATGTCTTTGTCTCTGTCTCTGTCTGTCTGTCTGTATGTCTGTCTGTCTCTATCTCTCTTCCTCTGCTTGTTATCGGAAATATATGAATGTGTAAATAATGCACCCCTTTGATTCATAAAGCAAATATAACTTGTAATGACACTCATTTTGATGAAGACCTTAACAATTATGGGCAAATCTAATCTAATCACATTGTGTATGAATACTCTTTCTTCTATTCAAGATTGTACAATAGTCCTGGTATTGTCAATTAAATGCTCAGTCACTGCCTGTAACGGATGAAACCGGATGTTGTAGGATCTAGCAAATACAACACTCTAGAAAATTAATAATGAATGAATCTTGTTTTGATTACAAAGTTCAACAACGATTATTCACAGGGTGATAATATATCCACTTGTCTTTGAGGGAAATCATGGGTCCCACAATATCGACATCAGTGGGAGTTTGAGGCTTTTGACATTTCCAGTTCTTAAGACATAGCGAACATGTCATTCTCAGTGTTTCAATTGTTCAGTTTACATTTATATCCTTGCGAAGGGAACGCACTCATTCGTTTGATCTTACAACATACACGAGGATTTCCACGGACGAATTTGGTCATTCCGAACTAGACTACGCTTTACCACGACGTAGCGTATGACCGTAACTTTTTGAAAGTGGTACCACTAGCTGTTGATACCCTCTCCTTGGGAAAAATGTAAGTTCTGGTTGACTAAGATTGTTTATTCTTACGACTGGCATATTTTACTAATTGAATACTTCCACCCTTATTAGCACCATGATTTCGAGTTCTTGGGGTATCTGATCTTTAGACTTTTATCTTTGGAGACAACATTCTGTGTCGCCCCAACCCTTCAGCGGAAACGTCTGCTTGCATAGCTGTGTCAAATATTATTAAAGGGCTCTTTTTCTCTTACAAACATGTCTTAAAAACTGGTCTCCTAGTAAAGAAAGTTCGTTAGTCAATCGAACCTTTATTTTTGCTCCTTACTTCAGTCAAGGCAATGTACCAAATAATTGATTGTTCTATTGCTAAAAATTGCAAACAATTCCGCTTTCCAAGGATAGCTATATTTAAACTTCTTTAGGAACCCTTTCCAAGTTAGCTTATGTACCCTTTAAGAATGCCATTCATACCGCGTCATAATTTAATGCTTTCAGTTAGTAGCGCACTGAAATTGGGCAAACACTATATCATCAGCAGAACAGAAGCATATCGTTCAAATCTATGCAAATGGCAATATTATGTTATCATCATTAAGCGGGGTAATTTGAGGCATCTTACCTTGTTCGATTTTGGAGTCATAGTTTTCTTTTCTTTTGGCCAGTAGCACTTCAGTTTCCATTTTGTGCTTCATTTCCATGTTAATGTGTTTTAACTTTCTCTTTCTGCTTCTTCCCTAACATGCTTTCCTAATATACTTGTTTTCCGTTATATTTTGCTTTTCAACTAAGACTTTCCTTCTCTTTCATCTTTAGCAGCTTCGTGGGGGCCTATATTTACCTATCCAAATAATGCTGGATTGGCATAAAGGCTAAATACTTGTTCTGCCAGAACCACGGCGATGATCAAATGCGCAGGAGATTATAGAATGATTTCAACAAAACGGTATGGTCGACGCAAAAGAAACAAACAGAACATTTTTAATAACTAATATCAATGTATATATTAAAAAACGTGCGACACATAAATCATATCATCGTTGGGGAATCAAACAAAATTCTTTCTATGAGAGTCAAGAATCGGCCGCTGGTGATTTAACTCGTGAGTATTTTACGGGCTGTCCTGTCGTATGATAATATATCGCAGTTGTGATACGGCGAACTTGTTATGTGTGAGACTTTATGCGCAGTAAGCTCCAAATAGGATCAATAGCACTCCGAACCCCTCATTCGAGTTTTACGGGCACGTTCAGAAATGTTACAACGGTGTTGTGTCCTAGTATAGATTCATGCAACCCGAATACGTTATGATTTGACGTCTAAGTCAGTGGTTCTAATATTTATTCTTCAATTGAAACAGCGATCTTCGTGTGATTTTATTATTTAACGCGGCTATGAGATCGGAAGCCTCATTACCCTCTCTCAACACCTCTAATCGACTTGCATTAAAGTTTCATGGGCGTACTGATGTCTGAATAATTGTTTCTCAAGTTTAAGTGTACTGTTAAATAGTAAAAGAATGCCCTGATCGCGATAAACGCTGACATGTATTTGTTGTTTTGGTTTTTCCTTTATGTTCTTTTACCAACATCTACACTGCTAATGATGTGTCTCTCTAACGTCTTTCATGCCTTGTACGCAAGATCATGGTCACAGGAATTGTGATAAATGCTGTTTACTGGTTCTTCTTCGCTCCTGTTTCACCTTGTTGCATGCGCATATTCCTTTATCGGTAAATCGACCAGGGTCAACAAAGTTGTATCTCTGGTTCCCTTTCGTATTCAGTATCGCACAAAGTATGATTTAATATAGGATATTCATTATGTAACCATTCAGCGAGAGATATTGGTTTAGCAGGTTTGAAGACACTGACAAAAAGCAACATGAAGCATTCCGAAATATTTTCGTGATATCATCATCATGACAAACCTATTAACGGCTACCTGAACGCGAACAGCAACCGTGTCGTGTACAACGATGTCATGTTGGACGTGCAGACAAATTCCGTAGCCATCACCAAACCAGCGACATGATCTACGTGACACAGTGTTAGTCTTGTTTCTAAGTGAACAAACTTCCTTGTGGCGTTCAACGGCGCCGATTGCAGAAGTCACAGTCCAACATCACCGCTTGATAAAGACATCGATGAATCATTTTAGACGACCAACAGTAATTTTATTCCAAAGGGGTCTCAGTTGACTGACAACTACGCAATAGCGTCTGCCGCGTGTATCTCATCCACAAAAGTGTTGGCTAAGGTCTATGCCAGTGAGAAACTTCCACTGTACATGGACATCACCTCACATCCAGCAGTTCTTTTGATTTCGATACGTCCAATCTGGTTCCATCCATAGTCTGAGGATATGACAGATTTTTCAGAATGGAGTGTTGAGTGATCTTCAACAGATCTTGTAAACCACTCCCTTGTAGCTGGGTGATCTGTCTAACCTCCTGGCTTCAACGTTTCATGTCATCTGGGGACGACACTGAACCGATTTGACATACAACAGGGATACAACAGGGACGTTGTGCAGTCAACCTTGTCCGACGGGGCCAGGCCGCTAACTCTTCCTAATGCTGTGGAGCTCTCCAGACCATGTCATATATTGTGAGCAACTGTTCACTGACAAAGTTCCCCGGTGGACTGCAGCCTCTGCGCCTTGCTGATGATGACGTTGTTAAATGACTGAGCACGCACTGCTCACGACAATAATAACAATCTCATCCAACTGGTAGGATTTTATACTTCCCAATCAAATAACAAAGAAGGCAATACCCGAGTCACATCGCAAATTCTCGACGAAATACAACCTTCTCAGACACAGTTCTTGCAGATACTTAAATATTTTCCAAAATATCCACGAGAGCCCTCAAGTGAGGAATAAACAGGCAGCGCCAATTCGCGCCGCACAACTTTCAGAAATTCACTCACAAGTAGCGAAAAAAAGTGAACTACAATCACAATCCACTAGTGAAACAAGCTGATGGCAATATTGCTAGACTCTAGATAACCTTACTTCACGGTTGGAAATTTTAGTGGCGCAAGTTAGTGCTGGCAACAACTCCAAGCAATCAGCAAAGCAAACAATATTTGCCGACAATTACTTGCCTAGAACTTCGTGGATAAATCAACGTATAAGGAGGAACTCGTCGACGAAATTTACGAGGAAGATCGGAAGCTAATATCACAATGGACATAAACGCTTTGCTTAAAATGACCTCAGAATTGCGACCATGGTGTTGACAACCACGAGAGTTATATCGGTATGTTCAACTACGTCAATATTTACAGTGGGTTTTCTTCCGTCCTCGAATTGAGTCGCTGCCTGTCTAGACTGCTCGTCGACCAACACATGACGCAGTCAGGGGAAGTTATCATATTTTCGCTGACACTGAATGAGACGACCAAGGTTTAATTTGCATAGCTTTTTCTCGAAGAACCACTGGGTGAGCTGATCTTGATCGCGCTAATTGAATTGTTAACACATGGCAATCACACTAAAGCCATAAACGTAATGAAAGTGATGGTCTTGGGAAAAAATGAATTTGTTTAACTCGTGTTGTAGATTATCAATTTCGCATCTGCGTATTACAAATTGACGTTATGTCTGTGGCGTGATCAAAATATTGACAGCGGATTAACATTTCTCCAAAAGATTACGCGACGATGTAACCGGTTAATCCTTTTCGCTATAAGATTTGGATTTGTTTAGACAGTACGTCGACTTGTGCTATAAAGCACGTTTTCCTCCCTTGAGCAAGTTTATATGCATCGCTGTAATTATGTTTGAAAAAAGTATGGTGTTGGAAGCTTCCATCTTATGAGGTTCGCTGAAGACTCCATCGCGAAGCTGTAATATATCAATCGCGTATTAAACACGCATGCACAACAAGTGAAACACTACATCTGCTCCCACTGACATTGACATCAAAGCAGCAGTTACAAGGAATACAAAAGCTAAGGCAGCAAGACAGCATGATGAGTAAGGCAAGGCTTTGAGAAATTATTATGAGAGTCAATCCTGATGATGTCATGCCCTTACGTTTTGTTAGATAAAAAGAATCTCTTAGGAAATATATACTAGTGAATGACAGCCACATCAAGTTGAACATACGTCTATTCCCATATTATCACGTGTTTGTGCGAGTATTTTAAGTACTTATCCATACGAAAGTAAAACTAAAAATCATGACAAAGAGACACAATTTTTTCTTTCGTATATTTTCTTGAAATGAAATGAAAATTTTATAGCAAGTCTCAAAATCAATTTTTCTTGTTTCTTACTTTCTTTCTGTCTTTCCGTCAATCACACTATTTTAAATTTGTTAACTGGCATGGGTTATTCGTCTTCAATTTCTTCTTGATGCCTCGCTTCCTACTTTTCTTCAAGGGCATGGGACTCGTTTAAAACTCCACATAAATCAGGACAGTTAGAATTCTCATGTCTGGCCTCAGCTTAGTATACCGGCAGAGGTAGCACCCTTCAAGACTTATTGGCAAAATTCAACATGTTCAACAATCTAATAAAGAGATTAATGCGACCGACGTAGAAGGTATTCTTCATATGTCGCACGTTCTACTTTTCCCTGGCTGTGGATGATGTAAAATGTTATTGAACGACGAACTTACAATTAGTAAAACAAGCATCACACAGATCAGATATAGTCATGACTAGGTGTGTTTAAACTGTGCCATCGTCTTGGTCCGGTCCCAAGCCGAAACAATGATAATACAGAATGAACCAATTACTTAAAGTTACATATTTTTCCAGGACAAAGCTCCATCGCTGTGATCAAATTTGTAAACTTTGAGCATTTGTGTTACATCCTAAAATAAGATAATGAACTCGAGGAAGACTTAAAAGAACATCCGCAACAAACAAAAAGATAAGCAGTTTGTATCTCTTCTGGCTTTGAATGTACATATGATACAGACATTCACATTTAAAAGATTTGCTTAGCTCAACTTAATACAAGAACCTATAGTTTTTCACTGTAGCAATTGTAGTAAGATTCCAGGAGAAATAAAAATATTTCAAGGCTCTCTTACTTTTTTCGACTTTTTAACTTCATATGGACTACCATTGACATGGAACAGTCATGCCATGCAATTGCTAGGAATACAGTGGACAGTCCCTTTCGAAATATAATTCAGAACATGTCACAGAATGTCTAACAACCAACATGAAAGAAGCAACCATTATTCTCATCAAACTGGCAATGCACAGAGGATGTTTTCAACATAATTAGAATACTTAAGCTAGTTAAAACGCTTAGCTCCCGCGTTTGCTTGACGTTTAATATTACTTGCACACAAAAGAAGGATAAGCATTCAAAGCTTGGTACAAATCTCACTATAAAACTCGTTTGACTTTGAAGCAGAAATGTTTCTACTTTAAACAATATTTATAAATCATGACGGAATCGATCCTTTATTAGTAACTTCAACCATTGAAAACGTGTGTGATTTAATCCATCGAACAAAAATGTATGCCCGAGAATAAATCAGCCATAATAGCCCCTCAGTCCAATCTCTCCGTCTGCCGCCTATACCTATCAGAAATTTGGCTTTCCTCCAGTACTTGCAAGAAAGTGAAAACAACAGGATACAGCATGTTATAAACTGTGAAGAAACAAAATTGGAAGTCTTTCTGTTGATAGCTGGAATATAGTGAATCTCCAGACAATGTCCTAATTACAGGAATGTATTTTTGTCACGGATGCCCCACTTGTTTCCTTCAACTAAACTTGAATCTGAATATTAGAATGAGAAGTTGTATACGCAAACATGGCGACGACGTCTGAAGTTAGAAAGTCAATGGTATATGATTGACACGTGACACACGGCTACGACTGAAGTTTCAAAATCAATCATGAAATTAGATGCAATTCCAAAGCATTTGATGTGGTAAATCTAGAACCTTTGGATCCATAGGCGGGTTAATTTGGAGGACGAAACAATGCAACATGAGTATTGTAGGACGTGATCAAATACATTTTTATGTGTTTATAGTACCCATCGGTGTGAAATCATGTTCGATTTCCTACCAGTCACCATGAACTATTGACAGATCTACAAGGATCCTATGGTTTCCTTTAACAACCTGTCAGTTACTTCAAGGCATCAATCGCCAACTCCATTTAAGAAAAGATTTTCTTGAACAACAGGATGTCATAAATCGCTGATTCATAAATAGATACGCAAACAAACACAAACGCACATATCATTGTAAGGATTGTAAGTATTCCATTGGAGCATAATGCTGAAGCTAAACCAATAAGAGGAAAAATGACCCGATGTATCCTGCGTACGCTGGGCAGCTCAACAATGAGGACATGCTTTATTCTATCACACACCAAGGACGAAGTACGTGAATACGTTGAAACCCCTTAGAACTGACAAACATTTGATGCAGGTCAGAACGAATGTAATCTGTCTATTATGGCACCATTGATTGTGATGATTCAAGAATCTCAATGGTTTGAACTTTATCCGGTGCGATGTTTGGTTACTTCCGTCTTGTCACGTTTTAATGAGACTACAAACCAAAAAGCTTACATTAATTTGTGTATTATGGACCTTTCCTGAAAGTCAGTTTTCCAACGTGGACAATACCAATCTAGAAGCAGATGCTTGAATAGCTAAAGTAAAAAAATGCGTGCATTCATTGTTGGGCAAAGTATCTTTTTATTTGCTTAACCTCGATAGTTACCCTTACCGAACACACTTGGAAAATCTATTGACGTACATAAAATAAGACAATAACACATATATGTGTACCTTCGTGTTAGAGAAACCTGACACATTGGACATGTTGAACGTCACAGAGTTTACAGAACCTGAACGTGTGGATGCAGGACAAGTTTTTCAAATTGAATGGACACACGCGTGACATCTTTTTTTAGATGATACATGCCAACAAGTACATAACTATCGTTTGAAGAGGCTAGAGTTGACCTGCGCTTCGCGGAAGTCTTACCTAAAGTGGGAAACGATATATATCAAGCTCTTGGCCCAATGACAGTCACGTATGTTAAACGCCGAGTTGAAGTGAAAAGTAAAATTTGCCTCTGAACTCCGATCCAAGATCGAAGATCACCTTTCTCAAGCACGGTTAACAAAACGATCGTCTCTTGCTATCGTCAGGAATGAGACCGTCAACGGAGCCATTGATCAAATCAGATCATTTTCCATCACTTCAACAATTCTAAGAAAGACGTCATTCGAATTATTGATACTTTGTGTGCCAGACCCTTTAACCTTTACTTCGCCGGGAAAATCACTTGAGATCTTACCTGACCCTTCTTGAAGCCACCGAATAATTGAGTACAACAGCAGCAGTGCAATTTGTACAACGATCTTGCAGGAGCATGTGTTTGCGGGTACATGATTTTACTCACGACCAAAGGACATTCCACACAGAATAATCTGGCGGACATCATGTGGAGCTTCATTTTGCAGTACCTCTAGCGAACATATTGAATATAATCTTATATGCTACTATTCTGGAAATCAACAATTTTAGAACGTGACCATTAACACATATGAGCCGCGAAAACGTGTTGTATGCAGACAATAAGAATGTTTCATTTTATTCAGCAACCACCACAATATTTCTAACTCGTATGTGAAGAAGAATGCAAAAATACCGTAAAGATGTCAAAATTGTCAGAATAAGAACAGCTGATACTCTTATACAGTTACTACCGCTTTGACTGAACGTATTGCAGGCCTCATGAGAGAAAATTGTTATGGATGTCACCTACATCATCCTAGTCAGGAATAACAGGATGATGTTTGACGATAAGTTCAGAAAAAAAGACGATAGACTAAATGAAGAGACTTGGACTCTTATCTCAGAGGAGGCAATTTTGAGACAGTTGTATAAAGACTTGCATGACCATTCTTTACCTTCAGTAACTTCGTTGGAGACTAAACTCATCCAAGCTTCCTTGAAACAGGGCACGAAAATCAAGTCAAATTTGACTCCACAACACTGTTAACCCTGTAACTACATTTATGTGTTAAACTGTGTCCGATTAGATTGTATAAGACTGTATTCCTGTTTTGAGTTAGGTATTATTGACAAATATTCTGCTGTCTTGTTTTCGATTTGTTGTAAATAAGTTTTATTGACAAGTTCTTTGAAATTTTCTCTATCGATCTTGATCGTGTTTTCTTTCACGTCCTCGTTCCGAATTTTAGGAATGTGTTCTTTTACGTCCGTTCTTCAGGACAATGAACCAGTGCATTCACCAGTCTTTCCACACATTGTTGATTTGTCAACTACACAAAATTACTCCAGAAATTGCCACATTTAGTACAGCCTTGGAGCTCATGCATCTGGTCATGCAGCACGTGAATCAGAAGAACACTGATATTGTGATAAAGAAGACAGTGTTGTAAGATAGAGGCAACAGTAGAGGCAGCAACAATACCAACAGTATCAGCAAGAACAACAATATGAGGGAGAAGATGGTGTAAGTGCAGAATAGAGACAAAATACGTCTTAACCTTTAGAAGGAGCCGACCCTATGATGTGATGAAGCCGATGGCGAGACGTAGCTGTCCTGCTTGAAGCCAAAATCGAGTCACACTCATCAAAACAAAACGCCATTTTCAGGGCCAGTGACATCTCTTGAACAGAAGGTGGAGTCATTTCCGTTTATGCTTTTCGTTCCTATTTTGTGTAGGTGTGCATTGATCTTTGTCTTTTTGTCCTAATAATTTTAAAACTTAAAATCCGTTCGCTAAACGTTTGCGTTTGTTTGTTATAAAGTATTTGTGCGTGTACTTAGTACATGTATAAACACGTATATACCTTTGTGTAAACCTATGTAAGAACATCAAAACAACGTTCTCATTTAGTGCTGCGCGATATTTATTTCATACGTATTCTTTGTAAGGGATGCTTTTCTTTATGTACGTGTTTCAAGCAATTAAAGCGGTGTGTTCGCCATTCATGTTATCCATGCTTGGTCTCCTGAACAAGAAAATGACAGCACATTTTAGGGTGGGAAAGTGCATGGAAACATTATATTTCATGGAGAGATAGGTAATTCACTCTCATCAATGCGAAATGGACAAAGACCCAGAAAAATCCCGAAGATTGGGTCATCCAGATTTGATGGTGATAGAGGATTAGTGGGGTGGGGTGGGTGGGAGGAGGTCCACTGTTTAGACCTGTGTTCTCCATCAAGACATCTTCAAAAATAACGAACAATTTGGGAACAAGATTGTACAGCCGAAGATAAGAGACACGGGAGGCGCGACCACTGCTGGTAGCAGAAACCCAACGAGCTTCTTCAGAACCACACATATCTCTCGAAATAAGAGATATTAATCAGTTACCGAAACTGTTCGTATGTTTATGCATGTGTTTGTATATGACTAATCTATTTAAACTAAATGTTAAAACATATTATGTTGTGTTTAATGTATTAGATGCTATAGTGGTGTGTCCACAAATAGTTCATGCCCTTACTCGAGGTATTATTTTAGCGTGTATGTGTGTGAGAGAGAGACAGAGCGTTTGTGTGTGTCGACGTCCATCCTTTATCTGACATCCTATCGCATCCTTGCGTGATATGTATGCATGTAAGTTTGGCATGTATGTAGAAACACTCTAATCCTATTCGTTGGATGGTATTGGTGTGTGTATGGATAAGAATTATAATGCTTTTGCTGGATCGTAGTATGTGTGCTTGCATATTTGAGAAGTGTGTAGCGATAGTTACCACAAATCAGATGCTGATTGTTGCGGTGTGTGTTTGGATCTGTATCAAGAACGGTGATATACATGGGAGATATATTTGGATTGTATATATAACGTTTAACATTGAATTCTCCTTTCTATCCTGTCTATGCCAGGTTGCCTGTTTGACCCAAACTTTCTAGGGCAATCTGGGGCATAAATAAGTAACATCTAATATATACCATACGCGTGGTGCTTCCACACCATCTGAAATTCCTTTTTAGGTCCCAAAGTGACGCGCATGTTAATTTTTCCTTTGCCCCAGAATACTTCTTAATGTAATATACATTCCTCTTATTCACCAGAGTGCCCCATATAACTACTACCCTGCCAATCAAATATGTAAGAGTCAAACATGATTTTGTCTTTTAAGTTTTGTATTTGTGCTGTGGATGCAATTTGTTTCCTCCCTCTCGACCAGGTTTATTTTAGCTCCAAACGAATAATAACTGTTTTGCGTTTGCCCTGTGATCAATGTGTGCGCTGAACATAAATATACTCTAGCATGCGCACTTTCTAATATCTAATTATAAAATAAAAATATTGACCTGGTACACAATCTAGGTTAGGCAAACACTTTCTGCAAGGGAACTTCCAATGCAGACACATTGAAATTGTGCAATAGTCCTACTAGCAGGCACGAACTTATGAAACTGTATAGTGTACTATGCAGATATCATACATGTGATTATGAATTTGTATTGTTCACATAGTACACATGAAATTACGAAATTATGATATTGTGCTATTCATATAACAGACAAAAAAGTATAATATATAAACTGCGCCACTGATATAACGGACAAGGATATGCACTGTAACTTTGTCATATGTGTCTAAACACTCTAACCATGTTCGTTGGATGGTATTGGTGTATGAATGGATAAGATATATACTGCATGCCTTTTCATGTATCGACAAGCCCCGTCTGATAACCTCTTCTGCGCAGACACATTTCGATGCATGTCATCGATACGTTAAACCTTCAGATCGCATAGCACTAAGTCATGCCATTCGTGGTTTCCACACATTCAGCACATCGTGGTTAACAATATTACTCTGCCTGGGTATTATCGGAATCGTGTGATACAAGGCCCTGAAACTTATCGCTTTTTTGGAACAGATACTACCATACATATTATAAATGAACGGATGCAAATAATGTTATTATTTTCCTTCCTCTTTTTGTACAAGTTAAATGTCGCTTAAGATTCCTCATGACATATTTCTTTATTATCCCATTTTGTCTTTAACACCATGTTATCAGTATTGTTCAACCTGCTAACAACAAAAATATCGTGTTTTGTAACATTATTATAAATGCATTTTGCCTTGAAAGTTGTACCCAGGAAACCCACTAAAATGTCTTAAACATAAAGTGGATGGCAAATCATGTTGTTCTCCCTGCACATATATGCTATCATCTGCAAAAGCCATACTATATGATAACGGTGAATATAAAAAGTTAAAACTTTGAATGATGTTTTGACTTTTTTGCTGATAATTCTGGAACCTCTAATATTCAATTCTTTTGGGTAAATCTTTCTTAATTAGATTGGCCTGAAACAGACATTGCTGCCTGTTTACGGTATGTTCTACATGTATTATACAATTTGTGGTTCTCTTGGTAATTTCTTCCCTGTTGCAAGGTATAAAATTGACAGCTTAGACATACAATTGGTATAATTTTTTCCTGCAATGTTTGTGAAACAAAATATATTTGTTCGTCCTACCATAGGTGAATGTTAACATTTCCTCGTCATTAGCTCTTGATATAAAGAAATGAGCTGTGGAAGTCCACGATTACTTGTTGGTTTATATTCGCAACTACTAGCATCTCTAATAGTAAGATTGTTAATTGTTAATATTAATTATCGATTAATAGTATTGCATAGACGACTGCTTACCAACATATTCTTATCTTGCCATCTGATTATTAGTGTACTATTGTTTTGGCTTAACTATTGTTAAAATTATTAAGGTGCTAATTATACATTTAGTCAGAATTCTCTAGGGATAGATATTTATCTTTCAAATGTATTTCAACGATATAAAGACAAATATACATTTGTATTGGATGTATTGAACAGAATAGGACACGTTCTTTTAGCTGAACCCATTAAAAGCTACACTATCTGTCATAAACATTTCTTATATACGCAGCTGCTGCTTACAGGAAAATGGAAACAATAATCCCTCCGCTGATACTTCGAGTTATTATGCATTTCATATTGAGATATTGAAAGAGATCAGTGGAGAAAATGATATAGACACACTGATGATACCGCTTTTATTGGCAAAGAAGGGATATCACTTTTGGAACTACGTTCGGTTCTCATTTAATAACTACATATGCCCCTAAGTATTTTATGAAAAACTGTATTTCCTTCTTAAGACCTATTCCATTCTTCTTCTTCTTCATAATGCACCGTTCAAAAAGATTGGTCAAAACTGTAAACCCTCTATTATACATTTATTAAATCATTAAGACATAAAATGTAATACCTGAAAATGAGCTCCAAAATAGCAATTGAAGGCTTAAAGTGCTAAAGTTTTAATTAGTTTTCCATATTAATTATTCTAATTATTAGTGACTGTTTTTACACGGAGTGATGCTGTACGATATTATGTCAACCATACACAGTGCCTTTTACACTAAGCAATAAAGAGGCACATTATGTGAAGAATTTTGGTTCAGTAAACTAATACAATTATTTAAGCAGTGATTCTAACTCTTGATTGCAAACAGACATTAGGTGAAATCAAAATTCGGGTGCATCGTCTGTTTCCGAAAATGGCTTCAAGGTTCATAGGGTCAACAATTCCCACTTGAATACAGAAATGAAGAAACTAAGGAACCTAAATTCATTCAAGGAAACTCACGTTCGTAATGACAAATACATTTACGCGTAGTGAATTCCATTTAAACGAAATGTAGTATTTCCTTATTTTCAAGGGTAGGTTTTTATATTTCATTATTGGCAAAGCCACGAGTTAACATATATGGCTTCGTGAACAGCAATATGAAACATGTCTGTCTTAGTAGAGAAATATACAGTTTTTTTTTTATCATGCATCAATAAAGCTACTTAACCTAAAGTTGGAAGATATAAAACTCTTTTCAACCCTCTTTTGAATTCACCTTAACCTGAATTGTATTGAGAGGCTAATACAAATATAACGACGACGTAAGAACACATTGTCGATTTAGACTACCATAATCTGTTGTAATGACTTAAACTGTTCACATAATGCAACATGTTATTGTATCCAAACACCAAAAGGAAGTTGAATAGAGCGACTCCTTACTGCTAGAAGTTCAGTTAGGAATGGAGTTCGTATAACTTGAAAGAAAAAGAAAGGTGATTATTCAAGTATCGATTTCAATAGAAATGACACAAGGTCTCCTTGATGCCAGTATAAATTCCGGTAAGAACAGATAATCAGATGTCTTATAGCAAATAACTGTGAATTCTGTTACTCTCAAGTATTCAGATAAGGGCATATATGCTAACGTAAACATTAAGAGGAAATACTTGAATTTTTTTTATTTCAGTTAACGTTTTCTTTATATTATTTCACAATTTAAAATGTAGAACCATATTTATTACTGTGCTTATTTTTTCCCCTTTCTACCTTCTCAAGGTTTGTTTTTAGAGTGAGACATAAATAGTCACCAAAAGGAAATATGAACTTAATATGACATTTGTGTCTGCCACATTCAGTGTGCATGGATTAGACTGACATAAATATTGCAATATTATTTTGTTTCATTGGCTGGTGCATTCTCTCTTTCATTGAATCATTGCTGAAACGGGTTGACTGACCAAAGGATTGTGTTATTGAAGGCTGTTTTGTAAGAGTTTAGTATTAATGCTTGCCTAATATGCCATTTTATAGCTGGAGAAGGTGTGCGAACTAGCGTGATCAGAGCTGAAATGAGACACGCGATGCTATTAGCGTATAAACTATGTTTTTATGTTCAAATTATCCAACAATACTTCGCTTCATTTATCTTTGGTCTTTATTACTTTTAATTATACCATTAAGAATCTCGGAGAATTTTGAAGCGCCCTTCTAAAAAAAGATTAATACTAAAACATCTTCAAGTGTTTTTTAAATATGCAACAGCAGATGACATAGAGCTACAAAATGACATTGTCTTTTTCTTCAAAAAGAACTTGTTAAAGGAAAATGTATAAATATGGCAGATATGTTGTGAAGCTTTTGTGCATTTGATGTTTAGTAAGAGATAATTTGTACTAATATAAGCTTTATTAGCACATTTATAATTTAATATGTTTCGTTGCAATAGTCAATGTTTACTATGTTCATTTCAGTGTCGAAACGGACGAGAGTAACAGTAATGCACCACCAGAGATTCCAGAATTAATATCTTCAAGGGCTCCCTCAAGTATTCCACCGGGATCGACAATGGCTCCTTTTAAAAGTCAATATCAAAATGGCATGCCAATAATAGCAGGAGAAAGGTACATTCAAAGTGGTCAAAGTGATCAAACAGGATTGAACTCAAAAATTACTTCCACCAACATGAGCGATAACACTGAAAACGGCCTTCAATCAGATATGAAGGGTGGGGAGAAACGAAAGGAGAAAAGAGAAAAGAAAAGGGTAAAGGAGAAGCATAGGGCAATTGTTGACAACGAATATAAAGAAATGGAATCCAATAGCAAAACAAATGAAGAAAGTTTAGACAGACTTACTAATGACAATTTTAGTGCCGTTAATGTGAATACAGGACATTCAAATGGTGAAAGCGAGGACAATGGAAAAAAGTTGAAAAAGAAGAAAAATAAAAGTACGAGAGAATATAGTTACTCAGACGGCACAATGAATAACGCCTCGGCTGAACCCAGTTCAGATTTTGTTTCTGGGCATCATTCCAAACGCACTATTGCTTCAGCCTATCTAGACACAATTCAAGTTACTGGGGAAAAGCCCGATCAACCGAAAGAAAAAGTAAGTGATATTCGAAGACAGAAGACAGAACAATATGAAATAATGGGAAAAACACAGATAGAAACATTAGCTAAGGAATATGATGGATTATTTGTTGCCCCCGCTGAAACTCCAGTTATCGAGGAAAAGATAGACATAGATATTCAAATACTGGGGATTAAACATAATGAAAAGAGACAGAAAGACAAGGAAAGGGTTAATGACGATGGAGCCGAACAAGAGGATCAAAATTTAAAGGAGGTGTATAAGGAACCAAATGACCTCAACATTGATACCCGAAAAAACAAAAACAAGAAAAGTAAAAAAAAGAAAAGTAAAAAATCACGAGAGAGATCCAAAGAAAAAGTTCTTAACGGATATGATGAAATAGTTGATGCCCCACATGCCACGCTAGTTCTTGAAGAACAGGCTGACTTACACAAAGAAGGTTCCAACAAGAAACATAAGAAAAGAAAGAGAAAGAAAGATAAGAAGAGAGGTGATGAGGATGTAGCTGAACAAAAAGGTCTAGATTTAGAAGAAGAAAACGACGATGCTGCATCACATTCATTTTAATATAAAGATTCGATTGTAAAGTAACGTGGTACAAATGTAAATCTGTCCTGAACATATCAAACTTAACAGCACCACATTTGATATATATACCTTACTACTGATAACATTCCTTGTCCATTATACGGTGTTTGATATTTTATTATGAAAGTTATGTTATCATGACATGCAAATGAGTTGATCTCGCTGGCAATATATAGGATATTAATCACAAGCATTGGTCTAAACTGTCTGCCTTCTTGGAAACTTCGGTTGATAAGAATACGTTTTCTGCTGTGATCATTTGTATTATTTCAAAATGTGATAACTTTGACCAAAATGAATTGGTATTAAAGGACGTACATTTTCTTAATGCTAATAAGTGATACTCTATTACTTGTAGATTTGCAATTATCTGATAGGTTTACATAAAACGCATTTTGTCATGCTTCTAACTGACCGCAATATTTATATTATAAGCACTCAAAAACGATTTTGGATGCTTGTTTACAAAGGTTATATATGGTTTACTTTAATCGGAGGTGACAGTGTGAAATGAAATGATCATCGGGGAAACCCAATCAGATTCGAATTACTAGTTCTATATGATTGCTCACTTGTTTCTCTAAGCAGCAACATACTCCTTTATGTTGATGATCATTTGCTGAGGATTACAAGTACAGTCCCACGGAATATTCCGTTTGTTATGCAATAAACATTAATATTGAAGTCGAGTGTGGTTGTCCTGAAAAGTGGCACGAACCATGGCGCTGAAAATGAACACCAAAATATTCGTAACACTGTAACAGTCACAATACCCAAAACCATGTATTGATATTATATTATCAGAGGCTTGTGCCAATTGATGGTTCAAGATGGAACATTGAAAACGTTTCAGTCTGAAGATTTGTTACAATTTAAGATCTTCATTCAGTGTAAATAACTGGTTAGCAAGATTTCAATCACGGCACCGTCACTTAAGTCTTTTGTTCGAAACACAACAGTGGAGTTCCTCAGAAGTTTCCTCCAAAATGTTAATTTTATAATGTAATCTTGCAGTTTAAGAACAAATTCTCTATTTGTAATACTTAGCGATGCTTATACAAGAACAGTTTATGTTTCAAGGAAATCAAAAGGAACTGAGCATACTCTGTTTGCCACCTGAAATATAGTTTTTCCATACTTTCATCAATTGGACTATATGCTTGAGTTAAAAAAATTGAGTTACTATCAGCTTTTGTGGGAGTTTGTGCGATTGGAATTCCCGATGAAAATGATTCAGGAAGTGTTCAGTAAATTTGCATTAGACACCCTGAATTTATACAAAGGCTGGACTTAAATTTATGTGGAAGAAAGTATATATTGGCTGTGATGGTCGTGGAAAGATTTATAAAAAATAATCCTTATCGACTCTAAAGTTTGTACGTATTCGGCAATTTGTTTGTTCTGGGTATAAATAATATGGCTAAGTGAACTAACTATCGGCAACGTGATTGAAAACTCACAACCATTCTGTGGAAGCAAACAAATATGTAAAATACGTAGCCAGGGATGGATATGATTCTGTAAAACATCAGATCACAGAGTTACATTAAAGTGTATTTATTCTTTCAAAGTGAAGATGGGTAAGATGCTTTTAAATATCTGTAACACAAACATGTTTTTAAACTAAGACTTCGGAGATTATTTAGGTTCTGCTACAATATAGGTATATGATATTTAGATGATAATGTCTTGAGTAGTCGTTAAATTTATATAATTTTGAATGTATTTGTGTTTTTTATTGTATCAAGCAACGATAGTTTGACAGCTTAAATATTTTTGGCAAATTATTTGTGTTAATGTTTTTTGTGAGACACCTTGGCACATAAATGAAGATACGTTTGCTGTATCGCTTGTTTGTATGTAATATATGGGTGATTAAAAGACTATACTGGGCCGTATTGAAAGTTTGAATTACATATGACACTAATGGGCTTTGGCTAATTAGCATAATGGATCCGTGCTGGGTTTTCTGGAAATGAACCTGCCGAGGCCATTGCAGCACTCTATAAAATCATACAATTGGGGTCGATATGGCCATCTATGCAAGTTACCAGTATAGTACAGCCATCCGTGGTAAGTTTCATAAGGCTGTACGTATAGTATGGAGCGACGGACCAAGATACACTAAGGGACGTAAGATTACAGTCCAATACCCCCACATATAAACAAACTGATGACTCCAGGCAAGGGATTGATAAAGTTGACTAAAATATCTTCCTAAAGACAAAGTCCATGGAAGCAAACAAGTGCTTGAAGAAACATAGTCAATATGAAACGGTTAATAATACCCACAGTCATATTAACCAATATAAAGTCTTTGTGACTAACACACGTCATTTTTTGTCAGCACCTATTCGCATGCATACAAACGCATTGGAGATTAAATAATGAGGTAGAGACATAAGGACTAACACATATTTGTAAGACTCGCCTATATTCGTAAAGACAAAAATCCCAAGCGTACATACAAAGGGTTCAAGGAAATGACTGTCAAAGTTTGGTTGCTACTAGACAAAATTACATTACAAGTATCATTCAAAACTCAAACTTACAGACAAACGGGCAAGTGAAATGGGTGATACGCAATGACATGTAAACATAACTTCCTTCACTCCAGCATCCACTGTTGTAAACAGAATGGATGAGGGAAGGTATGGGTTCGGTAATGTTCATTGACAGAAATAACTACAATCCAATGTCCACCTTTACCATCCAACAACAACCCTTATAAACAAAATGCGCATGAGAAATGAGATTTACGCGATGTCCACCAGCACAGATAACTATAATCCAGCACCGTCTCTTGCTAGCAAAGGGGGAAAGTAGGGGATTGTGGTGGTCACTAAAGACAAATATATATCCTTACAAGGAATGCGGACGGGTGTGATAGGTTCTAGGTGACGATCAGTAACACAAATTAATACAAATTAACACTCAGTTTTACAATCCAACGTGTGCTCTTACAAACAAAACAGGTGAGGACAACAATAATTATGTCCATCTCACAAACATACCAATTCGCCATGAAAGATACAGCAACCCATACGGGCATTAAGGGAATGTTTATCATAACATCATCAATACAGTTAAATACCAATATGCTTACCAATAAAGACTTAAAGGAAATGATGAAATGATGGGACAATGATAGGAAGAGTTGTTGTTATATTCCCATAGACGCGTATCTAAAACACAAAGTCTTAAGCAATACCTATTATAAACATTCAAACGTCACTTGGTTAGTATGCACTATTCATAACGTTGAATGGTGTGTGCCGTGACGACATATAAAATTGTATTCCTGCAATCAACACTTTATTCCAGTGTTTTGTGTCCAGCAATCAGTACGCGGGATGGCCAATACCCATGGCGGAAATAAAACTACAAGGTATTTACTGACGTGGACCTGAAGTCATTCCAATGATCACCGACGACAATACCGTCACTGCTTCTACTATTCATCAAGATTGTTTCAGTTTGTCTTTCTCTGATTTTTGTCAACACAAGGAACTTTCATGTCACCTGCAGAATACAATAAATTTTAAAAGAAGAAGAAGATTTTTTGGGTGTCTTACATGAGAGCCTCGCCAATGTTGAAACAATGAGAGGATTCTATAAGAAGAGAAATACGCCTCCAAAACAATCCAGACCATCAGCAAGAAAAATTAGTAGCGAAGATGATGAGGAGAGGGTTATTCAAATTAAATGAGGAAGGGATCATGGGATTTACAAGTGAAGATGGAAAATATATGTTTTTTGAACCATTCGCAGTCATTCTAATGGCGGCAATGTTGACAAATCAAAGTACAGACAAAAAACAGTGCATGTGTACACAGTGCATGTGTGTGCGTTCGTGTTTTGCTTACGAGTGCCTTGTAAGGGAAAATGAAACAATATAATATATCTCAGTAACGTTCTGAAGACATAAAATTGATAAACAAGGTAGTCATATATCAGGGAATGAAAAGAAACAACCGGTTTCAAAACTAAGATCACACCTAATGGCACGGGTGATTTAAATCTCCATTCAAAAGGAGACAAGTATAGACTTTTGAAAGAGAAGGGAAGCATTAATTTAATTTTGTTTTTCAGGCGCATATTTATTGATTTTAAAGAATTTTAAAATTTAGTCTTACTATGATAAATAGAAGTCAGGAATTTTCATCGTCTGCAACACAATTTCTTGCCGGTATTTTGAAATAATAGAGAAGAGAACTGAATGCTTATTTTGCATTGTATTGTGCAGAAATATTATTTAGGATAAACATACAATTACAAGTGTGAATATATCGACCAAAATAAACTCGAAGAAAGGTTTTGAGACTTTATGGTGAAACGATAACCTTCAACAGTACTAAACAATGACGACAAGCCAAATAAATATCCAACCCACTGCTAACAAACACAAGAAAACAACAAGAACAAAACAAATCAGACACAAAAGAAGCGGTTGATGTTTCAGTGACAAGGTTTATACATATTCCATGAGAGATCATTGGCTGGAGTTTATATTTAAGCATAGTTGTCAGATTATGTTAAGAGCAAATGCAAAAGATACCAACCGACTCCCGAGAAAAACAAGAAAATACAAAAGAAAAAATAAATCAGACACAAAAGAAGCGGTAGATATTTCAGCGACCAAGTCCAAGTCTTGATCTGCAGGTTTACTTTAGTATACAGTTCATTATATTGAACCCGCGGGATTATTGCTGCTAATGGAGATAAGGTTAAATGGTATAGTCATTGTCTCTTCCATAACTTTGTTCTCGAAGAAGTAAATTAAGATTTGCGACATGGTCAGAGGAAAGACAAAGGATAATAAGAAGAGGACAATAATCATGAAGAAGAAAACTTAGAATAAAAAATGACCTAAAGATGTGAAAGTTTGTGTAAATAGGAAACGATTATGGAATTAAATGTATTGTTCTACTCGTCATTATTCTTAGTGCTGCTTGTAAGCTGACGAAAACACAGTCAACGTTTTCATCATATAGCCCTAACAGAACGATACTCTTATAGGTATTGATATTGTCAAGGTTCCATTATAATTTCATTTATCTGACGTTCACGAGCTTTAAGTGAAATATTTCATGATGAGGCCAATTTTACCTTGCTTGAAGTGCGAACCATACTCAAATATCGAAATCACTCATAATATGGGAAGAAGGGAAATAACTTTAACCAGCTTTCATTTGTCATATAAATATAACGGGTTATTTTCAGAGACTAACACAAACGATTTCTAACTGTTATTAGTTTCAATAATCGTTATGCTCTTGAGTCGTGCTCACAGAACCCATACTCATAATGACGTCCGTTTGAGTGAGCATCTGATTAATAGTGGATTAATTGATGATGCATTTGAATTGTAATATCTTTGAAGTATCCGAAAATTACTCTATATAGCGTGTCCGTATTTATTAATAGTGCCACTGACAGGGATTTGCTTTTTGTTATTTCGTTCATTCTATACAACAACATAACACTATTAACATCTTTTCTCTACGTCCATCAATTACAGAATCAACAAAATCTCAATTTGTCTTCGCATCATAAATAACGGCACAAGGCAGCATTGTACTCAAACGAAGACTTTTAGGGAGCTTAGGAAAATGCCTAATAATGGAAGCATGAAAGCAACAAAGTCAGTATCCAGGGACAATTTATTAGTTTTTCAAAGTATGGATGAGTTAAAGGGAGGGACAAAGTATATTGTGCTTCAAAATCTCGTTCCAAAAAGATTACAAATGTAGAATTGTTGATTTCACATATCAACGATAGATATCGGAAAATAGTTGTGAATATGTTGCAGTTACATTGCATTTAATAATAAAATGCAGATGGCTAATGATAGGTTCTACGACTCCTTGTAACAAAGCCTGCGTAAACGAATCATCCGGACATCATTTGCAAAGCCTTCTTAATGGAAGTCTAGGACCACAACCGTGTTTGAAATGCGGTGTTGGAGTTAGAGGAAACACGTGGTCGTGTTTGTAAAGTGGTGGTAGAAAATACAGAGAATTGAAAAGATTTTATGATATATAAAAAATAATGACAGTGACAGGGTTATAAAAAGTGTAGAAGATTATCTGATAAGATTTTCAAAGTAATGATTTAGACATATAATCAATTAAGCAAATAATATTATATATAAATGGAGCAAAATGACATTGCTAAACGCTCAAATGAAGACTTTGTTAGACATCCAACTATTAAAAATTACAAAGCAAATCGTGATAGTGTCAATAGGCACTGTCAATGAAGAAAACCAGCCGGTCGTGTCATTAATACTGGTTATCTCATATTCAACATATTAAACATATCTTTGTCATAAGTTCGTATTTGAATGTTTCAATGGATTCATCGAAGACGGTCTTGTGATCGATCATATTGACTCAAATCCCAAAAATAATAACTTAAATAATCTGAGAGCTATCACGCAGAGTCCGAATTCTGCATGTGATGGTACTGGTAGATATAAAACAGCCGCAAGGAGGGCCGTTAAATCTATAATAACACAGACTGGCGAAGAAATAATATTTCAATCAATGAATGCAGCTGCCAAATATTTCGATATTCGCTCAAATTCAGTACAATTTGTAGCAAATAAAATATATAAATCTGCCCAATCTATGAAATATAAAGAAAAAATTATTTTCCATTATTGTTGAGAGACATAATGATTAAGCTAAGCTATCTCCGGTAGACTAATTAAGTAGTTACCTCGTTTATATTTACTGTCTATTTATTTCATTTTGTTTGTTTGTCATCATTTAATAATCAATTCTATTTCACTTCTATCGTCACTGAACCTCCCTTTCTTAAAGTCAATGACCTGAAGGAAGGAGAGATAACTTTGTCGTATTGCTTTGTCCGTAGATCGTAAATCATTTTGTCATGGTAATTAATCAATTAACCATCTATGTCATAATTAATATTAGAGAAGTAACATAATTGTATAATAGTTCAAATTAGTAGAAGGATAATTTATGGTTTCTAACTTACAAACAAAATCAAGCGGTACATGTACAATAGATTTGTACCGTAGAAACAAACCTGCCTTGGTCTAGGCAGAAATATATATATATATGTATTACTCGGAACTGTAGCATAGGTTGTGGTTGTTGTATATATATATATATATATATATATATATATATATATATATATATATATATATATATATATATATATATATATATATATACATATACATATATATATATATATATATATATATATATATATATATATATATATATATATATATATATATATATATATATATACATGGTGGCGTCCTTTTTCAACGGACCCCGTAAATCAAATTTTGGTTGGTCACTTACAAATTTAGTTAAATTTATATCAGAATATATAACAGCAGATTGGAGTGACTATCAGATGCAAACCAAAATGCTTATCACTGACTGCGACATGTTCAAATACCTCGCCACGATTTAAATTACAGTATGCCAGGATTTAAATTGCAGATTGCCGCGACTATCAATTGCAAACCAAAATGCTTATCACTGACTGTGACATATTCAAATACCTCACCATGATTTAAATTATAGTATGCCACGATTTAAATTACAAATTGCAGTGACTATCAATTGCAAACCAAAATGCTTATCACTGACTGTGACATATTCAAATACCTCGCCACGATTTAAATTACAGTATGTTGGGGAACGGTTTGATAAATATAATTTGTTTCTAAGTAGTTTTAAACTTGCGTTTGTTCTTTTTGGTTGACGTTCTACATAAATAGACATTCGATTTAGTATATTGTAACGATGGAGCATTGTAAAGTCGGCATGTTTATCTGCATTTGATCATTCTTGTTATAGAATATGTTTGTGATTGATTACGTATGTCATATATTATATTTGTACTTATGTTTCTTTCTATCAGGGTTTCTTGTATCTTAATGGAAATTATCGTCAACATATCAAACAACATAATTGTTTACAAAACCATTCTTTTTTTAGCTGCGTGTTCATACGTTTGAGGATGTTACTGATGGATGGCTGGTTCTTGCAACACAATTGTGTCAGATAATCGTCCCACAAATTGTTTCAGGGAATGTTCAAGCTTTACTCATATTAGAACTCAGGTAATACAATAGTATATTCGTTTCTTAATATTCCAACTTCTTTTACTTTATTCGACTAAACCTCGGTTATCAATTAACTCATGTGAAAAAACAAAACAAGAAACGAAAATAATAAAAAAGGATTTAAAAGGAACTACCACCATCCCCCACCCCATTAACAAAAACAAACAAGACATAATGTGATTCAGTATGTAAACTGGATCTGTTTACAAACATGGTTTGTTAAGGAAGATACCTGTATTAAGCATATCGTATGGATTTCTGCAGAGAGCAAAATAACACTTCGAAGTTCTGTCATATTCTGCTCCTGTTACTTTCATGCATGAGATATAGTGACGCGGAGCCCAAACGAAACTCAAAAACACACGCAAGGAATTACTTGATTCTATATATTTCCTTCGTTTCTTTACATTTGTGATGACTGCAATACATTCGTTAGAAGCTTAGAATCATCAATGCTATCGTACTTATTATACAGACCTTAACACAAAATATAAAAACACAATATGTTATGTTGCATTTGTTTAAATTGCTATAATCGGCGCCATTGTGAATATGCAGCATACATTTTTCTTCATAGTGCTGGCCGCAAAGCCTTTATAAACTCCTATTAGCATTTGTTTGTGTGTACCTATTAGACTCTGTCGTTATGATACAATTATTCAACACTTTATTATTTGCATTGAGTGAATACACACACAGACATACTCAGGGGGAACGACCCAGAACTAGACAGCAGACATGTTGTTTTACAAGTACCTAAACATTTCCCTGTAATGTATTTCATTCTTTGTAGTATTGTTGTAAACCATGGTCTGCGTAATATACTTAGGGTCAGTGTTTATTAGCTAAAGTAAGAACCGGATAATGAGAATTATCTCGAATTGGAGGTGTGTGTGTGATTTTGATTTTTAACGTAGCTTTAACAAGTTTTCAGTCGTATTGCTACGATCTCTGCAGTGTGACAGTTTATAGTGATGTCTAGCTCTGGGCATCATGCCGCAGACATGTAGCATGATGTTCCACCCAGTCACATTATCCTGACACCAGGCTGACCAGTTCTGACACTTACCTCTTAATGCTGAGCGCCAAGCGAGGCAGCTGTTAGTACCATTTTTTAAAAAGTCTTTGGTATGACTAGGCCGGGGTTCGAACCCGCGACCACAGCTTATCATATCGAATACCTGTCGGAGAATACCGGCATATGTTTTGATGATATGCCGAGTACGTCACATATAGCTATCTACCAATGCCAGCTTCATTCTAATGCTGATCAGCGTATGAGTGGATATTGAGAAGGTTTGTTTTTAACATTTGGAAAGCAAAGAAAACAACAATAATATCAGTGACTAAACTTAAGACAGCAACAACAACAATGACGACGACGATAGCGACATTATTGCAATAATAAGAGTATTACTAAATCATCAGGAGTACGTGTGGTATTATTTACATGGTCATTTTAATTGCGGCCCTTCGCTGGACACATTGGTAGAAACAGTCGCAGCAAACAGATTGGCTGCGATCAATTGCGAAACGTTGATGCATGGAATATGTCATGATATAGTGTTTGCCTGGATAGCATATTTATAATTTTGCATTATCCTGATCAAATGAACTGGAATAGATTTTGTAAATAATTCAGACCTTTGCAAAGCATCTTATAATTTTATTGATATAACCTCTTTAGATTGTTACGTTGCTTACTTCCTCTTTCAAAATATATGCATTTGTATTTGAAGTGAAAATCCAGAAGAACTTTTGTTTCCCATACAATTATTTTCTTCGAGGTTTGGAGTAACGTACTGTATGACATTTATTAGAGTGTAAAGAAGAATATGATATTTATACTCATCACAGACAACGACGAGTCATTGCGTTCAATATGT
Organism: Sinohyriopsis cumingii; assembly: GCA_028554795.2. Lineage (NCBI taxonomy): Eukaryota > Metazoa > Mollusca > Bivalvia > Unionida > Unionidae > Sinohyriopsis > Sinohyriopsis cumingii. The sequence continues at coordinate 110,513,980 of CM068838.1, read as the reverse complement.
TTCTCGCACTTGCTACAGTATCAGAAATCACAACAGAAACATGTCTGCATAAACAAAATAGTTCACACATTTTGTACTGAAAACTGAATGAAAATATAACGTGGATCCTACTGACGTAAATTCACAGCAACATTGCCTTAATCAAGAAGTTGAGAATCCCGTACATTTACAATTCTGTGTTTTAAGCAACATTCCCAAAGTAGGCGACAGCTTCAGAAATGAGAAAATCAATACAAATACTTTGGTCGTTTGTCATGTTTCGCAAAATCAATAGTGGAAGAGATCTCTTGTGAACGAACCGACACTATGACGCTACCAGCATTGCCATAATAGTGGATAAATTTATAACAGAACCATGTATGTTCAAGCGATCAAACAAAACCCCACAAAACAACAATAACACATATCCGACAATTGTTTTATCCTTGGAAGACTTTGTTAAAGGAATATCTTTCAAAATATATATTCAAAGACGTTAATTTAAAATTTTAACACAATTACTGTATAAAAAACCTCCTTACTGTGCTTATCATTGCAGTAAAGATCGAGTGTAGGATGGAAATAATCGAAACAAACTGTTAAAATGTGTTTCACCCTTTGATTCTAATTCGTGCAATAACTACATCGTGCTTCTGTAGATACGATGCCATTTGTCTTAAGACGGTTTTATTACATGGAGTTTGTTATTAACACCATCATTTTACGATGCCTGCTATTTACAAAGTAAGGAATATTGGTGTTAGGTTGAAAAGCATTGTATGGTATTTGTCAGTCTGATGGCGGTAGAGATAGAGCTATTTTGGGAGCGCGGTCTGCTCTTTCATTACATTTAATACCGACGTAACTAATTATTCAGCAGTATATTATATTATGAGATGCACACAGCTCGGCATGCTTAATAAAAGTATTGGATAATAATGGGTTTTTCAATATCTAATTGTGGAGTGCCTGAATTACTTATAGCTAGAATCTGGGTTTCTATATATTTCAGGTCAAGGTCTGTTGACCACGGTTTTTGTAAAAATATCGAAGCACTATATGGCCAAGGAAGGTTCGTAATATGATTGCCACTAATAAAAGCTGAAACATCCTTTTTACCATCCTCTGAGCCATCACTATACATTCTTGTGTAATTCTCAAATATGGAGAGACGTTCCTTATAAGAGTTATGAAAAATTGAAGGATCAGTATCGGATTTTTATTTCCATTATGTAGAGAAAAATGTACTTTGGACTTGTTATAAACCAAGAAGATGCTAAAGGTAAAACGACTTTTAGATATATAATAGGTTAATGTTTATATTGTCAAAGCTGGAGGATATTCTAATTCCAAAGGTCGGAATAATATTTGGATTTGTTCCTATTATCTTTAGGTTAGGTCGCAAATACACCAAGAAAGAAGGACTTGAACGTTTTGGTTTCAATTGTTCGCATACTGCAAAGATAATGCTTCTCTGAAACGTGATAGAGGTGGCGCGTTCTCTTTAGCCAAACGGCTTTCACTTGGGGATGTCCTAAACTCTCCCAATGCGAGTCGTATTGCTTTATGGGTCTATGGGGTTAAACATCTGTACATATTGCTTTCTGACTGAATCATAAACACCAAAGCCATAATCCAGTTGGGATCTAATAACGTTTCTTTATAGGTTAATGACCAATTTCTATCAACACCCAAGTCAATGTGCGTATCTACTGTGAGTTAAAAGTGAGTTTTCAAAAACATTTAGTTTCCACTTTCGTATTGTGTGGAATGAAGGTGATTTTTATGTCGAAGGAAATACCTGTAAAGTTTGTATCCTCAACAGCTGGTACATGCGTTTCGTCCAGCGCTAGTTTAGGATCATCGTGTTGTGTTCGTAGCTCACAGAAGTGCATACATATTGTTTCTGATTTTGAGAATTTAAAACTGTTGTCAGTTGCTTAAGTTAGAATATTGTTTATATTTTATTGCATATGGTTTTCAACTATATTCAGATGTTTGGATCAGTAACAGCTTAGGAAATCTTGAACATACCAGGAGTAATCCACACCATTAGCCAAACAATTGATGATGTTATTATTAATTTTGAACTTAAAAGGCGTCAGAGGTATAATACTGCCCTGCGACACACATATCTCCTGTTTTTGCATATCATAGAGGGCGGAGTCTAACCTTTATCTGAATTCCCTATCTGAAAGAAAGATTGACACAAAATTGGGACGACGGTCTTTTAGACACAGATCTTTCCGGTCCTTCGTTATTCCCTACTTCCTTCTTAAAGCATTTAACTTTTCCATGTTGAATTGATGAAAACAGCAACCAAAATTTCTGTTTTGATGAAAGCAGCATCGCGAATGAATGTTTCAAATCGAACGAGATACTCGTTGGTTCTAATGCCATATCAGAAGTCCCTTTGTAATGAAATGGATCAAAATGTTAGTCTCCAAATACCAGACGAGCAATGCATTGATCATTCGTTTCATCATTTCAGAGACAAAGCTAGCTTTAAAATAATGGAATGGCAGTTGATATGATCCGTGCTATAATTACCTGGTTTGTAATCAGACATTACTGTTTAGGTATATTACCATCGGATCCTAACTCATTAGCGAGGGTTTCGGTAAGTGTTTTAAAAATTCTCAATATATCTCCTCAGGCCCGGTTGATGGATCATATAATTTAGTAAAAGTGTCCACATGTTCCAAAAGCGAAGGCCTTCGATTATATCTCTCTGACTTAATTGATGTGAATTTTAAATGTATCTTCTCTTTTTGATTTCAAAAATCGGCAACGTCCTTTCTGAATAACGTGATCGGAGATTAAAGTAGAATATATTTTTCCAAGATGTAATCTACATTCTTTAATTGTGTGGTGAGCTTTAGTCCTGAATAATGCGGAGCCAGCTTGTATTTTCCAAGTCTGACGATTGTAACTTTTCCCATTGTTTCTAGACGTTGTCTAATGGTTTCCTTACAATCTTCAATGAAGCGTTTTTATTTTCGAGTTATATGAGAACTTAGCAACGAATTCTGCTGAAACATAATCATTGACGTTCATAAAGGTATATATGTAAAGACTAGATTATAAAGGTACTGCTGTTAATACGAGTTTGCAAAGTGTTTCACAATGTACCCAGTCGTCCTTCCTTAATTTCCAATGCCACATTGGACCATCCTTGGTACAGTTAATATTATTAGGGTGATTGGGAAGTGGTCTCTGCTGTGAAGTTCATTAACACTGTTCAAAAGATAATCAAAAAGCAGAGTAAGGTGTCAGATATTTTGACGTATATGTTGTCATTTCCGGAGATATACACGTAGAGAGGTTCTGAACTCTACCATCTTTCTGGTATCTGGAAAGAGGATATTTGAGATTTGTGTCAACCTTTGAACTTCCATATCCTGTTTCCTGCATTCGGAATCCTTGGAGTAGATATAATGATTTTACCACAGTTTATTCAAGGTGAGTGACGTTACACTCATGTCCCCGATGGGAAGAGTCAAAACATCGACCACACACAGAGCTTTTTTAGCATCATTCTTTATTATGACCGTTCTTCTGGCAATGAAAATTCGTACTGGATGTGGAATATATAACTGAACCTTAACTTGCAAAATTCCAAATTTCCCTACCTTGAGTAGTGTTGGTTTCTTGATGGTAAATGTGATAATGTTGTTGTTATCCTGCAAATTTCCGCTACACATCTAGAAAATTCATGTCATCGATGATTTATGTGCCGACCAGGCAGCGAGTCACGCCCTTGGACGAATTCTGTAACGAGTGGGTACATAATGGAACGTCTTTGTCCTCTTAGTATGATGTATGTCATCTACGTTCACACTCCACAATCAAGCTAACCTATTTCAATAATGTCTGTACCCTTTTTGTGTGCTAACCATCCCAAATGTAGTCTTTCATTTCCAAATAGAGGGCTGCAAGTGGTCTTGGTGAGTCTTTCGACTGTATGATTGTAAAGCGTGGAAAGGAACCGCCACCACATGGTTTATGGTCTTAATCCTACATTGGTTTTGTTCTTTTCAGTTGATTTTTTATTTTCCATCATGTATTGTTGTATACCCATCACCGGTGCTCACTAGGCAGCCGAAAAAGGGGATAATTTTCAAGTGCCGGGGATACACAGGTGGTATATTAAGCGGTCACATATACATCCACATTGAACAGAAAGGTTACCGCGTCCTAATATTCCTTCTGAAAGGAAGAACAAGAAGAAGATATTGCAGTCGTTGTAGTGTTATCAAAATATAAGAAAAAAGATAATGCGAAAGTTGGAAAAATGTTACGAAGTGTTCCTAGTGCTTGGCGTGACAGCCAATTTCCGCGCCCGGGCCCATCTGCAGACAACCCATATAGCTAGAAGTAGAGGCCAAAGTATTTTTGTGCACCGGGGAGCCGCTGATTGGTCTTCTGTTTACTCAACTACTTGGGCCCTATCCTCCCTCGATACGAGTCTCAACCCACGGTCAATAGGTTGCTTTCACTTAGTCGCCTTTCACGACATACAGCAAGGACGCATCGAACCTATAGGCGACTAAAATCAGTGGACTCCCGAGTAGATGAACCAGACAATAGTGACTCGATTGGTTAAATTGGGACTAATTCTGCACTGTCTCAAGACTGATCCTGGCGACGCTGAAAACACGGAGACTACGAGGTTATCTGCAAAGTCTTGTTAATAGCCAGTGAGATCCTTGATGAATTTCTTAAATATAATAGCCACTACGATGAAGAAGAAACTATCGGGTGCCTGTGCAAATACAACACTGTGAAGAACTATACGTGCGATATGCGATATGATATATGTTTGTATCAGCTTATGCATAAAGTCTTGCTGCATCTCTCGGCAAAAAAAAAAGAATCATTCGCTGTAGAAGTGAGACCCTAAGACCTTGATTTGGCTTCTTGACAAGCAGTTTTTGATAGGAGTCAAAAATTCTCCCTCCAGTCATGTTAATTCCCTGAGCAAGAACGACAAAGTCTGCACAAACGTTTAGTATATGCCTTTTACATGAGTGTGCAAAATGTGTACAAACTGCTCGATTCGAAGGTGGACTTTTCCCACTTTCAGATTGTCAGCTAACGGACATTCGTATCCCATGGAATCTTTTAATCCATAACAGGCTCAACTTGGCAGTAAACATGGAACAGTTGAAATTCGACAAGTACACGCACACGACGAGCAGATTAAGGCGGTGTTTCTTTCGAGATTACTAGCAGTGGCGGTAGTAGATTATATGTGGAAATGCCGCCGAAGCCAATTGATTTCACTCACGATGATGATATTGTATTATGGGTAAAGTTATATGTATACAGTGCTTGCGAAACCAGTGAAAATCTAGATACGCTCCTTCCAGAAATCGGCGGACTATTGCTTCTTACTGTGCGCGAGGGGATTTGATCTCTCTTCGAAGATCAAGCGTGCATCAAGAGATCCAACGCTTTGTTTATGACAATTACCGCAGTGCGCACGTTGCGTTCTAGCTCTGCGTCTGCGTAATTCTTTTTCTTGCACGTTACGGGGACGGAGAGCAGATTCGACGCGGGACTTGGTGAAAGCATATCACTATACCAGACCCTTTACTGGCAACACAAGTTTTGATAGTGCTGTTATGTTGTGCGAGTATGAATCCGCCACCCCCATTTCTTTGTTATAGTCTTGCATTGTGTTGACGAGTAGTTTCATGTCACACGGTGGCAAGTGAAAGTCGGTTTAAACACAACGGTGACCTTAGAGCCGTCGTAGCAGAGTACACCATCCTAGCGTTTCCCTATGAAACGTTTTGTAGCTACAGGGAAATAGCTTCAACAGTTATGTTATATACACATACTTTAGATAAAATGACAAATACATGCGTGAAACAGGCTTTGGTTTTGATCTATCATTGCCATTGTGATCTGAGCCAGTAGGTTCAACCTTGATTTATTTATGTCACTAAAAAGGAAGCGTTGGTGAGATTGATGTGCAAGCAGAGCATTATATTTGATGATTTAAAAGCTTTAGTTATTTATTTAATAATTATTTTTATCCATATATCAGCGTGAGATGTCTATGTCGTAATGATGCAGTCACTAGAGATGAGGCCAATCATTCACATCCTCTTGCATCCTGCCTTGACTTTAATAATTATTACCGAAGGCCATTAGCTGGTGATGTTTGGATAGGAATATTCAGATAATCCCTTGGTATGATTAACTTTCAACCTATAGGCATTGGTCCCAAAATACATCTTGTAAGCCTTATTAAATTACATAGATAATTTAAGGTAGATTTGTGTGGGGGTGTTGTGAATAATAGGACTGAACCTTCTTGATGTAACATGCATTTGCAGGTTCGCATTTGTTAATTTAAATTCAAAAATGTGTGTAAAAAGCATAGACCGTGTACTGTGATATGAATGTCTAACAGTTTTCAGCTCGAGTTCAGTGGGACCTTCAAGTACCTTTTGGCTACATTCATTGTCATCTCATCTGACATTCCCGTCCTCAGTCAAGACACCAGCATCATTTATACATACTGTGACTACCATCAGTTCAACAATTAAACCGACGTTGTTGCCAATAACACAAACCTCCTCGTTTTCCCGTAAATCTGACATTACACCATCATCAAAAGTCGACTGCCTACTGCTAATCCTAAATGTACGACCATAATAGATTATTTTCTTTTATGTTTATTTACCTAAACGTCTATGTGTCACGGAATTGTGTACGTGTTATATCAATATGCATATGTTGTCAAAAATGTACTCGGGTTTTGTTGCCGCGTACAGCGTCACCCGAGGGTGGTCTATTTTTTCGGCTTAGTTATTTCGAAATCCGGAGCGAAACTCAGACCATGCTGCACGAACAAATTGCCTGCAGCGGGAAAACTAAGTACCTAGCAGCGCATATCTGTCACAGCTAGTGTACTTATAGAGCAAATTCTCTATAACCAAATGACATTACGCCAAGCCTTGTCAGGAAGCTTACCAATTTACGGAAGCAAATCTCCAGTTGTATAGCTGCCTAAATGCCATGCCTTGTGTATGGTTTGATGTGGAGTCACCAGCTGTAGAGCTGCTTTATACATGCCTGCCATGCCTTATACATCGTTTGATGTGGAGTCACAGAACTCTGTGGGGTTTCGTGTGACGTATACGCTGTGTTTTGGTCACGTTGGATCGGTAGAGTGGACTGGTTTTGTCGATGCGAGGGACCAGGTCTTCGCGACCATCGGGTCTGTGATGTGAGGTATCCTTCAGCAGACTGAGAGGAGCGGACGATGCGTGGGTGCTTTTCTGGCCATTTACTAGAGCGCGTGGAACCTGAGTTAACATCTTTGTCGTCAAATGGACGCCACGATAGTTATAGTGTTCCATGTTATTTCCACAATTGCATTTCATAATTTCATTCATTCCTATTATGTCGTTATATGAACGATCGATAGATTCATAATGTCATTCATTCCTATTGTTATGTCGTTATATGAACGATCGATAGGTTCATAATGTCATTCATTCCTATTGTTATGTCGTTATATGAACGATCGATACGTTCATAATGTCATTCACTCCTATTCCTATTTAAATATCGGTTTACGATCGATAGGTTCATAATGTCATTCATTCCTATTGTTATGTCGTTATATAAACGATCGATAGGTTCATAATGTCATTCATTCCTATTGTTATGTCGTTACATGAACGATCGATAGCTTCATAATGTCATTCATTTCTATTGTTATGTCGTTATATGAAAGATCGATAGGTTCAAAATGCCATTAATTCCTATTGCTATATCGTTATGTGAACGATCGATAGGTTCATCATTTCATTCATTCCTATTCCTATTTCAGTATCGGTTTACGATCGATAGGTTCCTAATTGCACGTATTGCTATATCATTATGTGAATGATCGATAGGCTAATATTTTCATTCATTCCTATTGTTATATCGTTATGTGAACGATCGATAGGTTTATAATGTTATTCATTCGTATTGCAATGCCGTTGTGTGAACGATCGATAGGTTCGTAGTTTCATTCATTCCTATCGTTATATGAACGATCGATAGGTTCGTAATTTACATTGCTTTTCAATATCGTTTTATGAACGATACATAATTACATTCTTTTCTAAATCGTTATTTGAAGGATGCATAATTACATTCTTTTCTAAATCGTTACTTGAACGATACATTCCTAAATACATTCTTTTCTAAATCGTTATTTGAACGAAACATTCATAATTACATTCTTTTATAAATCGTTATTTGAACGATACATTCAAGACTCTTTGTGTAGGTCACTTTTAGTTTGTTGATCGGTGATAGGATTTCACGTTTGTTTTGAAATTCCATTCGTTAAATTAATGTTGAGTTTTTCTCTCGTTGAGTTCTTTGCTGATGATAGTTCCATGTTAGGAACTTTATAATTTTCCTTATCTTTTTGTTTATAATGGTGTCAGATTTGTTTATATTTAAATTACGTTTATAAATAAACATCTTGTAAACGCAGTTGCTTTTGGTGTCTTCCCTAATCCAGTCCCAACCCGGCTTCATCCTGTGACACTATGACAGGCCAATTTGTAAAGTATTAGCTATCTCAGCATTACACTCGACAAATGCAACAACTATTTTAACCAACAAGGGAGCGATCAAAATGTTTGTATTCTAAGGGCAATGGTCACGGTCGTCAGGACACTATCATGTTCTGGCGGCGTATATTGTCCCTGAAACTCACTGACATTATATACAACTTAATTTCACTATTGGGTTTATGCTAGCAGATAAATATCGAAACAATTAAACCGTGGCAATTTCCTGTCAAGTTCAAATTCGATGATCCATATTGATTTTTCTAGATTATTGTGAAGATCTTTCTCCATCTGACTGCATTAGGTTTATGTGGGCCGAACTTCCCCGGAGGTTTTATTTCTAGCATCCATTATCGTTCATTTACGTGTCTATGTCGGTTCCTTCGTGTTTGAGCATGCACGTTTATCAATTTATTTTGTGATCATAAACTTGTATACAGAATATATTGCTATGGAATCTTCCCGAAATGTGTGTTCGTATCATTGAGGAAACAAAACACAGTTGTACCGTGCCATTTATTGTGTTGATATATTGTATGCAGACATATATAGATTGTACAAATATCACTTTATGTCTATAATAAACTTAAATAGATGATGCAGAACAATATATAACATTTTTTTTCTAGCAAGACCAGAAAAAGCATTGAAAATAGTTGCTATAGGTAAGTAGACTGCTATGGACATTTAAGGTAGGAAATATAAATAATTAATTCACTTGCTGTAACAGTCTGCTCTCTATTTTTCTTGTCCACTTTCGGTATGTTGTATAGATTAATCGGCTTTAAAAACCTTGCAAAACTTATCCGCTAAACTATATGATGCTCTTCATTGACTTGCTTTACTCCAGAGGATCATTTTTACAATGCAGAAAAGTGAATGATGTTTTATATACAGTAATATGCGTACAATTGCATATTAATTACATGATCTTGCATCGTTTTCACTAAGTCTTCTAATGAAGTATTTCTAAAAAAAACCATTCTCTTCATACGGTAATGCAAATATTTGTTTAACATAACGTCTGTGCATGTTAATAAGGTAAGTCGGCATTTGTTGGCTTTTAGGATTTGCTTATTGCTTGCTTTCCAAAATTCCCATGACACCCATCAAAAAGTATGTAAAACTTAAAAAATTTTGTACATTTTAGTTTAATAATTATAAAAAGTAAAGTTCTAATTTTAGAGATTTAATCTCGCATTTGGATAAAAGATTGACTTTCCTAGCAATTCAACGGTTTTAGTTTCAAAGACATTGCGATTAAACATATATGGATCTATGGTAATTTAGTTAGTTTCTATATATCTATTGATTTTATCTCTGACTAGACAATCAAACATTTGGTACTTAAGATGGCATCAACACATTTGTAACTATATTCGACAATATTGTAGATCCGGTGATAATTGACTCGAGTTCGGTTATTAAACAAAACGTCATAAACTTATATCACGTTTATGAGCCTAAGCTTAATAAAAACTGATTCCTGTTATTTCTATTAAAACAATTCTGGAGGTATTTGAATCCGAGGAAACTCTTTGCAACTGGTCCGTTGTATGGTTTGGCTTAGCTTTACATATAAGGAATTAGAAGGGTGAATATGCTAACATAATATATTCTGCTTATCTATAAATTCCTTATGAATTCAGTTTTTGTTAAATTGTTAGCATAATGCCTGTAATATGTCACTATTTGGTCATTATTTTACTTAAATATGAGAAGAGTTTATCGTTTAGTTTATTTATTGCATTTGTATTTGCAAATGACGTTAATACGTATAACGGATGGTGTATATTCTCGATAACGTCGCATCCGAAGGCTATACACATCTGATGATCCACTATTTTTAAAGATGAATGTTTTAAATTTGATTTATGAGCAAAATTTAATTGAAACTGTAGTTAGATATATCATTTTTTGCAATGCGCAAGATATTTAAACTCGTTGTAAAAAGAAAGTCTTGCACTCGCCATTCTCGACTGTTCATTAATAAGTCTTGGTCGTTGGCTGATTTTAACAGCACTTACAGCTATTATTGGCAATATCATGTCTAGAAAATGGGAACTCTCTGCCGTAACCAAAATAGTAACGGCGTGTCGTGAACGGGTTTCGAACTCACAGTCCCGGAATTACGACTCCTCCTCTCCAATCACCGAGCTATCAAGACATCATGTACACATCATACAACTTTCAATAATATTTAAAATAATTAACAATCACGTGCACCTGAGACCTATATATACCATTAAAAACTCTAAGAGTTGTTATATTTGACAATTAAATACGAGGAGAACTAAATAGATACAGCAAGGGAGTCAGATTTGATTATACAAAATGTAACAGTAACATGATCTGTAATTAATATCATTAATACACATTTGTCTAGTCATCGAAATTAGTGGTATGAAGGCATATTACTAAATAAGTGCTGTATATAGCCGCTTATAAGGCGAGTTTAACTGCAAGTTGCACAGATCCTAATTTGCCTTCGTACAGTGAGCTGGCAGATCTGGGTCTATGCGACTTGCTAGCTGTAACAAATAACATAGACCTAGATATGAGATTGCATTATGCGACCACCTATGTCTGTTTTTGTTTTCGTTTTGATTAGACATATAATCGCGCACACACGGTTTTAATGCACAAACATTTCAATACAAACATATGCATCTGCAAGTTTAGTACAACTTACTGGGATACATGTCAGCATAAACGTCAGCATACATGTAAGTCATACCCATTCGACACGAGTAAAGCGAGAAGGAAAGCTGTCTACCACTTTGTTTGTCGAACATTATTTGTTTCGTTCACAAAAATATTTATATTTTGAGCGAACCCGGATGTGTTATCTGATCTGTATAGAGCTAAATCTCCAAACTTTAACGATTATATTAAACGGAGTTGCCAATTGAATTCATGGGTGCATTATAAGCTAGATAAATGATGCAATGCTTGTTCTTCAGTTACAGCTTAAATGTAATTCCCTTGCTTTTTATCTTCTAATGAATTATATTTGCTGCCTAAATATAATTTGAACATTTATGTTTTTAAGCTTTCGTCGTTATTGCTGTTGTATTCTCAATTTCCATCATTGCTGGGATCGTTGCGTTTTTTCGCCTAAAATAAGAGACACAAATAATGTATAATTACAGACTGATAGAGGATGATAGAGACTGAATGAGATTTATAATTACTTACAATGATACAGTTGATATATATATATAAAGAGAGAGAGAGAGAGAGAGAGAGAGAGAGAGAGAGAATTGCCATACATTTAGGTTAAGCCAGATAACATATCCAGTCTATTGATCTCTTCGTTCTCAGTCCCAGCTTAAATATATTGACAGTGAGTATGGACAAAAGGATAAATAGAAGAATGAAGTATTACACAGGGCGAATTCTAATTAATAAGAATACTATACAGATTATTAACTACAAATTTACTAGCATTTTAATCAATGTTTTTAATCTCCCCATCCATTTTAATGAGATATTATTATTATTAGTATTATTAGTAGTAATAGTTGTAGTAGTAGCTAAATATTTCCCACACAATATTTCTTTAAGATTTAAGCATATTTCAACACGAAGCATCTGCAGCATAACTATCTTTATTGTACCATTCAAAGTTTGATATTTTGTTTCCAATTTTCACTTTCTTTTAAATACTTAGGCCAGGAAACTCTTGTTAGACATACAGTTGATTCTCCGTTCCTGTTTTCCTACATTTTTCACATTTTCACAATGAATATCTTTATATGTTGTATAGGGTCTTTTGTAAAAATATGTATCCGTCTTTTGTCAGGTTTATATTTTAGTGTCCGTTTCTGTTTATAATTATTCCCTCCTTATGCCTTCAATAATAGTTTGCTTTCTTTTAACTATCTCGAATCCCCATTTGTCCCTTGATCCGCTGCCAGATTTTGTGCCATTAAGAAATAAATAACACATACGCGCCCACAAAGACGCTTCGAAGCAACATAAATTCTTTTGCCACTCATAAGGGTTCTTTCTGTAAAGGAATCAGTCAGTCACAAGACACTTCGATATTAGAATGCAAAGTGAGTTCTACAGAAAAAGGTAAAGAGCATATATTTGGAGTGAAAATTTTCTTTCCTAGAAAGAGAGTTGCTCTGTCTCTCTCTCTCTCTCTCTCTCTCTCTCTCTCTCTCTCTCACACACACACACACACACACATGATCGTAAACCTGAAACTGCTTCCAATCCCCATGGTATTTGTTGCTGTTAGACCTTAGATCATTCTTGTGTAATTACAAGCCAGTGCAATAGTTTACTCTTATAATCATGTGTATTCTGATGGAGTACATACTAACAGTATTGTACGTAGAAGATAAAGTTCATATGTAGAACTTCAGAAAGGATCTCACAAAAAGGTAGTTATTAAAACACGGAATTTAGAGAACGGAAAAGTATAAATAATCATCATAATAAATAAAGATACTAATATTAATTTATATCTTATTTCTTTTATACAACTTAAACTCATACACAAATTGTGTGCGTTAAAAATTAAAAACTGAATGTACGTATGCATGGATGGTATTTTCTTCATTAGTTTATAACACAAACATATTGCAAGGATTTTCAAAATCACGGTTATTACACAACATTCAACATATTTCACTTCTGTCAATTCAGGTGCCTGCAAATTAGTTCTTGAAATATGAGAAGACACTGAGATGTTTTGAAAACTGAACTCTGTTCATGTTTACAGGAGAATTTATAATAATCTTGGGGGTCGAAGTATGTTTTATGACGCTTATATATAGACACTGTATTAACATTTTAAAATGTATTGCGCTAGTGTGATAAAAATCAAATATGTACACCTTTGTTCAAAATGTAGAAAAAAGAGTTAAAACAATGTTCTGACTGGAAAGATCAACACTTCCTCAAACAACAAATCCGCTTACAGTAAATTTGAAGGACTCATCCGGTTAATTTAATGATTTTGATCAACTTTCAAAGATGATCATATATATGAACTACTAAGTATACCATTTACAGAATTTTCAATTATCAAAAACAACCACATACTAAATCGATTTTAAATAATAGAAGCAACCTTATTTAAGCGAAACTCTTCCTAGTATACTATATTAAGTCTGAAGTATGGATTGTTACATTCAACAATATTTAAAAATCCTATGTTGTATAAGTACAACAATATCGTAGTGGCGAGAAACAAACAAAACAAACAGACATATAAAAAAGAAACCATTTTGAAAAATACCAACGTGGTTCTTATATTAGTTTACATGTTACTACTCCATATACCTGTTACGTGAAACGGTTCTATCAACAATGAGTTTCACTATTTCGTAGACACAAAAAAATCAGGTTGTTAAGAGTCGGAGATTTCCCTAAGTCATTCCGCATGTAGTAAATTCAATATGTTAGATGTTTTAAGATATAATAATAATTAGAGCTCGAATGAATTACAACGGCAATCATTTATTGTAATTGTGTTTTTGAAAGAAGATATAAAATGTATTTTTACGCGCAAGAGGTTTGCTAATATTATGTAACATCAAATGTTTGCTGGAAATAAGGTATTAATATAAAGCATTCATTTAATTATCGCATTAACATTTTCAAAGTATTATCTAATATCGTTTGAGAATGTTCCCAGTTGCCACATTTATTTCACTGACACTGGAAATTCCTTCATGTATATAATTGTGATAAAGAACAACACAAACGCCGAAAATTATCTGCAACTAGTTTTGCATTTAATCTATGCTTCTTCAGGCACGAAATGTTTTGAAAGTAACGGATGATGTCTTTTATTTTAAAACAACAATTGCGTCATTACGTAACTTCATAAATAATATGCATCATCATAACAATTATATATGACAGGATCTAAAAGATACACAAGGCTCTAATGAAACTTGAATTAGTAAAATAATAAAATAAAATAGAGACAAACAGTCATACATATAATTGTATTGTTATAAAGGATATACAATATATCAATTTAAATTATACAATTTTATATAGTGTATTGCCATTAAGTCCATTAGGATGCAAAGTAACTAACTTATGTATCCAGTAACTTTCTTTTATGAGCCTATTCATGTCACCATGCACAATATATATTGGCATGAAGGAAAAATCTAGTAGAGCGTGATTATTGGCGTTAAAGTGTGTTGAAATATTAGAGGAAAACTTAGGATCTCTATAATAATCACAGCTTTCATATATTCTTGTGCAATTTGAAAATTTTCATGCAAAGTAATTATTTCTAAAATGTAAATCAAAACGTTTACAATGTTCGTCTATTGGCGATAACCAGTCTTATAAAAGTACTCATATGGCCCTATTGCAATTGGTATTGTCATACACCGTAATTGGTTGTCATGTCGTTGAGTATATGAGATATATATGATTTTAGTTCCCCCCCCCCCCAACCGTGGTTTCTATTTGGGTACGAAGACACTTAATATATGTTCAGAGGGATTTGGGGCTTTGTGCGGATATGAGTATGTGACAAGAAGAGTGGAAATTTGCATGGAATGAAAGAAGAAAACCTCCCACTATGGACAATCAGACCAAGCAGTACAGAATCCAGAAATCACCGAAAAGACAAGGAAACATAGGCGATCACATCATCGTGAACAAACAGATGTTACCAATTTGTCAGCCACTGCTGTTGAATACGGTTCGGAAATACGTGAAAAGAAAAGAAGAAAAAAGAAATAATATCATCATGAAGAAAGCAGCGTTACTAATATATCAGACACCGCTATGGAACACAAAGCAGAAATGTACGAAAATAAAACAAAACATAGTAAATCACATCATCTTGAAGAAACTGGTATAGCTAAGTTATGAGAGACCCCTATAGAACACAATCTCGTAGACAAATATCTTAGACAAATCAGAACATTTACACAAAAAATAAAAATAAAATTAAGAAAGGAAGAGTAAATATGGAAAAACCTGACATCTACTAATTAATAAGTGACTTAAGAATCAAATATTTCTCAGAAACATTGTTTCAAATTCAACAAGGAGCACTTTGCAGCAGACGCTTAGAGAAAACTTTGACATCACCGATGGGAAAGCGACCATTCATATGGCATACGTTATATCTACATGGGAAGGAGAAGATGAGTGCACTTAATCTGCTTACCGATAAGTTTACATAGCACGATGGACATAACAGCAGATTTACGAATGAAAGGGAGTACGTGATGGGAAACGCTGGGTCACAAGTGGTAGCTAACCAGATTTTAAATAACGTGTTTGACGGATATAGAGAGAAACATGAACTTGGTCCTATTTGATTGTTACTTGTTTTGTTTAAGCTTTTTCTTATAAATGAACATTAGATGTAAATACCTTGTATATGAAGTGCATTTTAGAAAGGCATGAACTTTAAGCTTGAAAAGTAGTTTGCTAGAACCAAGAACTAAATAACTCGTAAAGTGGTTTGTTTCATGTCCAAATGTTTATGTGTTAAATGGATATTGCTTAGACCAAAGCACAGACCTTAGAGCCCTTGTATATACTTGAATAAATGTTTTGTACCCATACAATAGACTTTTCTTTTTCGAGTCTCTATTCTATATGTGAGTCTTTCTTTAGAACATTTCGTTCATCTTTTCTGCGTGTTTCCATCGTCTTTGAATGTATATTTGTTTGTTTCTGTATGTCTATGTCTATGTTTGTCCCTATCAACCTTTGTCAGTAGTATAGTGGGACGATCTAAGGACAATGGGACTTTAATGTTAAAATAGGTAGTTTGTAACCTGGGGACAATGGGAATTTAACATGGGGAATTTTAACATGGGTGTGACTATAGAGGGACAATGGATTGGGACTGTCTAGGGACAATGGAAATTTGACATGGGAGATTTATATAACACAGACAATATACAACAGACAAAACACTGATACAACATTTAAAAAAACAATTTTTTTGAAGGGGTTAGGAAGAAAGTCAATTTATTTTCGAGATCAATGAGGGGCCCTGAAAAGGGCCTTTGGGTTTCTTCTTCTGTTTCCTCCACTTCTTCAGCCATCTCCTTATCTTTCCCACTATTCCTTTCTTCTTCTTCTTCTTCACTTCATTCACTGGCATCCAATCAGGATGGCCCAATGCTCGGAACTTCTCCTGGACTTTGATCCAGTTGTTATTGAGCCTCTCAAACTCTTCCTTTTTCTTGTTGTTTTCTCTTTATTTTCTCTCTTTAGTCCAGTTGTCTTTGATCTTCTTAACTTCTTCTCTCATCACTTTCTTCATCTGTTCTTCTGCTTTCTTCAGCTGACTTACTCCCCACTTTATAAAAGACCACTCACTCCATTCCAAAATGTCTTCCAGGAAGCACCTGTCTCTTGTGAGACGATCTATGGCCTCCTTTAATGATCCCACTCTCACATAGGGAGGGTCAATCAAGCCTCTTAACATCTGTTCCTCCTCTTCTATCATTCCTTGTATTATCTCTTTTGGCTGCCTTTAGACTATTAGCATAGTCCAGACACTTTTCTAACTTCCATTCTTTCTCTGTATTTTCCATTACATAGGTAACATTTAATATCCAATAATATATACATATCAACTGATTCAACAACTCCGTCGCAGCCACCATCTTCGTTTCCGTTATTCCGTAGAATGGCGCAAATGACGTACGCTGTGAGTTCTTATATGTAAAGCACGGACGTGAAGGAAAACATCCCCTACTTTTCTCTTCACATATTATCTACTATTCACACAGTGATGAGGAGACAAATAACTAGCCACATTATATATTATCCTCACACGGAAGAAGCAAAATCAAACCCAATCTACTACCCACACACGGAAAGGAGCAAAAAAAAAAAAAACCCAAACAAAACCCAAACATACCATCTACACACGGGAAGCAGCAAAATCAAACCCAAATTATACTATCCACACACGCGAAGGAGCAAAAAACAAAGCCCAAACATACCATCCACACACGGGAAGCAGCACAATCATGACCATAATCTACTATCCTTACACGTGAAGGAGCAAAAAACAAAACCCAAACATACAATCCACATACGGGAAGCAGCAAAATCAAACCCAAATTATACCATCCACACACAGGAAGGAGCAAAAACAAAACCCAAACATACCATCCACACACGGGAAGCAGCAAAATCAAACCCAAATTATACTATCCTCACACGTGAAGGAGCAAAAAACATAGCCATAATATACTATCCACATACGCGAAGCAGCAAGAAAACAGTACGATAATATACTATCCGCACAAACGTATGTGAGCGATTACAAAACCCAATAATCTACTATCCACACAAACGTACGTGAGCGCTTACAAACACACACACACACACACACACACACATACACACACACACACACACACACACAAACACACACAATCACACCAAGAAAGGAGTGAGTGTTTATTTTCACACTACTCCACATTTACACATTGGCAAATTCAATAGTTTTTCTTTTCTAGAGCTTTGGTTAGCCCTGAAAAGGGCTGGTTTTCTTTAAACTCCGAAGTCACCTGGCTAATGCTGTCATCTCCCAGGTCTGGCTCCACACACACATCTTCTACTCCAATCGTTCTCCCAGTTGAATCTATTATATGGGAGTGCAGAGGCTGGATGGTTAGCCTCAGCACCCCAATCTTCAGTTTCTGGGATTCTGAACTCTTGTTGTTGTTGTTCCCTCTGTCTTCTCCTGCGCTGCCAGACCCGAGGATGTAGTTGTTGTTGTTGTTGCTGTGGCTGATGGTTGTGGCTGTTGTGCTGGTGCCGGTGCTACCTGTGGAAGTGTCCTCACCACAGGCTTCACCTCACAACTTTGTCTTACCATGAGGTGAGGAAGGATTCCTCGTTTCTTTTCCTCTTCTTCTTTCTTCTTTTTTTCCTCCTCCTCTTCTATTTTCGCTTCTTCGGCTATGGCCTCTATAGCTAGCTCATCCAACAGGTGCCTGGCGTATTCCAGATGCATCTGGAATTCAAGAAGTTTTGCAATTATGGTGCTCATTGTTTTGTTGTTAACAAATCAATAGGGTAGGCAGACTGACGAGTGTTTCCGTATTTATATCAAAAGCACGGATATGAAGGAAAACATCCCCTAAGACCCAAATCTTTCATTACCCATATAATCACCCAAAACGCGCGGACCTAAAAGATACACTCACTTACATTTTTACTGACAATTACTCATTAAATATTTTTTGATAAGCGACTCAAATAAATGACTTAGAGTCACACTTATTAACCAAGATAAAGAAATCATGTGCTTATAGACGCACTTCTAATTTTTTTCTAATTTATCATAGGCAGTGGAATGTTATTTCTTTTCTAGAGTATGGGGTAACCCTGAAAAGGGCTGGGTTTTTTGTGTGAACGAGGAGCTATGGCAATCTTTTAGCCTCTAAGATTGCGACCTCGTCTGGCGACAGGCTTTTCCACAGGATAGGGTCTGCTTCTTCGGAAAGAGAAGGAGAACTCTTTGGTGTCGACATGACAGTCGACAAAACCTCTATATGCTTCCTGCTGCTCTTGTTGCTGCTGCTGTCTTTGTTGATTCTGAAGTCTGTACTTCTCCGTCCATTCTTCTTTCTCCTTCTTTATTTCCTCTCTGAAGAGCTCTTTTATTAGGTCTTCAGTGACCTTCAACATTCTAACATTGTCTCTCTCTTCAGGTCTCGGTATCAGACTTGTCATGACCCGATGACAATTCACGTAGGCTTCGTTTAACTTGACTAATCTTGAGCACATCTTTGTAGGAGGATGATTCTACAATGGATGGTCAGACTGGAGACTGCCCTGTCTTTATTGTAAAAGCGCGGACGCGAAGGAAAACATCCCTACACGGTTTCGAGTCGGAAGGCTAAATTAGTATCATGTGAAGGATAGAGAGAAGTCAAAGAGCATGAGTCATGATACCCATAGCAAAACAAATGACAAACGCATTTCTTTTAAACACAACATTTTTATTCAAATAACTCATAACTAACAATGAACAATTTTTTCAACATTAACCATTCAATTGAAGTAACTAACATTTTTTCAACTAACTCTCTATTTTGGACATGACTGACAACGTTGTGAATGAAATTGTGATTTCCACTGTTGGAAGTCACTGGGTCATTGATGTACACTACGTTTCCTAGCTAAAGACAAAAGATAAGCATAATGGTCACAAAACCATCGATCTACTTTCTCATCGTTATTAGAAGAATGACGATCAAAATAAGTCACTAAATGTTCTAAAGAATATCCCAGACTGCGATGATACAGAAAATACACACATTATTGTCCACACACCAATGAATCTGTGCCTTGTAATTTCACATTATTGAATCGTGTGGTCTGAGCATTTCTTCTCATAAAGTCATTGATATCGTCTTCCAAAGGGGGCAATCCAAAATCGAAATATTCCACACATCCTTCTTAAGGAAAGTAGACGGCTACCCAGTGGGTTCCTGGGAGATGACTGTCGTCCTTGTTGATCACATAAGCTTGATGGTCTTGAGGTTTGCGATGAGGGAGTTCATCTTGAACACATACGACATGATTCCAAGAAGCAGTGTACGAACTGTGGTTCGAAAGGTAATACAGTTCCTAGGTATCCATGTTTGTGTTGTTTTTCTTTTTCTTGTTTTTTCTTCACAGGTGATAATAAGTGATCAATTCGATCCTGACTTTCTCTTGGAAAATGCCTGACAAGAAAAATGGTATTAGCTCCGACTTCGTACCCTGGTCCAAGAGAGTTTCTATGCGACGGATCTCCAGAGGCGTTAATGGAGGACAAGAATATTTATGCAAGCATTTATACCACTCATCCAACACGAATTCTTCCGAGATGAGACTCCAAGCTTTTTCCAGATACTCGTTCAATTTTTCTTCTTGACTCAGCATCAGTAATTTATCGTTTTGAATTTCACTGGGATGATCGTTTTGACCTTAATAGCAATCTTTCTTAATTTTATCTCCCAGGACTGTAGCAAAACAACCGACTAAATGTGCGTCTTGTTCTGGCCATCTGGATTTCATCATTATGACTTCTTCGTTTTTGTCTTGGGGTTCTCCTTTCATGGTCTCCTCACATTCCATGTCCAAAGTTTCTCCACTAGGTAAAGAGGGATAATAGTCTTCCATAGCTTCTAATAGTCTAGAATGACTTCTCTCAAACTGTTGATTTCTATCGTATTATCAAATTCGGCATACAGGATGACGTTCACCGTATTATCTGCGCGCAGATTTTCTGCAAACTGAATTTCCACACGAATCTGGCCGGATTTTATAGGGTGGAAATGTCACTCGTCGCTGCCATGGTCTGGAGTGAAATCAAAAACCCACAAAGCATAGCATCCTAAAGCATGACGACCACTTTGTTTCAACACCCGTTGCAGGGCTCCCACTAATTCGTTGCTCGATTTGGAAGTCAATGGCACGACCCAGGCAAATTTGGAAAAGACGTCGATGACACAAAACAAATATTTGTAGCCACGATTGTAGGTGGCCAAATGAGAGACATCGGCTAAATCGGCTTGCCATTGATGATCGATGCCTTCCACTTGGGTGCGACTTCTGGAAAACTTGCGTCGAATGGGTTTGTGTAAAGTGTAGGTAGCTTGTTCTTGTAACCATCGTTGTACTTGATGTAAACGGAGACTTTTCAGTCGAGTTTTGGCAGCGCGATACAATTTTTTAACTCCTCCGTAACCTGCAGGATGGGATGGATCGTAGTAAATGCTGGCTAACAATTTTCCATTTTTTTTGTTCATAAATGACCCACTCTTCTCTGATGCTACTTTGAATGGGGCAAAAGGGTGGCTTGGAAACGGATTTACGGGTCCGATGGGCTACGGGAGCTAGTGACGGAGGTGGTAATGGAATGGCTTTGGTCTTCTTTTCTTGTTTCACTTCTGGTTTCCCTTCCTTCTTTTCCACTTCTGTCGAAGGAGGAGTGCAAATCATCTTTTGAACCCAAGCTTTCATTTCTTCATGTTGGGGTGTGGGAAAGGGTCAACAAGGATGCTGCAATCTTACTAGAAATGGGAGCTGCTGACGGTGTTTGAAAAACTTCTAGTATCTCTTCTTCCTCGGACTTTCGTGGGGTCGCGTCTCTCGTGACCCCTAGGGATGGTAGTAGTAGTGGTGGTGGTGGTGTGGGGGATGGACTTTTCATCAAGGTTTTAAAATCGTTCAGAGTGGGTAGAGCTGTTTCGTCTAAAGCTTTTTGGTGAAAGAGTTGCAGACGTTGCAAGAGTTGACCGTACTTTTGCGATTTTTCTGTTTCGCACAAATCTTGGCGATCCGTCAATGACTGCAATTCATGTTGTAACTGGGACATCTCGGTCAAACTGGGATTGGGAGGCAAATGCGGGGTTCGTTGTTCTTGCCTACGATGGTATTCCATCCATCGTTTGTAAGGCACTAAAGCTTGTTTTCGTCCTTCCATTTGAAGTCAAGGGTCACATTTGAGATCTTGGGACTTCAGAGGGCCTTTTCATCTTGCTCCCACGAGTCCTCCCAACATGTTTCCCAAGACTCCTTTCAGTAATGGTCCTAACAAGAGTGTCAAAATTCCTTCACGTTGGACCAACATCTTCTTCTTTGGACGAATGGGGATTTTCTTTTGAACCATTTGGCGAAGAACGTGACGATGTTTGCCTAAGCATTGTTTCTGGTGTTTGGACAAAGGGATCGTGCCTTTCAAGACGTTCAAACAACATTCGCACACAGTATCGATGACATCTTTGGAGGCCGTTTGAATGAGTTTTTTTTGGCATGGGTGGAGAAGCTTTGGACAGGACAGATAACAAGTCGCCATGTTTGACTAAATGAGGAGGCAGTCCTTTCCTTTTCTTTCCTTTGGTTTAGAAGAGGGATGTTTTCTAGTGGGTGACATCTTTGCTTGTTGGTTCCGGGACATTCACCAAAAATACGCTAATGTCGATGTCTAAGCATTCGCCCTTTTATCTTTTTCTTTGACTATCACTTTGTAATAAAGATGACAATTTGTTTTCCAAAATCGCCAAGGAATCATCCCCTTTGGTGACTCCTCTTTTTCTTTGAACGACTGTATCTTTTCTTAGGGCAACGTCGATGCTTGGTTAAGCGCTTTGTCGGATGACTAGACTGTCTTTGTCTCTTTCTTTTTTGACGATAGTGACGGTGTGTACGTCTTTGAGGTGACATCTTTTTTGGAGTTCAGGAGCACAACATACTTTGATACCCCTATTTTGTCGCAGCCCTTTTTTTATACCGGAACGCGTCGCCACTGATTGTCTTTATGTCGTATCCACTTTAGGACAGGCATCACACGTCGTGCAGTGGTACGCAACGGACTAAATCGAGCCAGTTCGTGCGTGGACAAATCCAGTAAACTCTGTAACATGCCCGATCTCTCTTGGACTTTGATTTTGGGAGCAGGTACTTTGTGAGTAGCTGCCACTGCCACTAAAGAGGAGGGTGTCACCACTGGAGAAGAAGTTTTTTGAGACACGGGCTTCCATGGTGTCATCAACGGAGAAGTGGATGAACCTGAGGCTACCGGAGACGCGGTCACCATCGTTGCAGGTCGTGGTTTGCGAATGTAAGGTTGCGTTCTGGCCGAAGTGCCTCTCTTGCGACTAGAAGCTGTTTTCTGTGGGCTTTTCTTTTTCGGAGGACTTCTCTGTTTCTTTTTCTGGGGACTTTTCTTTTTCCGGGGTTGTGACCTGATCTTGACACCGTTGCTCTTTTTCTTCTTGGGGCTTTGTTTGGCTTTTTTCTTGGGAAGAACTTTGGGAGCATTAGGATCTCATCTTAAGAGGGAGCGAGTGATGACACCTTCTAGAGTACCACTCTCTCCAGGTTTCAAAATGATTTGCTTTTTGGTTTGAGTGTCGATGCGGAGATCGGCCAGTTGGGTCAAAGCTACTTTGTTTCTATCAGAAAAACGTTTGGCTTGATGAGGAATCTGAATGATGCCTTGCAGTAAGTGATGTGCTGTCACCGTAATATTCATCTTGTTCGCTTGGTCTTGGTAGTCACAATGAACTATCGATCTTGCACATTGTCCCTTTTTATACTAGCCGCAATGAAGTCTCAAGCTTGTACATCGTTCTTTTTTATGTCTAGTTTTGGTAGTCTTCTTTTTTTCTTCCTGGAAAACGGTGCTAACTTCTCTAAGGTACCGTCATAATTGTACCGTAGTGTGATGGGTGGAAAGGCCATAGAAAGGTAAGGCAGTGCGGTGACCATCGAGTATGTTCCAGAATAGCTGAATCTTTATAGATACATATATCCATTCGTAACTTCAGACCTCAACTGAAACACTGTACTTCGTATCCCAATCCAGTCTCAGGTCCCAAGTAGACAAATCCTGTTCTAGCTAAAACATTCGAAGTAGGTAATCCTTCTCTATCTGTATGCCATTTTTGAAACGTTTCCAATCGACGGGCACGATCACAATAGTCATGCAAGAAGACCGGGAATTGGTAAGGTTTCAACTTGGAGTTCTCATTGGACCTCTCACTCGATTCTTGCTGTGGCGAAGTCATCCTTCTGGTGGGTCGCTATCCTCTTACAATCAATGTTTAATAACAACATGTCCATACGGCAAAGTAAAGTGGTTGGGAAGTCGCACTCGCTACTGGTACACGATTTGATAGACTTTTTCCAAGGGTCGACTGACGATTTGATGAGTGGGTAAACGTACAATCTTATGCGGTTCACGAGTGGTTACTTTAAAGTTTTCATCCTCTCCAGATTGCACGGATTCTTTCAATACTCCAAAGTTTACCACTCGACTGGTGCAATAATTCAGAGTCAATCCTTTCACTTTGCACTCCGTGTGCACTTCTCCTTGTTTGTCTCTGTATTCGTAGCCGTAATTTTAGGACCGCCACTAGCAAAACATAGAATCTTCTCGTCGGGGTGCTCGTCTGTCCAGGCTCCTAAACGGTCTCCTTCGATGTTAGGGTGATGTTGACCCGGGCGATCGATGTAAATGCAACTGTCCGTGTCAAAGTACAGAAAACGATCCCTTAACAGTTCTAAAGCTTCGTACAATTTTAAGCGAGCATGGGCTTTCAGGTAAGCCGCAATGATGACATTTCCAAATTCGTCCGCTTGTACAAAGTCCAGATCTTCTTAGTAATTGACTGAGATCAAATTCTTACGAACGACGTCCACGTGTTTCATGTATTTGGTTTTGTCGTGAATCATCTGGAAGTAGCGGAAAGGTTCTGTCAAATATTCCGTCTTGCGTGAACATAGTCGTTGTGCCATTTTGCACCACAAGCAATTTAACATCACTTTGGCAAACGATCGCCTGCTTCGTTCTTTTCGACGTGGTCTAAAGTGATGCCTTTTTGTTCCCAGTATTTCTCTTTGAAAGTCTTTTCATCATCGGGAGTGTGACACCAGGACAGATAGCCGCTGGCTTCTTGTTTCAGTTTCAAAAAGGCATCCACGTAGTCTGCGAAAATGCTTTTCTGACTTGGGTCACCCTTGTGGTACTGTTGTGTCTTGGGAAAGTGGTAAATTTCATATACTTCTAACAGTCGGTATCCCATTTCCAGAACTTTGAACAATTCCACGCTGACCCACGTCCCTCTCAAGGCGCGTTCTTCCTGGGTGTGCTGACAAGGCTGGTCTTGGTTACACGTTTCTGCACAAGTACGGCACAAGGGAAACATCAGTTTGCCTTGACAATAGTGAGGTAACACAGGATGGTAAAAGTCCGTGGGAGGCAAAACTTTGCACTTGATCAAGCCTTCGTATTCTCGAATGTGGTCCAGGTCGATGTGTTCCGTCAGCAATTGCGGGTGCCCTGCTGGAAAGCGACAATATTTGCACACGTAAGGATACAGCGAATACACGTCCAAGTATTTGATTTCTTCTCCTTTCTCTTTGTCGGCTTGGTACAGCAAACAGGTGGCATTTGCCATTCCTCGTACAAACTATCCCTCGGGTTCAAGGGGTCCATCAGCTTGTAACTTTCCACGATGCGTTTAAACTTGTAATCGGTTTTCAAACGGTGATCGTACTCGTGTTCCCACATTTCCACCACTTGGCATCCTTGCTGTTCTAACTTCAAACGCCTCTGACAAGTGGTCTCGTACAAGTCTTCCACGGTCCGTTGTAAAAACTGATTTTTAGTGTCACGTTCAGGGCAGCAGAGGGGACATCCGTGAAATAAGCAACCGTTCAACGCGTACACTATCTTGGGGTTTTCTAAGTCCTAGCCATCTACCGAATACTTTCCGATGGTCTTTTCGCCCCCTCCGTTGCGGGCGTGCTGAATCCATTTGCCTTCCTTGTCGCACATGTAATGTAACCAACGTAGGGCTTTGACCCAGTATTGACGTTTGACAAAGTTGGTCGTTTGAGGGCTGATGACAGCCAGGGTGTTTTCAGGCATGAAACGTTCTCTGTTCACTAAGGAACACGCTTTGGCAATGGTGTAAGCTTCTTTCAAAGGATCGACTCCTCAGTGTTCCATGAAAAGTTCTCGAAAGTTTCCACAGCAGCGCCGTAAAATGTCTACGTCGGAACGACAATACTTTAACATTTCTTCCTGAAAGTCGAAAGGGACTGAGGCATGGGCCTGGTACCAAGCTTTTAAAGCTACTCGTTCGGTACGCATATTGTCGCGGTCGTAGTCTTTAGCCTCAGGTAAATGGGGTAGAACAGCATGTTGATTGGCTTTGGTATTGAAAAAGTGCGGGAAGTAGCCTTTAGCCATTTCTGTCATTCCAAACGTTTTAGGCATTCGACTCAAAGGCATGGCCAAGTAGCTCATTGAATCTTTAAACTGTACTTGTCCCACTTGCATGGAAATGATTTTGGCTCCGTTCAAAGTGACTTTAGGACGTTCTGTGCCTTGTTCCGTGTATTATCTCAAAAGAAAGTGTCCATCGTATCCCGAGAAGTTGTGATCCATCACTGTGGCATGGCGATGACAATCACCGTAACGTTCGATGTCCTCTTGGCTCCATGTTCCGTCGATGGGGTTTAAGATCCATTGGGCGAATTCGGCTAGTGTGTTCAGATTTGTTCACGTCCTCCTGCAATCTTGCAGCTATGAGGGCAATGACTAAAGATAGGCTCTTGAATGCACTTCTCGCACGCTCGATGAGCCACGCAGAAATTAGGAATGTGAATGCCGGTCTCTTGCATGCATTCGAAATCGAAAAAGATGAAATTCCCTTTCTTCTTGTGGTCATCATTTTCCTCTTGGGGTTGGTATTTTTGAATGTAGCATTGATGTTCCAAGTCCACGAGTTGGTGACAAATGTGACATCGTTTCTTTCCTGGACATACGTGTGCCTTGGCATTATTGGTAAGTATGCCTTGTCTACACGTAGGACACAATCTCAGGAGTTGACAAGCACATTTCTGCTGTAAACCGTTGGTAACAGTCAGGGCTGACAAAAGTGCGCAGAAGAGCAGGACAATGTACTCGTTCTTGTCCTTTGTCCAGACAGGGTTGAGAGGACAAACATTTTGAACATTTCGATACACAATGCTTGTGTTGCTCTCGATTGTTATAGCCATAGTCACATTTCTCACAGTAATAACCGTATCCCAAGAATGCAGTGATACTGGTAATGGCATCGAAATGTTCATTGTGATAATAGACGTGAATGTATTTTCCATCCTTAAAATCTTGGCCTCGAAACAACAGAGGGCCGCGCACTTCTTGAGGGTGCACTTTCAAGGTGTAGCGTGGAGGTATGACATCTTGAAATTTTTGCATTTCAGGAATGCCACAAGGTGTGTCTCTGGGCAGGCCCGCTTATTGTAACCGGAGCCGGAGTTCTGCTTCATTTCGTTGTTTGGCTCGGTCCGATTTTCGATTGTTCTCCCAGGCTCTTTTCCATTCTGCTGTGTCGTTCTTGATGGCATACGTTCGTCCCACCACGATGGCTCGGGCTAAACACATCTGGTCTTGGGGCTTGTTAATTTGGACGAGGCTTGTTTTGGTGTTACGAAGGTCCTCCACCAATAACACCATTTTGCTTTGTCCGGTCCATTGAGGAGGAGACACGTGGGTCATGGACTGTGTCATTTTTCCAACGGTGATGTCAAACTTGACATTGGATTGTTGCACGTGTTGAATCTTGTCCATGCTTTGGAAGGTGTCAGTTCTGTGGGACTGCTAAACTCGATCCAAACAGGGGATTTCAAACCGTCAGGATGTATGGAAAGTCTCAAGCGATCGTCTTCTTTGGCTTGACATTTTCGCTTTAGTGTGGTTAGCGAAGAATTCCACACCTCGGTGATGAAGCCTTCTGCTTTCTCTAACTGTACGTCGGACTTGAAATCTTTAAACTTCACCCTGTAAGTGTAAGCCGTGGTTCTAAATTTTCTAGAGGAGCGCTTTTCCGTCTCTCGAATGTGATAGTAATTTTCAGGGTTTACTAAGGGTGGTGAACTTTGGTTAGATGAAGACTCTCTGGGTCTGGATTCTTGTTCACTCATGTCATCTTCAAAATAACTGGCATGAATTTGTGCCAAGACTTCAGCTATTGTACGAGGCGATAGATCACGTTTCTACCTCTTACTTTCTTCTTCTTTCTTCTCGAATTGATTCGATCGTTTCATCTTGACTGCAAAAGGTAAAATGACTACATGTTAAACAAACACCATGGGTCACTTTATATCCATGGCAGACCAGCGTATATATAAAGGATGTGTGTCTTGTCCTTCCACTATTCATTTCACTCTCAAACCGAGCAGAACGATGGAAGAGCCTACACTTTTCATCAGAGCTTTGCGAGGGGTCATCAGAAAAGTTTCTTCAGACAAGCCAACGGACTACTCACCCTCCTTTCGAGAAGAAAGTCAAGATACTTGCTATATCTGTAAGAATAAAGGGCATTAGTTTTCAGAGTGTCCAGACCGTCAAAAAATTAAAACAGATGTTAGAAGAGACAAAAGTCAAGATACCTGTTATCATTGTCAAGAAAAATGACATTGGTCTCCAGATTGCCCTAAGAAACAACAGGAGCAAGAAGAAGAAGAGGAGGGTTATGGAGAGGAAGAAGAGGTAGCCTCCCCCAAGGAAGAACCCAGACACGTGCAGAAAGAGAAACAGGAGAAGAAAAGAAGGGGAGAAAATGAGGAAGAAGTGGAGGAAAAAGCTGTGAAAGTGAAGAAATTTAAAAAACAGAGAGAGTGAACAAAGAGCGAGAAGAAGCCTATGAACTTTTAAAGTGTTATGTTGTGAATTGGATTGTACAATTTGTACCAGAATAGACAAAGCATAAAACGTAAGCGTCTCTTGATTTTGATTTTTAGAATAAGAATCCACACTCATGCACTCACAGATTCACACGTAACATAGGGGAAAATTTTTTTTTTTTTGTTTGAGTTTTAATTGATGTTGTCAATGGAAATACTATCTCTTTTCGAGAGAAATGGGTTGCCCTGGAAAGGGCCTTTGGGTAATTTGTTGGTTTAAACAGTCAACTTTAACTTCCTTAAGCCTTTGCCACGGACAAGGCCTACTTCTGAACTGCGTACTGTCGATGATGAATTGGTAGAAATCACTAAGGGTGGTATGGAAGGCGTAATCACAGGGTTGGGTTGTTTAGCTCGGGAAGGTCTTTTTCTCTTCGGTCGTAATAAAGAAGTCTGATACATTTGTTTCAGACTTCTTAACTCCGGTAAAATGTCTAACAGTATCGTGAATGTTTGACTTTGACACCCTTGTTTCTTTGCTGCTTCTTCTTGTTGTTTCCTTCTTACCTCTTCTTCTTGCTGTTGTAGGAGAAATGCTTGTTCTGCTTCCTTTTGCTGCTGTATAAATTTCTCCAATTCTTCTTTCTGTCTCTGTTTAAAATTCTCCGCTTGTGGTAAAGAAGGAGAAGGTGGCGAATGTGCTGCTACCGGAACAAATTCTTGCGAAAGAAAATCCACAAAATCCCAATAAAAAATCACCTCTTCTGGAAGTAAGTCCGGGTAAACTCGGGTAGTCGATGCTATTCCATCGCTT
Source organism: Sinohyriopsis cumingii (assembly GCA_028554795.2). Lineage (NCBI taxonomy): Eukaryota > Metazoa > Mollusca > Bivalvia > Unionida > Unionidae > Sinohyriopsis > Sinohyriopsis cumingii. The sequence goes on along the minus strand of CM068838.1, from coordinate 110,484,433 downwards.
TTCGTTTCTACGGCCGGTGCACCCCAATTCATCGTCTTCTGAGTTTCTGTCATGTTTGAAAACTGTCGCATGGATTGACTGCGCACAGACGCTCGCGCCTCTATATAGGGAATGTGACGTCACATAATGCTCTCTTCGGATTGGACGAATGGTGACTGAAGCTTGTGACGCGTGTTTGGATTGGTCAATGAACTCAATCCGTTTCAATCCTCCCTTCCCTTATAAATAACCGCAGTTCGCTGCATTCCTTCACCTGTTCTCGTCACCAACATGTGGACCAACGTAGAATCCTCTACTCTCGCATCTTCAATGCTGTTCCGTACGGTCTTACCCATGTATGTTAGATCATCGTGGACCATTGTCAAGATGACGGATACAAGCATTTAAAAAAGAAGAATCTACATGGAGAGGCAAGGTTATTTAAAGAGGGTGTTATTTTACTGACCAGAAGTGAGACAAAGTTTGCGGAAAAGAAGGAGACCTATACGCTGCCCTCTGTTAACGGCATGGTCTGTTAACATAAACCCAAAGGCCCTTTTCAGGGCCCCTCATTGATCTCGAAAGGAAATTGACTTTCTTGCCTAACCCCTTAAAAAAATGTTTTTAAAAAAATGTTGTATCAGTGTTTTGTCCGTTGTGTATTGTCTGTGTTATATAAATCTCCCATGTTCAATTTCCATTGTCCCTAGACAGTCCCAATCCATTGTCCCTCTATAATCCCATCCATGTTAAAATTCCCCATGTTAAATTCCCATTGTCCCCAGGTTACAAACTACCTATTTTAACATTAAAGTCCCATTGTCCCTAGATCGTCCCACTATACTACTTTTGTCCCTATAAATGCAATTCACCCTATAAATAGTTTTTATCCTATAAACACCATGACATCATCCATGTTCAACTACCCAGGTGCTATTCCCATGTTAAATTCCCATAGTCCCTATACATGCCCACCCAAGTTAAATTCCCATTGATCCTATAGTGGGCGGATACCTTTTTCACTGGGGCTTCCATTAACCCAATACAACCCCAAGGTTTTGTCCCATGTTAAATTTACCATAGACCCTAAACAGCCACCGGACATTTTTGACTGGGATTTCCAGATACCATAAACAACCTTCATATACTACTGGTGGACTATTCACCTTTCGATTTGCTTCTGCGCAGTTGTGTTTCTATTTTCAGGACGTCCTCATATTCGAAATCATTTTCTACGGATAATGCGTTCTCTTAGAAAGGGTAGGATCTAACGTTGTTATGCCTGAGACCCAGGCACACAAGCACTAAACGATATAAACGGTTGATTCTAAATTTTTCAAGATGAAATTTCCTCACCAAGTTCAATCTCTGGCAACGGCGTTTTAAAATTGAAACATGTACACTTTGTAAAGAACATTAATACATTTGTATTCATTACAACATCTTTTGAACTATCATGTGCACAAAATCCCAGGACAAAAGATTTGCGCACCAACGTGACGCACTAAAACGTGTTATGAAACTCTAAAATGGATCAAGAGGAGGCAAATGAATTTAACTATAAACACTTCTTTGAAGTTTTCCGTCATATTTTCCCTGCTGTAACAATGACGCATTTAATAAATATAAAGTATGTGATAAGGACATTTGATACACTGGCAAGCCACCTTAATTACAATCGTATTCATTAATTATTACTATTATTATTATTATTATTAAGCAGCTATCTTCTATCTCTAGTCCATCAATCTGTGTTTTCACCCGTCTGATCTTAACTATATGTCTGTCTCTAAAAGGAAATTAATTACAATTTAACAATTACTATGTGCACTGCGTTTATATGGTAATTTATATGTGCTAAAGAGGCATCTCAATATGACGCCCTGCCATGATAGTCCTGGGATGTTTGCAAAATGTGCCAAGAATCCACCTTGCTCTTTATGGAACGGGGAGTTGGTGTAGTTGATCTCAAAAGATGCAGCAAACATCCCAAAGATTTGCTATAAGTCACTGTATGAAAGCGTATGTTCTATAATAGACAAATTATCAAGCACCCTCACAAATACATTAATTGTGGTCCGCTGGATTGATGTTGACCTAATCATCCGCCTCCCCATCCCAACATACATAAATGAAAAGAAGTAACCAGAAAACGAAATATCTGAATAATAACTAGCATCAAGCGACGCCAAATAAACTCAATTCATGACAAGCAGGAAAACCTATATACATGAGGTATCATACATGTCCAATCAATGGAATATATTCGCGAATGCATCTTACAACATTAGAATAAATTGACTTTGACATTTAATTAGACTTTATAAAAACCGTAATGATGTTTACACTATATGCCTATGTCATATTCACAAGGCAATATATTTATGCTATATTTTGAATTTTCCCTTGTAAGACAAAATGTCCAAGTCAACCAGCCAAACCTATTAAGGTAAATCGACTTTGTACTCTGTTTTTAAGTACTTAATTTATCTTAGTCATCTGAAGATCACATTTTAGATGTCCGTGGTTTGTGAAGTAAGGGCCGATGGGTTTAATTGTTTGAACATTATAAACTCTCTACCATCAGGAATCAGAATGACACATTTCACATATTCAAGCCCCCAGCGCTGATAACATAAGTTCAACACATTAACCTTTGGAATTAAAAATACAATACCCACACGATATAACCCTCGATGAAACATATATCTAGTATTTGTCGAGAGGAAAGAGAGGCCGAAGCTTAGTTTAATCTGTTATCGCCAGGTCGGTTTAATTGGATTTACTGCTGGTTTCCTGGGGAACTATTAACATTCTCCTTGCGAGGGTTCTAACGATACCCCCAAGGAAGATGACAGCGTATCTATCCTGTGATAGCCATGAGGAAAACTTACGGCATTCGCCTTAGGCTGAACGTAATAAACTGGCGGGCAGAAGCAATGAGAATAAAACTGGCTTAGAACAGTTGGTGTGTGTGTGTGTGATTAGGATTTTTAACGTAGCTTTAACAATTTTTCAGTCATGTCGCTACGATGTCTAGCACTGGGGCATCATGCCGCAGACACGTAGCATGATGTCCCACCCGATCACATTATCCTAACACCAGGCCGACCGGTCCTAAAACTAACCTCTTAATGCTGAGCGCGAAGCGAGGTAGCTGTTAGTACCATTTTTGTCAGTCTTTGGTATGACTCGGCCAGGGTTCGAACCCACGACCTCCAGCTTCCGAGGCGGATGCTCTAACCAGTATATGGATGTTACTGTGTGTGTGTGTGTCTGTATCTTTTTGTGTTCTTGCAGGTCACAGATTCCAAAGGGTATCCAAAGTGGCAGTGGCTTGCACTGAATCTTGGAGGATATACAAAGAAATATCAGTGAGGATATTAACATCTGGTGTTCGTATAAGGGAACCATATTGACTATGTGGGTAGTTGACATTACATGCAAATTTAGGATGATATTGGGTCTTCGGAAATTGAACATTATGGTAAAATGTGGGGCAGTATATTGTGGAAATATGGGAAGGTACTGAAGACTATGGAAATATAATATGTGTGCTTGGAATATTATACATCTATGATAATATTATCATCAACGTGTTTGGTTGTACTGAGTCTTGGAAATTTAACATTAGCGTTTAGACAGGTGTATTTATACTGAAATTGTAACATTAGCGGTTTATATTCTCTTTAATGGAATTTAAATTACGAATGACACTATTGCCATCGATGGGGAAATACCAATGCGTTCTGACTTGAACGGTGATGTTAAATTCTAAAACAAGATAGTGTTCAGAATATTCCACAAGTTTACATAAAACTGAATTTGTATACGCATGGTTGAAACTAAAGAAAAGACTCTTGGATTTTCTGTTTCTATATTAATTTACATTATTGAGTGTTTTGTTTAAAATTATCTATATTAGTACCTAGCCGCAATGTGGCCTGTCTTTCATTTTATGATCCACAACAATGGCCTATTTACCAAAAAGTAACATGATTAAGGAATTAATAAACTAACAGGCATATAGACAGAAAGCTGGGTTAAAATGTTTTAGGATGGTACTTCAATTTCTTTCTTCAGTTCTGCCATATCAGAATAATAATAATAATAATAATAATAATAATAATTTATTTAAAAACAAACATAATAATCAGATGAAACCTCAGCTCTATAATTATCAGGACACAACGTCATTAAAATCTATCTCCACATAGTGGCGTAAAATTTTGCAATGTCACTGAAGTGTACACAGTACTTAACTGTGGTAAAAACTAGTCTTCAAGTGTCCATAACATCTATTAGCATTAACTCGTTTGTTAAAATGTAATATGAAAAAAATACTAGTCTTTGCTCGACAATATCTATCGTTTATTTTTCATTTGCTTTCTACTTCTACTTAAAAACTGGAAATTAAACATTAGTCGATATTTTGACATGGGTGTAGCTGTAATCCAGTTGTTTTCGCGCAGAGATTACTATTGACCAAAATACTTATTTTATGATAAAGATTTATCATAATCTGTTAATGGCCTAATCCGTTTCACTTGAAAGGTCTAGCATATTGGTTACCTGCACCGCATATCGGCAGAGCACTTGACACCAAGCAGATTTATCACAAAGTAATGGCTTTCTTGATATAGCGACATTGATATAATGGGGAAAGGGTGTATTCGGAACCTCAACACATATAGGTCATATGGTGTCAAGTTAAGACAAAATAATGTGCCATACCCAGGGATAAATTAGGACTACTGCCCCAGGTTGACTCGATAACATAATCATTCAGTCCGATATAGGTGGCATGGCCCAGTTTCCTAAATTGGCCCCTAGCAAATTTCCTAACTTAAGGCTATGGTGTGACTTTTTCAGCTATTATTGTTTACTATTTATAGATATGGATATATTTGTGAACTAGGTGTTTCGGGCTTAGCTGTTTTTTAAATTGACGTCAGGCATGTACACCTTCCATAGTTGCTCTGCAGTATGTTGATAGTGAAATACCAATAGTTGGCAGGGAGAAGAGCTAGCCTCCCATAGCAGTAGACATGTGGGTTCAAGGCACATGTAATATCTCATAAACGCCTTGGATAACAACTATTCTGAATTGCACCAAGCTATTTAGTAGACAGTGTTTTTCAAAGTTTTCATCCAGGGAAAGGGCTCGCGTTTGCACTGTGGGCCTCACATGCTGTCAAAAATGGCCTTTGGATATGAAAAATGCATGTATAAAATAGGGGTTGGGATGCATAAACTTCTTCTGCTATGAACTGTCCTTGACTTCTCTGGTCAGGCAGATAATATTATTATGCTTTGTTTTAATATAGGTATCTAAAAATATGGACCTTTTAGACCTCATTTGTGTATTTGACTTTTTATGATTTTTTTTTTATACTAGATCGCTGGTTGCGGCATTAAATTTGTACACAAAAACTGGCCCCTGCCCCCATTCTATTTCGTGCGCTAATGCCGCGTTGTTTAAAAGGGAGGTGAAGGAGGTGTGCCAATATCATATATATATATATATATATATATATATATATATAAGGTTCTACCTTTATCCAGAGCCCCTTATAACCTTATATATACATAAGCCCAATATATATATGAAACCTTTAATTGTTTCTTAAATTGATCCGTTACTAAAAATAAAGTTGGTAGATATTAAGTGCGGATAAAACTAAGTTAATGCAGGTTTAATGGTACACCAAACCAAATAGTTTAATTAGTATAAAGTAGCAACACTTAAGTAGGATTTGATAACAACGTAAATGTTATTCACATATATACACACTTACCCAGACCAAGCAGTGACCTGTACATATTATAATTCATTGCCAATTCAGTTTTGTTTCCGCGCCTGCCAACAGATTAACAATTTGCTCAGGGCAACGCTCTCAAACAAATCATAAAGTCGAGAAGGAGGTTTCAGACTGTATAAACATTTCGGACCCGATACAACGTTTTTGGACTTGATCTGTCGCCTGTATGGGAACTTTGAGTGCAGAGTCATCCACAACAACCTACTCACTGAACCGTATTATGTTAGATGTTATCCGGTCACCGCGGTTGTTTATGGAGTTTATCGGTTAAATAATGAACCAGAAGTTAAAAATCTTGCTTTGATGAAATTATCTTCGGGGATAAATTGTGTAGCTGAACGAGTAATAGAACACTTAAAAAATACAAAACATGGATCTGGTTTGACCGATTTAAGGTTATCAAAGATAAATACCTGGGCGAAATCGGTCGTCAATGGCGCATCAATAAGTGACGTAGCCATGTTGTCGGGAAAATTAAAATTTCCAATAATAGTAAAGTCGCTATCGAGAGAAAGTTTATATGAATCAGCGTATAAATCTCGAGAAGCATCAATTATTATAGTTGATCATAATTCACACGCGTGGACGTCAGCCGGTAACAATATTTCCGCGAGATCGTGTTGTTAAGTTTTATCCCGTAGATATGTTCAATTTTATTTATGAAATAAGTAAATCAGATCCAGAGTCGGTGTGGTTATTTCGCAGCGATGAAACATATGATCAGTTTGTGCGGCCTAACGGTGAGGTATATAGAAATAAATTATTAAATCACTCAATGAGTGAATTAGCAGAAAAATATTCAATAAATTCCGAGCAGTTATTAGCTAGTTGTTTTACTGTTCCATCAGTTGCTGCTCACGCTGCCAGGGAAAAAAATCTTTGGAAGCCAACGCGGTGCGAGTTTCTCAAAGATGTCCAGGCAAGCTGCGTCGAATACGGACACGGCGGATTATGGACCACCAAATACAATTACTTGGATATGATATCGTTTGACATGATTGCGTGTTATCCTGGAAGTTTTCTAGGATATGGCGAGTGTGCTAAATATTTTGCTCAATTTGAACACCCCCATGGCGAAATGACGCGAGTATCAATTAATGGTCCACTGCTAGATTTCCCCATAACCGGATTCGTTCGTGTTGTATCATTCAAATTCGCTGAAAATTTACATAAAATCTGTTACGTTTGGTTTGTAGACATTTTTCACAACGACGTTGTGTTCACACAGCGCTACTCAGATATATGCTAGATTCAGCGATGTTAACGTCGTTGATAATCAGTGAAGCAATAATTTCGTATAAAAAACAAACTGATATTTGGTTGCCAACCGATCACGACGAAAAAACAGCAAAAGATCTAGGTAGGCGAATAATCGGTAAATTTACCGAGGGGGGCATATATTATCATTAACGACATCATTGCAGGTTAATCATGAACGATGCTGAATTAGATTTTATAATTGCTGATACAACCGAGAAAAATAAATTCTGTAATCGAGAAAATATTTATCTTAATGACGGAACAAAATTAGGTACCATAGTTAGTTATCTTGATGGAGAATCTCCTCAATATACTCATCTAAGGTCATCGATGCTTGCATATGTAAGTCTAAATTTACTTTCGATGATAAATAAATTTCCCAATGACGCAGTTAGAGTAGCAACTGATTCATTCTATATTGATAAAAAAATACCTGTCTGCGTTAGAAAATTTATTCGGCGATGGTTCATGGGGCAAGTGGAGGGTAAAAAATAAAGATATTCTTGATTATTGTGGAAGCGCCGACGTCACAGATAGTGATGAATATCACTGCGGTGAAATATCAGAAATTTCTTCGTCGCCATGCATGCATGATCCAATATCACGACACAAATTTATCTACGCAAACGGTTCAGGTGGTTCAGTTAAAACGACTCGAGTAATCGAATTATTTAAAAATTCTGACTTAATTGTGTTAACACCAACAAACAGGTTAGCAAAGGAAATGAAACAGCGTGAGGTTAACTCGAGTACTTATCATAGTTATTTCAAATACAGCGGAGGCACATGGACATGTTCGCGACTGGGTGATAAATATATTAATAAAGTAATTATATTTGATGAAATTTGTACTGTCCCGTTAGAAACGTTGAAATTATTTCTTGATTGGTTATCATTGAAAAATACCGCCGTGATAATGTGCGGTCATCAAGGTCAACCAGGTCCAATTGATGGTGAATCTCCACATAAATGGCTAAAAAGTTTTGTTGATTATTACGAAGAAGTAAATACCGATTATAGATCTCTTGATGCAAAATTAACCGAATTAAAAAAATTAATTCGATTGCAACCGAATAAAGTTCAGTGCACGATTATGCGTGAAATAATTCCAGAAATAGCAATGAATAATTTTTTAAATTTATGGCGACCAAATGATTTGATAGTTGCTAGTAGAAATATAGTTCGTGATAAACTTCAACGAGAATTATTTCAACTACAACGTGAAAAATTTCCATTATTACATGTGCCGTTATGTTATCGACCAGCTGATACGCGACAAAAAAATATTAACGTTGATGTGCCAGGGCAAGGAAAAAAAATTGGTATTAAATGATATTGTCGCCGTTGATATTAATCTCGTTGAAAAAGCACTAAATGCAGAAAAATCTCCGTGGACGCTAGGATATGCAATGACAATTCACTCGTCACAGGGATTAACTATCACTGATACTCGTGTTTGGATCGTCGATGATCGCATCGAGTGGTCAAATTTAGTTTATTTAGCCGTATCTAGGGTTAGAAAAATATCTCAAATGGCGCGGATAGTTCTAGACAAGATGATAACTAGCGATGAAACATATGACGACATAATTAAGAAAAAATTATCTAGCTATAAACAATTTGATAAAAAAAAATGGTCATGAATTTAACCTAGATGTCGATGATGTGATGATGTTAAAACAACAACAGGATAATCACTGTGCAATGTATAATTGTATAATGGCGTGGAAATATCAAAAAAATGATTCTCGACAATTTACCGTGGACGGGAAAATAACAATCTCGGCCATATACGAGAAAATGTCACATTGGCGTGTTTAGAATGTAATAGACGAGTTACTTAAGTGATTTAGGTGGAAATTGAGTATCCGGGGGAATTATTTGTAATTCTTCACGAGTAAATCCACGCTGAGGTGCAAGTGAATCAAGAATATAAATTGCTGGTCTTCCTGATGGCCTTGTCACGGTAGATATTTTATGTGATGTAACACTCCAGACGGGATCCGTCGCTCTTTTTCGGCCACCTTCAGCTTCACCTGGTTTATATAAATATCGCACAATAATACTACCTAATACTGGTCGTGTTGAAAAATCGCGTCTTTTTATTGGTATAATTGTTTTTGTAATTGCTATTGCTGGTTTCATTGATATTGTTTGTGTTATCTCGTTATTTATCGCATTAATTACATAAGGTAATCTCTCGACCCATTCTTGAGATCGCTCATCGGAAATAAATTCTCTCGCATATTGATATCCAAATAATCGTTCAGCTAATGTTTTATTAAATCGTTCAACAATTGCCTGATCTCGATGAATTCCGGTGTGTCCGCGCCGTATCTTGGCATTATTATTTTTCATCATCGACGATACTGCACCTAAAAATTCTCTGCCAGGGTCAACTTGAAGTAAATTTGGCCATCTTAGACTACTTCGCTGATACATTTTATTAAATGCATCTGCGACCTTAGCGGCTGTTTTAGTTATTAACGGCTCTGCTTCTTTGTATCTACTAGCGATATCAACGATTGTTAATACATACTTGTAAGTTTTATCATTAACGGTATCATGTGGAAGAAACATAATATCTGGCTGATGAACTTCATTAGGTACTCTAGCGTCAAAATGTGCGTGTTCGATTCGTTTATGCGGCGGAAGATAAATTTGCCAAACAGCCTGCTTGGATAACCATGATGCTGCAAAGGGGATCTTTACATGAGCTGCTTTGGCAAGTTTACTAATTGCTGCTTTACCTCTCCAGAATCCAGCAGGAGAATAATAAATCGATTCCATATTATAAATTGCCAGCACCTAGCGCTAATTTACTTTTCATCGCAGTATTAATTATCCAGCTAGCTAATTTTTCTCTGATAGATTTATTAGGAATATAATTTAACGTGTGAATTAATTTTACATCCGCGATGTGTCTTTGTTGAATATCATTACTTCGATAAGCAATATCATGATTAAGACATGCATTATCGAGAGCATTCACGGGATTTTCATTCATTTTTGGTACTTCGTTGTTGTCGAGTCTAATATCAAGTCGAATACCTGGTCCGCAATAATTATATCCGGGAAGATGTTTTTTCTCCAGGATACTTTCCCAGGGTATTCCTGGTAATTTAGCTAACTGTGCTGCAATGTCACCGCCCGTTTGTCTCTTTTTTTTTCTTAATAGATTTTATTTTGGCCGGCCTTGCTTGTTTTCCAGATGAAATAAATCTAAATTTTTTTTGTTCCACATATCGAGCATGTACGTGTTTCGGCTGATCTGCTATTGCGTGTTTTTACGCTAGTTAATCCTATCGTTGAAGTACGCGAGCGACATTTTACACAATATAGATCCATGAGTATAATTATATCATGAATGTAATTGATTTTTCCGCCACAAAAATACGTGAACCATTTAAACATCACGCAGCATTACCAAATTGCATTAGAATGATAATAATAGGACCATCTGGATCCGGTAAAACACAGTTGTTGTTGAATTTAATAATGCGGTGGTTGAAATGGGATAAATTATATTTAGTTGCACCAAGCGTCGACGATCAGCGATGTTATGAGGTACTAAAAGATTTTAATGAAAATGCGTCATTGATAAATGAAAATAATGAAAATGTTATTGATTTTATTACTGATATTAATGATGCACCATCCGTTGATGACCTTGACGGGGAAAATAACAATTTAGTTGTATACAACGACATAATGTTGGACAAACAAGCAAATCCAGCAAGAATATTTTCTCGTGGACGACATAAAAACACCAACGTTATTTATATAACTCAACGTTATACGCAGATACCAAAAGTAATTAGAGATAATTGCAATGTTCTGGCTGTTTTTAAAGGCGTTGACACGTACACGCTAAGAAATATCCATCAAACTTGGTGTAACGGCGACATGGATATAGTTAAGTTTAAAAATTTATTTAGTCGTGCTCAGTTAACGCCGCATGAATTTATAACGATAAATTTACATGATCCACGAACACGATATCGGATCGGTCTCGACAAGATATTTTAAATTAATTTTCATATTAGGAGCAGCAGGTGGTGGCGGACCGCTAAGATGGTCATAGACGTGGCTAGATCAATAATAACGTCCAGTAGAAGCTTTTTATTTGACAAATTGAGCCTTCTACGGAGAATTCTTCCGTAGGAGCCTTTATTCGGTGAAAAAAACTTGGTCTGTTCGCCCCACCTGCTGCTCTGTCACACACAGACTGTCATATGTTGAAATAGTCAACTAAATTGTGGTAATGAGGCGTGGTTACACGTCTTTGATTGAACATAATGGGTTAACTTGTCAAGATATTGCATATATACCACTGGCGCTGGTCTGTTCGCCCCACCTGCTGCTGTGAGAGTGTGTGAGAATGTGATTTGATATGTTCACGTAGCCATATCGCTACGATGTATACAGAGTGGCAGTTTTTAGTGATGTCGAAGACAAGAAGCATCACGTCCCTACAGTCACATTGTCCTGACACCATGTCGACTAGTCCTAACAATATCCTCTTAATGCTGAGCGCCAAGCAAGGCAACTGTTAGTATCTTTAAGTCTTTGGTCTTTGGAACCCGCGATCTCCCGCATCCAAGCCGAAAGCTCTAACCACTAGGCCACCGTAGCGATCATCCCATATATATGACATTTGACATATAAAAATATGGCTGTTTCTGTATGAACACGTGTGTTATTCCTGTTTTGTTCTCTTCATTTAGGCTGTGACAATATGGATCAGGTGGTTTCAAGCATCCATAAAGATGCTACCTTGTTGGATTCAATAAGCAAATTTAATTCACCTTACCAAAACAGACAGAACAGTGAAAAGCATAAATGTGCAACTATTTGAAATATTAAACTGACCTTGAAAACAGGACAAAAGAAGGTTCTGAAAACAAAATGCACAAATTAAATTACGTTACGGTCATTTTCATCAACTTATATAAATATAGATGGCCAATATGGTTCCTTATCAGGTTCTCTCTTTAGATATGCGGATTTGTTACTTGTCAGTGTTGGTTAAAGTTGAATAGATCGAATGCACATTCCAGAGGTCACTTATATCCCCAGAAATCACCCACAGATATATATTCGGTAATGGGATAATCCTTTTGCCAATTTCATCAACGGACTCTTTAATGACTGGTTAATCCTTTTATCTTCACCTGCTACGAAGTGTGTCAAAAGGCAAACAACAATAAATCCCCAGTTGCTATCATGGTCCATTCTAAGATGTAAATTTACATGCTACGCAAATTATTTTTTGTATTCAGTATGCGTTTATTTTTGTCATCTATGAATCTTGGGATTGGGATATATAAATGAAACATGTTTCCAGGCGGTGCCCATTAACACTCTTCATGATTGTGTAAGCAATGTTATTATGCCTCGTATGATTAGTAATCAATCTGTATTTTATCTCAGACAAGTTCCAAGGTGTTTTTAGATTCCCATTTTAAAGATATCTATCTCCATACAATTAAAATGCACCTTCCGGGCTTTTTTTACTATGTTCTTCAAAACAATTCACCAGTTCATTTAAAAAATCTGGTTAATATGTGTACCTATATTATGTAAATAATCAAGTTTATCCATATAGATGTTTATTGGTCTATTATGACTGGTCCCTATCGGTGATGTATACAGTGGTATTATTCATTGATCTGGTTGTTTCTCTATTAACTTCCTTGTATATCAAACAGGTATCAATTGTGTTCGTTTTTGAAAATATTTGTTAAATAATTCTGCTATGAAAATGTTCTTTAGCTCCTTGGTGTGGAGTTGATTTGTCTTTGGAGTGGTCCTCTTTGTTTCGATTAAATTCGATGATGTATATTTTGAACACCGCAGGCAACACGTGTAAACTACTAAACTAAGCCTTATTCATATCGCCTTTAATTTGGATTTGTAGTGTGTGTCCGAACAAACTATTTTATGTTTCTTCAATTTTTGTCATTGAGGACCTCCGGCATGTTACACTATACACCTTCCAAATCTGAGCTCGGAGAACACCAGGTTTCAACCATTTTTCTTAAATAGCTATGGGCAGACGCGAATGTGATGGATGGATGGCAGAAAAAAGGAATACCATATCCTCCAGTAGGCCTCCATGTGCGTCTATATCTATTAGTTTTTATGTTACGTTTCATATCAATTATTTTTCTTTGAAATTCCACATTGTCCACAGGTGCTACCATTTATACATTTTGGTATGTGTTCTAGTTGTATTATCTATGCAATTTTACAGTTGTTGTGAGGTTCAAATTTATAAGCAAAATATTGAATGCACCATTTATGTTTGTTTGTTTTATAGGTTGTGGCTGGGGTGAGGTTTGAACCAGTAATGGGTAATCCTATTTATTCGTTGAAGCGTTCACTAAAAAGCTGATTCAATATTTGTGGAAGGGGTTATATGTTTTGAAAAGGTGGATTTGTTTCCCAGAAAATATCACATGTTTATGTTTAGAAAAAAATTAACTAATTGATTTACAAAATCTACCACTGGTACATGCATATCACTTTTGGGTTGACTCTGTACATAAGTGTCGTGAATTAGTTAATTATGACAATTAATTATCACACGACTGTCTATATAAGGCTCATCAACCAATCTCTTTTGAATTGACTTCTAGTATTTAACGTATTTGATGATTGCAATTATCGGGCTTTTTATATGAATTTCATGCCTTGTGACAGCGTTCTAGATAGCCCTGCTTGGCTAAGAGAATTGCAAACTTATTTGACCTACTACCAAACTTGATCTCAATATCTCAAATGGTTATAGAGTTGTAGGGCAAACATGAGAGTGATGGACGATAACAGGTGCTAACCTGTGAATCTGACATGGAATTCAGTTGGCAGGTTATGTGATTAGGATGTTTTACAATGTATAGGCGTATTCAGTTCTTATTGCTGGTTATTGTTTAACATCCACTAGGTTGGTAAGAAACTCTAATATCAATCATGGCTGTACTTTGTCGATGCTCTGACCAGTAACGTATATTTAACCATAGGCACATCAGTCCGTTTTGGTGGATTCTTTATGTATGCGATGCTATTATTTTTCGATCAAATTGTGTTAAGAACGGGCACTTATGTATAAAACCACTACAATACTGTACTTAGTTGATCCTCTCTGGACACAAGCACAATGCAAACCTCCAAAGAAACATTTCACCCTGAGCGAAGTTGACAGAGTTAATGAAACATATGTAGTTTATTTCCAAAACCAAAAAGAATGTTAAAAAGAAAACAATTTAATACAATCTCGTTTTGACCAAAGCTGTTTGCGCTCATAAATGGCAAAAACAATGACTATAAGAGTCTCGTTGCGTAGGATCTCCACGATTCACACCAGATTTATTGTAGCATAATCACGACGTGACATTCTGTAAGTGTACACACGCAGACCATTTTCAAGTAAACAGTGAAGTGAGCAGATCAGTGGAATTTAGGCAACAACAGTTAAAGATAATATTATGCTCATCTTTTGGTAGCGAATAGATAATGTAATGCGACGATGTAATAAGTTGTGTGTGGCTGAATACTAAATTTTGTATGGGATCGGCGAGCGGTGAGATTCAGGGGCGGACCCAATTTACTTTCTTCCATAAGGTAGCTTTTATGGGGGGGAACTGTACAATATTAACTTTTCGATCGGTAATGGTTTGGGGCGAAAACCAGGGAATAACCACCGACCCACGAGAAGCTTTTGGCAGGCTTTCCCACGTACCAACGCTAGCCAAGCTTTGGACTCGACCCCACACAGACAGAGGTGAGATGGCAGTGATCCGGAACGGTGAGCGCTTTAAACCACTCGGCCACACTGGGCCCCCTTTAATTTGCGTTGTGTGCAAACTTTTGAATGATGTCTATGGAAACAACGGTAAAATTCTTTAAAGACGTACTTATTTGCTTCTGTTAGACTAATGCTCAGTCAGATAGTTATTATATTTGTCTTCGATACACGATAGTGGTTTATTGTTAGCAATAATAAATGTCAGAATAGTAGAAGAGAAAACAAATACTGCTTCATTTGAATATTTCCGGGAAAAAACATTGGTATACTTTTGTCAATGTCTAAAGCAGAACCAAATACGTTTGACTACAATGAGTATTCCGTTTCCATTTCTCCGTTGAATTTTAAATGGTACTTTAACAATATTTGAAGAATTAGTTTGGTTTCGTAATGAATTGCAGGATATTTAAAAGAAAAACATGACGGTTTTTTCCAATGCTGATTAATTTTTAAAACTAAATCTTTTGCAAATAATTTACTTCGTAGAGATTTTGTAACGTATAATACATATTATCACTGGACTTTAAGTATTTAAGCTATATGGATTCACCTTTGGTACGATTAAGTTCTTCACTTATTGAGATGATATAAACATGTGCGTTACGTATACATTATTGCTGCATGCATGTGTGGACTGCCTATGCCTAATTCTTATGTAATCTTATCATTCATAACACTGTTTACACTGTGATAGTTGCTATCCAAACGTACGGCGTGAAATTGATTAATTGCAACCCGTTAACAAAATATTTGCAAAATTAAATTAAAACATCAAAGCGTTCCGGTAAGCAAGAGGTACGAAAAAGGAATGTAAAGCAGGTAGGTAAAAATAATGTACTTCATGTGAAAGAATGCGATGCCGTGAAACATCAACATAGAAGGCTGCTTGATAAAATGTAATTGTGCCCTTTAAAGTAACCATACATGTTGTGTCTTTTCGATATGTTTTTGCTTTAACACTTTCTTATATCATATTATTTTTTGTATTTGGAACTCGTAATAACATAGTCTGAAAAAGAATAGGCTTAATGTTATCTTTGGTACATAATAGTTTGTTTATTTGTATTTTGCTTATATATCCCTTAAAGCGATTCGCTTACATGCCAAATTTATTCACCATGGCACATTTTGCTTTAGCTGGCAGGTCCTTGTTAAAGTATAAAATCGGTTTCTGTTAACTGAGCATCATTTTACACCGCTTTGACTTTTCAGGTTCTGTTTTTAGGCGTGTACATGCAATTGAATTGACTGGTAAATATAACGAGTGTGTAGTCTGGTCGAGCGGTGTTTATATCTATAGACACTGATCGGTGAACTCTTATTATCCTTCAAGATACTAAACATTAAAATATTTGCAACAACAAATATAAAGAATGATTAAACTAATACAAATTTTTATTATAAGAGGTTATTTCTATATTTTCTTTGCTATAGGGATAAACATTTTTAGTCACCATATCACACAACATTTAACCCCGACGACGACAGACAGTTTATACCATGAATGTGTAAATTCTAGGCTTTTAGCCTGGCTGCAAATAGAGAACATGACATAGCAACTCGATGCACTCGTAATTCGAACACCTGTGGTAACAACATTTCCTACATATTTAAGGACCGCATACCTAAATGGGCATGGTCATGGGAAATGAACTTATCTCCCATTTGCTTGGCATTATATGTCCACTTATGTGTTAAAAGTGCTGTCAAAACCAATCAACCATTTGTGTGGAAGATTACATTCGCATTTTCTGGCCAGATTAACACCCCCCGCCCCCACCCCCGCCCCACCAAGCCACCACCAAAACCAGACATACCTAGGTCAATGCAACAATGTATAAACATACATACATATATATATATATATATATATATATATATATATATATATATATATATATATATATATATATATATATATATATATATATATATATATATATATGCAAGGCTGCATTTAGTAAAATCGGTTCGTGTCTCGGATTCGGCTAATGTGGGTATGTGAGAAAGCTTGCCAGTAGCTTCTCGTGGGTCGGTGGTTCTTTCCGGGGTTTCCCGGGTTCTTCCTCCACCATTAATACTGGCCGCCATGTATAGCCTATCGTGTGCTGAAAAATGGCGTTAAACCCTACAACAACAACAACAACAACAATTTAGTAAAATCAACTTTTAGTTTCGGATTCAAATACATTGCATACACATGGAAATACAGCTAAACCTGTCACCAGCGGTATCAAGATTTCTGGCCGTTTCAAGGACTGAATGGTCTTGTAGGCATTCAGCACCGGCGATTTCAGTAATGGGTGTCATTTTGTTTAGCATTTGACTAAATGGCCAGTGTTCCTTTAGAAGATCTCTAGCTACAAGCCTCGAGAAGTACATAGACAAAATCAATGTTAAACTACGTGGACATTTTGGAACTTCATCAAGCCAAAGGTGTGCTTCAGTTCAATCCGGAATGAATGCCTCGCGCGACGATGTCACAAAGAAATCCACAGATGTTGATAAATAAATTCATGCTGCACTATATTGTAACGATTAGATTTGACGCATTGTTTTCTTGACAAAGATTAGTACCTGGCCACCATTGTAAGATCCATTGCGATCAATAATTTTGCCTAGAACATTCTTGATGAGCGAATTCAATAACTAAGATTGAATAGCCTTTGGTTAAAGAAAATTAGCAATATATTTTAAGACAGCAATTTATATTTAATTTGAGTACATGCTGTTACATGACTAGTGCGACTTTTATAATATATATATATATATATATATATATATATATATATATATATATATATATATATATATATATATATATATATATATATATATATATATATATATATATAAGTAGTGAAAGGGGTGAGATTAGCGTCAATGGGAATTTGCATTAAAAACACCCCCTGGGCGAGATTAGTGTCAATGGAAATTTAACATTAACCACCCTGGGCGAGATTAGCGTCAATGGAAATTTAACATGGGCAAAAAACCCTGGGTAAGATTAGCGTCAATGGAATTTAACATTGGAGAAAGGAAGAAAAAGGAAATATTGAGATTAGCGTCAAAGGCATTCGAACAATGGAAAAAAAAAATATCGGTTCTAGGGACAAAGGCAATTGAACATGTGGAATAGAGTTTGGGTCTGTCTAGGGACAAGGGGAATTGAACATGGGAATAGAGTTTGGGTTTGTCTAGGGACAAAGGGGAATTGAACATGTTAGAAAAAAAAACTACTTTAGGGACAAGGGGAATTGAACATGGGATTTTTTTTAAAAAAAAAATTTTTTTATAAAGGGGTAGGCAATTGAAAAGTCATTCTCTTTTCGAGAAATATGGCTGGCCCTGAAAAGGGCCTTTGGTTTCTTCTTCTTCTTCTGCTTCTAATTTCTTCTTTTTCTCCACCAACTTCTTATTTTTCTCACCTACACTCTTTTTCTTCTTTTTTTTCTCCTCCTCTTCTTTCTTCTCTTCCTCCTCCTCTTCTTACTTCCTCTTCTCATTTTCTTCTTCTTTTTCAATTTTTTTTCATTCCATTTTCTTATTCTTATCCTTTCCTCTTCATCCTCCTTCTCCTCCTTTATTTCCTTCATCACACCACTTATCATGTCCTTTGCTTTTCTTAAGTTGTTAATCTCCATTTTTACTCTATGCGGACTATAAGAATAGTGGTCTTCATTGAGTCGTACTAGCATTTGTTCTATCATGCCCAAATTGTCAAGGACGTCTTGCAATGTTTGAAATTTATCGTGGTGGTTCGAAGCCATCTTCTCTGTAGAATGGTTTGAACGACGAATACTGTGGGTTCTTATACGAAAAGCGTGGACGTGAAGGAAAACATCCCCCTAAAACATAAAATTGATATTACCTAGATCATGACCTAACATCGTGCGGACGTGAAAGAAAACATCCCCTACTTTTCTCATTTCATGTAATATACTATCCACATAAGTGAAGCAACAATAAACTAACCCCAAATCTACTATTTACACACGCAAATCATTAAAACAAACCCAAATCTACTATCCACACAATCGTACGTGAGCTGTTACAAAACCCTAACTATACTCTCCACATACGCTAAGAAACAATAAACAAAATCCATGATCTACTATCCACACAATCGTACGTGAGCGGTTACAAAACCCAAACTATATTCTTCACATACGCTAAGAAACAATAAAGAAACCCATAATCTACCATTCACACAAACTTACGTGAGCAGTTACAAACACAAACACACAAACACATACACTCGCACTATAAAAAAGAGTTAGTGTTTATATTCACACTACTCTACCTACACACACACACACACACACACACACACACACACACACACACACACATTGGCAAATTGATGGTTATTTCTTTTCTAGAGTATTGGGTAGCCCTGAAAAGGGCTGTTTTTTTTAACTTCATGGACACCTGGTTAATGGTGGCACCTTCCAGGCCTGGCGCCACATACACATCTTGTTCCCCAGTTGCTTGTTACTTTTTTGGGGGAGAGAGCAGAGGCAGGATATGTGGCTTCAGAATCCCAATTTTCAGTTTCTGGGATTCTGAAATTTCTTCTTCTTTTCTCCTTTTCCTCCTCCTCTTCTTTGTATCTTCTCTCCTCCTCTTCTTTGTATCTTCTCTCCTCTTCTTTGTATCTTCTTTCCTCCTCTTCTTTGTATCTTCTCTCCTCCTCTTCTTTATTTCTTCTTTCCTCCTCCTCTCTCATCCTTCCTTCTTCCACAATGGCCTCCGCGGCCAGTTCGTTCAACAGGGGCCTGGCATATTCCAGATGCACATGAAGTTCCAACAGTTTCGCCAGTCTTGTGTTCATTCTGGTGTTGATCAATCAACAAGGGTAGCTGGACTGCCGAACGAGTTTCAATTTATACTAAAACTGCGGACGTGAAGGAAAACATCCCCCCCTAAAAAACATAAAATTGATCTTACCTAGATCATGACCAAAAAACAACGCGCGGACCTAAAAGAAACACTCACTCACTTTTTTATACTACCCATTCCTATTCTAAAAAATTTTTTCATTAATCACTCCAATATACTATTCACATACGCAAAGCAATTCAATCAAACCCCTCAAATCTACTCTCCCCACACCTCAAACAGCCAAAAAAGACATGATCTTAATCTACTATCCACACCAACGTACGTGAGATGTTACAAACACAAACACACAAACACATACCCTCACACTATAAAAAAGAGTTAGTGTTTATATTCACACTACTCTACCTACACACATTGGCAAATTGATTGTTATTTCTTTTCTAGAGTATTGGGGTAGCCCTGAAAAGGGCTGGGTTTTTTTTTTTTGTTTTTTTTTGTTTGGTATGGCAATCTTTTAGTTTCTAAGAATGCGATGTCCTCTGAGGATAGACTTTCTGGCGATAGGTCTGCTTCTTCGGAAAGAGAAGAAGAACTCTTTGGTGTCGATACGACAATCGACAAAGCCTCTCTCAGGTTCAGGTTCCTGCTGCTATTGCTGCTGCTGTTGTTGTTGTTGCTGCTGTCTCTGAAGCCTGTACTTCTCTGTCCATTCTTCTTTCTCCCTGTTCACTTCTTCTCTGAAGAGTTCTTCTATCAAGTCTTCAGTGACTTTTAGCATTCTCACATTCTATATCTCTTCTGGCTTCGGTATCAGACTGTGTCTGACCCTATGCAAATTCACGTAGGCTTCGTTTAGCTTAGCTAGTTTGGAGCACATCTTCGTAGGAGGATGAGTCGACAATGGATGGCTAGACTGGAAACAACCCGGTTCTTAAAGTGAAAACGCGGACGTGAAGGAAAACATCCCTCCACGGTTTTCGAGCCGCAATGTTCAATGAGTGTCATGAGAGGGATAGTAAGAAGTCAAAGAGCATGAATCAAACATTCTTATAGCCAAACAAATCACAAAGGCATTTTTTTCAAAACACATCATTTTTTTTTCAAAAATCACTTAACACTAACCAACAACTCTAACATTTTTTAACAATAATCCAACGATATAACATCAAACATTTTTTTCAATTTACACTCTACCTTAAACAGGGTTGGCAAAGTTGTGAATGAAATTGTGATTTCCACTGTTGCAAGTCATTGAGTCATGGATGGACACTACGTTTCCTAGCTTAAGACAACAAAATAAGCATACTAGTCACAAAATCAACGATTTACTTTCTTATCGTTTCTAGAAAAATCACGATCAAAATAAGTCACTAAATGTTCTTTTGCTGATAATAAGTGATCAATTTCGATCTCGACTTTCTCTTTGAATTTGTCAAAGAGGGTTTTGATGTAATGGATGTCTCGAGTCGTTAATGGAGGACAGAAATGTTCACGCAAGTCTTTATACCACCAACGTAACACGTCTTTTTTAAACAGACTCCAAGCTTCGTCCAGATATTCGTTGAATTTTTCTTCTTGACTGATGTTTTGACATCCATAGTAATCATGCTTCATCCATGTCGTAATTGTGTCTGCCAGGTATGTAGCACAGTAGGAGACCAATTGCTGTTCTTGTTCTGGCCATCTCGACTTGATCACGATGTCCTTTTCGTCTTTGTGTTGGGATTCTCCTTCCACGGTCTCCTCACATTCCATCTTCAAAGCTTCTCCACTAGGTAAAGAGGGATAACAGTCTTCCATGGCTTCTAGTAATCTAGAATGACTTCTCTCAAACTGTTGATTTCTATGGTATTATCGAATTCTGCATACAGGATGACGTTCAACGTTACATCATCATCACCGATTCTGTTTCCGAACTGAATTTCCACACGAATCTGGCCGGATTTTATAGGGTGGAAATGTCCCTCGTCGCTGCCTTGGTCTGGAGTGAAGTCAAAAGCCCACAAAGCATAGCCTCCGTCATAATCGTCGTACGTAATGCCGTGACTGGTGTTGGTTCCTAACTGTCCCGTGGCTTCGTACAAGGACAAGTACGATCTCAAGTAATTCTTCTTCTCAAAGTCAGGTTCGAAAGGTCGGGTACACAAGGTCTTGCCATCGCGACTGACTTCAATCTCGGACACGTTGAAGTGATGAAAGTTGAAAGGATTTTTAGTGATAGCTCCGTTGAAGGCTTCATTCGAGACCATACCAAGGATCAAACGTTTGGGTAGCTGTCCTTGGAACAGATGATCTTCGATCATGGATCGCTGTCCCCTAGGAATGGTGAAAGTTTTCACTTCTACGCGTCGGATCGGATACTTGGCGGTCGTTCTGCTCAACGACTGACTGATGTCGTTACCTACTTTAGGTAACACTTCCACACGACGTACGTAGAGTCTGGCTTCTTGGATTTTGGTTTTGTACTCGCCAGCATCAGCCAATAAATGGAAAGCGGTACTGCTCCGATTCAGTCTCAGGCGGACATCCACCCCGTTCAGCAAATATTTTTCTTGCAACCACATGTCCAAATGCAAACGATCCATCAGTTCTAAACTTTGGTTGGGTCCTATGATTCTCTTTCTTCGTTCTACAAATCCCTCATTGGTGGTTGTTTTTGATTTGGGGTCAGCTTCAAGACCTGTTTTATCAAATTCGCCCGCTTCGTCAGGTTCCCATAGCACGCAGGCATTGAGATGAGTGTTCTTGGCGTCTATTCCGTACGTCAAGAGATTTTCCAGGTAGGCACGGTAAGGGTAAGTATCCATGCTGCTGCTAACCACTTTGTTGTTCAAGTACAAGTCCACTGAGCTGAACAAGGAATGCATGAAATTGTTGACGGGAGCTACTGGCTCAGTGTCTATAGCATTTCCATCCTTATCTAGAACTTTGACTTTCAGGTACAAGTAACTGCTATTCAGATCGATGTAATCTTCGGGCTGTCCCTTGATTTCAAACTCGATGGGAGCGGAATCGGTCAATGAGGAGACGGGATGAAATTCCACCCATTGGGATTCTTGCATGGTCATCATGGTGGGGGGCATGGCAAACAGATCCAGTTCCGTCTTGGAACAGGCGCAAGACTCTCGGTGCATCATTTTTTTGTTGCAGTGTCTCAATAATCGAAAACGTCTAAGTCTCGAACGGTTCTTCTTTTCTTGGCCTTTCTAGCTTGAAGTCTGGTGAAAGGGTGTTTTCTTCGTCGTCTCTTTCTGCCTTGTCCTTGCTGAATGCTTGACTCGGTAGCGTGCAGGGCATTTATAGGTGTGTCTTGTCGGCCCAAAAGGTCTTTGCCCGTTTGCAGCAAGACATTTTTGCCAGCCCTCATGAAGGCTTCTTTAGGGTTTTGTTTGTCGATGATGACATTTTGGAGAAATTCTTTGCCTTGTGTCAGTGCCGCATCTTTCAAGGAGTGCAATCCGCGTGTCACCATCGGTTTCAACACCGGGGCCACCGAACGAAAGGCCGATTTTAACATATCTCCTAAACCGTGTCCTCGCTGTCGTGCAACCCCTCGACACTGGATACATGACTTACGAGTCGTGAGAGAACCGTTTTCGAAAATGGAGTTTCACCGTGACTTTTCCTTTGGTGAATGGAATATTTTGTCCCAAATCTCCTTTTATAGCAATGTTGACCGTGTCCAAATACGACTTGCTGACAGGCAAATAATGAGGATGCACAAATTCCCGGTGGACGTGATAGGTGTTTCCACCTTCCTGGTCACTGGTCGTGGTACTATCCACTTTGAAATGAATGACACGCAGTAACGGTACAGAGGTGTGTCCCACCACGTTATACTCCACCACATCGGAGTACACGAACATCAAATTCAGTCCTTGGTTCAGTTCTACAGGGAATCGAAAAAACTTGTAAAATTCCGTATTGCTGTTGATCTTCGGTTTAAAATTTGGAGCCATTTTTGTGTCTCCACCTAAAATATCAAACAAGTCACGATTAAAACTGATGGACAACGTTTGGGTATCCTGAAATTTCATCAGTAAGCGACGAGCCACTTTATGGTACTCCAGGGTGACACTTTTTTTGACTCTGTTCAGGGCTTTGCCAAAGACGAACTCGAACCTGGAAGTAATGGTGTCCACCAAATGTTGGCCACTAAAATAAAACCCTGACGGAATTTTCAAGGTGTAGATATTGAAGGGTGAATTGTTGGATGGTCTTGTGTCCCCTGAAAACCCGATGTCATTCATGGCTTCTTGTAATTGTTGGTTCAGGATTTCGACCTCAAAAGTGTTTTGCTTTTCGGTGATGTTTTGGATTTGTGTAGGGTGAATCATTTCTACTAAAGCCACTTCCCAATGGGCTTCGTGATCTAACTGGATGGCTTGAGGTAATTTGGCCGTGTAACAGCACAACGTGTTGTGGGGAAACACCTCCATGGAACTGTCACTGGGTAAGGTTAAGTAAAATTGGTTTTCGTGACTCATAATTCCAGAGTTCTGTGGCTGTCCGAGGGGTTAGTGGATGTCAGAGGCGTGTCTCCGCCCAAAATGGGGTTCTGGTTGTGGTTGTTGTTGGAGTGGTGACTGGCACTGGCACTGGACACAAGGTTCCCGTGGTTCCCGTTCGAGGAGAATTTCAGGGAGGGATTGGGAAGAAGGTAACCGATGCAACTGCTCAATAAAATGGTCCACAATTGTTTGTCTCCTTGTTGCAAACTCAAATTGGCAATGGCTGCCCCGATGACACAATACACCACGAAGATTTGGCAGAAAAAGACGATTTGCGTTTTAGGCACACGTTCTCCACACCACACCCACAAGGGTTGTTTTTGTAAATCTTGCACAGAAGAACTAGGTGAAGGAGGAGTGGTCGACGTAGCTGCGTCTGTGTGAAAGGGCATGATGGTCACTTCTTTTTATAGTCGATGACTTGCGAAGCGTCGAATCAAGAATCAAAACTGGGTGGATATCCTTTCCAACGTACTTTGACTTCTTTGGCACGTCGTTTGACCACTTTACGGGTTCTGCGTTCGAGAATGCTTTCGATGTCGTACACGTCGTCTTCTTTTTTGGTGACACGTTGTAACTCGGGCAAATGAAACGTTCCTTTGAGTACTTCTCCGTTCATGTCTTCCAATTTATAGACGGCAGGATGACGGCCATGCACTCGTCCAGTGACGCGGTCGTCCAGTTAGGTAAGTAACCTTTGTCGAAAGTGCGTTTAGTTTTGCCAATGCGCACCCAATCTCCTACGGCCAACTCTCCACTTTTCTTGGGGACAGCCCTCGTCGGGGACGTACCGAACAGACGCTCAAACACCAACACTTCGTTGTCGGGAGTCACGTCTTGCGGGGCACGTCCGATGCTTCGATGGTAAGATTGGTTGTACGCTTGCACCAGGTGCGGTAAGATGTCGATGTACTTCAGAGTGTGGTGATGCGTAAAATATGTCCACATGCGTTCTTTCAAAGTGCGTTGAAAACGTTCCATGATGCTGGCTTTGGTTTCGGGATTCTCGGTGGTAAAAAAATGAATGTCACGTTTCTTTAATTCTTTTTGGAAAGCTTGGTTCAGAAATTCGGTGCCTTTGTCCATTTGCCATCGAAGAGGGTGACGACCGCTTTGTTTCAACACCCGTTGCAGGGCTCGCACTAACTCGTTGCTCGATTTGGAAGTCAAGGGCACGACCCAGGCAAATTTGGAAAAGACATCGATGACACAAAACAAATATTTGTAGCCACGATTGTAGCTGGCCAAATGAGAGACATCGGCTAAATCGGCTTGCCATTGATGATCGATGCGACTTCTGGCAAACTTGCGTCGAATGGGTTTGTGTAAAGTGCAGGTAGCTTGTTCTTGTAACCATCGTTGCACTTGAGGTAAACGGAGACTTTTCAGTCGCATTTTGGCAGCACGATACAATTTTTGAACTCCTGCGTAACCTGCAGGATGAGAGGGATCGTATTAAATGCTGGCTAAGACTTTTACCATTTTTTTGTGTTTGTGTGTTAATAAGACACCCACTCTTGGAGGATGCTACTCTTTTCTCTTGGGGTACTTTCTTGGATTGCAATGCTTTGCGTGTGCAACCGGCAATAGGTGTTGAAGAGGAGGATATCTGAGCGGGGGATATCGGTTCTTGTTTCACTTCTGTCTTCACTTCGGTCTTCACTTTCTTTTTCTCTTGTGATGAAGAAGGGGTGGCCATCATCTTTTTAATCCATCCAATTCTGGAGGTAGGTGGTGTTGTTAACTTGCGTACTTTTTCTGGTGGAGTTTGAAACCCTTCTTCTTCTTCTCCTTTTTCTGTCTTGGTCACTGGTAGTGGTGGGACTGGTACTGGTACTGGTGATGGTGCTGGACTTTTCACCAAGGTCTTAAAATCTTTCAGAGTGGGTAGGGCTGTTTCGTCTAAAGCTTTCTGGTGAAAGAGTTGCAGTCGTTGCAAGAGTTGACCGTATTTTTGCGATTTTTCTGTTTCGGACAAATCTTGGCGATCCATTAAGGACTGCAGTTCGTCTTGTAACTGGGACATCTCGCTCAAATTGGGATTGGGAGGTAAATGCGGGGTGCGTTGTTCTTGCCACCGATGGTATTCCATCCATCGTTTGTAAGGCACTAAAGCTAGTTTTCGTCCTTCCATAGAGTTGTCAGGGGTCGATTCTGAGATCTTGGGACTTCCGAGGGCCTTTTTATCTTGCTCCCACCAGTCCTCCCAACATGGTTCCCAAGACTCCTTTCAGTATGGGGCCTAACAAGAGAGGCAAAATGTCTCCACGTTGGACTAACATCTCATTCTTTTGACCAATGGGAATTTTCTTTTGAACCATTTGGCGAAGAACGTGACGATGTTTGCTTAAGCATTGTTTCTGGTGTTTGGACAAAGTGATCGTGCCTTTCAAAACGTTCAAACAACATTCGCACACGGTATCGATGACCTCTTTGCAGGCCGATTGAATGAGTTTTTTTTCGTAGAGGTGGAGAAGCTTTGGACAGGACAGATAACATGTCCCCATGTTTGACTAAACGTGGTGGTAGTCCTTTTCTTTTCTTTCCTTGGGATTTTCTGGAGGGTGACATCTTTGAGTCTTCAGGAGCATCAAAAAACACTGATACCCCCGACTTGGTCACAGGTCTTTTTTATACTGGAACGCGTCGCCACTGATTGTCTTTACGGCGTATCAGTTTGAGGACAGGCATGACACGTCGTGGAGGGGTATTCAACGGACTAAATCGAGCCAGTTCTTGCTTGGACAAATCCA
Source organism: Sinohyriopsis cumingii (assembly GCA_028554795.2). Lineage (NCBI taxonomy): Eukaryota > Metazoa > Mollusca > Bivalvia > Unionida > Unionidae > Sinohyriopsis > Sinohyriopsis cumingii. The sequence continues at coordinate 110,457,456 of CM068838.1, read as the reverse complement.
GTAAACTTTGTAACATACCCGATCTTTCATGGACTTTGATTTTGGGAGAAGGTACTTTGTGAGCAGCAGCCACTGCCACTAAATTGGAGGGTACTGCCACTGGGGAAGTTCTTTTTGGGGTCATCAACGGAGAAGTTCTTGGTGTGATCAACGTCTCCAAGTACTCTTCAGTTCTTGGTGTCATCAACGGAGAAGTGGATGAACGTGAGGCTGCCGGAGATGCGGTCACCGCCGTTGGCAGGTCGCGGTTTGCGAGTGTAAGGTTGCGTCCTGGCCGAAGTGCCTCTCTTGCGACTAGTTTTCTTCTGTGGACTTTTCTTTTTCTGGGGGCTTCTTTTCTTTTCCCGGGGTGGTGTCTGGTAAGAGGAGGGTCCCGCCACTGGAGAAGTTCTTCTTGGGGACCTGGTCTTTTTCTTTTTCTTCTTGGGGCTTCGTTGGACTTTTTTCTTTGGGATAACTTTGGGGGCATTAGGATCCCATCTTAAGAGAGAGCGAATGATGACCCCTCCTAGAGTACCACTCCCTCCAGGTTTCAAAATGATTTGTTTTTTGGTTTGAGTGTCGATGCGGGGATCGGCCAGTTGGACCAAAGCGACTTTGTTTCGATCGAAAAAGCGTTTGGTTTGATGAGGAATCTGAATGATTCCTTGGAGTATTTGACGTGCCGTCACCGTGAACCATCGTAAGACTTCTTTGAGACTAGCTTCTAAGTCACGAGCTCGTATTTGTGGATTTTTTTCTCGACTGATGCCATACAAGGCACGAATCAATTTGACGGGAAGATGCGACTGAAGGGATGTCATGTTCACACTGTGAGTGAGACAGACGAAAAAGGGTCTGAGGTTTTTATAGATATTTTTTTATGTGGAGTGAAATGAAGTCGAGGACGGAGACGTGTACAGGACAGGCCCTCCGTCTTGGCACCAGTGGTGGAACAAGTGGGTACGAAATCGCAAATCATCGGGGGTCGTAGGTTTCAAATCGACGAGTAAATAGGCGTGTGGAGTTTGAGTGGCATCGTCGTACGCCTGAGTCAGCCAAGGCGTTCCTAACTGTTTGGCTAAGACTTGCACTTGCGATTTATCTCGAGGGCTTTTAAACAAGACCACGTAATGCGCATTGAGACTGATGGTGCGATGGGCTTTACTTTGTTGAAACAAATTTTGGGTGATGTAAACGATACTGTCATTACGGTGATGCCCTTTGCGCGTAAACCACAGTTTAATTTCTTCTTCGTCTTCTCCTAACATGTCGTCAAAAATGACCAAATGGGTTTGACGGGAGTCAGAGACGATGCCGTCGTCTTCTTTAGGAATGCCTTCCACAAACACGATGGAATCGCCTTGACTTTCTCGCAAGAGGCTTACGCCGATTGCCACTCTTTGTAACACCACACGATCCGCTGAGGTGGTCGATCGATCAAATGATGTTTATGTTCGATCAAACGTTTGACGAATTCGGTTTTGCCTGAACCGCTAGGTCCAGCAATGAGCATGTTAAAGGGATGGCGAAGATACAAAGCCTCCCAACTGGCACGATCTAAGTGTTCGTCGATAACTTTGACAGTAGAGGAAGAGGGAGCAGAGACAGCAGAGGTAGCCATGGTGTGAGAAATGTCACTTGTGACACGAAAACAAACAAGACAAGAGTTTATATACTGTTTTTTCAGAACACGTTTATTGAATGTTTCAAACATGAATACGAAAGACAAAAATACATAAAAGCCAAAGGCTTAAGTATAAGGATAAAAGGCACATGATAACCATTAACGTGGAATAAACACAAGTGTCTGTACAACATGTTTTGGGAAATGTTCTAACCGGTTCTATAGTAGGGGGTAAGGTCACACAAGTGTCCTCCCGAAAGGGTCTTTCAGGCCTGTCCACGACAGTCCCGTCCTGGGTGAAGGATTCTTCTGGCACCGTCACTAACACAGGTTGAAAAGTCGCAAGGCTCACAATCGCATTCCACTTCAGAAGCCCCACACTTGAATTGTGCCTGTCTAAACTTGTTTTGTGTCTCTCTGAAAGTATTCATCTTGTTCGCTCGGTCTTGGTAGTCACAATGAACTATCGATCTTGCCTAGGGTTCCTTTTTATATACAGACCAATACCGATGTGTCCATACGGTAAGGTGAAATGATTGGGAAGTCGCACTCGCTTCTGGTACACGATTTGATAGACTTTTTCCAAGGGTCGACTGACGATGTGGTGAGTGGGTAAACGTACAATTTTGTTCGGTTGATAGGTGGTCACTTTAAAGTTTGCATCCTCTCCCGATTGCAAGGCTTCTTTCAATACCCCAAAGTTCACCACACGACTGGTACGATAATTCAGAGTCAATCCTTTCACTTTACACGTCGTGTGCAGTTCTCCTTGTGGGTCCCGGTATTCGTAGCCGTAATTTTTGGGACCACCACTGACGAAACTTAGAATCTTGTCGTCGGGATGTTCGTCTGTCCAGGCTCCTAAACGGTCTCCTTCGATGTCAGGGTGCTGTTGACTCGGGTGATGGATGTAAATGCAACTGTCCGTGTCAAAGTACAGGACACGTTCCCCTAACAGTTCTAAAGCTTCGTACAATTTTAAGCGAGCATGAGCTGTCACGCAAGCCGCAATGATGACATTTCCAAAGGGGTCGTCTTGTACAAAGTCCGGATCAAATCCTCACGAACGACGTCCACGTGTTTCATGTATTTGGTTTTGTCGTGAATCATCTGAAAGTAGCGGGAAGATTCTGTCAAATATTCCGTCTTGGGTAAACACGCTCGTTGTGCCATTTTACCCCACAAGCAATTTAACATCACTTTGGCAAACGACCGCCTGCCTTCGTTTTTCTCGATGTGGCCTAAAGAGATGCCTTCTTGTTCATAGTATTTCTCTTTGAATGTCTTTTCGTCTTCGGAAGTGTGACACCAGGAAGGATAGCCGCTGGCTTCTTGCTTCAGTTTCAAAAAGGCATCCACGTAGTCGGCGAAAATGCCTTTCTGACTGGGGTCACCCTTGTGGTATTGTTGTGTCTTGGGAAAGTGGTAAATTTCGTACACTTCTAACAGTTGGTATCCTATGTCCAGAGCTTTGAACAATTCTACGCTGACCCAGGTTCCCGTCAAGGCCCGTTCTTCCTGGGTGTGCTGACAAGGTTGGTCTTGGTTGCACGTTTCGGCACAAGTACGGCACAATGGAAACATCAGTTTGCCTTGAAATGGTGAGGTAAGACGGGATGGTATAGGTTCGTGGGAGGCAAAACTTTACACTTGATCAAGCCTTCGTATTGTCGAATGTTGACCAGGTCGATGTGTTCCGTGAACAATTGTGGGTGCCCTGCAGGAAAGGGACAATATTTGCACACGTAAGGATACAACGAACATACGTCCAAGTATTTGATTTCTTCTCCTTTCTCTTCGTCGGCTTGGTACAGCAAACAGGTGGCATTGGTCCTTCCTCCGTACAAACTATCCCTCGGGTTTAGGGGGTCCATCAGCTTGTAACTTTCCACGGCACGTTTAAACTCGGGATCGGTTTTCATACGGTGATCGTACTCGTGTTCCCACATTTCCACCACTTGGTATCCTTGCTGTTCTAACTTTAGGCGTCGCTGACAAGTGTCCTGGTACAAGACTTCCATGGTTCGTTGTAAAAACTGATTTTTAGTGCTACGATCAGGGTAACAGACGGGACATCCGTGAAATAAGCAACCGTTAAACTCGTACACGATCATGGGGTTTTCTAAGTCCCAGCCATCTACCGAATACGTTCCGATGGTCTTTTCGCCTCCTCCGTTGCGGGCATGCTGAATCCATTTGTCTTCCTTGTCGCACAAGTAATGTAACCAACGTAGGGCTTTGACCGAGTATTGACGTTTGACATAGTGGGTCGTTTGAGGACTGATGACAGCCACGGTGTTTTCAGGCATGAATCGTTGTCGATACGCTAAGGAACACGCTTTGGCAATGGTGCAAGCTTCTTTCAAAGGATCGACCCCTCCGTGTTCCATGAACAGTTCTCGAAATTTTCCACAGCAACGCCGTAAAATGTCCACGTCAGAACGACAATACTTTAGCATTTCTTCCTGAAAGTCGAAAGGGTCGGAGGCGTGAGTCTGGTACCAAGCGTAGAAAGCTTCTCGTTGTTCGGTACGCATGTTGTCGGGGTCGTAATAGTGAGCCTCAGGCAAATGGGGTAGAACGGCGTGTTGATTGGCTTCCGTATTGAAAAAGTGTGGAAAGTACCCTTTAGCCATTTCTGTCATTCCAAACGTTTTAGGCATTCGACTCAAAGGCATGGCCAAATAGCTCATCGAATCTTTAAACTGCATTTGTCCCACTTGCATGAAAATGATTTTGGCTCCGTTCAAAGTGGCTTTAGGACGTTCGGTGCCTTGTTCCGTATAGTATCTGAGAAGAAACTGTCCATCGTATCCGGAGAAATTGTGAGCCATCACTGTGGCATGACGATGACAATCTCCGTAACGTTCGATGTCCTCTTGGCTCCACGTCTTGTCGATGGGATCTAAGACCCATTGGGCAAAATCGGCTAACGTGTTCGGTCCTCGAAAGATTTTTTCACGCCCTCCGGGAATCTTGCTGCAGTGAGGGCAATGACTGAAGATAGGTTCTTGAATGCACTTCTCGCACGCTCGATGAGCCACGCAGAAATTAGGAATGTGAATGCCAGTCTCTTGCATGCATTCGAAATCGAAAAAGATGAAATTGCCTTTGTTCTTTTGACCGTCCTCTTTCTCTGGTTGGGGTTGGTATTTTTGCACGTAGCATTCATGTTTCAAGTCCACGATGTTGGTGACAAATGTGACATTTTTTCTTTCCTGAACATACGTGTGCCTTGGCATTATTGGTACGTAGGCCTTGTCGACACGTAGGGCACAGTCTCAGCAGTTGACAAGCACATTTCTGCTGTGAACCTTGCGTCTTCAGATATTGTTGGTAACAGGCAGGGCTGACAAACGTGCGCAGACAAGCAGGACACTGTACTCTTTCTTGTCCTTCGCTCAGACAGGGTGGAGAGGCCAAACATCCTGGGCATTTCCATCCGCAATGTTTGTGTTGCTCTCGATTGTTATAGCCATAGTCACATTTCTCACAGTAATAACTGTATCCCAGGAATCCAGTGATACTGGTAATGGTATCGAAATGGTCATCGTGATAATAGACATGAATGTATTTTCCGTCCTTAAAGTCTTTCCGTCGAAACAACAGAGGCCCACGCACTTCTTGAGGGTGCACTTTCAAGGTGTAGCGTGGAGCTAGGACATCTTGCAATTTTTGCATTTCAGGAATGCCACTGGGTGTGTCTTTGGACAGGCCAGCTTGTTTCAACAGGCGTTCTGCTTCATTTCGTTGTTTGGCTCGGTCCGATTGTTTAATAGTTTTCCAGGTTCTTTTCCATTCTGCCGTGTCGTTCTTGTTGGCATAGGTTCGTCCCACCACGATGGCTCGGGCTAAGCACATCTGGTCTTGAGGGTTGTTAATTTGGACGAGACTCTTTTTGGTGCTGCGAAGGTCGTTCACCAATAACACCTTATTGCGTTGTCCGGTCCCTTGAGGAGGAGAGACGTGGGCCATTTTCAGTGTGGCTTTACCATCGGTGATGTCAAACTGGTCATTAGATTGTTGTACGTGTTGAATCTTGTCCATGACTTCGGAAGGGGTTAGTTCTGCGGGTCTGCTAAACTCGATCCAAACAGGGGATTTCAAGCTGTCGTGATATATGGATAGTGTCAAGCGATCGTCTTCTTTGGGTTGACATTGTCGCTTGAGTGCGGTGAGCAAAGAATCCCACATCTCGGTGATAAACCCTTCTGCTTTCTCCAATGGTACGTCGGACTTGAAATCTTTAAACTTCACTGTGTAGGTGTAAGCCGTGGTTCTAAATTTTCTAGAGGAGCGCTTTTCCGTCTCTCGAATGGAATAGTACTTTTCAGGGTTAACTAAGGGTGGTGAACTTTGTTTAGAGGGTTCGGATTCTGGTTCACTCATGCCCTCTTCAAAATCACTGGCATGAATTTGTGCCAAGACTTCAGCTCTGGTACGAGGCGATAGATCACGTTTCTGCCTCTTACTTTCTTCTTCTTCTTTCTTCTCGAATGAATAGGATTGTTTCATCTTGAGTGCAGAACGTCAAATGACTCAAGTTTAAACACCATATACTAATTTATAGTCATGGCAAACCAGCGTATATAAAAAGGGTGTGTGTCTTGTCCTTTCACTATTCATTTCACTCTCAAACCGAGCACAACGATGGAAGAGACTACCCAGATCGAACGTTTCATCAGAGCTTTGCGAGGGGTCATTAGAAAATTCTCTTCAGACCAACCGACGGACTACTCTCCTTCCTTTCGAGATAAAAGTCAAGATACTTGCTATATCTGTCAGAAGAAAGGGCATTGGTCTTCAGAGTGTCCAGACCGTCAAAAAAGAACAAAAACCGGGGCTAGAAAATACAAAAGTCAAGATACCTGTTATTATTGTAAAGAAAAAGGACATTGGTCTCCAGATTGCCCAAAAAAGAAACAAGAGGAGTCGGAAGAAAAGAGGGACTCTTCAGAAGAAGAGAGAGATTCTTCAGAGGAAGAAAGCAGCCAGGTGAAGAAAAAGAAACAGGAGAAGAAAAGAAGAAGGGAAGAAAGTGAGGAGGAAGAGGAGGAAAAGACTGTGACGGTGAAGAAATTGAAAAAAAGAGAGAGTAAAAAAAAAGAAACAGAAGAAGTGAATGTAATTTATAAAGTGTTCTGTTGTGGATTGTGAATTGGATTGTAACTATGGAGAAAAGAATACATTAATTATATAAGGTAAGTGTCTTTGAGTTTTGATTTTAAAATAAGAAGCTACACTCACGCACTCATACACAGACATGTACTATAAGGGTAAAATGTTTTTTTTTGTTGATTTTTGGGTTATTGGCAAATTGAAAGGCTATCTCTTTTCAAGAGAAGTGGGTGGCCCTGAAAAGGGCCTTTTTTGGTGTAGGGGTGAGTTTAAGCAATCAACTTTAACTGCCTTAAGCCTTTGCCACGGCCGAGGCCTACTTCTGATGATGATGATGATTGGGTTGAAATCACTAAGGGTGGTACGATAGGCTTAGTCACAAGGTTGGCGTGTTTAGCACGGGAAGGTCGTATTCTCTTCGGTCGTGATAAAGAAGTCTGATACATTTGTTTCAGACTTCTTAACTCCGCTAAAATGTCCAACAGTACCGTAGCCGTTTGATTTTCACCCTCTTGTTTCTTTGCTGCTACTTCTTCTTGTTGTTGTTTTTTTCTTACCTCTTCTTGTTGCTGTTGCTGTTGCTGTAGGAGAAAAGCTTGTTCCGCTTCCTTTTGTCGTTGCATAAATTTCTCCAATTCTTCTTTCTGTCTCTGTCTAAAATTGTCCACTTGCGGTAATGAAGAATGAGACGAAGGTTCCGGAACAAATTCTTGCGAGGTAAGAAAATCCACAAAATCCCAATGTACCTCTTCTGAAAGTAAGTCCGGGTTCCCTTGGGCGGTCTCCACTGCTGGTGCACGCCAATGGATCGTTTTCTGAGTTTCCGTCATGTTGAATCACTGTCGCATAGATTGACAGCACACAGGTGCTAGCGAATCTATATAGACCACGTGACGTCACAGACTGCTCTCTTCGGATTGGATGCGGACTGACTGAATTTTGTAACGCGTGTTCGGATTGGTGAACGAACTCAATCCGTTTCAATCCTTCCTCTACCTATAAATAAGCGCAGTTCACTGCATTGATTCACCTGTTCTCGTCGCCTCACGATGTGGACCACAGTTGAATCATCCACTCTTGTGTCTTCCATGATGTTTAGGACGGACATGCTCATGTATGTCCGGTCCAAGTGGACTGTTGTTGATAGGACAGATACTAGTCTATGGATGAGAAGAGTTTACATAGAAAGACAAGGATGCCTCAAGAGGGTACTTGTGTATGGACCTGCAGTTAGAAGGAGTTTAAGAAGAAGAAGAAGATGTGACAGATGCCGTCTATGTTAATATTAATATTAACATAAACCCAAAGGCCCTTTTCAGGGCCACCCACATTTCTCGAAAAGAGATAGCCTTTCGATTGCCTACCCCTTTATAAAAAATTTAAAAAAAAAAAAATCCCATGTTCAATTCCCCTTGTCCCTAAAGTAGTTTTTTTTTCTAACATGTTCAATTCCCCTTTGTCCCTAGACAAACCCAAACTCTATTCCCATGTTCAATTCCCCTTGTCCCTAGACAGACCCAAACTCTATTCCCCATGTTCAATTGCCTTTGTCCCTAGAATCGATATTTTTTTTTTCCATTGTTCGAATGCCTTTGACGCAAATCTCAATATTTCCTTTTTTTTCCTTTCTCCAATGTTAAATTCCATTGACGCTAATCTTACCCAGGGTTTTTTGCCCATGTTAAATTTCCACTGACGCTAATCTCGCCCAGGGTGGTTAATGTTAAATTTCCATTGACGCTAATCTCGCCCAGGGGGTGTTTTTAATGGGTGTTTTTAATGCTAATTCCCATTGACGCTAATCTCACCCCTTTCACTACTTATATATATATATATATATATATATATAAGTAGTGAAAGGGGTGTATATATGCGTGTGTGTGTATGTGTGTGTGCGTGTTTAATGGCACATCAGCACTATCGTGGCTTCATAATGTCTAATATGTTTTGGAATCACAAAAGAGGCATGCAAAGCAAAGAAATAGACCAAAATATATTATCAAATATTTTGAGTAATGCATTTTGTTCAAAATGATATTGACTCTCTCAAAAGGAATAGCATTATTTGACACATCGCAGAAAAGCGGTTGTCTCCATTAGTCGCATATTGCGAAATGCAGAGGGAGAATCTGACACATTCTTCGTACCCAAAACTTCTGGCGTATATGACCAGTTAAAGACTCGAGCAAATGAAAATACTGTTTGATTATTTAAAATATCCACTTCGTTTTTACAAAATATTTAAGTCCAATTTTTTCGAGGAAAATCTATATATGGCGTAGCCGTATTTCAAACAATATGACAAATCTCCAATTTTCGAGTTTCAAGCTAAATAAAATGCACTTGCGTAATTAAAATTATTTGTATCGTAGCCATAATATCATTGGATCGATTGTCCTTGATTGAAACAACAACTGATAAAGACGTAATCCTTTTCAGGTGACAACGGACTGGGAGATTAACATATATTAGCGGCGTAGGATTCCCTTAAGGTACTATAAGAGAGAGAGAGAGAGAGAGAGAGAGAGAGAGAGAGAGAGAGAGAGAGAGATATTGTACTTAACATCACTTTTGTTATTACTTCGGCTTTTATATCATGCCACGGAACTGAAGAGCTAAGTGCCGTTTCCAAGGCAACTTACCCAGCCTATTCAAATTTGTAATCTTTCAGTGTGTTTCACATTGACTTTGTCTATCCATAAACTATTCACCAAATTTAAAAGGAATATCTATTTGTATTAATGTTCTGTCAACAAACTGAACAATGTCTTGTGGTTTAGTTTGTCGTATGATGACTTGAAATAAAAACTAGTAGCCTAGGATTAATAAATCTAACGTACTTAATGAAACTATTTTAATAAGACAATTTTTGTTAGAACCAAAATCATTGTGTGTTTGAAATATTGTTAATAATATTGAATGATATGATTTTAATGAGGCCTTAATAGATATTTGTGAGTTTTATTCAACATTATTGTTCGTCCCCTTTTCCCTGGAAATGAAAATGCTCTTTATAAGTAATGTTTCTTAAAATGTCGTCGCAATGTACACCTTTTTCAGACCAGTTAGGGAGGCCCTCCTGCCCTGCATGTTAATGGTTGCTATCTTGTATGTGTTGTTATAATTGTATTATTGTATATTAAATTTCTTTTTGTTGATTTTTTTTTGTTTAGTATTTTTTTCATTGTAAATATTCATCAGTATCAAACCAGCATTCTTCTATCATTCTCTGTTCTTCTTTTAGTCGTCTTCTTTTTTCTCTTCTCCTTTCTCTGTTTGCTACTCGTATTTCTGGATTTGTTTTTACTTACTGGTGCTCGTTTCTTTCAGTGGTATCTTGTTTTTCCTTTCTCCAGTGTTTATTGTACTTCTTGGTTCTCTTGTGCTGTTTGTTTTCCTATTGTTTATGCTTTGTTAGTCAGTGGGTTTGTTAATTATGTCGTTTCTAGGATAATTGTTGGAAGTTTTGGGTGCGTTTGTTATGTTTACCTGTTGTTATTTGTGGTAGTTGTGTTGTCTGTTGGGTCTGGTGATGTTGTTCTTGTTGCTGCTGTTGAGATCTGATCGGTTGTTTGGAAACTGGATTTTCTTGCTGCAGAGATCGCCTTTCTTACGTGTTTCTTATTGCTTCAGTGGGTTTGTTAATTTTGCTAGGATCATTGTTGGACGTATTGGGAGGCGTTTGTTGCCGTGTTTTTTTGTAGCTTTTTTCCCATTTTAGTTGTGGTGTCGGTTCTATGATCATTGTTTGTTTTCCTATCGTTTCTGCTTTGTTAGTCGGTGAGTTTGTTAATTTTGTCGGTTCTCGGAACATTGTTGGTCGCATTGGGAGCGTTCGTTCTGTTTTTCCTGATGTTATTTGTGATAGTTTTGTTGTCTGTTGGATCTGGTGATGTTGTGCTTGTTGTTGCTGTTGGGTTCTGTTTTCCCTGATGTTATTTGTGATAGTTGTGTTGTCTGTTGGATTTGGTGATGTTGTTCTTGTTGTTGCTGTTGGGTTCTGAGCTTTTGTTTGGAAATTGGATTTTCTTGCTGCAGAGATCTCCTTACTTCCGTGTTTTTTGTTGCTTCTTTATTCTCTTTTAGTTGTGTTGTCGGTTTTATAATCGGTGTTTGTCGTGTTCGAGGCATCGATTCTGTTGTTGTCTGTAGTATTTTTGTGTTATGTTGAGTCTTGATCCTTTGTCCATTTGGAAGTATTTCTTTTGTTGGTTTCTGAACCAGTTCTTATTGTTTTTGCTGCTGTTGTTGAGGTTCCTTTGGTTTGTTTGAGTTGTTTTCTTGCTGTAATGACTCAGTACTCTCTTGTATTTCTTGTTGCTGTTGTTGTTGATTTTGTCCTTGTTGTTGCTGTTGATTTATCTGTATTTATTTTGGGCCTCGCTCTTGAGATTGCCTATTCTCGGTTACTTGTTGGTTTTGTTGCTGTTATTGTTGCTTTTCTTGGTTCGTCTCTTGCACGTCTCTGTTTTCTGCTTGTCTCTGTACCAGTGCCTTCTGGTGGTGTTGGTCTTGTTGTTGTTGTTGTTGTTGCTGTTGCTTATGGCATTGTTGTTGCTGTTGGTTTCTCTGCATTTGTTTTAGGGCTGGAGTCCCTTGCTGCTGACTATTCTCAGTTTATTGTTTATTTGGTTGATATTGTTGTTTTTGTTTTATTTGTTGTTTCCCTCTGTTCTCGATTTGTGTCTGGTTTGTTGAACACTTAAATGGTGTATGCCTTGTCATTTCACATCTATTGCATTTGCGGTCGAAAATGCATCCTTTGTGCCATGTTTTCGCTACAAAACCAAAAATGTAGAATTCTCTCTTTATTTCCTTCAATTTTCTTTTTTCAATTTCTAGTATCCGTGTCCCATCGTATATTTTTGTTAAAGAGATTGTTCCCAGTCTCGATGATATTACTGGAATCTGGAATTTTTCTTTGAAACGTTTCACTACTTCTTCTAGTGGCATTTTCAGGGGAATATCAGTCACATGCAATTCTCACGTTTGTTTTTTATTTTCCTTAAAATGGGCGTTGGCTCCTTTACCGTAACTTTTTCTTTCCCAATGTATATCTCTCCGCATGGTAGTACACGTGTTTTCCCTTTTTGTCTTATGATGTATCCTTTGTATCCATTTGGACATATTGAGTAAACTCTATTTATGCAGTCCGGATTTGAGACTTTCAGTGCAATCATAACATTGTTATACCAGGTATATTTTCTCTAGATATATGCGACATATCCTGTTCTTGCGCTCCTTCCTTATATGTGCATTCAATGTGACTCTCTTCATGCGTGTCAATTCTCTTCAGCCTGAAGAACTTCCTAGTTTGTTCAGTTTGCCTAATTTCCACGTGCTCCAAGTGCTTTGCTTTCACTTGGTTGACAGTCGATTTTTCCTGGTTCCAAAGTATATTTAGCATATTTCTTTGTTTGTAGATTCATGTATTAACTCATTATTAATTTCCTTGTTGAGACCCTGGCAGTCTTAAAACGGTCACACGTATTCACGGAACTAAGCACCGGTCTGGTGGTGGCATCTAAATCGCTGTTTAGTTTGCTTGGTACGTGCCATTCTAACAAAGACTGTACTTCTGAACCTGTCGCTATTCTGGCTACAATAATTATGCTCATATATCGGATATAAAACATGCTTTGCGCAATTTTTATTAAACTTTTTACTTAAAAGTGCATTTCGCAACGTAATTCACTCTGTCACTGTCAATGTACACTCGTAAGCACACTCACTTGCACAAAATATCTTCCCTGATGTTGGGTCTCCTCGACTTGCAAAATGAATATCGATATTTATTTGCTTATTAAAAAAGAAAGAACCCAATCTAAAACGAGGTTTTACATACCTCATTCCAAATAACATATTTATCACACCTTAATCTGATTCTAAAGCAGATGTAGCATTATTCGTTGTTACTAAACATTATTATTGTTTGCTTATATTAGCAAAACATGTAAAGGAAAATTAAAGTTTAAAGTAAAGTTTAAAGGTTGAAATTAATTTTTAATGATCTGATTCTTATGTCTTAAGAAGCAATCGAGAAAACAGAATTATAGCCACTGTTCATTGAAATAGCATATTGATGCTAGAACCAATTTCGAAAACAAGACATTTCACATTATATCAGAGGATAATGTTTCATACCGTGTTCGGTTTCACTTTTAGTAGAGTTTTGTTTTCTTGTTGTATAGATTATTATTTTGTGTGTGATCTCTCACATCAACACACATTTTATCAATGGCAAAAGTTAGGGCATGCAGTTGAACAGTTTTATGCACACATCTATTAATTCTAGTAGAATATAATGAAGAAAAAAATTCATTGAAAATATTTTCTTTTTCTCTGGTTTAAGATTCACAAATCATTAAATACAATTATAGCGGAAAGGGCGATTGCAGAACAATTATGTATCTTGTCTGCAGTGTGTGTATAACACTGAAAATGGCTATATTTCAAACTCTAACACAACTATGAGTGCTGTCAGTACATCCATCAATCCATCACTATATTTTGTATATTTTGACTGACCATCATTGAGGGGGACTTACTGCGAATGATTCAAGTCAAACGCCTTTACAGAAGAATATATTTCTAAAAATGCGCCTTGTGTATAATTATGTCCTGGCATAAGCCTTTCCACCCTCACAATCTTGTATGTTAAGAGCTTACACCCAAAATACACAGTACCAATTGGAAACCACGAAATCACTGTAACGTATAATCACTCTCCCCCCCCCAATCCAGAGAAAGTAAATACATAAAACAATTAATGCATTAAATACTAAAAAAAACCGCAGATATTTAAATAGACTGATAAGGTTTGTAATCTGCTTGACATCGATCGAAAAACTATTGAATGAAAGTGCAAATGTACTTTTACAAAAATTAGAAAAAGAAAAGCTATCAACTTGCCAGATCAATTCGAATAAAGCTCGCCACCTTGCTGGGCAAGCTGCAATTCTGGATTCTAAAAAGAACCCAAACTTACCTACTTATTCAACACCCAATCTTTGTAAGTCTACCCCCCAAATATTCACTAGCCGTCTTCTGTAAAATACCATTAATTGCAAAAAAAAATTAAAAAAAGTACATGTAAAACTGAATACTCATATTATAGCATTGTAGACTAGTATGTACATGTTTTTTCAAATCTGCTATATGATTGAAATTGGTTTTGAAAATTCAGAATAAATTGTAAATCCTGAGGAAATGACAAGGCTAAGCAGACACTAAATGTAGTGAAGCTTTAGCTTTAAGAATTTCAATGCAGCCTTGAGCCACGGTTATATTTTGAAGACATGTTTGATCACAAGAAATACCCAGTCTGCTGAAATTTCTTCGTGGAAATAGATTGCACCCAAGCCTAATTTGGAGTGAGAAGATGATAAATTCAACACTAATTCTATAATTGTCAATATCAGCCGTTTTTTTTTTCTCTTTGGCTATTTTGTTTAAATGCTAATATATAAACATGTAGATGTGTTTCGAAGGCATCTGCAATAATATCATTGGGTAAAAAGTCATGAAATTCAACAATATTCATTATTTTCGCACAAACAAGACATAAAATGGTCTTTATTCTTAGTAGTCCATAGGAAAACAAAATTAGTAAACTACGTTTCTAACATGGTACAGTTTGGAAAACGATTAACAAAACAAAGCAAATGAGAGTAGGTTTCTTAATTGTATAGTGATTGAAAGAGTTTACAAATTGTCAAATAAAGGCCATTTAGTCAGTTTTATGAGTATTCGCTTTTATCTGGACCTGCGTAATGTTGATAATGTGTTACACTTCACCAATGGACAATTATTGTTATTTATAATTAAGTTGCCATCTTATATAGAAGTGTACACGTGAACAGGCTCTTTTCTTCCATGTCCTCGGCATTATGTGACCAATATTGTAGTGCTGTCAAAACCAAATAAATGTACAAAGTTGGATCAATGTAGCAATGGAGAAATCAAAAATCAACACTATTAGTGTTATAATAATAGACGGCTGCTATTTTAAAAGTATATTTGTTTAACTCGGCTGCAAAGAAAACAAACATTGCATATCATCTGGAAATCCTCCCAACATTTCTTGCATATTTATAACTGCAGAGGTTAAATAACATTATAAACGAACTTATCCGATGAGAATATATGGCAAGTATGTATGCATATATGTATAAAGTTTAACTGCACATGAACAAATTTGTGTAGGCATCCCAAAGAAACACTACTAAATAACGATAAAGAATAAAAGTCAATCTCATATTGTTTATATAAACACTCAGTTTTAACAATTCAAAGAAAATAGACTATCGTTAAGGAGCACGTACCAGAGCTATACTATTCCTCAGCAAACTTAACAAAGATTTGCAGTATGTTATTAATTATTTTTGGATTGTATATCCTCTAATAATAATATAAATGCTTCCTCGAAAGTAGGTTATTCATAAAACTGATGTAAGCCGACTCCAAAATACACACACACACACACACACACACACACACACACTACCAACACCCACGCACATTTAAAAGTAGCATAAAGAAACAAAGAACTTTGGAAAAAATGGGTTCATTTGAGGCTTTGAAATAGCATCTAGCTAAGCTCTGTTTATTACAAGGATGAAAACTTTTATAGATATGCTTCTATACATGACAAATAGTTGTTTAATGCGTCGTGCAATGAAAGGAAAACCATTTCTTTGCCCATTTTACTCCCATAATACAATGTTTATGCTACAGTGAGGAAATCCGCTGAAAAAGTTGTAAAACGTCAACATATCCTACCATATTACATTTAGTTGTTTTGCTTGCTTGGTACATATTTAGTTTCTTTTGCTCGAAAGCGTGGTATTAAAATTCACGCGATTGCTCGGCCGATAGCACGAAACTGGTTCAAAATGTCACATTTCAGCTATTGATCCTTTTAAATTAATCGAGCGAGGACCTTGGTCGTAAAATTTAAAGACAAAACATGACTGATGAGATCTCGAAAATAACCTTAATTATTTGCAGCTTATTTTCTAAGTCCCAACCTTATATATATGTGCATGTTCCGAATAATGCGTCAGCCGTATCTTCGTAAAACGAATCACATAGAATATGTTTTGAAAACACAAGGGCCTTGATTTGTTTTCGTCTTTGATAAAATGAAGTGCATTGCGTCATTCAATGCCAATTGCACTGGGGAATGCTACGTATTTATCTTTTGTCGTATTTGCATAGGATTAATGGTTGAGTGGGGCTTTAGATTAGAAAGTTACTTTTTCTTTTGTATGTCTTTTTGATTTATGAACAGTTTAAAAATTTACCACATGAGCAGAATGGACAATTTTTAGGCGGCATCAACATTCCTTTTCTCTTCTTCGAAGAAAAAAGTGAAAGATCAATATTCAATTTATGTAAACTCAGATTACGATTTTGGATTTCGTTCTAAAACACGGCAGAAAGCATAGCTTGGATTGGTTTGTCTAAGAGGAAAGGACAACATTGAAAAACGCTATGTTATATAAGAAGAACGCTTGGCTGAACATATTTAGAAATGGTAATTCCATTTATTTTTCAATTCAACAACATCAGATACTACTACTCCTACTACTACTACTAACTAATATTACCATTACTACTACTAATGATATAAATTCTATCCTTTATTTAGCCTTAGATAATAGGTTGCGGTGTTATTCGCATTATGTCCAAATATTAAAACGTATTAGTATAATTAAACATTATCTGGTCAATCAGTTAAAGAACATTGTATCTGTACTCAGATAAGTTACCCTTTTCGGTCAACCCGCATCGGCTGTCTTGGTGTGCCTTTGGGAATAGCGGATTCATCCCTTTCCTAAGCATGATACTATTAACGATGTGTTGTAAGTTTAAAAGTCTGACCGTCTTCCGATCGATTATACATTCACGCATTCATTTAATTGCAATCATTTAATTACCTCGTGTTTCAACAGCTTTAACTAAAAATATGACTTTAATGTCTTCGTGTGTTCAGCAGTAGGAACATTTTAACTTTGGTAGAGTTTGAACTAACTTGTGTTGCTTGTTTTCAAATGTGAACATTCTTCTACGTTTAGTTTCGAATTTTAATCACGACCTCTAGCGAGGAAGTTTTATGATATACAACAATTTCTATGGTTTTGTATTGATCAGGGTTTATCCCTTACTATCAATGTAAATTCCTTCCTATCATTTGTGTACATTAAATAGAATTGGCTTTGAACACTAACACCAATTAATTGCTTTAACTGGATAAAATGTAGCTTTAAGCACAAACCCTAAAAGAACCTGGATGATTTCACTAGAGCATACTTAAGAGGACTTACAATCTAGGAACCCCATTTTTAAATTTTGATTTCGGCCAAGTGGAATTTGTTCAAGCAAAGTGCTCCTAGAGAAGGATGCGACTTTTACATGTGCAAACGACGTAGTTTCCTTTAATGCCTTTAAACGTTGATAAAAGCGGTAATCGTGTAAAGGAAATGCACGTGCCTGGCTTTCAGTGATTCAGAAGAAAACACCCCAAATATACAGGCGATGCTACAACTGAGCAATACTTAAAGACGTTTTGAAATATTGTTTTCTCGCTTAATAGGGTTATTATAGGTAGAAAAATATTAAATGCAGTTAGTGCAATAAGCGCCCATGTAGGCTCATTCACAGTGGGGACGTCCTGGCCGTATGACAATTTCAGTTTTCAACTGTATCACATGCCGAAACATCTCAGTTCACATCTAGTGTATCAAAGACATCTGCATCTAAAAATATACCCATAAAAGCTCTCCGATTGCCTGTCATTTCCCATGAAAAATGGATCTAATACATGGAGAGACTGGATTCAATATACACCCCAGATATAAAACGTATTGTTGACGGGAATGGATTCAAACGTTTCTGACACGAATCCGGTTATGAAGTATATAATTACCCTACCGTTAGGAACTATCTTTCTCTCAAGGAAAGAGAAAATGATATTCTTGATAAAACAAATATTCAAAATCACTACTTGGGAGCATTTACAACAAATATTTTCACACGTCATGCCACTGACGTCTTCCTAACGCTGACGTTGCACCATATAGACACATTCTGGACTGATAGACACACTGGTATTAATAAATCAGTATCGCGACTGTTATAACAAAGGCTTGTGGAGTTCATGGAATAAAGCACAATGAAGTTAGAGGACTATTAAGTGGGAAGTACCTCAAAATATTTGTAGAGAACTTGATATAGCCTAGTTTTGGAAGTCTTGGTCACAAACTTCAGTAATCCATCCACACCTCATTATTGATGTTCCTGCTTTAACTCGTACCACTGCAGCAGCAAAACGTCTCGTTGCACACTTCCGGCAGTCCGTCTGCCCTCTATTGAGCTCACTGCCAGAAAAATCAAATAAACGTGTCGACAAACAGCTTATAACTGCTTGTCTAACGAGGTGGAATTCCACATCGTGGAATGCCTCCTTCAACAGCGCTTAGCCGTCTGCGCCTTTCTACAAGATACAGAGTTTTCCAAACTTGCAGTTGCTTGTTTCCTAGACGTATCAGATGAGCCGTGGAAAATAATGCCATCCATGTTGCCAGCGTTCAATCCCTCTATATGGCCATGAGGCCCATGTGTTCTGAGGACACTGCGTTGGGTGTATCCAATACTTTTCGTTCTGCGATCTTGACATTTGGATGAATAAGACACATATATTTCAGTTATTGATGCATTCAAACGACATGTGATATTCATTCTAAATACAAGGTTGACAGTGATTACATGCGTCGAAACATTCTAATGATGTGCGTCTTTATTGACCCTATGCATAGATCACTGCGTTTTAACTCGAATATAGCCATATCGGGCAGTGTAAAAAACACAGCGCCAGCTACTGTAAATAATCAGACTAACCAGTCAGGATGTATACTTCCTTGTCCTGATCAGGATTAAATGGTTTTCTTTTTCGAGGGACTATCTTGAGGGAGACGATTATTATGGTGTGGTTCAAGATTTTTTTCTGGAACCAGTTCTTTTGCTAGGCCCTGCATCAAAGATTAACGCGAGGAGACAACAAATAATGCTAATGAGCATTCGGGAACAGACTTACCTACTCTTCCCAATCCACCAACAGTAGAAACCCTTAAATTGTCCGTTCATTTTGGGACATTTTAGCTACATTCCACTTTATATTTTAGCAAACGATCTTATAGCTTAAACTTTACTAAATTATCCGTTATAAGTCATTAGATTATAACTTTTATCGGAATGTTATTAATGCTAACATTTGTAACAATCATAAAGTTGTTATTTTTTTTCATTATATGCTTTGTTTGAAGTCACAGAGACCGTGTCCTAAGATACGTTTTCAAAAGATCCAGTATTTTGTTAATTTAATATCAACCAAATATCTTCATCTCCATCCATCCATCCATCCATCTGGACGGCACTAGTAAATGAAATAATCCCGCAGTTTTTGATAGATTGACATGCAGTTTGTAATTATTAAGGTCATCGCCTGAGTATGCGCATATCAGCAAATCACTTTCCTCTTACATTTTTTTTTTTTAAAATTTGAGTCGCTGCAGCTTTTGTCTTGTAGATCAATATATTGTATTACAAAATCTTATTTGCTCAACTTGTCCCAAAGTTATCAATGTCGTTTTGAAACACGACCCATATTATATTCATTTTCCAAAATTTGCACTTATTGTCGAATCATTCTGTACGTGTTATTTGTTTGTAAGGATCAAGTTCCTTATCAACTTAGATCTATATGCAGTGTAGATATACTTTTATGAATGTGATTACTTTCGTTCTTTACAATTGATTCACGTAAAACATAATATATATATATTTTGGTTATACTTCAGTAAAAAAGTTACTAGTACATTCTAACATTGTTTGGTCTTGGATTGGATTTGTGGCGATCCCGTGGTCTTAAACTAAGTAACAGAAAAGAGAGAAAACTAACAAGTTTTGCAAACTTCAACACATATTTGATTGCCAACTGGAACGTAAAATAACTTACAATATTGTGAATTAAATCCCAAATGGTCCTAAAGGTTCCATCACAGGTCCAAATGACTGCAGTTCCAACTGGATTCCAGTGGTATTACAAATATATTCCAATATTGAATGTGTTGATATGCATATAGTCTCAAATGCGGTAATGTGCCAATGATGTGGAGTGTGATGTTGTTCTGAAAGTATTCTGATATATTGCCATAATAGAATCCACACATGCACTTGTCTGACTCTACTATAATTCCAAATTCAAGTTTATCTTCAAGAATATTATTGATTTTTAATTCCGGTGAATAATAACTGGAATATTTAATCCACACTCAAAGAGACGTTATTAGCTATGTATTAAGTTGTTCACAAAGTAAATGGCCCTCGTCAGGTGTACAGTGAACATGATTCTGGGCCATGTAAAATACAAATGTATATAAAAAAATAGTTGTTAAGAAAAGCCAAGCAGTAATACAAATTAAATATCCAAACATATTTCAAAGTTTCAGCTTCATTTGCTTATTTACTTTAAAAAGTCTTATATAATTTGATTTGATGTAAGGTTGGCACTTAACTGCATTAAAATTATATATATATATTGAAAATAAATTGCCCTCAGGCCATATCGTCTTTTCGCCATTGAACAAATTTATTCTTAGTTTTGAGTATTAGAACAAAGTATCGGATACATTTTGGATTATGTAATACTTCTTTATTGTAACTCTTGTTTTCAGATACGACTCAGTTTTATCAGTGTCGGGGTATCACGTCATAAAAATCGTTTTCCAGACTGTGATGTAAAGCATAACAGTGTCATTAATGAATACAAAGTGCCTCACTGTGATAAATAAAATCTTCAACTCCCGTTCATGATTCTCCCTCACACATTATATTTGAACTCAATTTGTAAATATAATACCCCCAAAAAAACCCACTCGTGTAAGAACCTCTTTTTTAGTTAATTCATACTTTCATAATATATCTTCAATTATACGCGATAGTTTGACACGTGCATCTCTCATTCTGTTTTTTTTTACTCCATGATTACCTTTGAGTTGTATACATATTTTAGGACAAAATGTGCGAACGAAACTTTGATGGGTTACTATATGTTTCCGTAAAGAGTCGCTCGATCGATATAGGTTGTGTTATCAGCTGTTCACAAAAGCACTTGAAAGGCTCACCACACGGTTAACCGAACTTCATATATGCAGAGCAATTGACGCCAATCAGGTAATGTAGTTCTTTTCATATTGATATTGATTACATTTTGGATTGGGAATGCAAATTACCTTAAATGTCTAGGTAATATCGTAACTTAGTAAATAGAATGATGTTTCGTGCCGAGTAATATACCACGGCAGCCAACACTGGTTGATTCGGTTGTTGGAAGCAGCATCTTTCTAGTCGCTAGTTAGGCACTCGAACCACTGAGCAAATGCTGTTTAATTCATATCTTTTGGCATCACTTATCATTTATTGCTGCATGCATTCAAAGTTAAAACTAGTGAAATACATGTCTCATGAAAATCATGTCTAAAATTCAAAGGAACACACACACTACACACACACACACACACACACACACACACACACACACACATATATATATATATATATATATATATATATATATATATATATATATATATATATATATATATATAAACATCCGCACAAAGAGAATTTGTCATACTGGGTATGATGTAATATTAATTTGATAATAACAATAACTTAATAATTTCCGTAAGTTGTAGAAATGTATTTAACCTAGATTCCCCTCACGTCATGTGGGGAGGTTAATTTACCAGTCGTTTCCTAGCGACATTGCGGAAATGTTATTTTGGAAATTTAAATGCAAATCATATTATTAAGGGCATGTATTTGGATAGTATTATTGATAAACCCTGTCGGCACTGTGAATTAATTTAACTTTTATATTATACTTTATTGTTTAATTTTGCTGTTTTTTTCTCTCAACTTTTCGACATTGTTTGTTTTCGCGATTAGTAATAAGTATTTAAGCTACACATGTAAAATGTAAAGATGGAATAATCCTAAACGATTTGTATACCTTGATAAAAGGTATCAGTGGCATGGAATATGCAAAAGAAACACTGTACGCTGATATAAATCATCTTTAGTTTTGAGTATCCTGGCCAAGTGACTATGGTGGTGTGGGGTTTCGAATATTACTTTTAAACAAGTTTAGGTAGTTGAAGCATATATGGAATTGTATTTTCCTAATTATAAAAAAGTCATTGTACGGTGCATATTTTACTTAACGTTTATGGCGATATGAATCATCATTGCTTTGGAATAATCATGGTCTGGTATACATTGTTTAGAATATTCAAGGTTTATGCTTATAGCAGTCACGCAAACTAAATTATATGTAGCCACGCAGTTCCCCCAGAAACACACATCTTACTTGGTTGTTGCCAATGTTGGTCAGTATATGTGTGCGTGTTGGTCCTTCAAAACGGCATTTTGTTTTGTAGGTACATTCTTAACAGAACCATCGTGCTATTCTTAGGGACATTTTTAATATTACCCAGTACGAATATTGTCATTGTTCAGATCATTCTCATGACCATTATATGCATTCTAACTAGTGTTAAATTCTTTTAGTACCCAACAGATCATCATTCTGTTAATTTCCACTTGTACTCGTGGAGTCATTTTCATACACACCTGGTCATCCAGTACTTCTGATATGCATTGGTAGCTTAATTCGACCATCATCTCTCAACTTTCCATTGAACTCGTAATTCAGTATCTCGTAAATATCATTTACGTGAGACTGAGACATTTTTAACCATTTTCTTTGTTTTATGTAAGATCATAATCTGACGTGTATACTACATTTGATATATGAACACAATTTTAATTAGAGTCAAATACGGATACAACTTTGACTCCAGTTTATTTCAAATGTCATTTTGGGCTTTACCCTTATTTATGATGCATTTGGAACCATGCACAAAGTGACTTCAGCTCTTTGCTCAGCGAGACTCCTAGTCTACATCCCATATTCCAAAATTGTGTTAAGTTGAATCATATGATTACGCATGCTATATTTGGCCACATTTCTGGTTTTGGTTCACATTCAAGCTAGGAGTTCTATAAATTGAAGAGGTTTTAGTGGTGTATTATAATTCAACAAAAAATTCTTGAGTTACCACTGCTGTCGAAATTAAAAATGTTCGTCGCTGGCGTGGTCTTGGAAGAAGTAAAGACCGTTTGGCTGAGTACTTAAAAAGCATTGATATTTCACATGTATAACGATTCATTTGGTCGTATCAAATTTCTAGACAATCAGCTTTAGGACAAAAACCGTATATTTTGCAAGCATCTTTTATGACGGAATATGCAAACGTGATCTTTCTCATGATTGTTGAGGCCTTGTGCTCAGCCAATAATGTGGAAAATTAAATATTTCATTTGAAAGGAATAGATTTACTTGAACTTTTAGTTGCTACAGAGAACGAATTTAAACACCAAGCGAGCAATTTCCTAGTCTAGAGAACAGTAGAAACTTCGCCATGCAAGTCCTGCCTACTTTATATATGACTACTATATATGTGACTACTATGTATGTGACTACCATATATATGATTACTATATACATGACTACTATATGTTTTAATGATAGGGAAGTATAAAACAGAAGAAAGAAAGAAGAAAACAAACGATAAACGGGTACCTATGTATCTATGTTATACTGCCATCTGAACAAACACAGTTGTAAAACATGACACAGATAATAATCAGGCAATAGATTCATTAATTTGTTTGGAAATTTATTTCAATAGAAGAGCCAATGTATTAAAATGAATATAAAGGAATTGCGTAGCTAGCTCGATATGTATGAATTCAAGGGTTTTTGTTTGTCTAATCGAAATTATTGCACTTACCTTTCTTCGAGCCTGGAAAATAAAGATTGCTCTCGGTTTTCGAATTAATCAAATTACTTAAAACAGGTGATTTAGCCTCTTTAAATAAATGAATACATAATTATTGCCACCAGTGGGAGAACCACATAACTGTTTTGTTCCACTATCTTTGTCTATTTTGATCCTGTCTCAAATATAGTTCTATATCACATCGATTTTACGCTATATATAGACCCTTGATCCAGATGATACAATGGAGTAATTTTGTTAGGCATTTGTGCGACTTTAAAATCTTGCCAAGCGAAGTTTGTAATCAAGCGCATTTATAATGGTTTACACATGACAGTAATTTTGTTAGGCATTTGTGTGACTTTAAAATCTTGCCAAGCGAAGTTTGTAATCAAGCGCATTTATAATGGTTTACACATGACAGTAATTTTGTTAGGCATTTGTGTGACTTTAAAATCTTGCCAAGCGAAGTTTGTAATCAAGCGCATTTATAATGGTTTACACATGACAGTAATTTTGTTAGGCGTTTGTGTGACTTTAAGATCTTGCCAAGGGAAGATTGTGATCAAGCGCATTTATAATGGTTTACACATGACACAGTATAACACAGGATACACTATTAACAAGTTAGTTTTCCATGAACTGGATTTCATACCCAGGTCTTGACGCATAATCCTTAAAGTGGCGTTGTGTGCAAACTTTTGAATGATGCTTATGGAAACAACGGTAAAATGCTTTAAAGACCTACTTATTTGCTTCTGTTAGACTAATGCTCAGTCAGATAGTTATTATTTTTATCTTCGATACACGATAGTGGTTTATTGTTAGCGATAATAAATGTCAGAATAGTAGAAGAGAAAACAAATACTGCTTCAAAAGAAGATTTCCGGGAAAAAAACATTGGTATAATTGTGTCAAGGTCTAAAGCAGAACCAATTACGTTTGACTAAAATGAGTATTCGGTTTCCATTTCTCCGTTGAATTTTGAATGGTACTATAACGATATTTGAAGATTTAGTTTGAGCGTGGTTTCGGAATGAATTGCCGAATATTTAAAAAAACAAACATGCCGTTTTCTTCAATGCTGATTGATTTTTAAGACTAAATCCTTTGTAAATAATTTACTTCGTAGAGACATATAATGCATATTATCACTGGACTTTAATTATTTAAAGGATATGGGTTCATCTTTGGTATGATTACGTTTGTCATTTACTGAGATGATATAAACGTGTGCACTGCGTATACATTATTGCTACATGCATGTGTGGACTGCCTAGGCCTAATTCCTATGTAATCTTATCATTCGTAACACTGTTTACACTGTGATAGTTGCTATCCAAACGTACGGCGTGAAATTGATTAACTAGCAACACGTAAACAAAATATTTGCAAGAATAAATACAAATTTCAAAGCGTTCCGGTCAGCAGGAGGTACGAAATAGGAATGTAAAACAGGTAGGTAAAAATAATATACGTTATGTGAAAGAATGCAATGTCGTGAGACATCAACATAGAAGGCTGCTTGATAGAATGTAATTGTGCCTTTTAAAGTAACTATAATTGTTGTGTCTTTTCGATATGTTTATGCTTTAACACATTCTTATATCATATTGTTTTTGGAATTCGTAACAACATAGTTTGACGAAGAATAGGTTTAATGTTATCTTTTGTACATAATAGTTTGTTTAAGTTGTATTTTGCTAATATTTCCCATAAAGCGATTCGTTTACATGCCAAATTTATTCACCATGGCACATTTCGCTTTAGCTGGCAGGTCCTTGTTAAAGTATAAAATCGGTTTCTGTTAATTGAGCATCATTCCACATTAACTTTTCAGGTTCTGTTTACCGGCGTATACATGCAATTGAATTGACTGGTAAATATAACGAGTGTGTAATTTGATGGAGCGATGTTTATATCTATAGACACTTATCGCTGAACTGTTATTAAGTAAAAATTATTATAATTGCTGCACCTTTCCTTCAAGATACTAAACATTAAACTATTTGCAACAACAAATAGAAAGAATGATTAAACTAATACAAATTGTTATTATAAGAGGTTATTTCTATATTTTCTTTGCCTTAGGGGTACACAGTTTTAGTTGCAATATCACACATCATTTAAGCCCGACGACGACAAACAGTTTATAACATTATTGTATAATTTGTAGGTTTTTAATCTGGCTGCAAGCAGAGAATATGGCATAGCAAATTAATACTTTCGTAATTCGGACACCTGTGGTACTAACATTTCCTACATATTTAAGGACCTAAATGTAAAGAGCATTAGACAGGATTTATTTTGAGCCAGAAAAATGTGTCCCATGTGTATGGATGTATGTATGAGGTTCAACGGTACATACGGACAATCCTGGTTAAATGTATTCAGGTATGTGTATTATTCCCAGAAAGGCATACAAAACAAACACAAAAACTTACATCCAATGGCAATATAAAGCATATACAAAGTTCAAGATACATTGCCAAAAGGTTTACATAACTGCACTGTTACAAAGTGACCAACACATGCTCAACTGGAATATCATTACTAGACACACACCATGACAAATCCGGCACCTCAGTCAACAGCTTCACATACAGCGGGGCGCATCATGTCCAATTATAAGGTGAACTATGGCTAGTTAAAATTTCGTGCAATTAATGTTAATGACGGATTAAATGACCCACCTATCTACCTACTTATTGTTACGATTTAGGTGATAGTACTTCAGATATAAGTTATAAATGACCCAGCCAACTGCGAGAAAATATTAAAAGAATTACCGATTTCGAGCATCAATTTAATAGAGTAAACTATTTTTGAAGTTATAAATTTAATCTTTTTGTTATCTTGACTCAAGCACCATTCGATCATTTGCCCTGCATTGAAACAGCAAATGATAAACACGTATTCATTTTCAACCGACAACTGCTCTGGCGAATAAATATGTACGCTTCATAAAAGTACTAAAATATGGTATTACAATAAGTAATAGCAAAGAGTGAGAAGCGACGTACTTTGGAAAATTCAAAAACATGGTGGGATAAAGAAGAAAGACCTTACGGTATTGCGAAATAGATCTCAAATAATCCTATAATGTTCAAAACAAGTCCTAGTAATTAATAGTTCTAAAGAATGTTTAGTGGTAATCCGAAATAAATCCAACGCTGGAAGTGTTGACGTATCTGTGGTGGCCTATGTTTTAGTGATGTGCCAACAATCTTTAGTTGAATCGCAGTTAATAAATAATCTGAATAAGAATAATCACTATAAATCCGAGGCTCTATTTCCAAGAATATTATTTTGATGAGCACTTTGTATCTCAAGTCAATAAATAATCTGAATAATTAGATTCCAGCTTTAATGAAATAATGGACACGACAACTATTCCGACGCAACATCTTATAGAACGTCGAGGAAATAATTTCTGTATAAATAAGATTATATAGTCCTCTAGTTGACATCGTGTCACAATGTCATTCTGGATGATTACAAATGTTTATAAGACAAAATCTTAGGTATCATTAGAAGGTCTGCTACTAAACGCATAGTAATAACATGGTAAACACAATGTCTTTGACTCAGGCAAAGATAATAATCCTAATAGTTAACGCAAATTCATAACGAAAATGTTGCTATATATTAAGTGATTACATAATTTTGAAAAGTCACCTAGTCGAGTCAGATGGAAAATGAGCTTGACTTTGGACAAAAACTAACAAACAAAGAATGCAGATTAAATATACATTACAATCGGCACACACATGCTGTCGGTGTAGAGATTTCGTAAGGTAGCGTAGTAGAGGCAAAAAAGAGTAGTGGAATTGTTGTTGTTTTGAGTTTTAATAACAATTATAACACATTATTTGTCTTATCATGCCGAGGAAATTATGAACTAAGTATCTGCTTTAGGTATCCTACCCATGCTGACCTGGGTGGGGATGGAACTCTATCGAAATTTAGGGAAGGAGAGTGAGGCAGAGAGACATAGGGAGAGGGAAGGTCGCTGGCCAATGCAAACTAAGATACTTTTTGAGTATCTCGCCTGTTGGAAACTATCGTGTGATACAACTTTAATATGTCCCTCAACAGCTATAAACTTCAATAGTAATTGACAATGCCACTGTTATTGAACTACAAATGTATTGACATTTTTCAAAGCTTTAAGTGACAAACGATAGATGATACAGTCATGTAATATATATTTGTACTATACTTAGTTCTAGACAATAATTGTTCGTAATTGTAAAAGATAGAACGAGAGAGAGAGAAAGAGAGAGAGAGTGTGTGCTTTTTTCAGAACATATATTTTGATCAGGTATGAAGTGACATTGTATATTACAAAAGCACATACACTATGATCTACATATTACTATACAACATGCATTCGAATTATAACACATTTTTCTTAGTTACTGGTGGAATAATGGCTCCCACTGTTCAAAAACTAGAATAATTGTTTCTTTTCTTCAGATTTTATTGCAATATGTTTTTAGAAAATTAGAGTTGGCCTGAAGAAAAACTTTCAGCCCCCCCCATTCTAGGAAATTCTCCTTTCCTTTTGCATGTAAAATATAGATCTAATATATGATAGAAGAACACAAAAATTAAAAGGTTGCTCATATTTCATCTGCACTCGTATCTCACAGTTTTTACGGTTGGCACAGTATCAATGTTCACTATTTTCCGAATCCAGTGGGACACAAACAGCCTATTTATCACATTGCAATGCCAATACAAATGCATCAAAGTTTCTGGGAATTGTTTACAAAAAGTACACAGACAGGTATCAGATAATATTGTTTGATACAAAAGTAAATTCATTGGTAAAGTTCTGTTAGTAATATTAAATTGAAGCCATCGCTATTTTGAGTTTCTTGATATTGTACAACTTTAGCATATATATTAGGCCACACAGACCTTTCAACTTGACAGTTTCATTCCGCCTCGGATGCGAGAGGTCGCGGGTTCGAACTCCGGCCAAGACACTCCAAAGATTTATGAAAATGATACCAGCAGCACTAAGAGGTTATTATTAGGACTGGTCAGCCTGGTGTTAGGATAATGTGACTGGTTTTGACATGATGATACCTATCTTTGACATGATGCCTCAGTGCTAGACATCACTATAAACTGCTACACAGCAGACATCATAGCGATATGACTGAAAACTTGTTAAAGCTACATTAAATATCCAGATCACACACAGACACACATACTAACATTTTACAGAAGACCTTTACATATTGAATTAAACCTTCAAAGGAAAAAAATCATGTTGAGAACCTGATTAGCATAAAACTATTAGAAAGGATTAATAATTTCCTGGTCTGTAAATATATAACCAATTTTGACTACATCATGTTCAAACAATATATTATAGAAAACAGGTTCCTTTAGTTGTTTATGCTAATAAAGCACATCCATAAATTTGTTTTAATAATATGTTCCGATGACCTGGATAGAGTTTTCTCTATTAACAGTTTCCAAGCTCCCTATCTATAACCAGGCCAATTTTGACCTTTAGTAATTCAAAAAAAGTGTAAATTGCTAAGTCGTTTTGCTTAGAGACAGCGAAAGATTAATTTGTGTGCACCACTGAAATGAAGATCGTCTATTGCCATTGGCCTAGTACATCAACTTGTTTTAAGAATGTATAGCAGAAAGAGGGCGATTAGCACCATAACTATTGCTTAATATTAATGCGTGCAAATTAAATGAAAGAAAACACGTGTCTGAACGCTCCTATGTTGATAATTCACGAGTACGTATGCTTTTACGTCATGTAAGTTTCTTGTCGGTACAGAGTTTATGAGAGATATATTTACAAAAATCTTTGTGATAGTTTTAAAGTTGCTTATATTGTTTAGAGAATTAGAGAACGAATACAAATGTCATTCTTAAAAGCAAATCCATTGAAATGTCATCGTTGCTTGGTGTGATTTAAAGTGACAAAGTTTAAACATGTATACAGAGGACGCGTGCAGACCATTCCGGTGGTCTTGTGGTTAGAGCGTCCGTCTCGGAAGCGGGAGCTCTTGGATTCGAACCCCGGCCGAGTCATACCAAAGACTTACAAAAGCGGTACAAACAACTGCGCTCAGCATTAAGTGGTTAGTGTTAGGACTGGTAGGCCTGGTGTCAGGATAATGTGACTGGGTGGGACATCATGCTACATGGCTGCGGCATGATGCCCCAGTGCTAGACATCACTATAAACTGCCACACTGCAGACATCTTTGCGATATGACTGAAACATTGTTAAAGCTACGTTAAACTTCCTAATCACACACACACACACACACACACAAATAGGACACGTGTTGTGACGTAATAAAACATTGTTTTCCGTTCATGCGGTGCAGGTGCATAAATATTCAACCCATATTTTAAGTAGTTCCAGAGATAACAGTTAACTATTATCGCCGTCATTGGACACGTAGCTCATTACTGAATTTTTAGCAGTTCAGAGAGTGAAATTAAGGGAAATAAAGGTGGTACATTTACCCAAAGATAGACTTCACCTGTACAAATATGTATAGCTTATCACTGTATCAGTATTAGAAAATATCACTCTTTTTGTATAGTGTGAAATTAAGGGAAATAAAGGTGGTAAATTTACCCATAAATAGACATCACCTGTGCAAATATGTACAACTTATCACTGTATCAGTACTAGAAAATATCACTCTTTTTGCATAGTGTGAAATTAAGAAAAACAAAGGTGGTACATTTTCTCATAAATTGACCTCACCTGTGTAAATACATGTAGCTTATCACTCTATCAGTGTCTGAAAATATCACTCCTGTACATATTATTATTTATAAAAGTTTTAACAAAATGTCATTTTTGTTTCGTGTTTGTTTTTCATTCAGGCTTGAAAAGAAGTTCCACAGATAAACACAGAGAAACCGATAAAGGGAAAAATGAGATTGGAGACGCTAGTTCAGTTGTCTATAAATGTCATTTTCTGCATGCACATAGTTGGAACTGGTAAGAAAGATTTTCATTAGACTTATCCTTTCGGTTGTTCAGATGTTTGCAAACACTAGGCTGACTTTAGTACTCTCTGTTGTTAATGAATGTTCAAAACGAACCAATATGTGATAATGAATAAATATTCCGTCATGTGCAAAATAACTAGGTTAGTGTCATCAATATGTGTCACAATTTAATGAGTAATTAATACTGATATCTTTTAACATAAGCACAAACAATGTTTTGTCATTATAGCACTACGGAGTATTGCTGAAGAAAAAACAGTCAACATTATGTTCATGAAATTTTAGAGGAAATGATAGGCAACTAACATAAATTTATATTTTGCTCTTTTATAATTTTAGTTATGATTGATACTTCCGATTTTTCTGTAAGTATGTGAAATACACATATAAATCAGCATTGATGATTTGTAAATGCTAAAATATCATCAAAACCTTGATGGAATACTACTTTTAAATTAGAAGAAAAAATACATTGTCTTGTCTGGAAATAAGATTTCCTAGAAATGGATCGTCAACACAATGTTTTCTTATGCAATGGCTGACAATTTATGATGGCAAAAAAAAAACAGCATTCCCTTTTGCGTGTGCACAAAGTAGTTTAAACATTATAAGTATTATTATTATTATTGTTTTATTATTATTAT
Source organism: Sinohyriopsis cumingii (assembly GCA_028554795.2). Lineage (NCBI taxonomy): Eukaryota > Metazoa > Mollusca > Bivalvia > Unionida > Unionidae > Sinohyriopsis > Sinohyriopsis cumingii. The sequence goes on along the minus strand of CM068838.1, from coordinate 110,426,171 downwards.
TATTATTATTATTAAATCATAACTGTCACGGAATGGTGTAAATGTTGTTAATTAAATACATGTACTCGGGTTTCGTTTCTTTTCTCTGTACAACGATACCCGAGGGTGATTATATTACGGTCTATTGTATTTTGAAATCGTGAGTACGATTCGTCCTATGCCACACGTGCAAGGTGCCATCGATAAGGAAAAAGGAAAATTCTAAAGGTATAAATAAGTTACTACATGTAAAGGACCTTTACAATACTAATGGTTTTGTCAGCAAGCGGACTGCTAAAACAATTCGCACAACTCCAGCTGTAGGGCTGTTTTTGATGGTAGGAATATCAGGGGTGTCCGGTGTTGTCTGAGGGTAGGAATATCCGGGGTGTCCGGTGTTGTCAGGGCGTAGAAACGTCCGTGTGTCCGGAGCGTTTAAGGTGCCGAAGCGTCTAATGTCTAGCGTCCGGAGTGTCCAGAGTGACTAAGGTGACCCGGCTGTAGAGCCGTCAAAGGACCAGGGGGTCCGGAGGGTCTAATATTTCAAGTGTCCGGAGGGTCTAATGTTAAAGTGATCATAGTATTCCGAGGGTCCGGAGTCTATATCAGTTGTGAAATTGATTCGGAGGAGCTGTGGAGCGGATATGGTGCACGGGTGACGGGGTGCATCTCCACACATGTATTTTATTAGCTGTATGCTAATTTTGGGTTAGTAAGACCCAGTGTATTATTCAGGACAGGAAGGATAGATTGTATATCCGTCCTTGTGTTTAGTGACATAATTTCGCTACCTGAGCGAATACATTTTTGTACCATATGTAAAGACTTACATCGTTTACTATTTGAGTGAACTATATTCATCTTTCCATTATTGAATCATTTGTGAAATCATTTATCCTGTGTTTTAGTGTTACTGAACTAATTTATTTGTTTATTTTTTCCATCTTTGAAACTGTGCGTTTTTATGTTAAATAGATCCAATATTTGGATTATAAATACGCACACATCTTCATAATCTGCTGCTCATATCAATCGCCACATTAAACCATATATATATGTGTCGTCAAAACGAGTTCTGTTGTTAATCCGAAATATCCCACCCGGTTATCTTGTTACAATAACATTATTGAATATGGAGGGCGTCAGTCAACAAAATGCAAAATGCGATTTTGATGGAGGATAATATATTGGGTGCTTTGTAAAATATCGTCCACGAATAATTTTTTCAATCCTGCAATAGAAATCATACAAGAGATAGCTGAATGCATATTATTTCATCTTCGTTATAATCTCGGTAGGTTTTGGAATTGATCTTCGTATTTCATAATTTTCCCGGTGCATAACGTTTTTCAACGCACTGTTGTCTATACTCGTGCTCGATCTGTTGTGAAACTAAATATTATTATAGTGGCACTATAATGCCAATAATGTGTGACAATAATGTGTAAAAGATAAGCTTTATATCCACTCCCCCATTCTTAATCACACTGCTTTTATTATTCTTCATACAATTGTAATCATAAATTAGAACAAAATTATATTCGATTAAATATGTTTCTAGGCACAAATAAGCGAGTAATCCGAATTGTCGACCCTTACATGTAACCTCGGGTTGTGACTCAGAGTCCACTGCTGCAGTCCCCGTGGCATGATCCCATACAAAACTATATCTGATATGTGTTGACACCTGTGTTGATATCCGTACATAGTAATTCTCGAGCACGTTTGTCACAAAAAGGACTATCTTGAATGCACATAAAACATCTGCATCTCACCAACTCCACGATCTGCTTCTTACAAATGTTGTGCAGCGGCACATGCCACGCCCCGTGAATTCCAAGTTTGACTTTTGTCGTCAAGGTTGCAGGTGAATTTATGTGACATTACTCACTTGTCCAGACTGTCAGGTTAACGCGTTTCCTACGTTTTCTTTAAAACAATACAGAAACGATTTTTTTTCTTTTTTGCTATGAATGGCTCTTTGTTATTTTTTTGACCAATCGATTACCAAGTAAAAAGAGTATTATTAAGTACGCTTCCTTTATAAAAAAATTCAAATTTATAGGTCTTCACATAAAATGTATTTTTAAGGAATGCAAGCACAACGCTCAAGAAAGCATCCCTTAATTTACTTGCAGCACACGGAAACACAGTGTCGCCACCATGGGTAACTCTAAGTGGTAAGTGTTGCATGTACTTCTTTTTAAAGGGAAGCTGGTTCATTGCAAAGGTATTGCATGTGTGTTTCACTGCTTGTGTGTGTGTTTGTGTGTGTGTGTGTGTGTGTGTGTGTGTGTGTGTCTGTGTGCGTATGTGTTTGCATGACCTCCGCGTGTATCAGATTATGGGTAAATGTAATGATGTAATGATAATGCAGCTACAGGAATGTTTGTGATCATGACAATTGTTTACTCTGCTAGCCTTTAACGTAGAGTCTACAAGGCAACATATGTGTTTTTGAATGTATATTGTTACGAGTCTATAATATTAAAATAAGTAACAGAAAAGTGTGATAAACAGCAAGCTTTGTAACATTTAAAAATAATTTATTTCCCTAAGGTACAAAGTAAACATGAGGAAAAAGAACTTACGGTGATGCGAATTAAATCCCCAAATAATCCAGGAATTACAGACACAAGTTATAATGTTTTAAAGTCCTGAATAAAACGCAGTTCAAATGCAGACTAAATCGAAAAATTTACGGCGATGATGTTCTGTTATAGCCCTTAGTGTGTTGATGTGCCAACAGTCTTTTATCGAATCACATAAATACAATTCCAGGTGTGAAAACACTATAAATTCCACTGAATGTGACTATCAAAAAGTTGTCTGAAAACGTTTGTCTTTTCAGAGAAAATAATCACTTGAATTCAATAATTTGAAGAAATAAAATGTAAAGCCCAAATACTGGATTCAACATATAATACAATTTAAACGTAGTAACAGCAACAGACAAAGATCCTCTCAGTTAATATCTACTGGACCTCATGCCATTTTCTAAAAAATATACCTAATGGAAAATAACCCCCAATAATATCCTTGATGCTTACAAACTAGAAACAATAACCTGTAAAATTCACTTAGGAAATGACAAAACTTTGACCCAAATAAAAATATTTACTGCTTCTATTATTACTAACACTAATTATAAATAAATACACATATATAATAATTTAGCTATGCACTCGTTTACAATGAATAAATAAAAAGAAATGTCACATTGGGTCAAGCAGAAATGAAATTAAGTTTGGACAAGGTCAAGTCCAACATACAATGTTACATTATAATAGCATGCAGTGAAATACAAATTTATAAAAAAATGAACTAAAAAACAAAGATTAAATCTTATGAATTACACGAAGTAAACATGAAAGGATATATGTATACACACGCGAAAGAGCATCTGCTATATAATTGTTTCCTCTCTTGATGGACCTGATGTGAGCATTATATTCCGGTAACAGCAAACATCTCCTTAATAGTCTCTGATATTTTATTTTCATTTTGCCAATGAAAGAAAGTGGGTTGTGATCACTAAATACAATAATAGGAGAAGGAGCCGAGCTAATGTAAGACTTCAAGGTGTTGTAATATCAATATCAAAGCCAAAACTTACTCGTCAAACATTCCTTCGCGATTGTTGAATAATTTCTCTGGTGCTTATTTAATTTCTTATAAAAATAGCATACTGGATAACCTACATCTTATTTGTCTTCTTGAATCAAAACTGTTCCAACACAAACATCAATTGCGTTGAGACATTTAAATGACTGAAATTTGGAGATGAAGGATCTATTGGACTATTAAGTTTGACATTGAACTTTTCAAAATCATCATGATATTTTTCAGTCCAATGAAACTTGGTTTTCTTGATCAATCAGTTTGTGAGGGGTTCAGCAATTATGGAATAATTGTATCAGCTGCATTTTTTTACCTTATAATCTATAGAATTAACTTGTCCATTTTCAGCGATATGTCCGTAGAAAGTTACGCAAGCACGACAAACTGAATTTTGGATAAATTAATTGTCAAATTTGCATTGGTGAATATGTCAAAGAATTTCCGAGTTGTTGATAAATAACCTTTCCAGGTGTCTTTGTAGATAATAACATCATCAGTGCAAGCATCACAAATATTTAGGCCAGATGCAGTGATGTTCATTAAATGTTGAAAAGTAATAGGCGAACTTTTCATTCCAAAGGGCATCACTTTATAGTGATAAACGTCCATGTGGAGTTACGACTGCCGAAAATTCCTTTGCCTATTCTGTCAGTGGAAATTGCCAACATCCTTTAAGAAGCTCATATTTGGCGAAATACTTTGCATTTCTAATTTTATCGATTATTGGTAATGGAAATGAATTTGTTTTAGTCATACTGTTCGCCTTTCTATAATCAGTTCAAATGCGGAAAGTATTATTTGGTTTCTGAACAAAAATACACGGTGAACTCTGATCACTTTTACTCGGCTTAATGAAGTCGTCCACAAGCAAGCATACCTGTTTGAGAGGGTTCATCTTGTACGGGAGTTGTTTCACAGGTGTGGAATTTATAATATCAGCGTCATGGTAGATTTATTTATTCTTGTAGGAACATCTGGAAATAAGTGCTCTTATTCAATTAATACCTATTTTAGTTCATTCTTTTCTTGTTGCTAAACATGTGAAAGTTTCTGGTCCAGAATATTTATAATTTTTGAATTTTGAAGATTTGTTTCTCCCAAATGAATGTAGTTCGATTGCATTCCATCGCTTAAATCACCAGTGTGTGGAATAGGTACAACTAAATTAATTGCATGATTAAGCTCGGCTATCTATATCAACAGACTCTTACTTCTTTAACGGATGTACATACCAGGAGTACTATTATTGCAATTAATTCATTAATTTTCTACTTAACGTTGTAAGGCCATAATACCTAATCAGAAGAAAATTGTGAAGAATCAGCAAGAGAGACAGATTGATAAATTCTCTCCAATGTAGCTCTGCCGTACCTTAATTTCATTTTTGACTTGAATTACTGAATGCCAAATTTAAGCATAACTGGCTGGAAAACTTCAGACATAAAATTTGACCCTTGACCAGATTGGGCAGAACTGGGAAGGCCAGACTGAGTAAAAACAACTGTATCAAAGCTTCAAATATTGTTTTAATTTTAATATTCCTATAAAGGAATTGCCTCTGGGAATCTTGTTGACGCACACATTATGGTCAACAAGTATTGTTGAACTGACTGTCACAATCTACCATTATTCTGCTAAATGGTTAGTAAAATGCAGGAATAGGTTGCAGATGAGAATTAGGCAGCTTCTGATAAGTTTTTTGATAAGTGTGACAAGATCTGCAGTAGTTACAAGCAACACTTTAAACATTTGAAGAATAGAAGTGATTCAAGACCTTGCGATAAGTATTATTAATCCCTAAATGACCAGCCAACTGAGTTTTATAGGCCAGACTAAGTATTTCCTATCTGTACGATTTAGCAAATACAATTTGGTAGTTCACTGGCCACTAGTCAACAGCAAGTATATCAGGCTGTCTCCATTTTTGCATTAAAATTCCATTTTTAACGAAACAACAAACATGTAATTCTGTGGTTTCAGTTTCACTAATGGCCCTTTAAAACAAACAGGAGATCTCATGGTCTTTTCATGTTCGACAAGTGATTGTCGTTTTTCACCCTGCTAAGAGTAAAAGAGAAACACTGTGCTCAGTACCCTTTGGTTGATCCAAAGAAGGAGTGGAAGTGACCGCATCAAAAACCTGACCAATACCATGTGGCAGCTAAAGGAATACGTTCATGATCAACATCATGCGCTAGAGCTTTCTATGCCGTAGCGCTAGTAACTGCACAAGCTGGGTATAAATCAGGAATGTCTTCTTCAATAGGACTGACTTACCGATCCGAACAAGGCTTGTCAAATAAAACTGGATTAACCACAACCTCATCTACACCTAGGTCGTTGCATAGTAATAAATCAATGCCCTCAATAGGCATAGACCACACTATTCCGACTGCAGTGGGTCTTGAGACTAAGTCTGATGACACATTTCCACAATGGAGAGGCACATTATCAAAGCTTCACACTACTCTCTGAATACGAACACTCTTATTAGAATAAGACTTCTCAGAAAAAGGCAAAGTACCTGATACTAAAAGACTCTGAGAAGCTCCTGGGTTCCTTAAAATTTTAATATTGACGGGATTGGCCGAATCACACATGAGCGATATAGAAATCTTCGACATGAATGGTTCATAATTCTCCATAAATTAAATCAGACTGAAGTTTATTAGACCCAACAAATGTATTGCTTTCAGTGCATGACTGTGACATTGATCTATTAGAAATAAAACCATTTGGAATAGGTCTGTCTTGATTCTGATGCTTATTTTTCAATTTGTAACAATCAGAAATAACGTGTCCTTTCTTCTTGCAATAGTTATATGTAGGACGTGATAAGGACTTCTAGTCAATGTTACCAGAAGCTTGATTTCTAAAGGTTGTGCCAGAATGAAATTTGGAGGGGCTTGTATTAGTCTGAAATATTTTTTAACCAGTCGAATGCTGAGTGGAAGACATACTTACAAACGAACCTTTATGAACCAAGGAACACTTGTCAGTAGCGTGAGCATCATTTTCTAAAGTTTTCACCTGATGCTAATCAAGATAAGTCTTAACGTCACTATGCTTGAACAATTAAACTAATATTAGTTTTCTGAGAGTTTCGTGATCTTGATCAACTTCCTTCGCTAAGCACGATTTATCCAATAACTTCTCTTTCTCTCTTGTAAATTCGATATGAATTCGTCCATCTTTTTTTACATAGTTACCGACCTTTTTCCAATAAGCCACAGGGACTAACTCGTAATCCTTTAAGATGCATTCTTCAAGCAAATCAATGTCAGCACTTTGCTGTACTCAGGCCACTGCTCCCTTGGCCATTTCGAATTTTTCAGCAAATTTTTCAAAATGAGGAAAATATGTATTTATTTCTTTTTCTCAAAAAGTGGGCACTAATCTGATATTCTGAGCAACATAGAATCTTGAATTTGCATGTAAAGTGGAGGTGTGCATTTTACATGGCAGCTCTCTTTTAATCTAAATTGATATTCCTTTTCTTCATTTTCTCTTTGCATTTGCATTTAAATTTTTCTCTCTTCCTCTTCTTTCTCCCATTGCATTTGCATTTTCTCCTTTTTCTCCGATATCATTTGTTTTTATTTCTTTCTGTAATTGCATTTGTCTCTATCTCTTCTTTCTCCAATTGCCTTTTCCTTTCTCGGTCCTCTGTTTGCTTTTGTTTCTCTTCTTTCTTTTTTTGAAGCTCAAAATTTCTTTATTCTACTTCCATCTTGTATTTTAATTTCAATTCCTTTACTTTTATGTTAGAGTCTGATACAGTCTTACTAATCCAATGCACTTTTATCCAAAACACTCCTTTCCACCAAATATTGGACCAAAATATTTTTTATCTCTGCTTTGTGAAAGAAGCTTTTGCATCAGAAAGATCATATTTTCTGGCAAGCTGTAGCATTTTATCTTCTTTCAAGGAGTCGAATTGTTCTTGGGTAGAAATTTAAATAAAGATCTCAACTTTAGATGATATTTTAAGAAGCTTGTTAATGTCACTAAAGATTTCTAAAACGTGAAATTATATCTGGAATTTAGAAAGTTCTAATACAAAGTGAAAGAAAATTTCCAAAGCAAAGTTTTCTGAAATATTTTAGTGATTTTCTTATGCCGGACAAGCCCCAATTTTCTATTACGAGTCTCTACGAGTCTGCGTTCTTACAATAAGCAACATATAGAGTAAAAGACAAAAATCTTTATAACATTTAACAAATGATTTCTTTCCCTAGAATGCAAAGTGAAAATGAGAAAATAGAACTTACGGTATTACGAATTAAATCCCCAAATAATCCAAGAAATACAGACACAAGTCCTAATAATTTAATTTCCTGTATAAATCTCAATACCAGTCCAAACTACATCTAAAAGCTGATTGCGATGATGAGTCAGATATAACTCCTAGTGTGTTGATGTGCCAACTGTCTTTTGTGTTAGTTAAATCACAGAAATATAATTCCAGAATTGAATACACTATAAACTCCAGTGAATATTTCTATGCAACATTTTTTCAAAGTACTTTTGCATTTCCAGAGAAAATGATCACCTGAATTCAATAAGTTGGAGAAAACATGTCGAGCCCAAATACTAGATACAACATATAATACAATTTTAAGGTGCTAGATCTTAAAAGCAACTAATACAATCCTCTCAGCGACACTATATATATTTCTCTACTTGACCTCATGCCACAATTAGCATTTTCTAAAAACAAAAACATTATCTAATGGAAACTAACCTTCTAGAATGTACCTAATGTTTAACAAATAAAAACAAACCTTGACCCAGATAAACATATTTACCTCTTCTATTAATAACAATACTGATTTTAAACCTATACACATAAAGGATAATTTAGCTATGTATTAGTTGTTTACAATTAACAAAATAAAAAGAGTCAATTTGGTTCAAGTAGAATTGGACTTAATTTCGGATAAGGTCAAGTCAGACATACAAAGTTACATTATAATAGCATGTAATAAGATTAACAAAACTAACAAACAATTAAATTACGTATAAATAACAGTATTTATGTTGCTGCTTATTTCTGTTTCGTTTATTTTGTTCATATGTTAATTCTATTGATCAAGTCTGAGTAGGGCGAACACGCAATCATACATGATAGTGATTACGTAATTTGTTCATATCAGTTTGTGCGTTTAACGTTATTGTGCTATATTACATTTCGACATATTAAAACAGAAGGCCTTGAAATATGTATGCATAACAGGCATAGAACTGTTGTGTATTAAGTATTTAGTAACCTTTAATCCATTCTCCTTTCAAATATAGATTTGTATGTAATCACAAGTAATATAAAAGTAAAGTGCCATATTCGTGGACAAACGGAGTCACAAAGGAAGTTGATTTATATTGTGTTGTTTCTTTTTTAATAATTAAATCTCATATTACATTGACAATTACAGATCTTACTGCTTGGTTGTCTTTATCTACATTTACATCTATTCTGTGCATGTACTTCTCATATCATTGCTTTTGATTTTATTTTTTCTGAACAGAAGGTGTCACGTAGGAACATATAAGTGAATTAATGTAACACAAAATTGTAATTACATTAAATTGGGGTGACACCCTTTTGTGTCAAATGATAAAAGTGGGATAACCCCAATATTGACGTCATTTCTGATCGTATCCTTTCTAACTTTCTAACTTGGTAAAGATTCCTCAAAAAGAATTGTCTTGCAATTTTTAGATTTGACATACATTGATTGGATACTGATTGGACACTGACGGAACACCGGTTGGAACATTTTGATATGCTGTATGACTAAGGCTAATAATGTTCGTGGGTTATGCGTTAATCTGGCTTCTTCCATCATTTACCTTACATAAATCATCTCCTTTGGAATTCGTTTGATTTTGAAAACTTTAATTTTGGCAACCAGTCTCATCGTAAAAAAAACCCCACCAAGAAACCAAACATCCCCAAACAAACTCCTAGTACTTAGCTGGTTATTCGTATTTCCTAAAAATGTAAGCCGTCTATATTGCATAATTAGTAAATAATCATTCTTGATACATCTCAATTACTATGTAGCTTGTAACTTCATTAATTGTAATATATTATTGACATATTTGATTCACAGTTTTCTGATTGAAACATAGGGATCTAGCATTTATATGTGAACATGGTAGGAAAAACTAAAGTTGTTTTAACATGTGGGGAAAAATAGAATAATATAAACTCTAAAGGCCCAAACTCATTTTCTGATATTTGAATTGTAGAAAAACTAAAAAAGCCATTTTTATATCCTTTCCACTACAGCTCAAAAATGAAATAACGAACTTTTTTGCCTCTAAATCCTGAAAGTCGCGAGTTTACCTTCTGCAATATTCAGATTAAGATTTACTAAATATTAAAAGAAAGATTGCATCAAATATTTTATATTTTCGTCCTTTAATTTTATTCAGTCTTTCAGAAGTTTATAAACAGGAAAGCTTACAACTGCGTCTCAGTCTAATTGATTACATTTAAATACTTATAGTATTATGCATATTTTACCTAATTTATATTTGATTTAATTTAATTGTCGGTTTGTAAGTTTTAATTTTTTTGATTCCATTAATTCCTTATGTAATGTAACTTTATTTACTGGAATAGAGTTCAGTTCTGACTAATTTTGTTTTGTTTTGACGTAAACAATATTATAGAAACATTGTATCTAATGCTGACCTTGTTCATGTCCTTGATTCAGGGACAGTGATAGTTTGTAGTAAACAACTTTTTTATTTTTATAATTCTTTCTCAGAGGTAGATTCATAAAGTGGTATCGAGGCCATACTTGGTGTAAGTGACAGATACCATGAAGAGATTGTTTCAGACTCTGTTTTTTTCTAGCGGATTGACCCTCATTCGGGCATCCATTTGGCGCCGTAGCTAGATTTATTACTGATCCATTGAGAAATAATATTTTTTCTTGCTTAACACTTGAGAAGTTAAAGTGTTTTATGTTGTGACCAGTTTTGGGCTAATTATTTTGTTTACTTCAATTTATTTGGATTTCAAGTTTCTTTTCCCCGGAAATACTAGCGCTCTAAACCAATTCTTGGACAAGGACATTTATCGAAATTTATACAGGATTAAAAAATTGGAATAATATTTTCTGTGATTCAAGAAGAGACTGTTGACACTGCATCACATCACAGGTTACATGTGTCGTCATCGTCTTCTATTTTGGATTTCATCGGGACTCGAACTCAGTTTCATTGGAACGTTTTGTTTCTAGGATTTACTTTTTTATTCTTGGATTTGATTCGTAAAACCGTAATTTCTTTTTCTCATTTTTAACTTGTGTTTCTAATGAAATAAATTATTTGTTATATGTTACAAAGCTTCACCTTTTACTTGTTACCTATTGTAAGAGCCTAAACACGCAACAATAGTATATATATATATAGTATATATGTATATATATATATATATATATATATATATATATATATATATATATATATATATATATGTATGTGTATATATATATACTATTGTTGCAACAATAGTATATATATAGATGTATATATAGGTATGTATATATATATACATAGATATATATATATATGTATGTATGTATATATATATGTATGTATATATATATATATATATATATATATATATATAGAGAGAGAGAGAGAGAGAGAGAGAGAGAGAGAGAGGGAGAGATATAGATATATATATGTATATATATATGTATATATAGATATATGTATATCTATATATATATATGTATATATATATATATATATATATATATATATATATATATATATATATATATATATATATATATATATATATATATATATATATATATATATATATATATATATATCGTAATATGTCACTAGTGAAGTGACAAACATTCTATTGCCACAAGTGTCGAGTGAAATATTTTCCTATATCTACCCAACAGAAACAGAGGTTTTGATTTCATTATATATTTTTAAGGTAAACGCCGTTAATTTGCATGTATTTGCTTTCTCCCTTATGTGTCAATTCAACTAACGCCTGTGTTGCTATATCGATTAAAAATTTCGGACATTTGCAATAATTTTGAGACAGTGACCTTTTTCAAATGTAGCCTAGACAAATAACGCTTAATTTGTGTGTTGTGTTAAGAATATAACAGACACATCATATCCGACATTTTTCAGAGTGTGGCATGTTTAAGTTTCAATGATAGGGAGTTTTCCGGTAAGGATGCTGGTTCTTTATCATGCTTATTCCAACATCGAAACGTGACTATTTGGCCTTGACAACCTTACAGTATATTTCGGGAACAGTCACTGCATCCAAAGTTTGGTTGTCATTTGGTTTAATTTTCCAGTCAACACTCACCAATGACTGATTCCTCTGTCGTTTTCAAAATTAACTATATTGTTATTCAGATTTAAAGAATTGTATTTATAGGTTATTTCATTTTTTTAATGGGAATATATTAACAAGGTTTTTTTTCGGATGGATAATGCACGACCTATGGGAGTGAAATACCCATCCGACAAAACGAGTTCATATTTTCCCATACAAATGCAGTGACATTTTTATTATATGCTCATTTTCTTTTTCTACCTAAGGCTTAATAATGTAAAAAATACACTTCGAGAAACAGAGTAATTGACTCAGCTGCACATGTGTTTCTGTTTTGTCATTAAATGTTTGGAATCATAATGTGCAAATGTATGAACTCCTGCAATTTTAATGATTAAAAAGACGTTATGGAATATCACGCTCATTTTATTTTGAGTGAAGTAATGAAAATGTTATTACACTTGAAATGTTGTCGAAATTACAGTACAATTTCGAAATTTGTAATCATCTTTTAGAAACCATGACATAATTCATGTAATTCGAAATGCATAACTAAGAACGTACATTTTGAGGAAATACAAGGCACATAAATGCAAATATACCTTTTGCTATTCTTATTACCAGCCAAAGAAGACGTGTGTATACCTGGTTACTTGCATGCTTCCATAGCATTGCTATGACCTTATCGTGTAAGGCGTATATCGCTAGTATAATCCGAATCATTGAATCAATAAAGATAATGCGCAAAGTCTCAGAGCAGCTGGTATGTGATAATCCATTCAGCCGGCTAAATAAAAACTCATCGCCGTCTTCTCTTATTAGCTCTGAGGCTCTTAAATTTGTCCGAAAACTTTCCGTTTCATTTTTCCCATGAAGTTAGATCTTTCACTTTTAAAATTGTACATATCTGATATATATGCGTTAGCTCTTGCCCTCGGTATGCTCTCGATGCCATGTTTATATACCCAAGAGAGCACTGATCACAGTTTTAACCATTCCAGTGACGAAAAGTTGCGAACACTTTTCCTATATGAATGTTTTGATGAACAGAATGGTATTATCATTACTGCGTCTCTCACGGTTGTTGTGGACATTCTGCATTTCGCGTTTGTTCATTTGATTGTTTGAAAATTTCGTTTGTGACTCAGAGAACTTGTTCACATTTTTCACTTTATCGTCTCTGCTTTCAAATAGACGACACGGATGATTTAGTTCATCCACAAACAAATCTAATAAACCGAAACCTAAAGTCTAATATATTAGTGTCATTGTTTGTTAAGAAATTACACCCTAATACACTATGCTGTATCTTGGAACACGTGTTGTGCAAGTCCGTGTACTATGAAGGTGATCAGTATAGTAGAATGCTGTACGATTCTGCCAATATAAAGGTATCGGAGAAAAATAGGAGTATATAATAGTACCCTATTGAACCAAGATTCTTTACCTAGAAAGACATCTTTTGTCGTAGAGTGTAAAAAGTACAGTGAATGGGTTACAGATTATCCAATATCATTACTTCATGTATGCATCGGCAGACATATTTCCAAAATGGGAAAAGGTAGTTCCAGATCTCCACTGTATCGATTTCAGATTCTACCAATCCTTTTCAGTATCTCATTATGAAATTTATCATAAATGCCAGAATATTTTCCATGTCTGTTTTTATTAATGATGATGTTAATCCAAACTGATATTCGTTCTTTCCATGATTCCTTTCATAGGATGTTTCAATCTCAGTAGCAACAAGGAAACTAGCCATATTCAGAAAAATGAACCAACACAGTGTTTTAAAATGTGCCCAGTCTATCAAAGCGTCGGGTTAAAGGTAATATTGTATTTTCATACAATTCGTCTTAACAACATCCAGGTCTCACACTATGTTGCCGATGTTATAATTTTGCATTTAATTTGACCAATTTTGAATACAATTTTGTATCGTATTTTGCTTTGAACCAGATATACTTATGAAGAAAATTAAGAATACACATCGTATTTTCTTGCATTTCCATAATAGATATTGACGTGTAAAAACTTAAAATAAACCAAATTAAAAAATAAAACTATAACAATTCTTGATTTAATTATTTAAATTTTAGGAAATACAAATCAGTAAGCCAGAATCATATTTATTTAATATTTTACAGTGTGACACTTTGAAGGATCTACTTTCTATATAATTAAATCAAACCAGAACCTGACTCCTTTATTTGCATCACAAAATTATTTTCCTTTCTAATTCAGAATACGTCGTGCATATGTAACCCACAGTACAATTCCAGTGACATACTCATAAACAGACGTTGTAATTTGTCCTGCCCTGGAAAGTCTGAGGTTTCTTGCGGAAGCGATGGTGTTGGTAATGAGTTGATGTCCGTATACAGAAGAGGTATGACATGTGAAATATCGGCAGAAGATAACCAATTCAATAAAGTCGTGTCTAGTAAGCTTTTATAGATATTTAAATATCTCATGCTACACGACACCCCCATCTATATTTATGTAGAAATGTACATGACTCGAATTATTTGTGTTTCAAAGGAGAATGAAATAACGAAGCAACGAACGTAGAAGTTGCTTACTATTAGGCCAAAACATTCATCATGCCTTAAGTTTATCTCACAATTCAGAAGTCAACAGGTGCTCAATCAAAATGAATATTGTCTACAGGGATCTTTAGATAGCAAATCACAATTTACTAAGATTTCAGAAAGAATTTTTGTTTTCGTAATTTTTGGAGGAAATGGACAATATAGTTCCTGATGAAAAATTTGTTTACCTGTGTATAAGGTTATTGGAAGATACTTCAATGCATGTACAGTGAAACCTTGCAAAACCAAAATCCTGTAAAGTCCTGCATCTTCAGATTGTGTTGAAATATTTTGCTTCATCTCTGGGTTGGATGGGCGAAGGTTGAGTTACCGTAACCTTTTATGGTATATAAGTTTAAGAGATGTTAACATCTTCATTATTGTCTTTGTTATATGTTATACGAATACATGGTTAGATTAATGCATGTATGTATGTATGTATCCAGACATGTGTCTGTAGTAAAGTAGCAACGTTTTAGATTAAAGAATAAATTGATTAATGAGCGAATCGATGATAAAATTATGTGGTTTCTTAAGTAAAGATCATAAAATAAATATTTTATTGGCTAGTAACAGCAAGTCACAATAATTTCCCTGATTACTCATTACAGGTACACTAGGTTAGAATTTGCAAAGCAAAGTTAAATACATTCGTAATTAAAATGGCACTCGAAATGAATAATCAGATGAAATAATGCAATAACGTCTTGTGAAACTTGATCTTGAAAACAAACGCAACAAAGGGCAAGTATAAACTTTATGTTTAGGCAGATATTCATATTTGGCATTCTGATCTTCATAGATAACATAAAGCCATTTTGAGTTCATCCTGATAAATATTTTGGGGGTATAATAAAAGTTATCCAATAAACCTAGAAGAAAAGAACCTGACTTTATATGTATCTATACAGGTAGCTTGGTTTAAATGGAGATACTTTGATAGGTATATGGGATGGTGGATAGATACATAAATAATGACAGAGCAAACACGTGTATCAAGTGCACTAGACGAGATAACCTTTGGAAACCCACCATTCATGACATTGTGAGTTACCTATCTAGATGATTTTTTTTCTTTAAACAGATGCAACTTTGCCAGTTGGCAATGGGAGCAGCAGTTACGGTTATGGTTATGTTGTCGTATCCGGAAGCAACAAAACTTACTATGCATCGGACTACAACACGAGCTTGCAATATGGTCACCTGTGTTATAACGGTAATATTTATTGACTTGTTTCTCAGAAAACTCGATTAAATCTACTGTTTTGGGAAAACATAATTATACCCTACTCCAATAAGTTTCTGAATACAAAACTATTAAACCTCAAATATAACAAAGCATGAATAATATTTGAGACCGGTATATAGTCCTTTCCGAACAATGACTTCTAATCGTTAGGTGCTCCATGATGAATGCAATAAAATATATACTTGATATAAATATATGCAGGTAAAACACTTGCTGAAAAACAATTAAAATCGTTTAATGAAGTTACTTCTAATAACAGGTTTTGATTAAGAATATACGTGTATATTGCTATGTATATCTATATTTTGCGTAATTCATCTCTTTAAATTATAGTTAATTATGTTTAGTTACAGTGTCCGCCTCTGATGCAGGAGGCCGTGTGGTCAGCGTTAAGAGGATAGTGTTATGACTGGTCGGCCTAGTGCCACAATAATGTGACTGGGTGGGACATCATGCTATATGTCTGAGGCATTATGCCCCAGTGCTAGACACCACTGTTAACTGCCACTCCGCAGACATCGTAGCGATAAAATTAAAAACTTGTTAAAGCTACGTTTAAAATCCAAGTCACACACACACACACACACACACACACACACACACACACACACATGTTTAATTTGATTTTGCCTAAGTGACTAGGTTCTGTTTTAGGAATATTGAGAGCGCAAAGTTACTCACCATCTATAAATAGATGCTTACGTATGTAATAATAAGATTTGTTGACGACTTTAGTTAAATTTCTCATTGGCTGGCGAAGTTTTAACGGTTCTAGAAGAATCAAGTATTGCCCAATTGGATGGGCTAGGTCAAATGAATGTGTATTTGGAAATAACTCATTGGATGGACTAAGTCTCATGAATATGTATTTTGAAATAAATGTTGAGTATTATGATCTGTGTCGTGGGGTAATGTTGTGAAATATAGTCGTAATAGACGGCGTCTATAAGGAGAGAACTGAGCAGATTCGTTCCTATTTTGGAGTCATTGTTATTTTTTTTTCCAATTCTAACACGAATTCTGCAGACGTGTTTTGTCTTGTAATTAGATAGTTGAGAGGAAAAATATGTCTTTGGACTGTTCATTCGGAATAAAAGTGCTCATCATTTGGACTACAATATTGTCCTGGAACTAGTATGAATTATTCAATGGAGTTCAGAACAAAGCCGTTTTGACAACGTCACAATTCTTAGCTTACAGATTCGTTTCCGGTTCTACAGTTTATAGAGAACATATTTCATTCTGTTGGATATAATATAACTCTTTCAAGATTATTTGTGATTCACTTCATAATACTGTAAGTTGCTCTTACATTTTCATATATAACTTTGATACTTAAATTATTTGTTGAGTTGTACAAAACGTTTTGATTTTGCTTTTTTCTTACTTAATTTACGACCATAGAGTGATAACAATGTAAAATACAAATTAATTGGCAAATAACTGGTGGATAACAGTTCTTCCAAGTGCAAATAAACAAGCAAGGGATAACGGTGTAAGGGGTCTCTTAAGATAAGTCTTTAAAGCTGACAACAAACAATGCAAAAGTATTGCTTTTATCTAGCAATTAGAACAAAAACACAGCAACAACACGTTTTCCACTATTCGTATGTCTTCCCCGAAGAGAAATTGCCGCATGTAACGACCATGTCTGCTATTGCTACGATTGGGTTAACAGGTGGATTGATCGCGAAGTTAGGAATATATTTGTGACCTCCATGTGGCTAGTCACTCTGAATAATGGGAGCAGATGGATTCAGTTTTGACATTGATTTGTTTCACAAATATTACGTACAAATAGTGCCTAAATGAAATATTTATCAAAACAATAACCACATGGTAAAAGAAAACAACTAGGTCAGTGAAATATACATAAAACAATGGGGAGGAGATTACCTGCCCTATGGATTTTTTGTATTTCCGACGAGATAATCCATATAATTTGGTAGCGGAAAGACTCATACTCCATCTTAAATTTCACATAGTCTATTTGGCTGGAAATTACTCATGATTTGCAATGAATGTAAACGTGACATCTAATGACAGTGCACTGTGTGTATTTTGCTATGTTTCATTAAAATGTAGGCATAAGTTTTACCGTGTCTTGCGTAAGAAAACGCTGGTAAATTTGTCAGTTATTCAGAATGATTACTGCTTCTTTATCTCTTAAACCCTCTCTCTCTCTCTGCTATCAAATATTGCCATCATATTACTTAGGTTGGAAACAATATGTTGTGTAGATGTCTTATGGAATTGAATAAACTATAAAAATATTTACTTATCTTTATGGAATATCATTTCCAAGAAGAAAGTGATTCCGAATAGAGTTACCTATAAAACTATATACCCCTCAAAATTATAAACACAATAATCCTGCAACTTTGTTTATCGTTTATATTATACGAGTGGTTCTGGTTGTTCGTGCAAGACATACTCAAGATCGTATGTTTTGTTGGTTTAGATTTTGTTCCTCCAGGGCCGGATCAGTGCCTACTCGAGAAGATGACACTATCTACATGGGAAGACGCTATGACAGCGTGCAACAACGGTAAAAGTGGTAGACTTATTACAGTCTCAGATGTTTCGAATTGTCGAACTGGAGCTGCTTTTGATGGAACATACTGGATTGGAATATACAGGGAAAAGCCTGACTGTACGACATATATTAATATCCATAAATATATTGTTTCAACAGTTGATAATATTATAGCAGTATGCTATAGCTTCTATGCTCTCTCAATCAGTGATGATTTCCCACTAAATAATCATTAGCGACTTAAGAAAATAACGAACAAATATTATTAATCCCTGTTGTCTAAATTATATAAATATGGTACACAATTTCAGTGAAATCCAACACCCTCCCATCGTTCACTCTCTCGTGCATATGGGACAAAATACGGGAAAATCATTGGAGAGAGGAAAAGAAAACTGAACTTACACCAATTAACCTATAAGAACACGTGTCTGCGTAACGGTTAGGTGTATATGTTCCATGGTATTTTAAAACCGTGTTCACAATACCAATGATGCAAAGTTGCAAACAGCCTTTCAAGATTACACAGTGAATCATTGGTTTCGATGAACATACATACTGTAATATATGTATTGCTTGTTTATTGAGTGTCTCATCATGGCCCGGGGGGCCGAGTGTAATGTGTGTGTATGTGTGTGTGTGTGTGTGTGTGTGAGAGAGAGAGAGAGAGAGAGAGAGAGAGAGAGAGAGACAGAGAGAGAGAGAGAGAGAATCAGGGGACACGATTCCGCTAACGGATGATGCTGAATATTTAAAATATATTCACTCAGTAACATAAGGAAGCAAAGAACTCTATATTTATTTTACATGATGAGCGTGTACCTCAAAATGCAATGCAAATTAGCCGAGATCACAATAATATCCAGATGTGTAATATATCTGTTTAAAATTTAGTTAGGCAACTGCATTCCGATGCGATCTAATCAATATAAAACTGCATATCATATTTATTTGAAATCCAATTATAACCAACTGCTTTAGAAAAGAAAGTAAATGACATGATAAATAGGGGCCAAACTCGTCAATGTCAAACCGACCTGCTATAACTCTGCCTAATGATGATGGAGAATGATGAAAATCAAATTCAGTCAAACCTCTTAAATATCAAGTTATTTTCTTTCAAACATTTTTTGGGAAATGTTATTGAATTCTTTTTAATTCACGTTGGTCTACAAAGGCAAGTTTTTATAACTAATATAGCTTTCTCAAAAAATATTTTCTTTATAATCAACCTCATTTTAACATGCTGTTTTCCAGAAACTCCTATCTATGTCAGGCTTATATTTATCTATTGAGTAAATTATGATTCAGTTAAATTTAACTTAATTCAAATAGTTTACACTTTTACTTTGGTCCAAAAAAGTCCCCAACACATAAAGGATATTTTAATGTGATCATTTTTCTTTGCTCTGGCTATGAGATCTGAGATTGTAGAATTATCTTTAGAGTACCATCCTTTTGGAAAATGCTTGCTTATTAATTCCCAAGGATACCATCATATACATTATTAGTGTACATTAATTTCCTTAAAGCGGGGTAATGAAATGTTTAAGAATTGCAAGTGGACTTTTCTGTTGTTGTTTTAAATGTAAGTTAACAGCGAATTGTTTACAGTCCAAAGTATGCTCTTTGTACTTGGTGTGTATATTTATTTCTAAACTAAACAATTATGAAATCAGCTGGCTACTTTGAATAATTGTCCTTTTAATTAACGAAAGTAAAATTTTTAGAATACATGAATGTGAAGAAAGTATGTGAAAGTAACATGTCTTTTTTATACGATGTGATTATTTGCATAGATGACATGGCTTGATTTTTCAAAATTTCATGATGATTTCCATATTTTCATTTTAAACAGAATTGTTTGAACGGTAGTGCCATACTCGCGATATCGAACCGATGTGCAGTAGAGTTCGTTAATGAACTTGTACGATTAGATGTCAGCATCGGAGACTGAATTCGATACCCGGTGAGGGAAATCAATGAACATTTAACATATCTGACACTGTGGATATAGAGTCCCCCTTTTAATCCCTCCATCTTTACATAAATATATCTAACCACGGAACTGTGTGTGTCTAAGGTGTGTAATTTAAATGATTTAATATGGCTTCTAAATCTCTCACCAATTTACATTAATTTGTTTTTCAGTTACTACATCAACAACTGCGACATCAACATCATCTACAACAACATCAACATCACCTACATCTTCAAAACCAGCACTCAGTTCTAAACCTACAACTGGTTCGAGACCCAATGATAATTCTACTATTCCTGTCATCGAACAAACTTCAAAGGGTATGCTTCACAAAGACAAATAAACATTGAATATTGTTATGACATTTTGTAGGTCTCATTATGCCTTCCACGAAACAAAATATCCTTGGTTTGCAAACTTTATTTTGTAGTTTGTGTTTAAAAAAGGTCCAGCAGTCATTGCATCCCATAATCAATAACTTCGAGAACATTTCAAAACCATCCACATCATTACCAGAGAAAAGACATTTTTATATTAAATAAAAGTTAGGGTAAATATTAGCATATAAGCATATTTACTACGATGCGTTTAGGCCATAGTTCGGAAACGTACCTGTCATGCTTATGTTGCCATTATTGGTGGAATAGTTCAGAACTGACATATTTTCACGTGTCATATCATTGCTGCTTGCCGACTATCCATTCCCACATTGACCTAATGGCTTGCGGTTCAACTGCCAAATACTTCTGTGCTATTTGCATTAACGCATTCTCGCTAAGTGGACTATGAAACCTCAAATTGACATTTTGTTTATTTAGCATATGTAGATCATATTGACGTAACTTGTCCTTTTCTGTTTCCGTCTACGTTTAGAAACAAATTCATAATCTTTTATTCTCAGGATAGCCGATAGTTCATTTTCAAATAACTACACGACAGGCATACATTATGAATGAAAGTAAAATTATATATACGTAAGTTAGAATATACTGGATATATAGCTTGACCATAATCAGGTGTCTACTGTTATTCTATACGTCATACATTGACACGTGTCATATATTTATGTTGCATAATTGTGTGCAAGTGTCGATATATATTTCTCATATTGGTATATTCAATTGTTTTGGCAAACATTATTGGAACTTTTCTACATCCCTTTTGTTGAGGGAGGAGGGAGGGACATTTTCACTAAAAAGAATAGTTTTCAACCTTTCATTCCCAATAAGTTATTGAATTTTGAATATGATAGTGTTTCCATATGTTTACTATTGGAGTTGAATTAGTACCGTGAGTCCTTCATAGACAACTAACATAGTACATGCAACTATTAATCATTTTCCTGACTAATGTCGATTCATGCATATATACGGTCGAAATTTCATAGCCGTATAGTCCACATTGTTGCTCCAATATTAATATAGCCGATTCTTTGGTTACAATTTTATTACTAGCCAGGAGTATTAGCTTGAACAAGCGGTATCAAACACTGGCTTACCCTAATCCAAAGACTTCTATTAAACTTATGCTGTAAATTAGAACGCACAGTGTATCCATTCCATAAATAAATTTACTCTAATCAGTGCAATACCATAACTTTCCAACTGCCTATTAACCGCACATCTGCATGGTTTCTATTCATCAAGTGTCCGTAGCATCATGATTTCACGCCGTTAAGCTATACAACTATCTCATCTCCTAACACAGGGAACTATTTTACTACGCCACCTTCGGTCTATTTCTAGCCATATTTCGCCTGAAAAATTGCATCACATTAGCCATTATGGCGACAGTAAATAACGGTGTCTGCCGAGTCCCTTCTTGTTTATTACTTTGTGTAATTTACCAGTCTCCAACCATACATACTGCACCTGCAATCACACAACCAATGTACACCAATGTAATTTAATAGGGACTATTGAACGACAGGGACAATCATGCGGATCTGACCTGCATTCACCAAAGGTCCACCATAGCATCATGGAAATTCACTAACACTTCACTCCGTGACGTTTGCTCCTAGTAATTGGCTAATTATTTCAGGCTAAGGACTATTTCCACTGGACCGAGTTGCAATAATCAAACAACTAATCACACAAATCTAAGAATTCATTCAAACGAGGCGCTATAACCAAATGCGCATACTCTAAATTTAGTACAATATTTAACATCTTAGTTAACAAATACATCAA
This sequence comes from Sinohyriopsis cumingii, assembly GCA_028554795.2. Taxonomy (NCBI): domain Eukaryota; kingdom Metazoa; phylum Mollusca; class Bivalvia; order Unionida; family Unionidae; genus Sinohyriopsis; species Sinohyriopsis cumingii. Next base: position 110,403,690 of record CM068838.1, on the reverse strand, counting down.
AAACTGTTAGTTCTAAGTTTAGATACGCTATTGACAACCAAAGGCTTAAAGAATTACACAAAACGAATACTACTCGATTCTTGGCTTTGATGATTCATATATAATTTAAGACAAATAAATTCAAACAATCATCTTAGACTCATGCAAAAGAGAAATAATGTATGATATTAAGTACCTTACTTTGAGATTAGTTCTCTTTCACGTAAGCAGAACCTTTTCTTTTAATCCCCCTGGCTACGTGTCTCACAAAGACTTCCAACTACACGTCCCAAAGGTTTAACTTATGACAAATATTTCTTCAAGTACAATCGCTATCTCTGATGCTGTCCAACACATGGATTGTCGATAAACAAACCTCCTGTTCACTCTCCCGTCTGATATCGTTTTCAAAACGGAACCTCGTTAATAATTAAGAATGCCCCCACTAGATGTATTCCAATACTAGCTTCCTTAAACATGCTACGGATTTAGTTCGCTGAAAAATCACATACATCAACTTGAAATGGCTATATGTTACAACGACATCTGCAAAATTTACACTGCTTCACACACATCAACAATATGTCATCAGATCTTAAAACATACAGAACAAAATGTATGAACAATGAATTTAAAGGAGATATTATGAATCAAAATTGACCTCGACGTTTGGAGATAGATTCGTTAGTTTTCATGTCATTGTATACTATACGCATATTCATAAAAAGATACGAAAATACCTAAATATTCATTAACATAATTCACTAAAGTGGAACACTGAACTCTCAGATATTCAAAGTAAATGGCCACAAGAATGATTTATTCATTAATATAACCTTCGAATTACATGTAAGTTCATGTGAATGTCTTCCTTTTTCAGCCTCTTCAAGTGACGGAAAAAACATAGTAGTTGGTTTGTATTACCTTTTCCGTTTCCCTTGAATTTGAAACCAAATACCGATTTCTTTTCTATCTGATTAAAGATACTTGACTGGTACATTACTCGGAGTAAAAGTTCAAAATAAGCGTCAGAGGATTCCACAAGCTGAACCTTCATAATCTCTCTCTCTCTCTCTCTCTCTCTGTCACTCTATGTCTCTCTGTCTTTTTCTCTGTCTCTCTCTTTGCTTCTGTCTGTCTGTATGTCTCTCTCTGTCTCTCTCTATCTCTCTGTCTCGGTCTGTCTGTATGTATGTCTGTCTGTCTGTCTCTCTTTTCCTGTGCTTCTTATCGGAAATATATTAATGTGTAAATAATGCGCCCTTTTGATTCATAAAGGAAAGATAACTTGTAATGAAACTCATTTCAATGAAGACTTTAACAATTATGGGTAAATCTAATCTAATCTTCTATTCAACATTGTACCATAGTCCTGATATTGTCAATTAAATGCTCAGTCACTGCCTTAACGGGATGAAACCGGATGTTATAGGATCTAGCTAATACACTAATCTAGAAAATTTGTGATGAATGAATATTGTTATGATTACAAAGTTCAACATCGATTATTCACAGGGGTGATAATATATCCACTTGTCTTTGAGGGAAATTTTGGGTCCCACAATATCGACATCAATGGGAGTTTGAGGCTTTTGACATTTCCAGTTCTAAAGACATAGCGAACTTGTTATGCCCAGTGCTTCATTTGTTCAGTTTACATTTATATCCTTGCGAAGGGAATGCAAACATTCGTTTGATCTTACAACATACGCGAAGATTTCCACTGAAGGATTTAGTCATTCCGAACAAGACTGCGCTTTACTACCATGTAGCGTATGACCGTAACTTTTTGAAAGCGGTACCACTAGCTGTTGGTACCCTCTCCTTGGGAAGAAATGTAAGTTCTGGTTGACTAAGATTGTTTATCCTTACGACTAGCATCTTTTACTAATTGAAAACTTCCACCCTTATTAACACCATAATTTCGGGTTCTCGGGGTATCTGATCTTTAGACTAATCACCTGACTTTTATCTTTGGAGACAACATTTTTGCCCCCCCACCCCCCACCCCTAACCCTGCAGCGTAAAAGTATGCTTGCATAGCAATGTCAAATATTCTTGAAAGGCTCTTCTTCACATACAAACATGTCTTAACAACTTGTCTCCTAGTAAAGAAAAGTTCGTCAGTCCATCGAACCTTTATTTTTGCACCTTATTTCAGTCAGTGCAACGTAACAAATAATTCATTGTTCTATTGGTAAACATTGCAAATATAATTCCGCTTTCTACGGATAGCTATATTTAAACTTCTTTAGGAACCTTTCCCAAGTTAGCTTATATACCGTTAAGAATGCCACTATGAGCACTTCATAATTTAATGCTTTAAGTTACTAGCGCACTGAAATTGAGCAAACACTCAAATATCTCAACTTCTGAACAGAAGCATATCGTTCAAATCTATGCAAATGGCTATATTATCTTATCGTTATTAAACCGGGTAATTTTGAGGCATCTTACTTTGCTCGATTTGGGGTCTTAGTTTTCTTTTCTCTTAGCCAGTACCACTTCAGTTTCCATTTTGTGCTTCATTTCCATATTAATGTGTTTTAACTTTCTGATTCTTCCCTAACATGCTTTCCTAATACACTTATTTTCCGTTATATTTTGCTCTTAAACTTATACTTTCCTTCTCTGTCATCTTTAGCAGCTTCGTGGGGGCCTACATTTACCTTTCCAAAAAATGCTGGATTGGCATAAAGGCTAAATACTTGTTATGCCAGAACCACGGCGATGATCAAATGCGCAGGAGACTATAGAATGTTTCTAACAAAACTGTACGGTCGACGCAAAAGAAACAAACTGGATATTTGCAATAACTAATAGCAATGTATATATTAACAAACGTGCGAAACAGAAATCATATCATCGTTTGGGAATCAAACAAGAATCTTTCTATGTGAGTCGAGGATCGACCGCTACGTCGCACTGCAAGAATAACAAGGTACCCTTATTGATTTAGCGCCACCATATCTGCGTCATTGGTACACGATTTTCTTGCGCTTCATAAACTATGTTATATGACTGGATCTGGTAAAATCGCCAAGACCCTGTTTCGCACACGTGATAATGTTGTTGACGGCGACGTAAATGTGTTGACAATATCGCATCGTCTCGCCTCGCAAACATCTCACACTATGGTTCAGTGTAACGAATCGGATAAGGTCGCATAGCTTAAAGCTATATACCACAATGAAATTTTGAGACGGAATTTATACAGTTTCTCGAGAAACTCTAAAGATTTGTTCTTAGACTCTGTTGCAAAAACGGTGCATCTGATCGCGTGTGGTGATCAAGGACAGATTCCACCAATCACCGGAGATTCCTTGATTACGAGATTACGCAGATCACTAGAAGAAATCTACGACTACTACCGGGACAATTATGGGCCGCTACGACAATTGAAAACTCCGTGATTGCACACAATACAAAACGAAGAGATGCGTAAATGTATCGCAAAAACTTCCATGAGAACGTTTCTGTCAAGAGAGGAACCAGAACGACCTGTTTGGTATTTCGCGTCGTATCACGCTTGATAATTTTAACCAATAATTATGTAGGCTTCATGGAGGAATATTTGTTGTATCCTCTACAAGGTAGTCGTCGTCAAAATATATCAATAAAGATCCCTAAGACATACCTGACATTTTGTATGCTCAGCAATATTTTTCGCGTCTCAGTTACGAAATTATGTTGTAAACGATAGCGCAGTAATGTCGTGCTAACATGTCTTGAACGTAACCGCTACAGAGGCGCTGGTGATTTAACTCGTGAGTATTTTACGGGGCGGTCCTATTGAATGATAATATATCGCAATTGTGATACGACGAACTAGTTATTTGTGAGACTTTTTGCGTAGTAAGCTCCAAATAGGATCAATAGAACTTCGAGCCCCTCATTCGAGTACAGAAATGTTACAACGGTGTTGTGTCCTAGTATGGATTCATGTAACCCGAATATGTTATGATTTGACGTGTAAGGCAGTGATCTAATATTTATTCTTCAATTGCAACACCGATCCTCAACCCGGTCATGCGTGTGATTTTATTATTTAACGCGACTATGAGATCGGAAGCATCATTACCCTCTCTCAACACTTCTCATCGACCTGCATTAAAGTTTCCTGGGCGTCCTAATGTCTGATTAATTGTTTCTCAAGTTTAAGTGTACTGTTAAATCGTAAAAGAATGACCTGATTGCGATAAACTCTGGCATGTATTTATTGTTTTGCTTTTTCCTTTATGTTCTTTCACCAACCTCGACACTGCTAATGATGTGTCTCTCTAACGTCTTTCATGCCTTGTACGCAAGATCATTATGACAGAAATTGCGATAAATGCTGTTTGCGGGTTCTTCTTAGCTCCTGTTTCACCTTGTTGCATACGCATATTCCTTTGGTGGTAAATCGACGTGGGTCAACAAAGTTGTATCTCTGGTTCCATTTCGTATTCAATATCGCACAAAGTATGATTTAATATAGGATATTCATTATGTAACAACTCAGCGAGAGATATTGTTTTAGCAGGTTTGAAGACACTGCCAAAAAATCAACATGAAGCGTTTCCGATATATTTTCGTGATATCATCATCATGACAAACCTATTAACGGCTACCTGAACGCGAACAACAACCGTGTCGTGTACAACGATGTCATGTAGGACGTGCAGAAAAATCCAGTAGCCATCACCAAACCAACAACATGATCTACGCGACACAGTGTTAGTCGTGTTCCTAAAGTGATCGAACTGCCTTGTGGCGTTCAACGACGTCGATTGCAGAAGTCACAGTCCAACATCACCGCTTGATAAAGACATCGATGAATCATTTCAGACGACCAACAGTAATTTTATCCCAGAGGGGTCTCATTTATTGACAAAGACGCAATAGCGTCTGCCGTGTGTATCTCATCCACAAAGTGTTGGCTAAGGTCTGTGCCAGTGAGAAACTTCCACTGTACATGGACATAACCTCACATACAGCAGTTCGTTGGACTTCGATACGTCCAATCTAGTTCGGTCCGTAGCCGAAGGATATGACAGATATTTCGGAATGGAGTGTTGAGTGGTCTTCAACAGATCTTGTAAACCATTCCTTCTAGCTGAATCATCTGTCTACCCTCCTGGCTTCAACTTTCCACGTCATCTGTGGACCACACTGAACCGATTTCGGATAAAACAGGGGCGTTGTGCAGTCAACCTTGTCCGACCGGGCCAGGCCGCTAATTCTTCCTATTGCTGTGGAGCTCTCCAGAGCATGTCACATATTGTTAACAATTGTTCACTGACAAAGTTCTCCGGTGGACTGCAGCCTCTGCGCCTTGCTGATGATGACTTTGTTAAATGTCTGAGCACGCACTGCAACGACAATATCAATAATCTCATCCAACTGGTAGGATTTTATACTTCCCAATCAAATTACAGAAAAGGCAAGGCCCGAGTCACATATCAGATTTCCGGCGAAATACAACATTCTCAGACACATTTCGTGCAGATACTTAAATATTATCGCAAAGATCAACGACAGCCCTCAAATGAGGAATACACAGGCAGCGCCAATTCGTGCCGCACGACTTTCAGAAATTCACTCACAAGTCGCGTAAGAAAGTGAACCACAATCACAATCCAATCGTGAATCAAGCCGATCGCAATATTGCTAGACTCCAGATGAACTTACTTCACGGTCGGAAATTTTTGTGGCTCTTGTTTATGCTGGCAACAACTCCAAGCAATCAACAAAGCAAACAAGATTTGCCGACAATTACTTGCCTAGAACTCATAGATAAATCCACGTACATGGAGGAACTCGTCGACGAAATTTACGAGGAAGATCGGAAGCTAATATCACAATGGACATAAAGGCTTTGCTTAAAATGACCTCAGAGTTGCGACCATGGTGTTGACATCCACGAGAGTTCTATCGGTATATTCAACTACGTCAATGTTTACAGTGGGTTTTTTCCGTCCTCGAATTGAATCGCTGCCTGTCTAGACTGATCGTCGACCAACACGTGACGCAGTCAGGAGAAGTTATCAGATTTTCGTCGACACTGGATGAGACGACCAAGGTTTTATTTTGCATAGCTTTTTCTCGACGAAGCACTGGGTGATCTGATCTTGATCGCGGTAATTGAATTGTTAACACATGGCAATCACACTAAAGCCATAAATGTAATGAAAGTGATGATCTTGGGAAAAAATTAACTTGTTTAACTCGTGTTGTGGATTATCAATTCCGCATCTGCGTATTACATATTGACGTTGTGTCCGTGGCGTGATCAAAATATTCACAGTGGATTAACATTTCTTCAAAAGATTAGGCGACGATGTAACCGGTTAATCCTTTTCGCCAGAAGATTTGGATTTGTTTAGACAGTACGTCGACATGTACTATAAAGCACGTTTTCCTCCGTTGAGCAAGTTTATATGCATCGCTGTAATTATGTTTGAAAAAATATGGCGTGGGAAGCTTCTGTCGTATGAGGTTTGCTGAAGACTCCATCGCGAAGCTGTAATCTATCAACGGCGTTTTAAGCACGCATGCAAAACAAATGAAACGTGTTCCCTTCCCGAGTACCTTAGTTATACTGTCAGCGGCGCAACTTCGAAAACTTAAACCCGCGATGAAAAACAAAGAATATTATCCAATAAAACATATTGTGCATATACTTGTTCGTGCATCAATGTGTGAACATAAATCAGTTACAAAATTGCCAAGATTAAAACTAATACGTCTCCGGGTAATGCTGTACTTGTGACGAAACACATATACATATTCATTAATATTTATTGCATCGGCATTTGCATACAAATTTATTCGGCACTGTCACTTTTTGTGTTTGCACACTAAATTCTCAGCCTGTTTTCTGTGTATATGCACTAAACTGCATATACTTGTTAATGTTGTTGGACGAAGACAACGTGCTGATATTAATTGTATTTAAAAGTAAACAAAATAGAACATTTCCAACTGTAGGAATGTAACTCTTCTTTTAGATTTTAAGAGGTACGTTTTAACTAAAGATTCTAACCATTTCTTTTTAGTTGCAGCTTCTGTTACTGTTATTGTCGTCGCCATTTTAGTTGTTTTGGCTTCTATTCTGATTTGCAAGAAAAGAAAACTGCTTTGCTTCAAGGAACGTCAGAAAGGGTATGTGAAATAATTGTTCTTTTCTAAAGATGATTGCTCATTTTCATTATTAAAGACAATTTAGCTATTAAAGGTACACACACTTGTGATTGGAATGGTCAAAATGTACCATGAAAATCCTAAACCTTGTTTCCTTGCGGTTTAAAACCGACCCACGTTTACACCTATATGGTGTTTAGGGTTATTTAAATGGTAGATTTCATTGATAATATTATTCGCAGCGTCTCGATTATACAGCCTAGTTCAGCAAATATTATCAATACAGGCAGATATACAATATCGAGAATGCAATATGTAAGAACGTTATGGTGTTAAAAATTCTTCGTAGCACATGAGGTTGTTTTGCACATCGATGCTCATTGTACGCAAGGTAAAACGGCACACATTTGTGAACAACGTTAGACATAGGAGAAAGAGAATAGAACCAGCAGCTACGAAGAGTCATGTCAAAGTAGAAAAATGTCCACTGCTGTTTCAGATGTTTGCTTTTGAAACATATTTATAGTAATGTCTACATTTTACGATTATAATATCTTTCTATATGGATGTGTTCAATATGTAAAAGAAAATATATTAGTGAATAAAAAAGAAGACTAAATGATTAGCAGTTCTGCATTTTTGATCATTAAAACAGGAAAGAGTTTTGTCAGATTTATCACACTCGTCTCAAACATGAATATATTTCATTTCAAAACCATTTTTCTATTACAGAGATTGTGTCTGGTCCGTACTGAATTTGCGGCAGTATGGGGACTTAAGAACACAATTAATCATTATGTCCTCCGTAGAATGATATATAATATAAGTATCTGTTTCAATTCCCTTGTCTATTACTATGTAAAATTAAAGTATGACACTGGTACCATTCACTGTTGTATAAATGTATACAATGCATAACAAAATCTAACAAATATGATATATTTTGTAGTGTGATATTTATGTTTCACACTGCACAGTGGTTATCATTTATTTATCGGCCTTGTCAGAATATCAGGATAATACGTCTTGATGTCAAATTTCTATGTGCCATTCATTGTTACCCTCGGTCTTAATTTCTTGCTGATAGGGCTATTGTATTAGTATAGGAAATGCAATTGTTTGTTTAAAAAACCTATCTAAATATATACAATGAAATAAAGAAAAATAGTCATATCTGCCTTTAGACAGGAAGACGATTAAATATCAAGGATGGCTCAATTAATGCAACATATAGATAATCTTAGAACAAGAATCCTTTAGATATGACTGTCAGAATCCAATCAATGAATTATTAGACATACATTTCAGAACTAGTGATAAATTTATGCCCTTTGTACACTTATTGTAAAGAGGTTTGAAAGATGTTTGATATGGTTCAAATAAAAGACCATAGTGAAAGAAATATTTTAAAGTGCAGACTATTTTTGGATTCACATTGAAATAAATTTTGTTAGGCAATTGTCATTATAATAAAAATTAAATGTATCTGTACCATGACCCCGAATGTCCACTGTATTGCTCACATACCAATCACATATTGCAATATATTATTCAGACAATGGAATAATTGCTAACCAGATAATCTACATATAGCATTCATAAACAAGCGAGTAGATTTTAGTGAGGAAAGGTCATGTTAGTCACGTGGATACAAAGAAGCATACATATATTGTTGACATAAAAGACATGAAGTTGATAGCACCGGATATAAATACGTTTTGTTTGTGGTACATATTTTGCTTCCAAATATGAATGGTCTACTAAAGGAAAATATTAAAGAGGAGTCGATACCAATAAAACATTTAGAAAAATCTAATACGGTAAAACTGTAATAGATATAGTTCCATGAAGTGAAATATTTTGCAACAGCAAGGATAGAAAATTTTGGAAAATGAAAATATTGAATCATTTTCTAATTACTCTAATATTATGTATGTGTAATAGAAAGGTGTAATAGATCACTAAAACTAGTATGAGGAAATTATTGTGCAAATAAAACGGGAACATACATATATGGTCCAACCTCATAGATGTACATAATAATACTTACCGCAGGTCAATTGATATGGCTCTAATTGAGGCACGCAATGAAGAAGATAGTACAGTGGTCTGATAAGTGATAACTATGGATATAAGTTATGGATCAAACAAGTAGGATTTAAAATTAAAACATCTTTGCCAGTGGCTATTTGTCTAATTGTAACTAAGATATTGCCAATTGTCAGTGTATAAATAGGAATCCAAAAGTATGTGAAGATTGAAGGAATTTTTGACGAGTAAGTCATTCTCCATACAACAAAGAATACAAACAATATGGAATAAGCAGATAAAAGAGCGTTCTATAAAAGTATTGCATTTATATATAGCCTAGGACCAGATCAAAACGGATTTAAATTTTCCACCAATCCAAACGCTTGTTAAAAATTCAAACAGCGTGGAGTCTCTCTACCAACCAGATGAGAATGTACTTTCAATATATAAGTTCCCAGCATTCCTACGTTTATCATTGTAAAATATATAAAGTACAAACCCTATGGCTGAACAAAATTGAAGATAAGGTGCTGGGGTGCAGCTGATACGGACACGTCGAATGCACTGAACGACGGTACTGTGACTAATACTACTACTGCAGCGGTGACCATTATTCTACTCCAGTAGAGGATGACATTGCTCTGATTGATTTCTTGTCGTCTAAGAAAGAATATTTGCCTGCAATGGTAATGCTACTTTCACCTCCTTCGCCATTATTATCTTTGGCGGATAATTTCAGCAAGAAACAGAAGGAAGAATTGGAGAGTGTATTGCAATTGCAAAAGCAACAACAAAGCCTTTGTTTAGCAACAACAAGAGCACAAAGTAAAACGGAAAGAAGAGAAGGTGAAAACTTTGAATTTAGAATGGCTAAAGGAAATGAGTGAAAACGAAAGTGTTACTTTGTCACAAGATATTGTTAAAGAGTTAAAGAATCTGAGACGAATGTATCAGACGTCTTTAGGTCAACCGAAGAGAAAGAGACCTTGAAGTGCCTACACTTATAGAACTTCAGTCACTACATCCGCTCCCACAGACATTGACATCAAAGCAGCAGTTACAAGGAATACAAAAGCAAAGAAAGCAAGACAGCATGATGAGTAAGGCATGGCGTTGAGAAAGGATTATGAGAGTCACACCTGATGATGTCATGCCCATACGTTTTTGTTAGATAAAAAGAATCTCTTAGGAAATATATCACGTGTTTGTGCGAGTATTTTAATTATTTATCCATACGAAAGCAAAACTAAACATCAAGACCAATGAAATGAAATGAAAATTGTATAGCATGTCTCAAAATCCTTTTTTTCTTGTTTCTTACTTTCTTTCTGTCTTTCCGTCAATCACACTATTTTAAATTTGTTAACTGACATGGGTAATTTTTCTTCAGTTTCTTCTTGATGCCTCACTTCCTGCTTTTCTTGACGGGACTCGTTTAAAACTCCACATAAATCAGGACAGTTAGAAGTCTCCTGTCTGGCCTGAGCATGGTATACCGGCAGACGTAGCACCCTCCAAGATTTATTGGCAAAATTCAAGATGTTCAACAATCTAATAAAAAGATTAACGCACCGATGTAGAAGGTATTCTTCATATGTCGCACGTTCGACTTATCCCTGGCTGTGGACGATGTTAAATGTTATTGAACGACGAACTTTGCGTTAGTAAAACAAGCATCAAACAGATCAGAAATAGTCACTACTAGGTGTGTTTAAACCGTGCCATCGTCTTGGGTCGGTCCCAAGCTGAAACAATGATAATGCAGAATGGACAAGAGCATGGGAGAGTATTCGAAAATCGGACTGAATGCAACTACGAAGTGAAGCAGAACTCCATTTGAAATAAGCAGGCATTTTCAAAAACGAGGTGTGTGGCATTCCTGAAATGCAAATATTTCAAGACGTTTGGACTCCTCGTTATACTTTGAAAACATTTCGATGTTATTAACATCATCACATGATTTCGTGGACACATGCATTATTGTGAGAAATTTGATCAAGGATTTATCACTCAAGACCAACAAGCGTATTGCACCGACATATCTTGTGAGTGGTTAGAGTTCAATAGTGCATTCTTTTAAAAGAATGAATGCATTGTTCGTAATGCAAGTGAGCACTTGTCAGTCCATCCTGTCAACAACAACGACGCATAAAACAAAGATACCTCTCGAAAAGAACTTGCGAATAAATGAGACTGTGCTTCATTTGTACAAATCTTAGTCGAACCAATTACTTAGAGCCACACATTTTTCCAGGACAAAGCGCCATCGCTGTGAACAAATTTGTTAACTTTGAGCATTAGTGTTACATCCTAAAATAAGATAATGAACTCGAGGAAGACTTAAGAAAACACCCTCACAAGAACAAAAAGACAAGCAGTTTGTATCTCTTTTGACTTTGAATGTACATATGATACTGATATTAACATTTAAAAGATTGCTTAGGTCATCGTAATCGTGAAAGATGCATAGAGGAACCTGTAGTTTTTCAATGTATCAATTGAAGTAAGATTCCAGGAGAAATAAACATATTTCGAGGCTCTAGTACTTTTTTGATTTTTCCGAATAGAGCGAAGATGACATTTAGCGTCATGGGGACTACCATTGATATGGTACAGTCATGCCATACAATTTCTAGGAATACAATGGACAGTCCCTTTCGAAATATAATTCAGAACAAGTTACAGAATGTCTAACAACCAACATGAAAGAAGCAAACATTATTCACATCAAACTGGCAATGTACAGAGGATGTTTTAAGCATAATTAAAATACTTAAGCTAGTTAAAACGTTTAGCTCCCGCGTTCGCTCGACGTTTAATGTTACGTGCTTACAAAATCAGGATAAGCATTCAAAGCTTGTTACAAATGTCACTATAAAACTCGTTTGACTTTGAAGCAGAAATGGTTCTGCTTTTAACAATATTTATAACTCATGGCGGAATCGATCCTTTAAAAGTAGCTTCAACCGGTGAAAACTTGTGTGACTTAATCCATCGAACAAGCATGTATGCCTGAGAAGAAACCAGCCATAATAGCCCCTCAGTCCTATCTCTCCGTCTGCCGCCTATACCCCGTCAAAACTTTGGCTTTCCTCCAGTACTTGCAAGAAAGTGAAAACAACAGGGTACAGCTCGTTATAAACTGTGAAGAAACAAAATTGGAAGTCTTTCTGTTGATGGCTGGAATATAGTGAATCTTCAGACAATGTACTAATGACAGGAATGTATTTTTGTCATTGATGCCCCACGTGTTTCCTTCAACTAAACTTGAAATGTCCATTATCTGAATATTAGAATGACAAGTTGTATACGCAAACATGGCGACGATGTCTGAAGTTAGAAAGTCAAGGGTATGTGATTGACACGTGACACACGACTACGATTGAAGTTTCAAAATCAATCATGAAATTAGATGCAATTCCAAAGCATATGACGTGGTAAATCTTGAAGCTTTGGTTCCATAGGCAGGTTAAATAGGAGGACGAACCAATGCAACATGAGTTTTGTAGAACGTGATCGAATCTGAAAAAGAACGGATCAAATACATTATTATGTGTTTATTGTACACATCGGTGTGAAATCATGTTCGATTTCCTACCAGTCACCATGAAATATTGACAGATCGACATGGATCCTATGGTTTACTTTAACAACATGTCATTTACTTCAAAGCATCAATCGCCAACTCCATTTAAGAAAAGGTTTTCTTGAACAACAGGATGTCATAAATTGCTGATCCATAAATAGATACGCAAACAAACACAAACGCACATATCATTTTTAGGATTGTAATTATTGCATTGGAGCCTATTGTTGAAGCTAAAACAATAAAAGGAAAACTGACCTGATGTATCCTGCGATCGCTGGTACAGCTCAACAATGAGGACATGCTTTCTTCTATCACACACCAAGGACAAAGCTGGTGAATACGTTGTTACCCCTTCAGAACTGACAAACATTTTCAAAATAAAGAAGAAAGGAAGAATATCAACGGTCAGAGAATTGGACATGTTTCATTACTAAATGAATAATAAAAGGAACAAGTGATTCATCCAGATTTTCTTGTAATGTTACAGGTCAGAACGAATGTGATATGTCTATTATGCCACCATTGATTGTGATGATTTAATAATCTCAATGGTTAGAACTTCATCCTGTGTCAGTTTCGGTTACCTCCGCCGAAAATCTATTGACATACAGAAAAGAAGACAATAACACATACATGTGTACCTTCGTGGTAGAGAAACCTGACACATTGGACATCTTCAACGTAACAGAGAGTTTACAGAACCTGGACGTGTTAATGCAGGACAAGTATTTTTAAACTGAATGGACACTCGCATGAGACCTTTGTTAGATGATAAATGCCAACAGGTACAAAACTATCGTTGAAGAAGCTAGAGTTGACCTGCGCTTCGTGGAAGTCTTACCTAAAGTGGGAAACGATATATGTCACGCTCTTGGCAGAATGACAGTCACGTATGTTATACGCCGAGTCAAAGTAAAAAATAAAATTTACTTATGAACTCCGATCCAAGATCGAAGATCGCGTTTCTCAAGGACAGTTAACAAAACGTTTGTCCCCTGGTATCGTCAGGAAAGATACCGTCACAGGAGCCATTGATCAAATCAGATCATTTTCCATTACTTCAACTATTCTAAGAAAGATGTCACTCAAATTATTGATACTTTGTATGCCAGACCTTTTAGCCTTTACTTCGCCGGGAAAATCACTTGAGATCTTACCTGACCCTTCTTGAAGCCACCGAACAATTTAGTACAACAGCAGCAGTGCAATTCGTACAACGATCTCGCAGGAGCATGTGTTTGTGGGGACATAATTTTACTCACGGCCAAAGGACATTCCACACAGAATAATGTGGTGGACATCGTGTGGAACTTCATTTTCCAGTACCTCTAGCAAACATAGTGAACATGATCTTATATGCTAAATTTTGCACTATTCTAAAAATCAACAATTTTAGAATGTGACCATTAAAAAATATGGAACGCAAATACGTTTTGCATGCAGACAATAAGAATGTTTTATTTCATCCAGCAACCACCACAATGTTACTAACTCGTATGTGAAGAAGAAGACAAAAATACATGAGAGACAATTGTTATGGATGTCACCTCAATCATCCTAGTCAGGATTAACAGAAAGATGTTTGATGATGCGTTCAGAAGAAAAATGATAGACTGAATGGAAAAGACTTGGACTCTTATCTCAGAGGAGGCAATTTTGAGACAGTTGTATAAAGACTTGCATGACCATTCCTTACCTTCAGTAAGTTCGTTGGATACCAAACTCATCCAAGCTTCCTTGAAACAGAGCACGAAAATTACGTCAAATTTGACTCCACAACACTGTTAACCCTGTAACTATATTTATGTGTTAAACTGTGTCCCATTAGATTGTATAAGACTGTATTTCTGTTTTGAGTTAGGCATGATTGACAAATATTATGCTGTTGTGTTTTCGATGTATTATAAATAACTTGTATTGACAAGTTATTTGAAATTCTCTCTATCGATCGTGATCGTGTTTTCTTTCAAGTCCTCGTTCCGAATTTTAGGAATTTGTTCTTTTACGTCCGTTCGTCAGGGCAATGAACCAGTGCATTCACCAGTCTTTCCACATATTGTTGATTTGTCAACTACACACAATTACTCCAGAGAATGCCACATTTAGTGCAGCCCTGGAGCACATGCATCTGGTCAAACAGCACCTGAATCAGAAGAACACTGATATTGTGATAAAGAAGACAGTGTTGTGAGAAAGAAGCAACAGTAGAGGCAGCAACAATACCAACAATATCAGCAAGAACAACATTATGAGGGAGTAGATGGTGTAAGTGCAGAATATAGACAAAATACGTCTTAAACTTTAGAAGGAGCCGACCCTTTGATGTGATGATGCCAATGGCGAGACGTAGCTGTCCTGCTTGAAGCCAACAACGAGTCACACTCATCAAAACAAAACGCCATTTTCAGGGCCAGCTACATCTCTTGAACAGAATGTGGAGTCATTTTAGATTCTGCTTTTCTTTCCTATTTCGTGTAGGTGTGCATTGATCTTTGTCTTTTTGTCCTAATAATGTTAAAACTTATAATCTATTCGCTAAACGTTTGCGTTTGTTGGTTATAAAGTATTTGTGGGTGTACTCAGTGCATGTATAAACACGTATGTTCCTTTGAGTAACTATGTAAGAACATCAAAACAACGTTTTCATTTAGTGCTGCGCGATATCTGTTTCATACGTATTCTTTGTGAGGGATGCTTTCCTTTATGTACGTGTTTCAAGCAGCTAAAGCGGTTTGTTCGCCATTCATGCTATCCATGCTTGGTCTCCTGTACAAGAAAATGACAGCAAATTTTAAGGTGGGAAAGTGCATGGAAAAATTATATTTCATGGAGAGATAGGTAATTCACTCTCATCTCAATGCCAAATGCACAAAGACCAAGAAAAATCCCGAAGATTGAGTCCTCCAGATTTGATGGTGAAAGCGGACTACTGGGGGGGGGGGGGCGTAGGTCCACTGTTTAGACCTGTGTTCTTCAGCAAGACATCTTCAAAAATAACGAACAATTTGAGAACAAGATTGTACAGCCGAAGATAAGAGGCACGGGAGGCGCGATCACTGTTGGTAGCAGAAACCCAACGAGCGTTTTCAGGACCACACATGTCTCTAAAAATAAGAGATATTAATCAGTTCTAAAAACTTTTTGTATGTTTATGCATGTGCTTGTATATGACTAATCTATTTAAACTAAATGTTAAAACATATTATGTTGTGTTTTATGTATTAGATGCTATAGTGGTGTGTCTACGAATAGTTCATACCCTTACTTAAGGTAGTATTTTAGCTTGTAGGTGTGTGTGCATGTGTGTGAGAGAGAGACTGTGCGTGAGTGTGTGTCGACGTCCACCCCTTATCTGACATTCTGTCGCATCCTTGGATGAAATGTATGCATGTAAGTTTGGCATGTATGTAAAAACACTCTAACCCTGTTTGTTGGATGGTATTGGTGTGTGTATGGATAAAAATTATAATATATATTATACGCTTGGTGCATCCACACCATCTGAAATTCCTTTTATGTCCCAAAGTGACGCATATGTTAATTTTTCATTTGCCTCAGAATACTTCTTAATGTAATATACATTCCTCTTATTCACCAGAGTGCCCCATATAACTACTACCCTGCTAATCAAATATGTAAGAGTCAAACATGATCTTGTCTTTTAAGTTTAGTATTTGTGCTGTGGATGCAATTTGTTTCTTCCCTCTCGACCAGGTTTATTTTAGCTCCAAACGAATAATAACTCTTTTGCGTTTGCCCTGTGATCAATTTGCACGCTGAACATAAATATACTCTAACATGAGCACTTTCTAATATCTAATTATAAAATAAAAATATTGATCTGGTACACAATTTAGGTTCGGCAAACACTTTCTGCAAGTGAACTTCCAATGCAGACCCACTGAAATCGTGCAACATTCCTACTAGCAGGCACGAACTTATGAAACTATATAGTTTACTATTGAGATTACATACATGTGATTATGAATTAGTGCTATTCACATAGCACACATGAAATTACGAAATTATGATATTGTGCTATTCATGTAAGAGACAATACATTATAAGCTATAAACTGTGCCACTGATATTACGGACAAGGATATGCACTGTAAGTTTGTCATGTCTGTCTAAAGACTCTAACCATGTTCGTTGGATGGTATTGGTGTATGTATGGATAAGATATATATTGCATGCCTTTTCATGTGTCGACAAGCCCCGTCCGATAACCTCTTCTGCGCAGACACATTTCGATGCATGTCATCGATACGTTAAACCCTCAGATCGCATAGCACTAAGTCATGCCAGATTCAGAACAACGTCGTTAACAATATTAATATACCTGGATAATATCTGAACCGTGTGAAATTTTTCGCTTTTTTGGAATAGATACTACCATACATATTATATGTGAACAGATACAAATAATATTATTTTTTTCCTCCTTTTGTACAAGTTAAATGTCGCTTAAAGTTCCTCATGACATATTTCATTATCATATTTTGACTTTAACACATTTTATCAGTATTGTTCTACTTGCTAACAACAGAAATATCGTGTTTTTAACATTATTATAAATGCATTATTGAAAGTAGTAGCCAGGAAACCCACTAAAATGTCTTAAACATAAATTATATTGCAAATCATGGTATTCTCCCTGCAAAGATATGCCATCATCTGCAAAACCCATACTATATGATAACAGTTAATATACCTAGTTAAAAAGTTGAATGCTGTCTTGACTTTTTTCCTGATACTTCTGGAAACTCTAATATTCAATCCTCTTCGCCAAATCTTTTTCTTAATTACCTTGGTCTGAAACAGACGTTGCTGCCTGTTTGCGGTATATTCTACATGTATTATACAACAGTAGTTCTCTTGCTAATTTCTCCCCTGTTGCAAGGTATAAAATTGACAACTTAAACATACAATTGGCATAATTGTGTCCTGCAATATTTGTGAAACAAAATATATTTTTTCGTCATACCATAGGTGAATGTTAACATTTCCTCGTCATTAGCTTTTGATATAAAGAAATGAGCTGTGGAAGTCCATGATTACTTGTTTGTTTATATTCGCAACTACTAGCATCTGTAATAGTAAGATTGTTAATTGTTGATATTAATTATCGATTAATAGTATTGCATGGACGACTGCTCACCAACATATTCTTATCTTGCAATCTCATTATTAGTGTACTTTTGTTTGGGCTTAATTATTTTTAAGATTATGAAGGCGCTAATTATACATTTAGTCAGAATTCTCTAGGGATACATTTTTTATCTTTTAAATGTATTTCTACGATATAAAGACACATATACATTTTTATTCGCAAAGCCACGAGTTAACATACATGGCTTCGTCAACAACAAGATGATACATGTCTGTTTTAGTAGAGAAAAAGACATTTTTTCTTTTATCATGCATCAATAAAGCTACTTAACCTAAAGGTGGAAGATATCAAACTCTTTTCAACCCTCTTGTGAGTTCACCTTAACCCGAATTGTATTACGAGGCTAATACAAATATAGCGGCGACGTAAGAACACGTTGTCTATTTAGACTACCATAATCTGTTACAATAACTTAAATTGTTCACATAATGCAACATGTTGTATTGCATTCAAACACCAAAAGCAAGTCGAATAGAGCCACTCATTAATGCCATTGACATTGTTGACAAGGCAGCTAGGAATGGAGTTCGTATAACTTGAAAGAAAAGGAAAGGTGATTATTCAAGTATCGCTTTCAATAGAAATGACACAAGGTCTCCTTGATGACAGTAGGAACATATACTTGGATGTCTTATAGCAAACAGTTGTGAATTCTGTTACTCTCAAGTATTAATATAAAGGCATATAATCTAACGTAAACATTAAGAGGAAATACTTGAAAAAATCTATTTCAGTTAACGTTTTCTTTGTATTATTTTACTATTTAAAATATAGATAAATATTTATTCCTGTGCTTATTTTTCCCCTTTCTACCTTCTCAAGGTTTGTTTTCAGAGTGAAACATAAATATTCACCAATAGGAAATATTAATTTAATATGACATTTGTATCTGAAACATTCAGTGTACATGGATTAGACTGACACCAATATAGCAATACTATTGTGTTTCCTTGGCTGGTGCATTCTCTCTTCCATTGAATCATTGCTGAAATGGGTTGAATGACCAAAGGAGTGTGTTATTGATAGCTGTTTTGTAAGAGTTTAGTATTAATGCTTGCCTAATATGCCATGAAATGAGACACGCGACGTTATTTGCATATAAACTATGTTTATATGTTCAAATTATCCAACAATATGTCGCTTCATTTATCTTTCGGTCTTTATTACATTTAACTATGCCATTAAGAATCTCGGAGAATTTTGAAGCTCTGTTCTAAAGAAAGATTAATACTAAAACATCTTCCGTAAAAACGGACATTGTCTTTTTCTTCAAAAAGAACTTGTTAAATGAAAATTTGTAAATATGGCAGATATGTTATGAAGTTTTTGTGCATTTGATGTTTAATAAAAGATAATTGGTACTAATATAAGTTCTCTTAATGCATTTATAATTTAATATGTTTCATTGCAATAGTCAATGTTTACTATGTTCATTTCAGTGTCGAAATGGACGACAGTAACAGCGATGCACCTCCAGAGATTACAGAATTAATATCTACAAGTGTTCCACCGGGATCGACAATGGCTACTTTTCAAACTCAATATCAAAATGACATACCAGAAACGGCAAGAGAAAGGGAGATTCAAAGTGGTCAAAGTTGTCAAACAGTAACGAACTCACAAATTTCTTCCACTAACACGAGCGATAACAATGAAAACCGCGTTCGATCAGATATGAAACGTCGGGAGAAACACAAGAAGAAAAGAAAAATGAAAAGGTTAAAGAATAACAAGCATAGGGCAATTGTTGACAAAGAATATGAAAAAAATGAAACGAATGGCAAAACAAATGTTGAAAGTTTAGAAATGCTTACTAATGACAATCATAGTGCCGTTAATGGGATGACAGGACATTCAAATGGTGAAAGCGAGGACAATGGAAAAAAGATGAACAACAATAACAAGGAACCTACGAGAGAAGGTAGTTACTCAGACGACACAATGAATAACGCTTCAGCTGAACCCGGTTCAGATTTTGTTTCTGTGCATCATTCCAAACGCACTATTGTTTCAGCCTCTCTAGACAAAGTTCAAGTTACCGGGAAACAGCCCGATCAGCCGAATGACAAAGTAAATGATCTTAGAAGGAAGAAGACCGAACAGTATGAAACACCGAGAAAAACACATATAGAAACATTAACTAAGGAATATGATGGATTATTTGTTGCCCCTGCTGAAACTCCAGTTATCGAGGAACATGCAGACTTACATATTCAAAGTCTGCGGAGGAAACATAAGGAAAAAAGACGGAAAGACAAGGAAAGGGTTAATGAAAATGGAACCGAACAAGAGGATCAAAATTTAAAGGAGGTGTATAAGGAACCGAATGACCTTAAAACTGATACCCGAAAAAACAAACACAAGAAACGTAAAGAATCACGAGAGAGATCGAAAGAAAAAGTTCTTAACGGATATGATGAAATAGTTGATGCCCCACGTGCCACACCAGTTCTTGAAGAACAGGCTGACTTACACAAAGAACGTTCCAACAAGAAATATAAGAAAAGAAAGAGAAAGAAAGATAAGAAGAGAGGTGATGAAGATGTAGCTGAACAAAAAGGTCTAGATTTAGAAGATAAAAACGACGATGCTGCATGACATTCATTTTAATATAAAGATTCGATCGTAAAGTAGCCTGGCACAAGTGTAAATCTGTCCTGAACATATCAAACCTAACAGCACCTTATTAAACATATATACCTTACTACTGATAGCATTCCTCGTCTATTATACGGTGTTTGATATTTTATTATGAAAGATATATGATCATGACATGCAAATGGGTTGCTTTCGTTCGCCATATAAAGGATGTTAGTCATAAGCATTTGTCTAAACTGTCTGCCTTCTTGGAGACATCGGTTGATAAGAATACGTTGTCTGCTGTGATCATTTGTATTATTTCAAAATGTGATAACTTTGACCAAACTTAACTGGTATTAAAGGACTTCCATTTTCTTAATACTAATAAGTGATACTCTATTACTTGTAGATTTGCGATTATCTGATAGGTTTACATAAAAGGACATTTGTCATGCTTCTAACTGACAGGAATATTTATATTATAAGCACTCATAAATGATTTTGGATGCTTGGTTACAAAGGTTATATATGGTTTACTTTAATCTGAGGTGACTTTGCGAAATGAAATGATGTTGATAACAATTCGCTGAGGATTTTGCTGTTGTAAATGATTTTTTCTTTGAAAACAAAATCCATCTTTTATAAACACAGTTGTTGTTCCTTGCTTTTCTGTTTTAGATGTTCCAGACCAAGAAGCAGTATTATTAAATTGGAATTTTTTAAAGTCTAATAACGTTTTCTTTAAAGGAATATGTCAAATACAATCCCACGGAATATTCCGTTTGTTATGCAATAAACATTAATATTGAAGTCTAGTGTGGTAGCCTAGAAAAGTGGCACGGACCATGGCGCTGAAGATGAACACCAAAATCTTCGCAACACTGTAACAGTCACAATACCCAAAACCAAGTATTAATATTATATTAGCAGAGGCTTGAGCCAATTGATGGTTCAAGATAGAACATTGAAAACTTTTCAGTCTGAAGATTTATTACAATTTAAGATCTTGATTCAGTGTAAATAACTGGTTAGCGAGATTTCAATCACGGCACCGTTACCTAAGTCTTTTGTTCGACACACATAAGTAGAGTTTCTTAAAGGTTTCCTCCAAAATGTTAATTGTATAATGTAATATTGCAGTTTAGGAACAAATTCTCTATTTGCAATACTTAGCGATGCTTATATAAGAAAAGTTTATGTTTCAAGGAAACCACAAGGAACTGAGCATACTCTCTTTGCCACCTGAAATATAATTTTTCCTATACTTTCATAAATTGAAGTATATGTGTGAATTAATAAAAATTGATTTACTATTAGCTTTTGTGGGAGTTTGTGCGATTGGAATTCCAGTTGAAAATGTTTCAGGAAGTGTTCAGTAAATTTGCATTAGACACCTTGAATTTATACAAAGGCTGGACTTAATTTTATGTGGAAGAAAGTATATATTGGCTGTGATTTTCGTGGAAATATTTATAACAATAATCCTTATCGACTCTAAAGTTTGTACGTAATCGGCAATTTGTTCTGGGTATAAATAATATGGCTAAGTGAACTAACTATCGGCAACGTGACTGACAACTCACAAAAATTCCGGGGAAGCAAACGAATATGTAAAATACGTAGCCATGGATGAATATGATTCTGTAAAACATCAGATCACAGAGTTACAGCAAAGTGGATTTATTCTTTTGAAGTGAAGATGGGTAAGAGGCTTTTAAAGATCTGTAACAAAAACATGTTTTTAAACTAAGACTTCGGAGATTATATAGGTTCTGCTTCAATATAGGTATATGATATCTAGATGATAATGTCTTGAGTAGTCGTAAGTTTTATATAATTTTGAATTTATTTGTGTTTTTTTTATTGTGTCAAGCAAAGACATTCAGACTGCTTAAATATTTTTGGCAAATTATTTGTATTAATGCTTTTTATGAGACACCCTGGCACAGAAATAAAGATACATCTGCTGTATTGTTTGTTTGTATGCAATACATGGGTGATTAAAAGACTATCTTTTGGAAATTAAAATGGGAAATGGTTCGATTTGACCATTTATGGGAGATGAATATTGTGATGGGCGACTATGATTATCTAAAGGCACTGACATCACTACGCCACTATAGAAGACTACGGAAATTTAACATTAGCGTTGAGACGGTCCTGCGGCATTCAGCTTGGATAGGACGGTTTGGGTCCCTATGCAAATTTACCAATGACAGGAACCTGTAACACCCTTAAGGAAATGTAATATTACGTGATGGAACAATAACGGGCCGTACTGAAAGTTTACATTACATATGACACTACTGTGCTTTGGCTAACTAGCATAATGGATCCGTGCTGGGTTTTCTGGAAATGAACCTGCCGGGGCCACTGTAGCACTCTATCAAATCATACAATTGGGGCCGATATAGCCATCTATGTAAGTTAATAGTATAGTACAGCCATCCGTGGTAAGTTTTATAAGGCTGTACGTATAGTATGGAGCGACGGACCAAGATACACTAAGGGACTTAAGATTACAGTCCAATACCCACACATATAAACAAAATGATGACTAAAGACAAGGGATTGATAAGGTTGACTAAGATATCTTCCTAAAGACAAAGTCCATGCATGCAAACAAATATTTGAAAAAACATAGTCAATATGAAACGGTTAATAATCCCCACAGTCATACTGACCAATATAAAGTCTGACTAACACATGCCATTTTTTATCAGCACCCATACGCATACATACAAACGCATTGGAGATCAAAGAATGAGGTAGAGACATAAGGACTAACACATATTCTTAAGACTCGCATATATTCCCAAAGACAACAATCGCAAGCGTACTGACAAAGGGTTCAAGGAAAAGACAGTCAAAGTTTGGTTGCTACTACACAAAATTACATCACAATTATCATTCAAAACTCAAACTTAAGGCAAACGGGCAAGGTTATGGGTGATACGCAATGACTTGTAAACATATAACTTCCTTCACTCCAACATCCACTGTTGTAAACAGAATGGACGAGGGAAGGTATGAGTTCGGTAATGTTCCCTGACAGAAATAACTACAACCCAATGTCCACGTTTACTATCCAGCAACAACCCTTATAAACAAAATGTGCATGAGAAATGAGATTTACGCGATGTCCACCAGCACAGATAACTATATTCCAGCACCGTCTCTTGCTAGCAAAGCGGGAAAGTAGGGGATTGTGGTGGTCACTAAAGACAAATATATATCCTTACAAGGAATGCGGACGAGTGTGATAGGTTCTAGGTGACGATCAATAACACAAATAAAGACAAATTAACACTCAGTTTTACAATACAACATATACTCTTACAACCAAAACAGGCTAGGACAACAATAATTACGTTGCTCTCACAAACATACCAATTCGCCATGAAAGAGCCAACAACCTATACGGGTACTATGGGAATGTATATCATAAAATCATCAATACAGTTAAATACCAATATGCTTACAAAAAACGAATAACATGAAATTATCAAATGATGAGACAAGGGTAGGAAGTGTTGCTTTTATATTACCATAGACGCATATCTAAAACACAAAAATTTTAATCAATACATGTTATAAACATTCGGAACTTGGTTAGTATCCACTATTCATAACGCTGAATGGCGTGTGCCGTGACGACATATAAAATTGCATTCCTACAATCAACACTTTATCCCAGTGTTTTGTGTCCAGCAATCAGTACGCGGGATGGCCAATACCCACGGCGGAAATAAAACTGCAAGGTATTTACTGACGTGGACCTGAAGTCATTCCTATGATCACCAACGACAGTACCGTCACTGCTTCTACTATTCACCAAGATTGTTTAAGTTTGCCTTTCTTTGATTTTCGTCAACACAAGGAACTTTCATGTCACCTGCAAAATACGATAAATTTAAGAAGAAGACGAAGAGTTTGTGGGTGTCTTACATGATAGCCTCGCCAAAGTTAAAATAATGAGAGGATTCTATAAGAAGAGAAATACGCCTCCAAAACAATCCAGACCATCAGCAAGGAAAATTAGTTGAACAGTAGCGAAGATGATGATGAGAAGGTTATTCAAATTAAATGAGGAAGAGATCATGGGATTTACAGGTGTAGATGGAAAATATATGTTCTTTGAACCATTCACAGTCATTTTAATGGCAACAAGGTTGACAAATCAAAGTAGAGACAAAAAACAGTGCATGTGTACACAGTACATTTGTGTGGGTTCGTGTTTGCGGGAATATAAACATAAACATATATTTGTTTACGAGTGCCTTGTAAGGGAAAATGAAACAATATAATATATCTCAGTAACGTTCTGAAGACATAAAATTGATAAACAAGGTAGCCATATATCAGGGAATGAAAACAAACAACCGGGTTCAAAACTAAGATCACACTTAATGGCACAGGTGATTTCAATCTCCATGCAAAAGGAGACAAGTATAGACTTTTGAAAGAAAAGGGAGGCATTAATTTCATTTTATTTTTCAGGCGCATTTTTGTTGATTTTAAAGATTTTTAAAATTTAGTCTTACTATGATAAATAGAAACCAGGAATTTTCATCGGTCTGCAACATAAATTCTTGGAGATATTTTGAAATAATAGAGAACAGAACTGAATACTTATTTTACATTGTATTGTGAAGAAAGATTATTCAGGATAAACATACAATTGCTAGTTTGAATATATCGTCCAAAATAAACTCGAAGAAAGATTTTGAGACTTTAGGGTGAAACGATAACCTTCAACATTACTAAACAATGACAAAAAGCCAAATAAACATCAGCATTAAAAAGAGTTATCAATACGACAAAACGAATTGTTTGGCTGTACAAGTAGTCAGAAATCGTTTATACATATTGCACGAGAGATCATTAGAGGAATTTATATTTAAGCAAAGTTGTCAAATTATGTTAAGGGCGAATGCGAAAGATACCAACCCACTGCCAACAAACACAAGAAAACAATAACAACTTAAGATGAATAATAAATCAGACACAAAAGAAGCGTTTGATGTTTCAGTGACTTGGTTTGTACATATTCCGTGAGAGATCATTGGGGGAGTTTATATTTAACCATACTGTCAGATTATGTTAAGAGCGAATGCAAAAAATACCAACCGACCCCCGCCAAAAACAAGAAAACACAAAAGACGAATAAAATCAGACACAAAAGAAGTGGTAGATATTTCAGTGACCAAGTCCAAGTCTTGATCGGCAGGTTTACGTTAGTATACAGATAAGTATCTTGAACCCACGGGATTATTGCTGCTAATGGAGATAAGGTTAAATGCTTTAGCCATTGTCTCTTCTATAACTTTATTCTCGAAGATGTTATTTATGGTTGGCGACATGGTCAGAGGAAAGACAAAGGATAATAAGAAGAAGACAATAATCATGAAGAAGAAAACTAAGAATAGAAAATGAACTAAAGATGTGATGAAGCTTCTGATGGAAATCTGGTGAAAGTTTGTGTAAATAGGAAACGATTATAGAATTAAATTTAATGTTCTACTAGTCATTCTTCTTAGTGTCTCTTGTAAGGGATGAAAACACAGTCAACGTTTTCATCATATAGCCCTAACAGAACGCTACTCTTCTAGGTATTGATGTTGTCAAGGTTCCATTATAATTTCATTTATCTGAAGTTCACAAGCTTTAAGTGAACTATTTTATCATGAGGCCAATTTGACCTTGCTGAAAGTGCGAACCATACTCAGATATCGAATTTACTCATAATATGGGAACAAGGGAAATAACTTTTACCAGATTTCGTTTTTGTAAATAAATATTGCGGGTTATTTTCACAGACTAACACAAACGATTTACTAACTGTTATTAGTTTCAGTAATAGTTATGCTCTTGATTATACTCACAGAACCCATGCTCAGAACGAAGTTCGTTTGAGTGAGCATCTGATTAAGAGTGGATTAATTGATGATGCATTTGAATTGTATCATCTTTGATGTATACTCTGTATAGCTTGTCCGTATTTATTAATAGTGCCACTGCTTTCTGTTCTTTCGTTCTATCTATACGACAACCTAACACTATTAACATCTTTCCTCTATGTCCATCAATTACAGAATTAACAAAATCTCAGTTTGTCTTCGCATCATAAATAACGGCACAAGGCAGCATTGTAATCAATCCACGACTTTTAGGGAACTTAGAAAAATGCCAATAATGGAAGCATGAAAGCAACGAAGTCAGTATCCAGGGACAATATGTTAGTTTTTCAAAGTATGGATGAGTTCAAAGGAGTGGCAAAGTATATTGTGCTTCAAAATATCGTTCCAAAAAGATAGCAAATGTGCAATCGTTTATTTCACATGTCAACGATATATATTGGAGAATAAGATGCAGTTACATTACATTTAATAATAGTAATTTTGAACTAAGCATCGACATCATCGAGAGTAAGATGGTTGATACAATGCAGTACGAAAATGTAATAAATTGCGTATTTGATCCTGGTAAATGGACGTTTGTTGTCTACTGACTAATTTTGCAGTACAACTTGAAGATATTTTAAAGTGTAGGAGTTCAAATCTGTATCAATCATAATCGATATACAATTGATAGGCCAATGTTTATTCTAAATTAATGAAGATCCGTTATAAACCGTATAAAGTAAAACTGCCCGAAACTTATGGATGTCCTGCTCTCTTGTTGTAAATTTTTAAAGGCAATTTATCACGTGTACATTATTTTATGGATGCTGTTATACCGTTATACCTGACAAAATAACATTATTTCCAAAATCTCTCTTCTGATTACAAAATTCACTTTGCTGGACTAAATAGATTGATTGTGGGAAACTATTTAACGGACCAAATGTAACGAAGTGCACATATTTTCGAGTCTGTTTTGCCATGGATATTGATAGCAGCTATAATTTCAAGTGATGCGTGTTTCTGTTGTGGTATCAATAACACATGGTGAGATCTGACGACAATAGTTCGCGAGATTTACAGGATTGTCATATTATGTCTCTACTTAGTCATTTCCTACATTATCAGCATTACCCATTATTCAAGGCTTCGTTATTCATAGATCTGGAAAACACACAATAAGCTAACGGTGAAGTGTGAATGTTAATAGTGTGGATAAATGCCAATGTTTAATAGAAGCAACACACAATTGGAATCATCAATGACTAACCTTGAACTACCAGATGATAAAGCGTACGGTCAAGAATCAAATCGATTTAAACTGAAGGATCTTTCAAAGTGATAATCTGTTTTAAAAAATGTAACTGAAGAAAGTTTGACAAAATCGACTAGAAAACGTCAAGAAAGCATATCAAATCTTTGAAAACGCCTGCGTTGTAGAAATTCTAAAATGATTTACATACGTTACTATGTTTACGGTGACATCGTTGACTATAGATTATCTTAAAAACAGTATCAGCTATGCATGTTATTCCATTTTATTTCAAATTACCATACCATTTGCGTCGAAATAATTGTAGACTCTGCTGTCCCAGCCACTGGATACAAATACTTGAAAATGTGTATTTATCGCTATGTTGTTAACGTCTTCATGCCTTCGCACAATAGTTGTAAGAGGTATTGCAGCTTGTCATGTAATAAATTCTCCAATGGAATAGAAACCCCCAGTAGTGTTCCATATCTCATCAGTGACGAAGTTAACTATTTATAAATTTGTAACCTGCTTCCGATGTTCTTCCTTATCAAATATTATTTTCATTTGTAACTGTTTTAACTGCAAATCATATAACTGTTATTGGATCACTGGACAGATACTTTTGTCTTAATCTATATTGGATAGAATTACCAATTAACATGGAATAATGTGATCGATATGCAAGATATTTTCACTCATAACGTCAGGAATTATAAGATTTAGCGAACCTATTGGAAAAATGAATTGACATTAAGGCATTAGTTGAGATTTTTGTGATTTAAGGAGTATGTTTTAGCCCTTGCTACGTTATAACAACTATTGTTTTACCAAATATCTCATTTTCGTCATTGCTTTACGTAAGTCTCTTGTAAAGTTCTGATGTATATATCAGAACGTATGTTAATAGTCTTTATGTATCACTATAATAATAACAGAAATGCATCTAAATGGATTCACACTAGTCCAAAACGTTTTAATGAGCACTTTGTAATTTCTATGAATGATTTAAATAAATACATCCTATCCAATATTAACACTAGACAGGTATTAAGATAGTAATTGGTGATTCTGTTGAACACTATCTATATACAAAAATTTACGACACAATAAGAGGAACATGATGAGGGTAAAATCTTAATTTCTAGAGCTGTCTACGTTGTCAATAAGATCATGTCTACTACGTCAATTTTGGTATGCTACTGGCAAGTATAGGATACACCATGCCTTCCGTAGTGGAATTACAATTTCCTGAACTCAAATCAAAGTAAACATGTTTACCTGAATGTACTATCTTAATATATTTAATCTACACTCATTGACAAGACTTAGCTATGTAGTATGCTATTTACGAAACATTACATTAGTCGGATATGCACAAACTCTTATCCTCGATTTAGGACGAAGGCCAATCGCACAATGGAGATTAAATATACATACCAATATATAGAATAAGATTATACTTACGTATACTAGATTTTTGTTCTTTGCAATATATATATATATATATATATATATATTCTTTGACATCGTCTAAGACATGCATAAACTAAACCCATGTATATAGCGTGTTGATTATTGGGTTATTGCAACCTTTAAGATAAAATGATCACTTGTGACATTATTTTCTATAGTCAGATTTGGCGCAACAATAAAGTATAAAAGTGTACAACTTCATACCATGTGATTTTAAATTATTCTTTGGTTTCGCTAAAATTGCATTGTGTATTGTCAATATTTCAGAGATATATTATTAAACTACAATATACGTTTTGTTTACAAAGATGGTTAACTTAGATTCCTGCAGCCGAAACATGTCACTTAACGAAACCTATGAACTGGTGATCCTGGCGCAAGAGGATGACGGCAGTATTGAGAACAAATCCAACATTGCCATTCTAAGCATTTTAATATTGGACAAACATGCAAAAAAGAACGCATTGGTCACAAACCCTTCGCAATAGCTCATATTGTTCAGATCGTTACCAACGCTTTGGGACAATAAGCGGCCTTAACTGACCGTGAACTTGAAGTGAGGATGTTTTTTCTTAAGAAGGACAGCAAACAAATACTTGCGGTACTATTTAAACAAATATCTATTTGCAAATGCGCCAAGGACCACACCACAGTATTCTCATCATGTATAGATAAGTCAACCCTTTTTAATACAGTCGACATTTGTGTAAACTACTATCTTTTAGTGCATTTCGTAGGCTGTAGAAAATCCCCCTTTTAGAGCGCGAGCCTGAGACCGCAGTGTTAGTGGATATACAATGCAAAACGAAGCTCCTTAACCTCAGGGTACAAATGATGCCACATCTGCACGTTTTGCTATTATTGAAACAGTGTTATTCAGTTAGAGGCACTATCTTACGAGGGCATCCAGGCAATGACTAAACATGTTAACTTGGGCGGCCACCAATACTATTTTTCACCTGGTGTTATGTATATTTGATTTAATTTATATTTCTTTAATTTAATTGTTTGTTTATTAGTTTTAAATTGTTTACTTCATTGCATGTTATAGTAATTAAATTTACTGGAATTTGACATTTTCCCGAAATTAGTGTGACCTGACTGTATTTTCGTAAACACCTAACTTTAAAATTTGTATCTTAATGTTGACCTAGTTCCTGACCTTGATACAAAATTGGTAAGAGTTGAAGAAAGCAGCTTCTTTATTTTTTTTAATTATTCTTAGTGTAGATTTATAGGGTGGATTCGAGGCTCTACTGGGTGTACGTGAATTTACGCATGTGAATATCCTTTATTTCGAAATTCTGGTTTTACCTGAGTTGCGCAGTAATTAGATTTAATAGTGATATATTAAGAAATACACTTTAGTTCCGCTTTTAAACATTTCAACGTCAAGGTGGTATTTATTCTGTTGTGACCAATTGAAGCTAAATTTTAATTTATTTTTCTCAAATTATTTGCATTCTAAAAGATTAAGTCTTTTCCCTGGGAGTATTTAAGTGCTCATACAGAATTCTAGGTCAAAAACATTTATTGAAATGTTATTCTTAATTTAAGCATCGGAATATTATTGTCGGTGAATCAACAAAGAACTGTTGACACGTCAATGCTGACAGTATACGGCATCGCCTTCCATTTTGGATTTTTCTTCGGGACTTTAACTCAAATTCATTAGAACGTTTTGTTACTAGAACTTCTAATATTTAATTCTTGGATTATTCCTGGACTATTTATGGATTTGAACCTTAAAACCGTAAGTTCTTTTCCTCAGTTTTATCTTGTTTTGCTAGGGAAATATATTATTAGTTAAATTTTACAAGGCTTGTTTTTATTTTTTATTTCTTGTTACTGTTTATCAGAGCCTAAACACGCAATAAAGAAAATTGGGGGCTCGTTCTGGATATATGAATTTTGGGTAAAATATTTCAGAAAACTTTGTTTTGAAATTTGAATTCCCCTAGTCTCTGAAATATTTAAATCGCAAATATTATTTTATAATTTTGAAATCTTCAGTGAAATCAGCAAGATTATTCGACAATGTCATCAAAAGTGGCAATCTTTCTTCCAAGTCCTATACGAGAAAAATTAGACCTTTTGAAAAAAGATGAATTGATTCAACTTGCCAGAAATTATGATCTTTCTGAGGCAAACCCTTCCTTAACGAAGGAAGAAATACAAATATTTGTTACATGTCATCCATGATTTCACATCAGAAATGCACATCTCTACACCTTGGATGGTAGCATCAACTTCAGTCGGGTGTCTAGATTTGTATATGTGGGTGTCATCAGCGTACAATTGGTGAGACACTGGAAAATGATTTATGACACTTGAGGGCCACTGAGTGTACAGAATGAAGAGAACAGGTCCAAGAACAGACCCCTGTGGAACACCACAAAATAGGTCAACTGGGGTGGAGTGTATTCCATTTGCAGATACAATTTGTGTCCTGTCGACCAAGTAGGAGTTGAACCACAGTAAGGCTGGAGACGGTGAAGTAATATATCATGGTCTATTGTGTCAAATGCTGCAGACAAATCAAGGAGGGTGAGGACTGTAATATTTCCGCTATCCAAAGCAGAGAGAATGTCATTAACTACTTTTAGAAAAGTAGTTTCAGTACTGTGGCAAGGGCGATTTGCAGATTGTACATTGCTAAAAAGACTGTTTGAATTTAGATGAGATACAAGCTGGGATAGAACAACCTTTTCTAAGATTTTTGAAATGAATGGGAGATTAGAAACTGGGCGGTAGTTCTTTAAATCGTTATGGTCTAGTGTTGCTTTCTTCAGCAGATGCTTTACAATGGCAGTTTTGAAAAATGATGGGAATTCCCTAGATGAGAGAGAGGTATTAATAACATCAGTTAGTGAAGGCAATACTGGATCAAAGCACTCAAGCAGCAGTGACGGTGGAATTGGATCAAGTTCACATGATTTTGGTGCACTCTTTACCAGGATTGTACGTACGAAATCCATAGAGACAGGTTCAAATGCTGCTAATGGTTACCACTCAAATTCTGTATCCCAACTGTATGGTGACGACGAGTCAACTGAAATTGTAGTGTCAAGCTGATTGTCACATTTAAATCCTGGTCTAAACTGAATAACATTTAACATGGTCCTAATCAGCTTGGAAGTTTGCAGGATCAGCCATATATATGGGCCGAATCAGTCAGCGATTTGTACCGAATTAGCCTGGTCCGAGTTTGAGAGTAATAACCACATTAACGAATAATGTTACTATAATATAGTTATCAATCAAGAAAGTTAACAGTAACATTTGTTTAAAAAATTGTATCGTGGTGTTCCGGTGTGTAGTTATAAGAAATCTAACGAGTTTATATGAACTCACAGACTTTCAAGTAGAAGTAATTTATTTTTCTATTATTGACATTACACAAACAAGATTAATGCTGAATGGGAAGGAGGGGTTTAGTATACAACGAGTGGAAAACAGTATTGAACGTAAGTGTGGAAGAAAAATGCATATTCATCCGATGCAGTTACATACAAAATCAAACGTGCATAATAAACTGATGTTGGAAAGATTGAATGAAAAAGCGTAAACATTTCTTTAATGTTATTTCATTTACTTTTCAAAGATGGAGAGAAAAAAAAGAGTAAAATAATTCAGGATTGTTCCAGAACTGCTATTATTCACGCAATTTAGAGCTGCGCATTGAAGCATCTTGTTTCTACTTGACACTTTGCTGCACGAATTAAATACAGCTCTAATACGTTAATAGTCTCAAATGATGTTACATCCTGTTTGTATGGAAGGGAGTTAACAAATTTGGGGAAGGTTCTTTCCGTTTGATCTCGGAATACAGGACAATATTTTGTATCAAATGTTTGTGCATATACAATACATGCAAAGAAAAAAATAGGCGGGATAGATTATATACGCAAATTACTAAATATTCTTCTGTTTACAATAAAATTGTGCATGTTGGGATTTTGTCCCCTTTAAACGATGGCGTGAAAGGCTATTGTAATATGATACCCAAAACACGATAATAAGGATTATAATTTAAAACAAACATTTATAAATGATGATACACTGCTGAACGCATCCCCAATAAACAACACACATTAAAGAAATGTTGAGTGGAGCAACTGAACTGTAGTTTAATAACAACAGTACTTGAATTAAACAATATTAATGACATATCAAACAGTTTTCTTTATGTACTAGATAGGATGCACTGCCATCATGCACTCAGTTAAACGTCAAAAGGATGATATTACATATTTACTCCTTCGCTTTCCACATTAATTTCTAGTAATAATAACTTTATTCATTATATTTAATGCATATCCATTTTTCCGTCATTAACATTAAATATCATTGTTATATACAGGTACCGCAAGCATCGCCTGGAGGTTATGGTACCAACTAGATTAATTGTCAAAGTGTTTGAATAATGATTTTGAGTTGTTAGTCATTCTTTCATATCAACTTACTTTAAGTCATTTTCCATATAGGTTGGATGCGTCTTTCTCATATTTTGTCTTGTCTTATATTTCTTCTTTCTCCGTCTTCCTGGTGAAAGATGTCCCGTATGTAAACTTTATTCTCGTGCGCTATTCACATCACTGAAAACCACAGTTGTCGGTTTCTGAAATCTGGAAGTTTGTCTTCAATTATCTATGCCGGTCCATGCACTTTTGACATGCACGTTATGTGCAGAACGTTTTATTTCAACGACAACACTCAGTTACAGTTTCCTGGAATGTTATATGTTTCATTTTATGCAGTCGGGCTTCTTTAAAGTATTTGACTTTGTTGTAGTATTGTGGATAATGCGCTGGATTTGAGAGGAAAAGCTAACCAAACGTTATAGGCCGCCAAACGTATATATTACTTGGAACATCTTCGAGATACAAGGCTAAACTACCAAAGGATTGTAAAAATGGCGGATACAAGATACTTTAACACGATATAGATTGTATGTTATACATTTTAAAAGGCTCATAAAGAGGTTTAATTGGGATAGTTACATTGCAACCGAGAACGTCCACTTCCATACACAAATAAAATATATTTATGTGAAGAATTAGACATAACTGAACAAAACTTACATATGTATAGAGTTAACATAATAGTTGAATAAGCAATGCAAGTAGTTGTATGTATCTATTTGGGGTCATACGATAATTATATAGCGCTCATAGGTTAACGTGTTGGGGATGCTTGGGGTCATATCATTTGAAATATGCACCTGTTGGTTTAATATGAGAATAATATTGCAGGGTCAAAGGTAGGTATGTGGCCAACTGTATTTATGTGGTTAAAGTTATTTATAGGGTCAAACGTGTTTATGGCGTTCAATGGTTAATAGTAATGTTAAAATGGTCTCTGCGTTTCTTTAATATCGATGCAAACCACTTATATAATGCAGCACCTGATTTGTATTACTATCCAAACACACTATTTATGCAATCCAAGGACACCCTATATATTCAAACAGCATGGGTATGAAGTGGTGATACAGATACTTTTAAATAATCATACAAACACGCTATCAAACAAGGAATGGTAGGAAGTGTTTGCAGTTTGTAGACACACTACTATACAACTGCATACAAATACACTATCAGACAATGAACGTTAAGACACAATACTGTACCCGTTCACACAAACACATTCTACCACTAGCGAAGGGGTAAAGGAGTATTGAGATTTTATTTTTCAACACCACAGACATAGAAAAGCATATACATAAAACAAAGACAGCATTAACATTAATGTCTGTCATTTGTATAGATTTGCGTTGCTCTGAAAAGAACCTCAAGGTTTTCTTCTACCCCTTTGCCTTAGTGGTTGCACACCACTGGTTTAGTACAGCAGGTCTCGCATATTTGCCCCCATTCCTTTTCAATATTCTTCATGTTGCCTTGATGGTGACTAGCATGTTGATTGGTCTCCCTTTCCTCATCAGAGATCTAATCAGGATAGCCCGATCTTCGGAATATTTCCTGGACCTTTATCCAGTTGGCATTAGGTCGCCGGACGTATACTTCTCTTCTGCATCTTTATTCGTTTCTCTCCTACTCCCTCTCCACCTCAATGTGTATTGTTTTCTCCTTCATTACTTCTCTTACAGTACTCTTAGCTGTCGTGAGTCAAGTTATCTGCAAAACTTAGTTTTGTTAGGGCAATATCCCATGTTTCCATCTGTTTCAGTAGGTGCTCAACCTTTTCCGTCACATCGACCGCGGCCGTTAACTTCCCCACGTTGAACTGTTCTCATTCTTATTTCTTCCTCTCTATAGGATCGGCGATGAATGGCATGACTGGTAAACGCTCTGCTTTATATGCCTGAAGCACGGGCATTAGAAAAAACATCCCTTACATCAATAGCACTCTCACGAAATATACAAAGAAAACAGAAATTTGGGGACCTAAAATAAACGTTGTTCATTTTTCAACACAGATCTATATTATCATGGAGAACTACAAACGTATAGTACGATGGTTGGAAGTGATATGCATACACTCTTTAACCAAGCAAACACAAAATACCTTTCACAAACATTCTATATCAAACAAACACACATTCTATAAGGGAGGGGTTACGAAGTTCTTTTGTTGGGTTAGACAAACACGTGCAAGCATACAAACATATTTTTGGCAATCATTGAGTAGTAAGTCTCTTTTCTACACATTCGGGTGTCTCTCAAAAAGGCCGTCTTCAGTAGTACACTTAGTTTCACACATAGATGGTCTAGTTCTACAAGTACATTTTCTACTCCATCTATCTCCGCCTCATGGACAGATAGAGGCAAGCACTGCTGGGGGTATTCGACTCACAGCCCCAATATTATTTTTGAGAGACTACAAATGTCTGCAGCTGTATTCGTCTATGTAATTGCAACTTTTGCTGCCACTGTTGTGGCTGTTGCTGCCGTTTGCTTTAACTACTGCTACAGTTCCACTTCCCGGTCTTCAGTATGGTGAAGGCCTGATTCTGCTGCTCTGTGATGATTTTGGAGACCTTATTGTAGGCTTCAAAACCCGCAGGGATTTGTCTTAGGCACCTCCTTTTCCAATTCCCTTTTGTCCTCCAGTTTGTCTTCCTCCAGCGCTGAGATGACAAGGTGGTTGGACATTTTCAAAAGTACTACGTCCCGCTGAAAACAATGGGGGTCGAGACTGGTCGGCCTGGTGTCAAGATACAGTGACTGGGTGAAACATCATGCTACATGCCTGCGGCATGTTTCCCCAGTGCTAGACATCACTATAAACTGCCACACTGCAGAGATCGTAACGATATGTCTGAAAAGGTGCTAAAGTTACGTTAAAATCCTAATCACACACACACACACACACAGAGGGTCTCTACAGAGTTCCTTGACATACTCCAGAAGCGACAAAAACACTTCAGGAGCACAATTTGGGTTTTCCTTCCGTATTTCTTACCATTCTGGCAGTGGACAAGTCAAAGATGGGTAGCCAGATTGACCGACTGATTGGTCATACATTTACGACACATATGATGATATGGCATTGTGCAATGGATAAATGAATGTTCCACAGGCTTCGTAATTAATCGTATCGGAGGGAAAGAGAGCCACGCTCTCGTATGCGTTAATTCATACACCGTATTCTGCTTAATTAATGGACTAGAGTAAGGAGTGCCAAACAATCTGACCACATCCAGTCTAGTGTACAAGCACGGGTCTTGTGCTTTCATTTGCTGGTCTTAAACAGCTTATGTGCGTCGAAGGAGTGAGAAAACCCTCAATCGACGTTGCCTCTCGATAACTATGTTTAGGCTAGGCAAATCATGGAAAGGATGGAAAGGTTAACCCGCGAGTCACTGGGAATTTGGCAACTCACTGAAGGTTTTTTCGCAACGTCATGAGCTTACCATATGTCAAAGACCGCCTAGTTATCTAAATTGAGCTGTTCCCTTCTACCGAATGCGTGGTAGCCATACTTGGTAATTAGAGTCAAGCTATACGGCTGAACTTTTCCTATTCTGTATAAATTAGAAGTTTGTTTTCATTTTCCGAATAAAGTTTAGAAACAAATATTAGATCTAAGTGATCTATTAAATTTTGTTCAGCTATGTTTCATGAATTAATGTTTCTGCATTTGATACGATGAATAAAGGATCACTCTTAATTTTATAAAGTTGTATCGAGTTGGGTTTTCAAGCAAAAACTTAACAACCTTAAATATAAGGCACTTTTGTCAGCAGCCCTTCCTCAGTGTTGTTCTTGGTGCCGGGTCTATTCCTTTTCTAGTCTAAGGCTTTCACTCAATCTCTTGTGCCTCTTTATTCTGGTTAATTTTTCATGCTTTCCTCGCACCCTTGACTGGCCACTTAAGAGACGAACTCTCAATCGTTGATTTTTTTGTTGGCAAAGTGGGTAGCTCCTCAGCTGCAATCATTTAAACTGAACGTGATGTACTTATTGGAAGTAGGGCTTAGGCTGATTGAGTTCTAGCCGCAGAAGAGCGAGGCGATTGTTACGTCTTCGATGATCACTACCTATGTTGTACCTGGTGGTATCATCCCAGGCCCAGTATCCTTTGTGGGCTACTTCTGCAGTTGCTGTTGTTTGCAACGTCTTCCCATATTAGCAATAAAGTAATTTTCTTTGCGTGGGTCCTTAGGCTTTACATCCATTCAGGCTTATTCCTCTTATCACACTCAGGTCCTGATTCGGGAATTAATGCTTCCATCTCTGCCTCGATTTATATTTTTTACATGCTACTTGATGCTTTCTTGGTCGACGACTGTGGCAAGGCGAGTGACTGATCTTGGGATTACAGTCGCATTCACCATTTTTGGCATGCACAACTGGTTAATGCCTGCACCGTCAGCTATTTAATTTATTATACGGGAGGGAATCAGAGCCACACTCCCATATGTGATTATGCACAAGAAGATCGATATGGAATTCTTTGTTGTTGAGGGGCTCTAGAATTACGTCTGTGTTGCAGCATAAGAAGACCGGTGGGAGTAAAACCACAAACGTGACTACGCCCCGTTCCGTACATACAAGCTCTTCGAGGCATTTGGTTATTAAACCAGTCGGAATCGGCCAAAAAACTCTTTTTTGAATGCCAGAGAATTAATGGGAGGTAGAGAACTCGGTGGGAGGCTACGATACTAATGTAAGTCACGTTTTGCTCATTTATAAAATAATCGCTATTCCATATTACCAATATGGTGTTAAAAGTCACACTATATACTTGTAATGCTTCCGACATGTATGAATTGGAATTTCGTGTACAGATTGTACTTTAAAAAGTCATAACAATAATTTGAAATCAAATGTCTGAGAAACGAATTGAATTTTGTTTCAGCCTTGTAAGATATATACTTTACGTTTGCAGGATGGATGATGAATCGTATTTGTACGAATGAATGTAGGTTATATCAAAACGGGTTTCCTAGCCAGGTTTGAACTCTAAATGGGCGGTACCTACTGCCAATTATATATAAACCACCTCTGCAAGTACGCCAATCAATTAGAGTTAGAAACTGTTATTTTTATTCCTTCAAGTTTAATTTTTTTTTTGTACAAAGTGTACATAAATTTTTAAAATTGAACTCAATCGTTTGAGCCTTAAAGACTTATAATTATTTTAGTATCACGCAATAAATTGCATTAAAGTCATAATATAGACGGTGGCAAGTAAAATGTCAAATCAAGAATATCAACAGTAGAGAATTATGGAACGGGGCTTTTAACAACCGAAAGGAAAATCACATTCAGTCAGGCAATCTTGGTTCTGACCCGGCATCTTCCACACTGAGTTCACTGCCTGCAGATTTTCAGGCGTCGATATATTCTTTCGTCGGTATACAGTTGCATTTCAATAATGGCTGGTTTTTCTCCGTTTACAGGTGGTTACCTCTTCAGCTAGGAATGGCGCTACCCATCATAAGTTTAGGTTTCCTCGCTTTTCATCAATGCAAAACCTACTCAGGCCAATTATAACATCAACTGGGTTCCCAAAGTGACCTGGTGGCTGTTGCCTCCCTTATCCAGTCTGACGGAATCCTCGCTAATACAGTTTCTGTTCTGAATCGCCAGGTGCTTTTTCTTTTTATTTTCTTTCATGCGATGACATAGACCACTCGTCATTACTTCCATGAATGAGTTGGTTGGCTATAGGCATCATGCTGTCAGGTCATATGATCATGCTCTCTTTTTCTAGTTTTCTAATGGTTAATGCAACATGGAAATTCTACTTCACGCCTCCACCCATTTCAAATGACCAGACTACTGCTACTAAT
Organism: Sinohyriopsis cumingii; assembly: GCA_028554795.2. Taxonomy (NCBI): domain Eukaryota; kingdom Metazoa; phylum Mollusca; class Bivalvia; order Unionida; family Unionidae; genus Sinohyriopsis; species Sinohyriopsis cumingii. The sequence continues at coordinate 110,364,325 of CM068838.1, read as the reverse complement.
TAATGGGATTTGCGTCGATTTCGCTCGCGACAAGGACTACTTAATTGAAGTGTGCTATTTAATTAAGCTTACAAGCTGAGGGCCAATTAAGTCCTCAAATGCACTTCAAGGATCATGCCTAACACGTATATGTGCTTGGTTGTTTTTCGTTTTTGTTATTTTCAAGTAGATGTGTTAAACCACAATTTTGGTCACGCTTTGAAAGTCAGGCAAGTGATAGATTCCTTTTAACACATACCATTTCATATTTTATAATGTATAGATAGGAAGATCACTTCCAAGTATTTGTCAATGGCACGAAACAATTCGATTGTCCAGTTAGGTAAATATCCATTGTCAACGGTGCTTTGGTTTGCCCAATCTCCAGTCAATAACATCCCTTGTTTCTTTGGTCAGTAGGTAATGTTTAAAAGAATCCGTCAAACACTATTACTTAGTTTTCGGAGATTACTTCTACGGGAATACGTCCAATAATACAATGGTGCTATTGATCGAATGCTTCTACGAGACTTTGTAACTCGTCGCTGTATTTGAAAGTGGGCTGATGTGCAAAATATTTCCATGTAGATTCTTTCAAAGTTCTTTGAAAACACTCTAAGATACTGGATTTTGTTTAGGAATTTTCATTATCATCATCGAAAAAATGAGCCTTTTTTAATTTCTTTTGAAACGTTTGGTTCAGAACGTTCGCTTCTTAGTCTGGCAGCTATCGTACAGGGAGACGACCACTTGTTTTCAAATCCAGTTTTAAGGCTTGTTCAAGCCTTCAATTTCTTTTAGAGGTCAAACCAACAACACAATCTTATTTTCAAAACATATTAATGACACAAAACAAATATTTGTGACCACAATTGTACGCTGCCAAATGAGAAACATCGGCTAAATTTGCTTGCATTGATGATAGGCGCCAGCCGCTTCAGGAAAGCTTTCGTCGAATTCGTATAGGTATATTGCACGCTGATTGTCTTGCAATCATCACCGCATATCTGACTAAATCGGTACAGTTTTTTCTTCAGATAACTCCAATAAATTTTGAAGCACTCCTATTCTGTCTCGCACGTTTATCGTGGGTGAGGCAATATTTTATGTGCAGGAGCATTGGCTACAGAAGAAGGTCTCCTTAAGAAATGGGTTTCTATTTTTTCTCGAATTAGGAAACACGGGTATTAAATCATGCTTGGCAGGCATCAGCCTGAACGGCGAAGAATTAGTGGATGGAGGAGTAGAAATTGTCACCGAGCGCGATAATTTTCTGGAGTACGTACGCGTCCTAAAAGCAGTACATCTCTGTCTTTTCTTAGAGCTTTTTCTTATTGGGGCTTTTCTTCTCTTGTGAGTACATAACAACGATAACACAACTCTTGTTCTTTTGACTGTGGTCGATTTGGCTTTTACATTTGTCTGAGCTTTCCCATTAGAACCCCATTTTAAGAGGGACCGACTAATGACACCTCCAAAAGATCCACTTCCACCAGGTTTCAAAACTGCCAGCTGTGATAACACTGCTTAGGTTTACCAAATAAGCGTCTGGTTTGACGGGGCACGTGGTTGATGCCTTGAAGTAATTTACTTCCTGTCATATCTGAGAGCTTGACAGTGATACGGTTGGACAAGTCATAAAGTAACAATTATTTATGCTTAATACACTTCAAAAATGATAGTCCCTTTCTTATCTATCTTTTATAGTTCGTAATAAATTGTCAAATAATTGCAGGCTTATGTTTTGTAAGGAATATTTTCCAACAATCGTGTTAACATCGCCTTCTTTTCTAAGCAATGTTCGCGTCTTTTTGGAGAGGTGTTGGGGGTGGTATGGGCTTCTAACCCCAAACTTTGTGTTGTTCCTTCTAGACTCAAACCAAATAGGAAATGAATTCATTCTGTATCATACTAAAAAATGTATCTCTTCTTCAGATAAATGAAATCTCGCAGCGGTTTTACTGATATTATCTTGATCAAGATTGCCTTTGGTTTTGCAATTCTACATAACCCCTACCCCAGGTAATATCAGGCGTTCTATTTTCTGGCGTTTTACTAGGGGTACAAAAAATCAAATTGTTAGCGAGAATACAAGATCTTCGCGAAACTGACTATGCATCTGAACGAAATTAAATGAAAAATGACAGTACGTACCAACAATACACAGAGGTCTCCCTGAGTGACAGAATGTTGCCGACAATTTATGCAGCTTTTCCCCATTATCACAGTGACCATCGATCTCGTGAAACATGACTTGCCTTGCGTGAACAAATCTTCAAATCTAACCTGACAAGGACAATAAATGGTTGTATATCCTAGACGTGACAATTACATGACAACAAACGTGACGCTTGATATTACAGTTTTGTTTACTTTATATAATACGATACATGTGTACATAGTCTTGGTACGGAATTTATATATCCACAAACGTAAATGCAGTGCTAGATTCTGTACACTCATCTAGTCATACTGCCACATATGTTGAAACTCAGTCTTAGCTAGAAAATTAAATGCTAATCTCAGAAATCTGCGTATCTCGTTTGAAATATAATGTCAGTCGCGTATCTAAATAAACTGAATATCCGAGGTGGGTGATTGGGAGATGATTTCCAAAAGAACAGTTTTCTATAGTATAGATACACAATTAAGAGCATCATTTGATTCTTTGCCTTTGCAATTTTTTCTACACATACTAAAGGCTACAAACCAATTGGCATGTGTATATCTAGTGTTTTAAAGACCATGAAATCCAATTACAATCAAACTGTAGTTACATTGTAAGAATGAGATATTTCTGCTTAGCTTACAAGGTGCCGATATTTGATAGATAGATAGATCCAATAAAAGAGAACAGAGAAACATATAAATAATCTTCAGATCACATTAGATAAGTTGTGAAATTTTCTAATGAAAGTGACTGCCGCTTGAAAACTAGATCTATGTCATTCACATCAGGTAATCAGTCCTTTGCTAAAACTGATTTTTTTTTACCGCGCCGGTGCCCTAGTGGTTAGAGCGTCAGCTTCGGATGCGGGAGGTCGTGGGTTCGATCCCCGGCCAAGTCATACCAAAGGCTTAAAAGAATGGTAATAACAGCTGCGTCGTTTGACGCTCAGTATTAAGAGGTTAGTGTCAGGATAATGTGACTGGATGGGACATCATGCTACATGTCTGCGGCATGATGCCCCAGTGCTAGACATCACTATAAACTGCCACACTGCAGACATCGTAGCGATATGACTGAAAACGTGTTAAAGCTACATTAAAAATCCGACACACATACACAACTGTTTTCAACAACAGTCCTAACATTGTGTAACAGAAATAGCAGCACGTTGTGTATCACCTTATAATCCATAGTCAAGAATATTTTACATCTGGTGTCGAAATTGCGCCTTTCCCAGTGAAGCCATTGCAATAACCACAATATCCACGTGCATCGAATGTAACTCTACCTCGTTGAAATAGTCCTGACGTAGTATTAACGCATATGTAGTAGAGTAAAACAAAATACACCTTGAAAACAATTTACCTCGGACTTTCTCTTACTTCTACCTTCAACATGACATTCAGCGTCTGGCAGTTTATGTGTATTACTAGTACACTGTAGTAGCAATTCTGTAGTGTATTACTACTAATATACTAGAGAATAACTACTACAGTGTACTAATAACACAAAATAATAATAATAATAATAATAATAATAATAATAATAATAATAATAATTCTGTCTTTCTCTGAGTCGCAGTAGCTCATTTGCTAGAGTCGGACCAGTAATTCAAGTGTCGTGGTTTTGATACCCGACAAGGCCAGGTCCAGCAAATATTGTCAAAGCATAATACAGCCAACTGTTAAAGATGCGGTGATAAACAATATTCAAAACATTATTTCCATTGCTAATAGTTTAGTATAATAATATTATTAGCGACAGACAAACACAATTGATGTCTCTGTTAGTAAACTATCCTTCTCTAATGATTTATTGTCTGAAACGATGAATGGATCCTCAAACTCCAGTCAGTGGGAGGTCACCACACTTTTAATTTGTTAATTATCTAATAAATGGATGGATTGTAGTTTGGAAAGACTGAATTAGAATCAAACTTAATCATTTATGATTACGCTGCTTATATTAGATCTATTATTCGATGGTTCACTGCCTTTGAGTAAATATTTCAGAAAACTGGTTCCTTTCGCATGAAAAATTTCTGATTCTCAATTCGAACCGATTATAGCATGATATATTTTTAACTGCATCAAAACAGCGCAGTCTGTCTCCGATCAGGTTTGATTCAGTTTAATTGTAAAATTATTGTTTACCCCATTTCCTTATACTACCAACCTGATATTGGACTATGAATGTATATATGTATGTATGTATGTATGTATGTATGTATGGATGGATGCATGCATGCATGCATGTATGTATGTATGTATGTATGTATGTATGTATGTATGTATGTATGTATGTATGTATGTATGTATGTATGTATGTATGTATGTGTGTGTGTGTGTGTGTGTATGTATGTATGTATGTATGTATGTATGTATGTATGTGTGTATGTATGTATGTATGTATGTATTTATGTATGTATGTATGTATGTATGTATGTATGTATGTATGTATGTATGTATGTGTTAGGTAACAAAAAATAATTAAATCACAAACCTTGTAGAAATCACTAAGAAGACAAACCCTTCTGACACAAATTTGAAAATAATTCAATTAATAAATACACATCACACGACAACAGATAAAACTCATGCTAAACGAAAATAGGGCTTAACAAGGTTAAAACCATAAAATGCGTGGTTTAAATGTTTCTATATCAACTGCACGCTCCTAAAAAGCAAGCCAAAAAACTGTTCACGAGAAATATAATTAATAAATGTTTCCAATACCAAATAGGTACAATTCCGTTTTGCAGCATTATGTATACCTAATAATATAATATACCACTTTTAATATTTAACGAAATGGTTTTAGTGGTCGCATCCTGTTTATTATAAATATGTTCCTATCTTTATCAAACGTTGCGAAATTCTCAAAAATGAGGTTCCTAAAAATTGTGCAACTTTAAGCTTCTTTTTTGTCAACATCCTGTGTTATAGTATTCGCACCCCTTCTCATTTGTTTGTACCACGTACTGATTTTTAAAACGAAAAGCACCAGGATAAAAAATGCGTAAAGCATGATTGCATATCCTAATTGACGTCAGGGGGTCCAGAACACTGTCAGCTTGTTGGCGTTTCAATGCGAACGTAAGCATTCGATGTTGTTTATATAATCATGCATACTACTCTCTGATCTTTCCTGGATTCCATAACAGTTCATTGTAGTCAAAACTGTGTCGTTTGCGTCCAGTATTTGCAATGTCTACTTTTAATAATTCTACAGACAAAAAAATTAACAATTAAAAAGGAAGAACTCCCATCCACATTTGTTGAAAGACATAAAACTTCAAAACGTTACGAAACTGCGTGTTGAGATTAACGATGAAACATCACGTCTGTTGCTTGAAAACATAGACTCACGCGTACAAATATGGGTACCGTGTTACTAAATAAAAATGTTGTAAATTATAAACTGGCCAATGCAATGATTTGGTTTGGTGCATTTTTATATCATTGATACCTATTTTATAAAAAAAAAAGTTTTTCATTGGTGTGTGCGAATACTGTAGTAATTACGATCCAGAAATTTATGGAAAGTAAAATTGTCAGTAATGGAGTGCAAATGCCATCATCCAAGATAGCCAGCAATGGCGTTCTTTAAAAGCACTTTGCGTTCTTCAGCATTATCTAACATACTAATCTACTTAATCTATGTAGTCCTCCTAATAGGGACATTTTGGGTTATAGAGCTCATGCCAATCACCGTGACCTCACTGATTCCCATCATCTTGTTTCTGCTTCTTGGAATCGTGCCAGCTAAGGGAGTTTGTTTCAACTATGCTGAGGTAGACATCTCTTCAAGAATTTTAACGCTGTAAATAATTTTCATCTTATAAACCTTGCGATTGGTATAAACATGCTATGTTGACTGTTTAGTTGACAAGATAGCTTTTATGCAACGAGTTTCTTATGTGTAAACGTATTTAGATTACCTTTAGTCCAACATTTTATTTTTGAAAGAGTCAGCAAATTATCTTTGAGTATCTATTAAGAAAAGAATGTTTTCATATCAAACTTTATCATTAATTATACAATAATGAACATAAAACATAAATAATTTTTCATTCTCTTTATATGTAATAAAACATGTTGTTGATAGCAAATGCACTATCTTTATGAAAAAGCTACCTTCAATTATTCAGGACAAATTTCTATGACAAGAGACTTTTGGATGGAAGACAACGTTGGTTTTCTGCAAAATAAAATCTTACTTTGTTTCTACAGGACACCATAATGCTGTTCCTGGGAAGTCTAATCGTTGCTGTTACGGTTGAGAGATGCAATCATCAAAGAAGGATAGCGCTTAGAGCATTAACAATCGTATGACCGGAGCCCAGATGGTAAGTTTGATTGAACTAAATGGTACAATGTTATGCTCCAGCCTGAAACAAATGTATTGTACATAAAACAAGGGGATTATCTTTGCTCGTGTCACATTTTCACCCACATGTCCATATTACACTTTTTCTTAAACGTTTATATATAATTGATACATGGATTTATCAACGTATATGATTACTGTTTGGAATGTCTCAATATCAATGATATATACAAGGATATATCATCATATATGATCAATGTATTTGATTATCAATAATCAAGGATATATCGTCATATATGATCAATGTATTTGATTATCAATAATCAAGGATATATCATCATATGAGATCAATGTATTTGATTATCAATAATCAATAATATATCATCATATATGATCAATGTATTTGATTATCAATAATTATGATCGATGTATTATTCATCAACATGTATTTATATTTTATCGCATTTGTATGGTAAAATATGAACAATATTTGTTTCTGAGCAATACTGCTTGACGTTAGGGGTACAGTATTACTAAGAAAAAGTAAAGTTCCTATTTTCCCATATAAATGTAGTAACCCGTTATAATATCCATATTTTGCTTTTCTGACTATGGCTAAAAATGAAAAGAACATCATATAAGAAGCAGTAATTGAATTTAATACACAAATGTAGTTTCAAGGTAACATTATTAATGCGCGAATAGTACCGTCCAGTGACCTTTGACCTTGTTATGCGTATCCCGCGCTCAGTCGTTCATTTCAAACCTAAGTCATGGTTAAATATACTAAAAATGCATCCTATTGTGGATGAATGCATCCTAAAACAATTATTCCATTAGGTATGGAACGGAGCGAATTAGTGTTTGTGTCAATTCAACTAAATTATGTTTATCTATTTTGAATCTGACTTGATTTATGTTGGAAACGTTGTCTCAACTGCAGAACAATTTTGCGCTGTGTATCAATGTTTGGGCACGTGTAACTCTGATTAGCAAAAATAAACAATGAAGTAGATTTTCAGGAAATTGCAGATGCTTCTTCAGTTGCTTTTGTATCGAATGTATTCTTTTGACTTACTTGTAACATGAGACTTCTCTGATGTACGTTGTGGACATTGTTGATACCACATTCATTCGTTTGCATGGCTGAAAGATTGTGTGACTCATTTGGCATCTCCACATCGTCAAATATATTATCTCTACTTTAAAATGGGCACAACAGCTTGTTTAGTTCATCCACAGACAAATCTACTAAATCAAACGTCCCGGCCTCTCCTACATTAGAGTTCGTTGTTTGTTTACTATCAAAAGTAATTCCTAACACACGATACTAATACTGTACAAAGGTGTCGTGCAATACGAAGCAATGCAGTACAAAAATACTGCACGATACTGACAGTGTAATGTTAACGGAGAAAATAAGTGAGGATATCATAGGATGATACATTAGATTTATGATCATTCTTTTGCTAACTGTAATGCTGTATTATATTGATTTTCACACACATACAGTGATATTGGGTTTTATATTCAAGTCTTATATATGACAGTCATTGTCATCATTACATTTTTATCATACATTGTGGTTTAGAATACCATCCAAATTAATATAGAGCATGCTTGGGGTCTACGATTGTTCACATATAAAAGTATGAAAACTTGAAATATTAAGCAGGAATCGGGCTACTTCTTTTTTGATAGTCAGAGAGCCATTCCACTTGTGTGGGACTAATAATAATGTAGTAAATGATTTTAGATGTACAGTTTTGCTAGTAGGTGGATTTTTTTGTAGTCACAGATTTAATAAATTTCAATATATTCACTAAAGTTGGCAATACATTATTTGTCATTTTTAAAATCCTGTATTGAATTTCCTGCTTACAAAATACCAAATGAATCATTTGTGCGAGACAATGTTATTTGGTGAATCATTATTGAGAGACTATATTACTAGGTGTTCAACAGAGATCCCATCTTTAACAGGGTAAGTCACACACATGACGTAAAACGACAATTTGTTTCAGCATGGCAAAATGATGAAGCTCTAATATATATGTTATGTATACTAAGTTAATCAAGAAATTATCCATGACAATTCTGTGAATCTATGTGTTCGTTTCTGTATCATAAGTTGATAAATGAATAATTAAATGACAATGAAAGTAGTGAATAGGGCCACCCTAGCCTCAATGGGAATTAGCATTACAGACACACCCTGGGCCACTCTAGCCTCAATGGAAATTTAACATGGAGAAAAATCGTGGGCCACTCTAGCCTCAAGGGGAATTTAACATGGGAAATAGTCTTGGGCCACTCTAGCGTCAAGGGGAATTGAACATGGAGAAAAAGTCTTGGGCCACTCTAGCCTCAAAGGGAATTGAACATGGGGGAATAAAGTGTGGGTCTATCTAGGGACAAGGGGAATTGAACATGGGATTTTTTTTTTTTTAAAAAAGGGGGTAGGCAATGGAAAGTCATTCTCTTTTCGAGAAATATGGGTGGCCCTGAAAAGGGCCTTTGGGTTTATGTTAATGTATCCATTAACATAAAGGGCATCTGCGGCATCTTCTTGTCCTCAAGCTGCGTCTTACTCGAGGGCCATAAATCAGTGTCCTCTTGAGGCAACCTTGTCTTTCTACGTACACTCTTCGTATCCACAGACTGGTGTCTGACTTGTCGACAACGGTCCACTTGGACCGGACATACATGAGCATGTCCGTCCTAAACATCATGGAAGACACAAGGGTGGATGATTCGACTGTGGTCCACATCTTGAAGCGACGAGAACAGGTGAATCAATGCAGTGAACTGCGCTTATTTATAGGTAGAGGAAGGGTTGAAACGGATTGAGTTCATTCACCAATCCGAACACGCGTTACAAAATTCAGTCAGCCCGCATCCAATCCGAAGAGAGCAGTCTGTGACGTCACGTGGTCTATATAGATTCGTTAGCGCTTGTGTGCAGTCAATCTATGCGACAGTGATTCAACATGACGGAAACTCAGAAAACGATCCAATTGGGTGCACCAGCAGTGGAGACCGCCCAAGGGAACCCAGACTTACTTTCAGAAGAGGTGAATTGGGATTTTGTGGATTTTCTTACCTCGGAACCTTCGTTACCTTCTTTATTACCGCAAGTGGAGAATTTTAGACAGAGACAGAAAGAAGAATTGGAGAAATTTATACAACGACAAAAGGAAACGGAACAAGCTTTTCTCCTACAGCAGCAAGAAGAAGAGGTAAGATAAAAACAACAGCAACAACAGCAAGAAGAAGTAGCAGCAAAGAAACAAGAGGGTGAAAATCAAACGGTTACGGTACTGTTGGACATTTTAGCGGAGTTAAGAAGTCTGAAACAAATGTATCAGACTTCTTTATTACGACCGAAGAGAATACGACCTTCCCGAGCTAAACACGTCAACCCTGTGACTAAGCCTACCGTACCACCCTTAGTGATTTCAACCAAATCATCATCATCAACAGTACGCAGTCCAGAAATAGGCCTTGTCTGTGGCAAAGGCTTAAGACAGTTAAAGTTGATTGCTTAAACTTACCCCTACACCAAAATAAAAAGGCCCTTTTCAGGGCCACCCACATTTCTCGAAAAGAAATAGACTTTCAATTTGCCAATAACTCAAAAAAAACCCCAACCCATTTTACCCCCTATAGTACGTGTCTTTGTATGAGTGCGTGAGTGTAGCTTCTTATTTTAAAATCAGAACTCAAAGACACTTACCTTATATAATTAATTTATTCTTTTATCCATTGTTACAATCCAATTCATAATTCACAACACAACACTTTAATAAAAAGTTCATTGACTTATTCTGTCTCCTTGTTTAGTCTCTCTGTTTTTTAAATTTCTTCACCGTCACACTCTTTTCCTCTTCTTCCTCCTCACTTTCTTCCCTTCTTCTTTTCTTCTCCTGCTTCTTTTTCTTCACCTGTCTGCTTTCTTCCTCTGAAAAACCCCTCTCTTCTTCCGAAGAATCCCTCTCTTCTTCTGAATAATCCCTTTTTTCTTTTGACTCCTCTTGTTTCTTTTTTGGGCAATCTGGAGACCAATGTCCTTTTTCTTGACAATAATAACAGGTATCTTGACTTCTGTCTTTTTTAGCCCCTGTTTTTGTTCTTTTTTGACGGTCTGGACACTCTGAAGACCAATGCCCTTTCTTCTGACAGATATAGCAAGTATCTTGACTTTTATCTCGAAAGGAAGGAGAGTAGTCTGTCGGCTGGTCTGAAGAGAATTTTCTAATGACCCCTCGCAAAGCTCTGATGAAACGTTCGATTTGGCTAGTCTCTTCCATCGTTGTGCTCGGCTTGAGAGTGAAATGAATAGTGAAAGGAAGTGTTGTGGACGACCTTCGCAACACCAAAACAAGTCTCGTCCGAATTAACAACCCTCAAGACCAGATGTGTTTAGCCCGTGCCATCGTGGTGGGACGAACCTATGCCAACAAGAACGATACGGTAGAATGGAAAAGAGCCTGGAAAACTATTCGACAATCGGACCGAGCCAAACAACGAAACGAAGCAGAACTCCTGTTGCAACAAGCTGGCCTGTCCAAAGACACACCCTGTGGCATTCCTGAAATGCAAAAATTGCAAGATGTCCTAGCTCCACGCTACACCTTGAAAGTGCACTCTCAAGAAATGCGCGGACCTCTGTTGTTTCGAGGCCAAGATTTTAAGGACGGAAAATACATTCATGTTTATTATCACGATGACCATTTCGATACCATTACCACTATCACCTGATTCCTGGGATACAGATATTACTGTGAGAAATGTGACCATGGTTATAATAATCGAGAGCAACACAAACATTGTGGAATGAAATGCCCAGGATGTTTGGCCTCTCCACCCTGTCTGAGCGAAGAACCAGTGCCTTGTTCAACTTGTCTGCGCACGTTTGTCAGCCCTACCTGTTACCAACAACATTTGAAGACGCAAGGTTCACAGTAGAAATGTGCTTGTCAACTCCTGAGATTGTGCCCTACGTGTGGACAAGGCATATGTACCAATACTGCCAAGGCACACGTATGTCGAGGAAAGAAAAAATGTCACATTTGTCACCACATCGTGGACTTGGAACACCAATGCTACGTGCAAAAATACCAACCTCCACCAGAGAAAGAGGACGGTCACAAGAAGAAAGGCAATTTTTTTTTTTGATTTCGAATGCATGCAAGAGACCGGCATTCACATTCCTAATTTCTGCGTGGCTCATCGAGCGTGCGAGAAGTGCATTCAAGAATCTATCTTCAGTCATTGCCCTCACTGCAGCAAGATTCCCGGAGGACGTGAAAAAATCTTTGGAGGACCGAACACGTAAGCCGATTTTGCACAATGGGTCTTAGACCCCATCGACAAGACGTGGAGCCAAGAGGACATCGAACGTTACGGAGATTGTCATCGTCATGCCACGGTGATGGCTCACAATTTCTCCGGATACGATGGACAGTTTCTTTTGAGATACTATACGGAACAAGGCACCGAGCGTCCTAAAGTGACTTTGAACGGAGCCAGAATCATTTTCATGCAAGTGGAACAAGTACAGTTTAAAGATTGGATGAGCTAATTGGCCATGCCTTTGAGTCGAATGCCTAAAACGTTTGGAATGACAGAAATGGCTAAAGCGTACTTTCCACACTTTTTCAATACGGAAGCCAATCAACACGCCGTTCTACCCCATTTACCTGAGGCTCACTATTACGACCCCGACAACATGCGTACCGAACAACGAGAAGCTTTCTACGCTTGGTACCAGGCTCACGCCTCGGACCCTTTCGACTTTCAGGAAGAAATGCTAAAGTATTGTCGTTCCGACGTGGACATTTTACGGCGTTGCTGTGGAAAATTTCGAGAACTGTTCATGGAACACGGAGGGGTCGATCCTTTGAAAGAAGCTTGCACCATTACCAAAGCGTGTTCCTTAGTGTATCGACAACGATTCATGCCTGAAAACACCGTAGCTGTCATCAGCCCTCAAACGACCAACTTTGTCAAACGTCAATACTCGGTCAAAGCCCTACGTTGGTTACATTACTTGAAGACAAATGGATTCAGCATGCCCGCAACGGAGGGGGGTGAAAAGACCATCGGAACGTATTCGGTCGATGGCTGGGACTTAGAAAACCCCAAGATCGTGTACGAGTTTAACGGTTGCTTATTTCACGGATGTCCCGTCTGTTACCCTGATCGTAGCACTAAAAATCAGTTTTTGCAACGAACCATGGAAGACTTGTACCAGGACACTTGTCAGCGACGCCTAAAGTTGGAACAGGAAGGATACCAAGTGGTGGAAATGTGGGAACACGAGTACGATCACCGTATGAAAACCGATCCCGAGTTTAAACGTGCCGTGGAAAGTTAGCAGTTCATGGACCCGCTGAACCCGAGGGATAGTTTGTACGGAGGAAGGACCAGTGCCACCTGTTTGCTGTACCAAGCCGACGAAGAGAAAGGAGAAGAAATCAAATACTTGGACGTGTGTTCGCTGTATCCCTACGTGTGCAAATATTGTCGCTTTCCTGTAGGGCACCCGCAATTGTTAACGGAACACATCGACCTGAAAAACATTCGACAATACGAAGGCTTGATCAAGTGCAAAGTTTTGCCAACCACGAACCTATACCATCCCGTCTTACCTCACCATTGTCAAGGCAAACTGATGTTTCCCTTGTGCCGTACTTGTGCCGAAACGTGCAACCAAGATCAGCCTTGTCAGCACACCCAGGAAGAACGGGCCTTGACGGGAACCTGGGTCAGCGTAGAATTGTTCAAAGCTCTGGACATGGGATACCAACTGTTAGAAGTGTACGAAATTTGCCACTTTCCCAAGACACAACAATACCACAAGGGTGACCCCACGCAGAAAGGCATTTTCGCCGACTACGTGGATGCCTTTTTGAAACTGAAGCAAGAAGCCAGCGGCTATCCTTCCTGGTGTCACGCTCCCGAAGACCAAATACAATTCAAAGAATAATACTATGAACAAGAAGGCATCTCTTTAGACCACATCGAGAAAAACGAAGGCAGGCGATCGTTTGCCAAAGTGATGTTAAATTGCTTGTGGGGTAAAATGGCACAACGACCGTGTTTACCCAAGACGGAATATTTGACAGAACCTTCCCGCTACTTCCAGATGATTCACGACAAAAACCAAATACATGAAACACGTGGACGTCGTTCGAGAGGATTTGATCTTGGTCAATTACGAAGAAGATCTGGACTTTGTACAAGACGACCCTTTTGGAAATGTCATCATTGCGGCTTACGTGACAGCTCATGCTCGCTTAAAATTGTACGAAGCTTTAGAACTGTTAGTGGAACGCGTCCTGTACTTTGACACGGACAGTTGCATTTACATCCATCACCCGAGTCAACAGCACCCTAACATCGAAGGAGACCGTTTAGGAGCCTGGACAGACGAGCATCACGACGACAAGATTCTAAGTTTCGTCAGTGGCGGTCCCAAAAATTACGGTTACGAATACCGTGACCCACAAGGAGAAGTGCACACGACGTGCAAAGTGAAAGGACTGACTCTGAATTATCGTACCAGTCGTGTGGTCAACTTTGGGGTATTGAAAGAAGCCTTGCAATCGGGAGAGGATGCAAACTTTAAAGTGACCACCTATCAACCGAACAAGATTGTACGTTTACCCACTCACCACATCGTTAGTCGGCCCTTGGAAAAAGTCTATCAAATCGTGTATCAGATGCGAGTTAGACTTCCCAATCATTTCACCTTACCGTATGGACACGTCGGTATTGGTCTGTATATAAAAAGGAAACCTAGGCAAGATCGATAGTTCATTGTGACTATCAAGACCAAGCGAACAAGATGAATACTTTGAAAGAGACATCGCTCCAGTTTGGGGATTGTAAAAAAGTTGTATCTTCCTCTAGTGTGACTAATATTGGATGGATAAGACCCATGCATTGCGACGGAAAATGTCCGGAGGGAAACTGCGATTGTCCATGTGGTTACCATTGTAACTGCGTAAGGGACTTTGCAGACGAGTGCGATTGTGAGCCTTGCGATGGGAACGATGCTGTACGCTGTGACCTTAGCGATGCCGTAAAGCATCATGGGAACTTTGTTCTCACTACCCCTATCATGGAAAGTGATGCTGTGCGTGTCAAACCTGAGGGATGCGAAAGCGATGCCGCTCGTCCTCTTGGACATTTTACTGGGTTTCGTTTTAAAGGGGAATGTTCACCTTCACGTCTACCCCCCTACGGATGTCATCCTGCCCTGAACAAACTCCTGTTCATGTCACCCAACCCTCATCGAAACGAACCTGTGAAAGACGAATATTCGTTTCCTGTGTGTTTGTCGGAATACTGCGACTTTGAAAATCGTCTTCAATCGTTCAAAGGAAAATGACCTAAGTATCTGGGAGGACCGACCTCCGAAGAATTAGCCAGAGCCGGATTTTTCTACTTGGGCGAAGGAGATAAAGTCAAGTGCTTCAGTTGCGGTGTGTCACGTCACCACTGGGAACCGCAAGATTCGGCCTACGTAGAACATGCTCGATGGTCACCGAATTGTCATTACTTACCCTTAGTGCGACCGAGACATTGAAGTAACTTACCATAATCTGTTCATGGATACTTTACACGAGAACATTCGTGCTTTGCCTGTGGAGTTGAGAGAACGCATTTACCGAGAGCTGGTCAAAATACAAGTGAAACGTAAAGAACAATTGCATCCTTTACGTCACCGGTGTTTGAACCACTGGTACCAGAATGCTATACAAGGACTGATTGAGTTGAAAGTGTTCCATTGGACAGACATTGATCAACGACCCCTGGTTTTAAAAAGGAATGGTTTGGAACTGACGATTCTATCTACTACATTGTAAACGTACTGCATCGAATTCCAGAGGAAGAGTTAACGAATTACCAACATCTTGTACACAATGTCAACTTGGTGAAAGAGGAAACTTCTGAACGAATTGTAACGTGTAAATTAGTAACTAAACGATTTAGATTCGACAATGAATTGAAACCATGTTTGTGCAAACAGTACATGTCTTGTGTCAGACAAAAGAGGATTTAGTATGACCTATTCATGGATACTTTGCTAGAGAACATTCGTGCCTTGCCTGTGGAGTTGAGAGAACGCATTTACCGAGAACTGATCAAAATACAAGTGAAACGCAAACGCAAAGTTATTGAACCGTTTTTAAATTATGCTCTGTTCCAAAGTATAAGAAGACTGATTATGAGTGGATATTACATCAGGCACAAAGGTAAACGAGGCTATTGGCCACCACCCAAGGATTCCAAAAACAGTGTATATAATTATGGATACTTTACAAGAGAACATTTTGGGCTAGCCTGAGGAGTTGAGAGAAAATATTTACCGAGAGCTGGTCAAAATACAAGTCAAACGTAAAGAACAATTGCATCCGTTACGTCACCAGATCTTTAACCACTGGTACCTGAATGGTATAAGAGAACTGATTCGTCAGAAATTGTTTCAATGGTCAGACATTGTTCAAAACTGTGAGGTCGCTAATGATCGACATGTTCATAATTATGGTTACTTCGAGATTCACCTAGTGCAACGCATTGAGGAAGACAAGTTAAAGGATTACCAACATTTGTTACGTGGAATCTACTTAGCGGAAGAGGAAACTTCTAAACGAACTCTGACGTTTCGGTTACAGTATGCAAGATTTAGATTCCCTACTGGAGAACGAAGATCTCTGGCTAGAAAATACGTGTATTGCATCCGAAAAAAAGAGAATATAAAAACAGGCTGCCATGCCAGGGCTTATGTCACATGTCATTGAACAGATTCCGTGGAAGGAACTCAATGACCAGATTCAAACCGTGGATCATTACCATCGATTATTACAAGAACTGTATCCATTCAATTTGGGTCGACAAGTGGTGTGTGTCTTAGTGACTTGTTTTCTGGGATTTCGTTTACCAGCCGATTCTTTGTGGACTCTTTACGATCAGTACTTACCACCTCAATGGCCTTAAATGGTCACGAAAAACTCCTTTTGCTCAAAGCCTTGCGTTTTCATCTGGATACTTCTCGACCTCAACAGGAAAAAAAGATTCGTCAACTTTTAGCTACCCAAGACGTGTATGACGATGTGTGTGTAGCTTGTGACTTACATCCCCATTGGACAGATGTCCGTGCCTGGAAAGAATGGGATTTTGAGGCTTGGACCCAAGAAGTGGCCCAGTATGCACGAGAGTTGTTCAAGGAAAAAAGTTACTTTTCAACCAGTGTTAGTGACGGTGCCAGAAGAACCCGTCACCCAGGACAGGACTGTCGTGGACAGGCCTGAAAGACCCTTTCGGGAGGACACTTGTGTGACCTTACCCCCTACTATAGAACTGGTTAGAACATTACCCAAAACATGTTGTACAGACACTTGTTTTTATTCCACGTTAATGGTTATCATGTGCCTTTTATCCTTATACTTAAGCCTTTGGCTTTTATGTATTTTTGTCTTTCGTATTCATGTTTGAAACATTCAATAAACATGTTCTGAAAAAAGTATATAAACTCTCGTCTTGTTTGTTTTCGTGTCACAAGTGACATTTCTGACACTATGGCTACCTCTGCTGTATCTGCTCCCTCTTCCACTACTGTCAACGTCATCGACGAACACTTAGATCGTGCCAGTTGGGAGGCTTTGTATCTTCGCCATCCCTTTAACATGCTCATTGCTGGACCTAGCGGTTCAGGCAAAACCGAATTCGTCAAACGTTTGATCAAACATAAACATCATTTGATCGATCTGCCCGCTCAGCGGATCGTGTGGTGTTACAAAGAGTGGCAATCGGCGTACAGCCTCTTGCGAGAAAGTCAAGGCGATTCCATCGTGTTTGTGGAAAGCATTCCTAAAGAAGACGACGGCATCGTCTCTGACTCCCGTCAAACCCATTTGGTCATTTTCGACGACATGTTAGGAGAAGACGAAGAAGAAATTAAACTGTGGTTTACGCGCAAAGGGCATCACCGTAATGCCAGTGTCGTTTACATTACCCGAAATTTGTTTCAACAAAGTAAAGCCCATCGCACCATCAGTCTCAATGCGCATTACGTGGTCTTGTATAAAAGCCCTCGAGATAAATCGCAAGTGCAAGTCTTAGCCAAACAGTTAGGAACGCCTTGGCTGACTCAGGCGTACGACGATGCCACTCAAACGCCACACGCCTATTTACTCGTCGATTTGAAACCTACGACCCCCGAGGATTTGCGATTTCGTACCCACTTGTTTCACCACTGGTGCCAAGAGGGAGGGCCTGTCCTGTACACGTCTCCGGCCTCGACTTAATTTCACTCCACATAAAAAAAAATCTATAAAAACCTCAGACCCTTTTTCGTCTGTCTCACACAGTGTGAACATGACGTCCCTTCAGTCGCATCTTCCCGTCAAATTGATTCGTGCCTTGTATGGCATCAGTCGAGAAAAAAATCCACAAATACGAACTCGTGTCTTAGAAGCTAGTCTCAAAGAAGTCTTACGATGGTTCACGGTGACGGCACGTCAAATACTCCAAGGAATCATTCAGATTCCTCATCAAACGAAACGCTTTTTCGATCGAAACAAAGTCGCTTTGACCCAACTGGCCGATCCACGCATCGACACTCAAACCAAAAAGCAAATCATTTTGAAACCTGGAGGGAGCGGTACTCTAGGAGGGGTCATCATTCGTTCTCTCTTAAGATGGGATCCTAATGCCCCCAAACTTCTCCCCAAGAAAAAAGTCCAACGAAGCCCCAAGAAGAAGAAAAAGACCAGGTCCCCAAGAAGAACATCTCCAGTGGCGGGATCCTCCTCTTACCAGACACCACCCCGGAAAAAGAAAAGAAGCCCCCAGAAAAAGAAACAGAGAAAAAGTCCCCAGAAAAAGAAAAGTCCACAGAAGAAAACTAGTCGCAAGAGAGGCACTTCGGCCAGGACGCAACTTTACACTCGCAAACCACGGCCTGCCACGGCGGTGACCGCGTCTCCAGCAGCCTCAAGTTCATCCACTTCTCCGTTGATGACACCCAGAACTGAAGAGTACTTGGAGACGTTGATCACACCAAGAACTTCTCCGCTGATGACCCCACAAAGAACTTCCCCAGTGGCAGGACCCTCCAATTTAGTGGCAGTGGCTGCTGCTCACAAAGTACCTTCTCCCAAAATCAAAGTTCAAGAAAGATCGGGCATGTTACAAAGTTTATTGGATTTATCCAAGCAAGAACTGGCTCGATTTAGTCCGTTACGTACCCCTGCACGACGTGTCATGCCTGTCCTCAAACTAATACGACGTAAAGACAATCAGTGGCGACGCGTTCCAGTATAAAAAAGGCCTGTGACCAAGTCGGGGGTATCAGTGTTTTGGTGCTCCTGAAGATGTTACCCTCCAGAAAACCCCAAGGAAAGAAAAGGAAAGGACTACCACCACGTTTAGTCAAACATGGAGACATGTTATCTGTCCTGTCCAAAGCTTCTCCACCTCTACGAAAAAAACTCATTCAATCGGCCTCCAAAGAGGTCATTGATACCGTGTGCGAATGCTGTTTGAACGTCTTGAAAGGCACGATCCCTTTGTCCAAACACCAGAAACAATGCTTAGGCAAACATCGTCACGTTCTTCGCCAAATGGTTCAAAAGAAAATTCCCATTCGTCAAAAGAAGAAGATGTTGGTCCAACGTGGAGGAATTTTACCCCTCTTGTTAGGTCCCATACTAAAAGGAGTCTTGGGAACCATGTTGGGAGGACTGGTGGGAGCAAGATAAAAAGACCCTCGGAAGTCCCAAGATCTCAGAATCGACCGCTGACAACCCCATGGAAGGACGAAAACTAGCTTTAGTGCCTTACAAACGATGGATGGAATACCATCGGTGGCAAGAACAACGCACCCCGCATTTACCTCCCAATCCCAATTTGAGCGAGATGTCCCAGTTACAACACGAATTGCAGTCCTTGATTGATCGCCAAGATTTGTCCGAAACAGAAAAATCGCAAAAGTACGGTCAACTCTTGCAACGACTGCAACTTTTTCACCAGAAAGCTTTAGACGAAACAGCTCTACCCACTCTGAAAGATTTTAAGACCTTGATGAAAAGTCCAGCACCATCATCACTACCACCACCACCACCACCACCACCACCACTACTACCATCCCCAGGGGTCACCAGAGATGTTACCCCAAGAAGACCTGAGGAAGAAGAGATGCGAGAAATGTTTCAAACACCGTCAGCAGCTCCCATTTCGAGTAAGATTGCAGCATCCTTGTTGACCCCGTCCCCCACACCCCAACGAGAAGAAATGAAAGCTTGGGTTAAAAAGATGATGTCCACTCCTCCTTCGACAGAAGTGAAAAAGAAAGAAGGGAAACCAGAAGTGAAAAAAAAAAGAAGACCAAAGCCATTCCATTGCCACCTCCACCTCCACCACTACCTTCGACTTCTACTCCCGTAGGCCATCGGACACGTAAATCCGTTTCCAAACCACCCTTTCGTCCCAACCAAAGTAGCATCACCGAAGAGTGGGTGACTTATTAACACACCAACAAACACAAAAAAATGGAAAAAGTCTTAGCCAGCATTTACTACGATCCCTCGCATCCTGCAGGTTACGCAGGAGTTCAAAAATTGTATCGTGCTGCCAAGTCTCCGTTTACCTCAAGTGCAACGATGGTTACAAGAACAAGCTACCTACACTTTACACAAACCCATTCGACGCAAGTTTGCCAGAAGTCACACCCGAGTGGAAGGCATCGATCATCAATGGCAAGCCGATTTAGCCGATGTCTCTCATTTGGCCAGCTACAATCGTGGCTACAAATATTTGTTTTGTGTCATCGACGTCTTTTCCAAATTTGCCTGGGTCGTGCCCTTGACTTCCAAATCCAGCAGCGAGTTAGTGTGAGCCCTGCAACGGGTGTTGAAACAAAGCGGTCGTCACCCTCTTCGATGGCAAACGGACAAAGGCACCGAATTTCTGAACCAAGCTTTCCAAAAAGAACTAAAGAAACGTGACATTCATGTTTTTACCACCGAGAATCTCGAAACCAAAGCCAGCATCATGGAACTTTTTCAACTCACTTTGAAAGAACGCATGTGGACATATTTTACGCATCACCACACTCTGAAGTACATCAACATCTTACCGCACCTGGTGCAAGCGTACAACCAATCTTACCATCGAAGCATCGGACGTGCCCCGCAAGAAGTGACTCCCGAGAACGAAGTGTTGGTGTTTGAGCGCCTGTTTGGTACGTCCCCGACGAGGGCTGTCCCCGAGAAAAGTGGAATGTTGACCGTAGGAGATTGGGTGCGCATTGGCAAAACCAAACGCACTTTCGACAAAGGTTACTTACCTAACTGGACGACCGAATTGTTTCGCGTCACTGGACGAGTGCATGGCCATCATCCTACCGTCTATAAATTGGAAGACATGAACGGAGAAGTGCTCAAAGGAACGTTTTATTTACCCGAGTTACAACGTGTCACCAAAAAAGAAGACGACGTGTACGACATCTAAAGCATTCTCGAACGCAGAACCCGTAAAGTGGGCAAACGACGTGTCAAAGAAGTCAAAGTACGTTGGAAAGGACATCCACCCAGTTTTGATTCTTGGATCGACGCTTCGCAAGTCATCGACTATAAAAAGAAGTGACCATCATGCCCTTTCACACAGATGCAGCTACGTCGACCACTTCTCCTTCACCTAGTTCTTCTGTGCAAGATTTACAAAAACAACCCTGGTGGGTGTGGTGTGGAGAACGTGTGCCTAAAACGCAAATCGTCTTTTTCTGCCAAATCTTCGTGGTGTATTGTGTCATCGGAGCAGCCATTGCCAATTTGAGTTTGCAACAAGGAGACAAACAATTGTGGACCATTTTATTGAGCAGTTGCATCGGTTACCTGCTTCCCAATCCCTCCCTGAAATTCTCTTCCAACGGGAACCACGGGAACCTTGTGTCCAGTGCCAGTGTCAGTCACCACTCCAACAACAACAACCACAACGACCCTATTTTGGGCGGAGACACGCCTCTGACGTCTAGTAACCCCTCTGACAGCCACAGAACTCTGGAATTATGAGTCACCAAAACCAATTTTACTTAACCTTACCCAGCGACAGTTCCATGGAGGTGTTTCCCAACAACACGTTGTGCTGTTACACGGCCAAATTACCTCAGGCCATCCCCTTAGATCACGAAGCCCATTGGGAAGTGGCTTTAGTGGAAATCATTCACCCGACCCAAGTCCTCAATGTCCTTCCCAATCAAAATAAACTTGATGTGGAAGTTCATGACGAGCGAATGCAAAAGTACTTGAATACCCATGTCAAATATGACAAGAAAACCTATAATGACAAAACTCAAACGTGGACCTACAACTTGTTCATTCCCCCAGGCTATTATTTTAGTGGTCAACATTTGGTCAACACCATAGCCACCAGGTTTAATGGCGTGTTTCTGAAAGCTTTGGAGGATGCCAATAAAAGTGTCACCCTTGAGTACCACAAAACAGCTCGTCGCTTCCTGGTCAAATTTCCTGAGGGGGGTAAAACCCTGTCCATTTTATTTTATTCTGAATTGTTTGACATGTTGGGCGGAGACATGGACATGAGAATGGCCATGCTCAAGAAAAACATTTCACCCATCGTTTACGACAACGAGTCTTTTAGCAAGTTATTTCGTACCCCGGTAGAACTGAACCAAGGACTGAATTTGATGTTCGTGTATTCCGATGTGGTGGAGTACAACGTGGTGGGGCACACCTCCGTACCGTTACTGCGTGTCATTCCTTTCAAAGTGGATTCTGCCACGAACGCTGACGAGGAAGGTGGAAACACTTACCACGTCCACCGCGAATTTGTCCATCCTCACTATTTGCCTGTCAGCAAGTCGTATTTGGACACGGTCAACATTACTATAAAAGGAGATTTGGGACAAAATATTCCATTCACCAAAGGAAAAGTCACGGTTCTCTCACGACTCGTAAGTCATGTATCCAGTGTACCGAGGGGTTGCTCGACAGCGAGGACACGGTTTAGGAGATATGTTAAAATCGGCTTTTCGTTCGGTGGCCCCGGTGTTGAAACCGATGGTGACACGCGGATTGCACGCCTTGAAAGATGCGGCACTGACACAAAGCAAAGAATTTCTCCAAAATGTCATCATCGACAAACAAAACCCTAAAGAAGCCTTCATGAGGGCAGGCAAAAATGTCTTGCTGCAAACGGGCAAAGACCTTTTGGGTCGCCGAGAAACACCTATAAATGCCCTGCACGCTACCGAGTCAGGCATTCAGCAAGGACAAGGCAGAAAGAGACGACGAAGAAAACACCCTTTCACCAGACTTCAAGCTAGAAAGGCCAAGAAAAGAAGAACCGTTCGAGACTTAGACGTTTTCGATTATTGAGAAAGAGAAAAAAAATGATGCACCGAGAGTCCTGTGCTTGTTCCAAGTCGGAACTGGATCTGTTTGCCATGCCCCCCACCATGATGACCATGCAAGAATCCCAGTGGGTGGAATTTCATCCCGTCTCCTCTTTGACGGATTCCGCTCCCATCGAGTTTGAAATCAAAGGTCAGCCCGAAGATTACATCGATCTGAATAGCAGTTACCTGTACTTGAAAGTGAAAGTGATCAAAATGGACAACACCAATCCAGGAGCCGATGCTAGAGTAGCTCCCGTCAACAATTTCATGCATTCCTTGTTCAGCGAAGTGGACTTGTACTTGAATGACAAACTGGTCAGTAGCAGCATGGACACTTACCCGTATCGTGTCTACCTGGAAAATCACTTGACGTACGGAAAGGAAGTCAAGAATAATCATCTGGATGCTTGCGTGGTATGGAAACCTGACACAGCGGGTGAGAACACGTTTACCGACCTAGCTATTGCACCAGAAGATGACAATCCTCACAATGCGGGATATATGGCTCGACGACAGAAAATTCTGGAAGGGCGAAGTTTAGAACTGATGGATCGTTTGCATTTGGACATGTGGTTACAAGAAAAGTATTTGCTCAACGGGGTGGATATCCGTCTGAGATTGAATCGTAGCAGTGCCGCTTTCCATTTGATGGCCCATGCCAATGAATACGAAACTATCATTCAAGAAGCCCGACTTTACGTGCGTCGTGTGGAAGTGTTACCTAAAGTGGGAAACGACGTCGGTCAGACGTTGAGCAGAACGACCGCCAAGTATCCGATACGAAGAGTGGAAGTGAAAACGTTCACCATTCCTGCTGGACAGCGATCCATGATCGAAGATCATCTGTTCCAAGGCCAGTTACCCAAACGTTTGATTGTTGGTATCGTCAAGAATTCAGCTTTCAATGGAGCCCACAACGAAAATCCTTTTGAGCTTCGACACTTTGGCGTGTCGAAGATCGAAGTCAGTCGCGATGCAAAGACCTTGTGTACCCGACCCTTTGAGCCTAACTTTGCCCAGAAGAATTACTTGAGATCGTACTTGTCGCTGTACGAAGCTACCGGTCAGTTAGGAACCAACACCAGTCATGGCATTACGTACGAGGATTATGCAGCAGGCTATGCTTTGTGGGCTTTCGATTTCACTCCAGACCAAGGCAGCGACGAGGGACATTTCCACCCTATAAAATCCGGCCAAATTCGTGTGGAAATTCAGTTTGCGAATGCACTAGATGAAGGGAACACAGTGAACGTCATCCTGTATGCAGAATTCGACAATACGATAGAAATCAACAGTTTGGGAGAAGTCATTCTAGACTATTAGAAGCCATGGAAGACTGTTATCCCTCTTTACCTAGTGGAGAAACTTTGGAGATGGAATGTGAGGAGACCGTGGAAAAAGAAGAAGTGATCATGATGAAGTCAAGATGGCCAGAACAAGAAGCCCATTTAGTCTCCTGTTTTGCCAAACACTTGGTCGAAAAAATGACGGAATTGATCACGAAAAATTGCTATGGATGTCAAAACGATCATCCCAGTCAAATTCAACACGATAAATGCCTGATGCTGAGTTAAGAAGAAAAATTGGACGAGTATCTGGACGAGGCTTGGAGTCTCATCTCGGACGAAGACGTGTTGCATCAGTGGTATAAAGACTTGCGTGAACATTCTTGTCCACCATTAACCACTTAAGAGATGCATCGTATCGAAGCTCTCTTGCACGGAATGGTGTAAATGTTGTTAATTAAATACATGTACTCGGGTTTCGTTTCTTTTTCTCTGTACAACGATACCCGAGGGTGATTATAATATGGTCTATGTATTTCGAAATCGTGAGTACGATTCGTCCTGTGCCACACGTGCAAGGTGCCTTTGATAAAGAATAACGAAAATTCTAAAGGTATAAATACGTTACTACATGTAAAGGACCTTTACAATACTAATGGTTTTGTCAGCAAGCGGCCTGCTTAAAGGATTCGCACAACTCCAGCTGTAGGGGTAGGTAATTTTTGGGTTTTAAGTGATAACTAGTGTATTACCATATTTGCCTTTGCATGTTTGTTATAGTTTTCTTTACATACCATAATGCGTGCATTTTTCATTCTTGTTGCGACGTAGTGCAGGACTTATATTGGTAATGTAAAGCTACATTTTTTAAAAGAATTGTTTACTATTGTCTTATCAAGCAGGGTTAGGTTTACTATTGAACCTCTGTTTTGTAATTGCCATTATAATATAATCTTTTTAACTTACCATGTATAACGTCCTTACGTTATGTCTGTATCAAGTTTAGTACACTGTATCGGGTATATTTTCAGCTGAGTGTTTTGATGGTAGGAATATCCGGGGTGTCCGGTGTTGTCAGAGGGTAGAAACGTCCTTGTGTCCGGAGCGTTTAAGGTGCCGGAGCGTCTAATGTCTAGCGTCCGGAATGTCAAGAGTGACTAAGGTGACCCAGCTGTAGAGCCGTCAAAGGACCAGGGGGTCCGGAGGGTCTAATATTTCAAGTGTCCGGAGGGTCTAATGTTTCAAGTGATCATAGTATTCCGAGGGTCCGGAGTCTATATTGGTTGTGAAATTGATTCAGAGGAGCTGTGGAGCGGATATGGTACACGGGTGACGGAGTGCATCTCCACACATGTATTTTTAGCTGTATGCTAATTTTGGGTTAGTAAGACCCAGTGTATTATTCAGGACTGGAAGGATAGATTGTATATCCGTTCTTGTTTAGTGACATAATTTCGCTACCTGAGCGAATACATTTTTTACTATGTGTAAAGACTTACATTGTTTGCTATTTGAGTGAACTATATTCATCATTCCATTATTGAATCATTTGTGAAATCATTTATCCTGTGTTTTAGGGTTACTGACCTAAATTTATTTGTATATTTTTTTCATCTTTGAAACTGTGCGTTTTTTTGTTAAATAGATCCAATATTTGGATTATAAATACGCACACATCTTCATCATCCACTACTCATATAAATCGCCACATTAAACCATATATGTGTCGTCAAAACGTGTTCTGTTGTTAATCCGAAATATCCCACCCGGTTATCTTGTTACACTCTCCTGAATCAGAGTGAGGAGACGAAACGAAGAAACGGTTATTTGTCAGACATTTTCAAGCAAAAAGTCAGGATCGAATTGACGACTTACCTGTGAAGAAGAAAAAAACACACAAATCAATGGATACCTGGGAACTTTATTACCTTTTGAACCACAGTTCGTATACGGCTTCTTGGAATCCTGTCGTCTGTGCTAAAGATGAACTCCCTCATCGCAAACCTCAAGACCATCTAGCTTACGTGATCAACACGGACGACAGTCATCTCCCATGAACCCACTGGGTAGCCGTTTACTTTCCTCAAGAAGGATGTGTGGAATATTTCGATTCGCATGGATTGCCCCCTTTGGAAGACGATATCATTGACTTTATGAGAAGAAATGCTCAAACCACCCGATTCAATAATGTGAAATTACAAGGCACAGATTCCTTGGTGTGTGGACAGTACTGTGTGTATTTTCTGCATCATCGCAGCCTGGGCTATTCCTTAGAACATTTAGTGACTCATTTTGATCCTCGTTCTTCTTCTAGAAACGATGTGAAAGTAGATCGATGGTTTTGTGACCATTATGCTTATCTTTTGTCTCAAGCTAGGAAACGTAGTGTCCATCAATGGCCTAATGACTTCCAACAGTGGAAATCACAATTTCATTCACAACGTTGTCAGCCTGTTTAAAGTAGACTCTAAATTGAAAAAAATGTTTGTGATTTGAAAAAATTGTTTGATGTTATATTGTTGGATTATTGTTAAAAATGTTAGACTTGTTGTTTAGTGTTAAGTGATTTTTGAATAAAAAAATGTTGTGTTTTGAAAAAAAATGCCTTTGTCGTTTGTTTCGGTATAAGAATGTTGATTCATGCTCTTTAACTTCTTACTATCCCTCTCTTGTCACTCATTGAACGTTGCGACTCGAAAACCGTGGAGGGATGTTTTCCTTCACGTCCGCGCTTTGACTTTAAGAACCGGGGTTGTTTGCAGTCTAACCATCCATTGTCGACGCATCCTCATACGAAGATGTGCTCCAAACTAGCTAAGCTAAACGAAGCCTACGTGAATTTGCATAGGGTCAGACACAGTCTGATACCGAAGCCAGAAGAAATAGAGAATGTGAGAATGTTAAAAGTCACTGAAGACCTGATAGAAGAGCTCTTCAGAGAAGAAGTGAACAGGGAGAAAGAAGAATGGACAGAGAAGTACAGACTTCAAAGACAGCAGCAGCAACAGCAACAACAACAACAACAACAACAACAGCAGCAGCAGCAACCTGAAGCTGACAGAGGCTTTGTCGATTGTCGTATCGACACCAAAGAGTTCTTCTTCTCTTTCCGAAGAAGCAGACCTATCGCCAGAAAGTCTATCCTCAGAGGTCATCGCGTTCTTAGAAACTAAAAAAGATTGCCATAGCAAACAAAAAAACAAAAAACAGCCCTTTTCAGGGCTACCCCAATACTCAAGAAAAGAAATAACCATCAATTTGCCAATGTGTGTAGGTAGAGTAGTGTGAATATAAACACTAACTCTTTTTTTAATAGTGTGAGGGTATGTGTTTGTGTATAAGATTGTGTGTTTGTAATTGTTCACGTACGTTGGTGTGGATAGTAGATTAAGATAATGTTTTTTTTTTTTGGTGTTTGAGGTGTGGGGAGAGTAGATTTGGGGTTGGATTGGATTGCTTTGCGTATGTGGATAGTATATTGAAGTAATTAATGAAAATTTTTTAGAATAGTGATGAGCAGTATAAAAAAGTGAGTGAGTGTTTCTTTTAGGTCCGCGCGTTGTTTTTTTTTTGGGTCATGATCTAGGTAAGATCAATTTCATGTTTTTAGGGGGATGTTTTCCTTCACGTCCGCACTTTTAGTATAAATTGAAACTCGTTCGGCAGTCCAGCTACCATTGTTGATTGATCAACACCAAAAATGAACACCAGACTAGCGAAACTGTTGGAACTTCATGTGCATCTGGAATATGCCAGGCGCATACTAAACGAACTGGCCGGGGAGGCCATTGTGGAAGAGGGAAGGATGAGAGAGGAGGAGGAAAGAAGAAACAAAGAAGAGGTGGAGAGAAGATACAAAGAAGAGGCAGAGAAAAGATACAAAGAAGAGGAGGAGGAGGAGGAGAGAAGAAACAAAGAAGAGGAGGAAAAGGAGAGAAGAAATTTCAGAATCCCAGAGACCAAAAATTGGGATTCTGAAGCCACATATCCTGCCTCTGCTCTCTCCCAAAAGAAAGTAAAAAACAACTGGGGAACAAGATGTGTATGTGGCACCAGGCCTGGAAGGTGCCATCATTAACCAGGTGTCCATGAAGTTCCAAAACAAAAAAAAACCAACAGCCCTTTTCAGGGCTACCCAATACTCTAGAAAAGAAATAACCATCAATTTGCCAATGTGTGTAGGTAGAGTAGTGTGAATATAAACACTAACTCTTTTTTCATAGTGCGAGGGTATGTGTTTGTGTGTTTGTGTTTGTGTTTGTAACTGCTCACGTAAGTTAGTGTGAATAGTAGATTATGGGTTTCTTTATTGTTTCTTAGCGTATGTGGAGAGTATAGTTTGGGTTTAATTATATGAAATGAGAAAAGTGGGGATGTTTTCCTTCACGTCCGCGCGTTGTTTGGTCATGATCTAGGTAAGATCAATTTTATGTTTTAGGGGGATGTTTTCCTTCACGTCCGCGCTTTTCGTATAAGAACCCACAGTATTCGTTGTTCAAACCATTCTACAAAGAAGATGGCTTCGAACCACCTTGACAAAATGCAAAAATTACAAGACGTTTTGGACAATTTAGGAATGATGGAGCAGATGTTAGTGAGACTCAATGAAGACCACTATTCCTATAGTCCCCATCGACTAAAGATGGAGATCAACAATTTAAGAAAAGTAAAGGACATAATAAGTGGTGTCATGAAAGAGATAAAGGAGGAGAAGGAGGATGAAGAGGAAAGGATAAGGATACGAAAATGGAATGAAAAAATTGAAAAAGAAGAAGAAAATGAGAAGAGGAAGAAAGAAGAGGAGGAAGAGAAGAAGAAAGAAGAGGAGGAGAAAAAAAGAAAGAAAAGAAGAGAAAGAGTGTAGGAGAGAAAATAAGAAGTTGGTGGAGAAAAAGAAGAAATTAGAAGCAGAAGAAGAAGAAGAAGAAGAAGAAGAAAAACCAAAGGCCCTTTTCAGGGCCACCCATATTTCTCGAAAAGAGAATGACTTTCCATTGCCTACCCCTTTTTTTTTTTAAAAAAAAATCCCATGTTCAATTCCCCTTGTCCCTAGATAGACCCACACTTTATTTCCCCATGTTCAATTCCCTTTGAGGCTAGAGTGGCCCAAGACTTTTTCTCCATGTTCAATTCCCCTTGACGCTAGAGTGGCCCAAGACTATTTCCCATGTTAAATTCCCCTTGAGGCTAGAGTGACCCATGATTTTTCTCCATGTTAAATTTCCATTGAGGCTAGAGTGGCCCAGGGGGGTCTGTAATGCTAATTCCCATTGAGGCTAGGGTGGCCCTATTCACTGCTAATGAATCTTTCTTAGTAATTTAGAGAGGCACAATAGAAAATGCAAAACATTATGGCAAATAATCCTTATGAATCCTTATAGCTGCCTTGTAGCTACTTTTCCACATTGCTACCTAAAATGAGATTAAATTTTGCGTTTTAATAGACCTTCTTTTAACCATGATGTGAACAGTCACATTTGCACAACAGGCACATTGAAAAACTCCCTTTGAAACATGGAGCTTACCATAGGAGGAAAGATTAATTTTATATTCCACTTTAATTGCCAAGTGAATTTGAAGTATATTTTCTACTGAAAGAAACAACCCTACTTGGCGGGTGAAATGGTGTTTTACTAACTCTTAAATTTAATGTGTTATTGTACATATCATCATATTGACTGTCAATATGTTTTCTGTGCTTCCTCAGAAGCAATAAAATCATCTCTTTTTTTCATCTTAGATTTTTGCCATATCGTTTCTGGAAGTGACTCCGGTCAAAAACGTTTGTCATTCCTCTTTACTTTTGGCCTTTTTGGCAATGTAATACTATTGAAGTTTATGGTTTGAGTTTCAAATCATGACAGCAGTATATTTTCCACTGTTATGGTGCAAAGCAAATTAAACCTCTTAACTGCCATGACACTTCTTCATATATGACTCAGGTCAACAATAGCTCTAATTAGGAACAAATAAGACATTCATAATATCATCATTACACCAGAAAGTGATCGAAACAATGAGTTGTATTATTTATTGTCTCTTATTACATAACGCCCATAGGCCCAAATTTCAGACATAAAAAAAAATTAAGAAAAGAAAAGAAACAAGATATAAAACTACTAAATTCGATGAATTTATTCGGTACTCTATATTTTCTAAATGGTATGAACGTGATAAACAAAGTTTGAAGTGCTACAGTCATTTTTATCATATATAATCATTACATAAGTATAGATTGTTATCAATTAGTGTGCTTTTAAAGCCGCCCGGATCCGCAGTAGCTCTTATGGCTCTTATTTCATATATGTCCTTCTGGAAAGGCACTTAGTTCTTATTTCGGCGGCTTTATATAGTAAATCATATGTTCAAGGTGCCGATTATGCCCAAAGAACAAAAACAAGCAATCAAAAAAATAAAATACCGCCAAAGTTAGATTAGTGCATGCTTGATGTCTGCGGTTGTCAATATACAGACAAGTAAAACAAAATGATGTTAGGTATCGGTATTGGGCCGAACATTATTATTTGACAGAAAGATTAAATATTTGGAGGTACACCCATGGAAAATTTAAGGGATTTAGAGATTTATCCATTGAACAGTTAAGGGTTTTGGAGATGTACCCATTGGCTAGTGAAGGGACTGGAGATATACTCATTTGCTAGTTAAGTTTTTCGGAGATGTAAGGGACTGGGATCTGTACTCATTGGCTGGTGGAGGAATTTGGAGATGTATTCATTGAATAGTGAAGGGCTTTGAAGATTACCCATATTCTAGTGTAGCTTATTTGGAGATGTACCCATTTGCAAGTGAAGTGTTTTGGAGATATACTAATTGGATAGTGAAGGGATTGGCTAGTGATTGAATTTGGAGATGTATCTATTGACTAGTGCAGGGATTTGGAGATTTGCCCATAATTTAGTGTAGCTGATTTGGAGATATACCCGTTGACAATTGAAGTGATTTGAGATGTACCCATTGAAAAGTGCAGGGATTTGGAGATGTACCCATTGGCAAGTGAAGGCATTTCCATATGTACCCATTGGCTAGTAAGGGGTTTGGATATGTACCCATTGGTAAGTGAAGGGATTTGCAGATGCACACATTGAATATTGAAAGGATTCGGACATGTATATGTTAGCAACTGACGGGATTTGGTGATGTACCCATTGATTAGTGAAGGGATTTATAGATGTACCACTGGCTAATGAAAACATATATTTCGTTTTGTTAATTTTATTTGCTATTTAATATAAATTAGTAATTATTATTTCTTGAACTTATAGCACAATAGTTGACAATTAACTATTTGGTTTTAGTTAGATATTCTGTATTAAATGTCATACTCACAAAAGATTATCAACTGTGTCTCATTTCATAATCACACCAGCCTATGAACTGTTATGTTATTATGTGCAGACCATGGGATCATTCTGTTTAACAGCAATAGTCTTACACTAAAAGGCGCAGAATACATGAAATGTACGCATGTGCTGCATTTTATGCCTTTCTAATGCAGAACGTTTTGTTTTTTATGATATTAAGATTACGTTTTATGAAAAATGAATAGGTACTACTATTTCTTCTTGCATGAATTCGTACACATTACTTTGTGGTACTATTTATTTTTCTATACAATATGTGTTTTTACTTGATTCTGAAAGACATACTGCTTTTCATTAAATTTGTTCATGATTGCATCTGCCAGAATAATGCTGATTAAAACATTGCATTTATGATGTGAACACATATGTTTTCTTTTCAATACAAGAATTACCCAGTGTCAGGCTACTGTTGTTTTCTGTTTATCATCCATTTAGTTGAATGGAAACGAGGAAAATAGTGTAGATTTAATATGCGTGTTTTGAATGTTGACCAGGCTATTTCTGAACAAAAAGGTATGCAGTTTCTTTTATTATGATTTGAGGTGGTATACATCATTGAATGTTTGCTAATTTACCAATACAAATAACTTAATTATAACGTTTACTTCATAACTCAAGCCAGGTATTATCTTGATCTGTAATTATTTGCATTAATGAGTTACGTGTATGATTTTTGTCAATTAAACAGCTATAGTGTTTAAAGAATAGTTCGACTGGTCCTACGTGAGAATAAAATATGATCTTTTATATCAATTTTCAGATTATGTGTCTTTCGTACACATTATCGACTGTTCTTTTAGATTGATTCCTGCTGAATCAAGTTTGGCATTTGTTGAAGTTGCATTAGCTGTCATAACAGTTATTAAATCCTTCATTATAGGGGTAAGACAAATAAATTAGGTACAGTAGATATTATTAGTTAGTCGAAATTATTCGTTACATACCGGAGACAGACATTGTAAAATTCTAAGTGCAATATCATTTCAACGATTCCCGTTGTTTAATTATATTATGCCGATACTAATTTCAGTAGAATTAATGCCGCCCCGTACGGAACAGTGATTATATATATTCCACTGTTGCGTGCATCGTTTGTTACCTTTGTTCCAACTCATTTAATGTTTTCCTCGCCATTTTATTAATTTGTCGAATTTTTCAACAGTTCCATATATCACACGACACGAATAGTATTACTTTCTTCCCTGACAAGAAATTGTTTTGTATCTGTTTGATTATTGTATTCCAAAAGGAAGCTTATATTTGATGTTAGTATATAGTGGTGTTTTATGGTACCTCAGTGCAAAAGTGTCTGTAAAGTACCAATACATGTTTAAATTCGATACATTTTAACATTTCCTGCCAAAACAAAAATTGGAGAAGAAACCATTTCGAATGGATAAAACATAAGTACACTATCCTGTAAATTTGATTATAAAATGAGAGATACAAATGTGTATCATATAGTAGATAAAAATTATATATATAACAGCTAAACGAAACGCATGTAAAATAATTTATATTAATTTGTGTGTCTGAACCTTTATCATTTTCACTTTCTTGTTTTAATCAGTGATAGAGAAGTAAGGATTTGCTTTTATACTGCTTATCATGCAGGGTTGATTTTATGTTTTACCCCTGTCTTAATCTCTCTGCATTGAAGCCTTCAAAATGCACCGAACATTTATCCAAGTGTCTCCTAAAATCAGTCTCTACTTGTGTTCTTCTCTTGTTTGATTTGCTATCTATGGCGATTTTGTCAGTCTTATATTTTTCTTTGGTTTTAACTTGGTTATCTCATATTTCTCTTTTATAAATAAAGAAATCTTCTTGCTTACTTCATCCGAGTGTTTCAATACCTGCCAACAAAGAAAGCTTGAAAATGGTATCAGCTTTTCTCTCGACACGTGCCTATGTCAATCTAAATACATGCTCGTCTGTTACATCTCCGTTTTTGTAATTCTAGACCCTTGAGTTCTATTAAACTATGTTAATGACTTGCATATATATGTGAGATTCTTGTTGGTTTAAGAATGAAAGAGTAAATTATTAAGGTCAATGTTGCCATTCAATGTCAAACGGGTTTATGCACAATAGCAATTTTTTTCACAGACTAAAAATAAACAGTGCCAGTGATTTTCGCTTGGAATATGGTGACGGGTTTTCAATTGTTGTATCAGAGCATAAAGACTTCGATGACTATAACTTAAACAGCAAAATGGCATCCACACTATAGCAATTACATCGCTAATCAGAACTAAGCTTCACAGAGGGTTTGCATTTAAACAATATTCTTTTGAGTTTGGGGCTTTTGTGTTAGACATTCAAACTTTAAGATCACTGCTGCTGCAAACTTAACATATGTTTTCTTTAAAGTACCTTAGGAAAAGCGTGTGGATGATTTAAACATTAAGTGGAGTGCGTAAAATATTGTTAACTCTGGCATGCTATGATCTACTAAATTCCAGTTATACATTTCTCATCCAGCTGTTGCGACTCATACTGTTAAGTTGAATCGTTTCTGCTATAATTTTTAATTCTAATGTGCTCTGTGTCTGTTGAGATGGTAACCCAAATCAGATCTTGAATTATAAGTTATCAAAGATATTTAATGGCTTGTATGTGAAATAATAGTGCTCAGTCTGGTAGATTTTCTTCTTGAAATATTTGCACAATGTTGGTTTCAGTATAACTTTAAACTGAGTCCTGGAACAAGAATAAGATACACCTTTTCTTAGTTCTTTTAATCTGATGGCCATTATGTAATTACTAAAAGTAAAAGTACAAGTACACCAGTAAAATCATAAACAATAGTACCTTTGCATTCATTTCCTTCGCTGCATATATGTTGACTTTGCATCCGTTAGGTTTCAGTATTAAACCACACTACTTGGCTCGATACTTTGCAATTGTAATAAATGAAGTAGCTGATAATTCTTAGGCATCCATCACTTACATTTAGACTTTGAATTAGTTCGATATATCTAACACATAATGGTTAGCTTAGGAAATATTAACCATTAGATATTAATATCATATTAATAATAATAATTATGAAAAAATTAATAGTAATGTTAATATTTGATATATAAACTATGAATTTTAAACTCTTGTGTACAGATTCAGTCGTAAAACGTTTATTGTTTGTTATGTCAATCATTCATTCACCTTTCACAGTTGTATCTATGTTAGGTAAAAGTTCTGATAAAGTCTTGGCTCAATCAAGAATCTGAATATGTATATCAAATTCCTGTATATCCGATAGACACAGAGAAAGCACATAATTCCATCGAAGATGGAAACGACGATGATAATGAAGTGGAAATCTCAACAGAGCTTCATGGAATATCAATGGAAACAATACCACTGAGGTAAGTAGATATAAAATTTAGAAGTGAGTTTACACACGAACCTGCTTTAGTGGTGACTTCTGTTATGCTATCTCACCTGACTTCAACAATCACGTTTTTGAGGTTCCTTACATCATTTCACTGTACAGACAGTACTGGTATTGTGTAATTTCCTTTTTGTGATTCATATAAAAATAAGCCATTATGCAGTCACTTTCTAGTCAATGTCTAGTAGTTCAAAATATTATTGAAATCAGCCTTTATTAAGCATCCATATTTGAGAAGGAGAATTTATATATTTTACTAATCAGTCGCCTGCCTATGTTAGGTATGACTGTATGCCTGCTAAATAATGGTCTCAAATAATTTTCGTCACTTAGACATACCCTTTAATAGCGTGGCAAAAATAAAAAAAAAATAGCTGTTTTATATACCTTATATTAGCTGCCCTGGTTTGAAGGATTCGATGATCATAGAAGTAATCGTGCTCAGTATTGAACAACTCTCCTTCCCTGTAGTATGTGTGAATACATTAAGATAAGCAAGGATTTAGGAAAATACATTTCTTCTGTAGATATCAATCTTGCAATAGCATTTTCGTGGGAATTTCAATTCGCAACGTTGAAGAAAATGGCAGTCTGGAATGCCTCAGATGGTACAAGAGTTCTTTAAACCTCACAGATGGATTCCTGTTACTTGCGACTATAGGTGCGTTTATAACTTTGTGTATTGTAGCTACCTAAAAAAGTTACGAAAATGAATACTTTTATATGAATTCAACGTACACGTATTATCCTACAACAACAATCATGAAAATGAATACTTTTATATGAATTCAACGTACACGTATTATCCTACAACAACAATCATGAAAATGAATACTTTTATATGAATTCAACGTACACGTATTATCCTACAACAACAATCACGAAAATGAATACTTTTAAATGAACTCACAGTAAACGTATTATGCTACAACAACAATCACGAAAATAAATGCTTTTAAATGAATTCACCGTAAACGTATTATGCTACAACAACAATCACGAAAATGAATACTTTTAAATAAATTCACAGTAAACGTATTATGCTGCAACAAAAATCACGAAAATGAATGCTTTTAAATGAATTCACAGTAAACGTATTATGCTACAACAAAAATCACGAAAATGAATGTTTTTAAATGAATTCACCGTAAACGTATTATTCTACAACAACAATCACGAAAGTGAATGCTTTTAAATGAATTCACAGTAAACGTATTATGCTACAACAAAAATCACGAAAATGAATGATTTTAAATGAATTCACAGTAAACGTATTATGCTTTTAAATGAATTCACCGTAAACGTATTATGCTACAACAACAATCACGAAAATGAATACTTTTAAATGAATTCACAGTAAACGTATTATGCTACAACAACAATCATGAAAATGAATACTTTTAAATGAATTCACCGTAAACGTATTATGCTACAACAACAATCACGAAAATGAATACTTTTAAATGAATTCACAGTAAACGTATTATGCTACAACAACAATCATGAAAATGAATACTTTTAAATGAATTCACCGTAAACGTATTATGCTACAACAACAATCACGAAAATGAAAACTTTTAAATGAATTCACCGTAAACGTATTATGCTACAAGAACAATCACGAAAATGAATGCTTTTAAATGAATTCAAAGTAAACGTATTATGCTACAACAACAATCACGAAAATGAATGCTTTTAAATGAATTCACAGTAAACGTATTATGCTACAACAACAATCACGGATAATGAATGCTTTTAAATGAATTCACAGTAAACGTATTATGCTCTTAAATGAAAGTCACTCTCATTGTTATGCTCCGATTATTGGCATTACCTTCACCTTCGTTGTAACTCTCCAGCTTCTGGCTTTCACTTTAATGTACATCGCATTAGTACCCTCCAGCTTCTGACATTTAAATCACTAACATTACCTCCCTCCCGCTCCTGGAATGAAAGTCACTTTCTTTGATAGCCTTTTAAATATTATGCAAATATTATTACCCGCATGATTCTTGTATTGAAATCACTCCCGTTAGTAAACTTCAACATCATTTGCAGGTACATGCAATGCGATATAATTTATTGATTCTTGAATCATTTTCCTTATAATCTCATCACCATAGTGAGCTGCAACCAGCTATATGTACATATTTACAACGATATGAAACATGCAAGACATGGTTCAAAGTTGCTCAGTTTCTTGTTCGTTCGACTCATATATGTTTGTCGTTGTTTTTTATATATGCAATTTAGTTCAGTGGTCCGAAGTTCAAATTTATTGAACAATGTACATATATTAACAATTTCCTTTATTATGTTTCAGGAGAATTTCGCAGAATCAAGAGGAAAATATTCAGGATACACAAAAGCATAGCTGATAAAGAAAGGGATTTACACGAGCTAGCTAAGATTTTTGTGCTGGGTATAGCGTATGCAGCTAATGCTGGTGGTATAGCCACATTGACTGGTACTCCTACAAATACCATTTTAAAATGACATATTGATAAGTAAGTCGGCAAAATGTAAAAGTAACCTTCTTTTACGTTTCTAAAACCAATCAACATGCATGGAAAACGAAATTGTACTGTGACATAAATAAAGTTGAGTCGACATGACGTCATATAGCCGTGCAAAAGTTTAAAGCATTGCACATCATAATTAAAATAAATTTTCAATTTTAGTGATACTGATACAATGAACTGGAAGAGACATTAAGGTATGCAATTCCGTATAAATCGGGTTCGTGTTATGTTTACCTTTTGAAAGGCTCATAAACCACAAGAAACCCAGATCACTGGAGCATAAAGCGCAGCAAATAGGAACAAAGCAGTGAATGGCAGATTTTGTAAAGAAAAACCTATAAAATCATGCGTTAACTACACAATATTATCATCGTGGATGTCATGAATTATTATTTTCTTCGCTTTAAACTATTATCTGTGGTCAACTCAGGCAAGGAAGAACTGCCTGTTTCCAAACGTTGGTATATTTCACAATAATAACATAGTTATTTCTTGGTTTCACCTTTTGTTTCATTCTCAATTATTCATGAATACTCATCTCTAAGAATTAATTTTCGAATAGTTTTTGCAGACCAAATAATATAGACCCTGGTTTAAAGTTTGCCAGCTGGCCAATCTTCGGGCTACCTACCTCTTTCTTCGTGTTCCTGATGACTTGACTTTGGCTGCAATTTTGGCACCTCAGGAAAGGTATATGGCTCTTTTTCCAGGGAGACAAAAATGTAGATAGGAAGGAAAAGAAACATACTTGTTTGTGAATCTACCTGTATACATCGATTTATCGACCTTTGGTTCCGGTACCAATAAATATCGAAGAAAACAGTGCTTGCTAATTCAAACAGAATGTTTATAGATACGAATAAATAGCATTGCCATGCAGGTTAGAGAATTTTAATTTGTACTGTATCCGGGATTAGAACTCGGGCACCCATCACCTTGCATTCAAGCACAAATGCATATACCATCTCGACCATGCACACATAATCAAAAAATGTTATTACAGAGTCTGCTATGCATGGATGTCTATAACACCAACAGAGTAACATCATCTTTTGGTGATGTGTGCAAGGCGATGGGTGCAGTTTACACCGGTCCGAATCTTCATAGAGCATGAGTTGAATGTATCTAACGCAAATGATAATGCTGTTTATTCATTCATATATATATATATATATATATATATATATATATATATATAATGAGAGAGAGAGAGAGAGAGAGAGAGAGAGAAACACATGTTACAAAGCACTGTATAGTAAATGAGAGCAATGGTCAAAGCCGCTTTTTAGATGTGAGGACACATTTTTCACTGTGGAATTCACAAACAAGTGTCATTAAAACACAAAACATAAACATATGTTTGCATTATGTTTTGTTATTTAAGTCAAAATTACAGACTCAAATAGAAATGGTAACTTAGTGTAAAATACAAGCAACTATATACATTGAACTATTTACATTTTGGCAAATCGGATATATCAGCTTGGAAAGAACACCCCTTGAATTTAACTTGCCAACAATGACACTTGTTAATATATTAGAATTGTAATTTTTTGATTTTCGGTGCTGTTGAATTCTAGTAGTTAATATTTTCATATTCTTGTCATCATTATTTTATTGCTGAATGTGTGTTTCGATTGGTTAAAAACAGGTACAATGGTTTGAATTGAGCAATACAAGACATATAGAACTATACATTATATGCCTTATAAAGAAGCATATAATACTCCTTTCAAGTCTGACATAACTATCGGATTAGATGTTTATGTGCAAAACAATTTAAAAACTCTACACAGATTATTTTTTTTTATTTCCTGTTGCTGTTTATGCTGCATAAAATACAATCGTTCCTGGGACGCAGTGAAGAAATATTTGAGGATGGAATATACCAGTTCAGGGAAAATGACGTAATTTATGTTTGTTTATTTGTTTAATATCTATTTTAGGATTGCCGTAAATCTACTGAAAATAATGTAGCTGTTTGTTTGTTTTTACAAGCACTGTCGGCAGAAGCATACTCATAAACTCGACAACTAATTTAGCAGTTTACACAATGGGAATAAAATGGTCGAAATGCACGCTAACTTTTAAATATTGACAAAAAGTGTAGATAAAATGAAACAGATTTCATTTATATTTTTTTAAAGTGATTATAGTTAGAGCAAGTGATTTTACTACATTCCGTGAAACAGTCCTAGGGGAGCGTTGCTTTCAAAGTTAAACGCTGTTTCATGACGAATATGGTCAGATAAAGGGGGAAAAATGACAAGCAATAAATCAATAAATATTCACATGTGCTTATCGGATCCCCAGTTCCATTCTTTCGTAGTTCCAGTTCTGTCTCTGTAGCTCAGTTACATTCTCTGTAACTCTGGTACTGTCGGCATACTTTCATTCACGTTCTGCATACTTTTCAAAGAAATGTTACTGACTGGTTATCTGAAAACTGAAATCATTCATTGACGAAGTGATTACAAATGTGTGTTGTCCTTGATATTCACGATATCAGGATTGTAACGTGAAATTACGTATACAAAATGCTATTTACCTTAACCTTAAGTCATCATTTATAAGTTGTTATCTAGACCTAAATTGAATAAAGTTTTATAGCAAAGGACATAATTAACTTTTTGTTGGCATTTCTCCGATATCAGTAATAGTTTCATTTTTCCAGCTTAAATTAAATCAGGATTGTTAGGTTTGAAGATAGCAGGCCATACAAAATTATAGTTACCAGATTTTGAAATATACAGGATGCAAGAATCTTTCTTTCTCTCTCTCTCTCTCTCTCTCTCTCTCTCTCTCTCTCTCTCTCTCTCTCTCCCTCTCCCTGGGATTGACTTACTTTCGAAATTCAAGTATTCAAGTATGTTGTTTCTTCGCGAAAGTTTTGTGAAGGATTCCACTCCAGCCATTTTAGTATCCGTCATCATGTTTGTACTTCCGGTCTACCTTCCACGATGATTACACTGCTGTTGAGGGAAATATGATCGAGAAGCTAAACCTAATGGAACATTTTACCCGTACTAAATAACTGACAAATAATAATTTGAAAACAGAAACGAAGAAAGAAAAACAAAACAAAGGCAACAAACTTGTATGATTACAAAATGTAATCAGATTCATAAGATCTAAATCACACATGCCAACAGCCTGCACACAAACTTTTTATTAAGACTATTTTCGATCGATGTAGTATTGGTATAGAATCAAAACATGTGCAATATTATGAGTGAAATGTACAATCATTTTGTATATAAATGAGATAAATTGTACGATTCCACATTTAGTACAGCAATAAAAGATGTCAAAAGCAATTAACGTCAAGCAACTGCTTCAACAGAACCCACACTTTTCAGTAGCTAAATCGGAGACGAATCTGTTCAATGATGGAGGTTTCAC
The DNA here is from genome assembly GCA_028554795.2 of Sinohyriopsis cumingii. Taxonomy (NCBI): domain Eukaryota; kingdom Metazoa; phylum Mollusca; class Bivalvia; order Unionida; family Unionidae; genus Sinohyriopsis; species Sinohyriopsis cumingii. Next base: position 110,323,432 of record CM068838.1, on the reverse strand, counting down.
ACCACTGTATACAAGGAAAATCGTAAACGAAGCGATAGTGTGGGATGTTGTGCTGCTAATGGGATGCAGATATATATAGAAACAGAGAGAGCAAAATGAATGGGATTATCATTGCCAATGTCATATTGGAACACCTGTTTATTACAAATACTCAAATACTCCATATACAGTTTGGCAGATTAACTCTTGTGCAAGTTGTTAGTACCTGTCCTCATGATGATATATTTTACTTTTCAACAGGAGAGGTGATCAATTTTATAATATATGGAATGTATAATAATCAGAGAGCAAAACTATTGAACAGTTTTGATAATACAAATACGGTATATCTAGTTGGATTATGTGATATTATATATTTTCCGTTTAAGGATATACAAAACTATCATAGATTTTCAAGCTGCAACTCGTTAGTTTAAGGAGATCGAGAACTATACCAGAACTCGTGAATACTACAGTTTTAACTTACATCCACTGGCTCCTTTTCCTTAGCATTTCTATCAAGGCCCTGATGAATGTAACCTAGCAGAGATCAAACGCTTCTATATAACATCAAATTCAACTGTTTAATTTTTTTCTGCTACATAAATCCGGGTTATCCGACTGGATCGGTACCAACCTTGAAGTACTTGGAACACTTTCTCCTTGGGTTATCTCTCTTGTTCTAGCTTTTGTAGTTGCCGCTGTCACAAATAATACCAGAAATTCTGCAACAGCAACTATATTCATGCCAATCCCTGCGGATCTGGATTTTGCAGTAATTAGCATAAGCACAATACATTTAACATCCGTAAGTTTCTATGGCAGTTTTATTTCATAAAATGATGATTGTTTTGGGGATGAAGATCTACCACGTATCTCACGTATCATACAAATTGGGGTGATAACTCAAAGATATGAAATTTAAAATGTTAGCTCCGAAATTCTCTCTCTCTCTCACACACACACACACTTACAAACACACACACACACACACACACACACATACATATATATATATATATATATATATATATATATATATATATATATATATATATATATATATATATATATATATATATATATATATATATATATATATATATATATATATATATATATATATATATATATATATATATATATATATATATATATATATATATATATATATATATATATATATATATATATATATATTTATATATATATATATATATATATATATATATATATATATATATATATATATATATATATATATTTATATATATATATATATATATATATATATATATATATATATATATATATATATATATATATATATATATATATATATATATATATATTCTATTTTCCGTTATTTAAATACATATAGCTTGTAATATAGAAGACATAAGCTGTATATCATATCATAATTACTTATGAAAGCCATGCAGACTGAAAAGCCTTGAAAAGAATTCTTTCCATTATGGTCCTCTAAACTCAATTCCAACCAGCGTTATTGTTTTTTTTTTCAATGGTGTGTGTGTATTTTTCAGTCTGTGGATACAATCCGTTCTGCAATAACTAATAAGGGAACACAGCTAGTAGTAGAAGTAGTAGTAGTAATAGCATTTTTTTCTGTATTCAGATTGATAACATATGCTTCGAATAGTTTTATCCATCGTTCTTTATGCAAAAAGATCTTCAGAAACTTAAAGAAATCAAAGAATATTAAAATTTGTCGTCTGCAGGGTCTAATATAAAAAAGATAAGTTAGAGAAGAAATCTCCTCTCAGAGCTCTATTTGAATGATATGAAATATATTGCATACAGGAGGACTTCAATGAAGAAATATAGAATTGGCTTCAAAAATATAACCATCAAATGTTGACAATTCAGTTCATTTTCCGGTGTAACTTTTTGTCGAAATATGCCATTCTATATGCAAATCAATTCTTGGAGGAGCGTATGCTGGAACAATATATTTCTACACACAAGAAAAAGAAAGCGCAAATATTGCAAATTATATTTTCGAGCCCAACCTATAAGGCCTGAAATTTATGGTAGTCATAGGTCTGGAATCAATTTATTTTATCAGTGGTCGTGTCATATATTAGCAGCAGTAGCCCGTTGTACCTTGACTATTTCATTCTTGTTCTTATAAACAGATGACAATGTGCTTTTTAATCCTCAAATCAATCGAAGAGTTATACAAGGGCAATCAAACTTTTGTTTGTCCTCCACCCTAGCTTAAATTTAACCATTAATAATATTCGCTTATCGTATGTTTCATACGAATGACTGAGTTTCAATAAGTATGGATTTACAGGCAGAGGGCAAGAATCAAACATAGATAAGTAATCTAGTACAAGACAAGACATGTTGCACTGCTGGACTACAAATGTCCCAGATCCAAAAAGGACGCAAACTATGAAGAAAACAAAACGTAATCGGCCTTTTCATGCTACTCGAAAAAAGTCTTGCCCATATCGGGTTGAGTAAGATGAAAATATAAGTTGTCGCTTATGTTTTTTTTCAGTATGTAGACCAGTACAGGATATTACCGAGTTCTTACCTAGATATATAAGAAAAATGTGTCAGTATACCTGCTGTTTCATTTTTATCCTACTGCATCAGTCATCAACTTGTGATGCATTGGCCACGGTGAATGAATTTTTATTTGCAGTCAACGGGTCCGCAAAGGCGTTGAATTATTCTGAGGTGTCCTTCGACGAAATTCGCTCTAAAGATAACGTCTTTTTACCAATGCATTCGTGAAATTCAGTTTTGAATGGCAATATGGGAACAAAGTAGAAAAATCTCAAACGTTATGCAAAGGCAAAACGTTTAATACAAAATTTAAAATTTAAATCATACATTTATTTTTTGCCTGCCCGAGCTGTAGTAGATCCAAAAAATAATTATGATATCTGATATTGTTTTATTATATTACACAGTATATTTTTGTCGTTAGTCACAATCCACGTAAACTCAAATGGTATACCCCATATCTAGCAAGCACGTTTTTAGGAATTTGAAAGGATATCAGGGTTCATCAGCTTCCCTTTATACCATGAATGTAACAATCAACACTGAAACGAAACTCTTGAGTTTGACAAAACACTTAATGGCCCACCACAAGTTAGATTTTAAAAAATTCCTATTGTATAGCTGTAGTCGTGTGATCAATTCTACATGTATTGTTTAAGTTGTGAAACAGACGACTTGCGGACATTCTGTTCGACATGATTTGCATGAATGAAAATTACTTCTAGAAGGTAACTGGATCTGGATATGGTATGAATTGGATTTGCTCAATTACTTAAATTTTTAAATGGAAGAAAATCTGAACTTTTTAAGAGTCATTTTTCAATCGTTTTAATCTCCATCGCTATGTGAACTTCCTGACATTATGTTTACATACGAGTTTTTTTTAATAGGATTACGTAACTATGAAAGTTCCAATATATCATTATTTTATTTCTTTGTTACTTGCTACTTGATAGAACTTTTTTAAGGAGTTCTTTTAAGTCTATTCTACACTTTAGGTTTATCACTCCCACTATTATCATTTAGCCGTATCAGCCTTTCTAATGGACACTGAGTAAAATAATCTTTTAAGTTTCTTATATACATCTTTAACGAATAATGACTTATGATTGACTTTTTCAGTTCTGAATATAGGATTTTATCCAATATAATTAATTCATATAATTTTTGTTTAGATCTATTTCTATTTTAGCTGAATATGTATTTGTTATATTTGTGGTCCTCAAATTCAAAGCATTGTTTCATGTCTGCATTTTCCTTTCATCGTTTATACATATCAAGACGTATGCATGTCTAAAACATAAATGATTTAATTTTTTTGGTCTATTTACCTTTTATTTCATTTCTTCTCATTACGCTAAATATTGTTTCATACTTGTCGGGAAAGATAAATCTTACGATGCGGGTTTTAAACTCTTTCCGTCAAGGCTTTATACAAAGGTACCCCCATCCTCGTGTTCTGTCGGAAAATGCCCTTTTCAGCTCTTCCATATATACACACATATCTATAAAAGTTAGATAAACGTCACAAATATTCATCAAAACTTTACGTCATTCTGTGTACAAAGAAATTTGGCAGATAATATTTTTGTTTGAAGATGGAGTCACCTCGCAAGGTGTTTACATTTTCCAGACATCTTAGCGCTATCAAGTGAAATAATTGAATGTAAGACGGAATTTGTTATTATTATTATTATTATTATTATTATTATTAAGTAACTAACCTTATAATGTGGCGAACGGAAAGTTGAGCAGAACACTTCAATTAAAAGCTATCTAAACTGGCGTCAATGTATTTTTCTCTCTTCAGATGGCGATATAAATAATCACCGGCTTCTATGCAAGTGATAAAAACGTATGTAAGTCTTATTTTCGAATTATAAATTTTATAACCAATGAGCAACTGCGTCTCTGTTTATACATTCACACCATATTTTCCAGTACGTAAAATAATACCCCAAAAACATAAAGAATTACAGCATGACGATATATAAGTTGCAGGCATGATGTCAACGGCATCCGAATGTGAAGGAAATTCTTCATACTATTTTTAAGGCTATTATCGAATAACATTGGTAGCTTTTTTCAGCTGATACAAAAACTATAGTCTTACATAAGAGATTTATTCAAACTAAATTTGTGAAACATTGAATTGCTTCAAATATTTTTTAAGTCTTTAATCATTCTACTCATTTCATAGATTTATATTTACATAAGCACTATTGTAAAAGCCTTCAATGGTGTTCATGTAAGATCTGATCAGATCTATACTGCCCTGATATGTCCCTGAGCCCGGCACGTTACCCCAATTGACTCTGTACTAAATTTACATAATTGTGTACTTTGCCGTAAAAGACCAACCCAACTGAGTCTGAATTTCGTTCAGAATGTTAGTATGCCCTTGAATGAAACAGATACGAGCTATATTATGCGTTCAAAATATCAGTTTATCGACAACGAGTACAATCCTCATAGTAATGTATGTTTTCAATGGTTTAGCTGCTGGTGTATTTAAAGTGTACTCACAGCTCAGTTGTCGGGTCACTTAAGTTATAAATTTGGCATTTCAAAGCACCTCGTAAAAATATTTTGTATCGCTGATTTCTGTCACATAGGGAACGCGAAGAATGTTAAACAGTTATCTGATTCCCATTTCGTATTATGTGCAAATCTTACCTTAAAAGGCCTGTACGAGTATGAATGTCAAATATTGCTGTTATATAGGGGAGACCCGTAGAACATTCTGTGCGTTTTGGCTATCACTAAAAACATATTTAAAATTTAGAAAACAAAGAAAGAGTATTAATAACTGATTGCATGTATAAAAAATTCAATACAAACACCATGGACCGTTACATGCACCGCCTTTTATTATTCTAACTTAGAAAAGTTGTTGATAAATTAATTTTTTTAAATTTATCGTTTGATAACATAGACTTCTTGGCAATTTTCCACCGGTCAATCAAGGGTATGGTTACATGTGCGTGTAAGATCATCTTTGGAGGGAAGATTCCCTTCAAAATCACACAAGTGCCAAGTGTGTAAAAAAGGGGATTTTCATTTCAAATCATGGCATTATATTTCTCTAGGATAAACAGGATTTAAAACTTCACCATGAGTGAAAACTTTAGATTTGCTAAAATACTGGTACAAACGTTATACAGTTTCTGGCGCATGTAATGTTTCTAATTCCACTTGATGTTCAGATACTTGCAAATGTAAAATATCACAAAACGGCCTGGATCGCAACTATTTTGAAGTGAATCACTCTACTTAGAATACAATATTTATCAAACTTAACACACAGGTATATGGCTTGCCCTTTCACTGTGAGCATCACTTCATTTTAAAAATGACCATCGGACCTGAAGTATAACGCTACCAACTGACCAACCGCCAAGGGTTGGAGCTTAATGTGTAGGGAACGTTGTATTCAGAAATAAACAATAAACTAGCTGGGATTGATGCGTTATGTAAGAGTTATTATTTCTGTCAGGCTTTAAAATTTTGAGTCACTTGGTAATATATGAGATTTTGTTAATTGATATCTAGATTGTATTTTGTGACTGAATCACTATTACCCCAATTCAGCTCCAGCAGAATTATCTCTTTAACATGTCAGGACAAGTTACAAATGTTATGAACTTCCATAGACTGTGTTAGGACAAATGAATGATATTCTTACGGTTTGATTTAGTATAGCTATCCAAACATATGGACCGTTTAGTTCTCGTTGGTTTACTCTGTGTTTTATGACCTTTTTATATTAGGCAGGTTGATGAAGCATCAAAAACTTTTAAAAAATGCCCCATGCATACATAGACCAGTATGTGAAGTTAACAAAATCAGGTGGCTTCCAGCAGTCTTCTCGCAGATCTTTGCCTCACAAGACATACATATACACACACAAGCTGAGCCAAGTCCAGCTGCAATTACATACTTTTGAAGATAACTACCATGGTAGCCATATTAGACGTCAAAGTGGCACCATTTTAATTTGGGGCCTGCTAGACAATTGGATGCATGAGTGTATCACCTTTTATTGTAATCCAAAAGTAGTTTAGGGAGAGTAGCAATACCAAACTTGTACTAACAGAATGAAGGACAACCGACCATTCCATAATCTCTTCTGGTCTACAAGCAGTAGAGATAAAAAAGATAATTAATAAAACATGTACGCCAAAAACTTACAAGCGAAATTGGCTTATACTGCAAGCATCTATAGATAAATCTTTTTGAAAAATAGAGGCACAAGTGGGCCTAATATAACTCAGCTGGCATACATAAGTGTTCACCCTTTTACTGTGCAGGACAATGCAGTATGATCAGAACAAAGCTATTAAACTATTTCCCAATGCTAGCTCATGTTAATTTTAGATATTGTACAATAGTCTGATAAAAAAAATTCCAGCGATAACAATGTAATTAATATTCATAGATCTTCCTCATAAGTGAATCTATGATCTCTATCACATAAAACTATTTATCAACCGTTATCGCAATCAGATAAGAAATATAGTCTCTAGGAAAGTAACAAGCTTAACTAATTAGATGCAAATCACCTCATTAATATGGAGCATATTTCACTTATTACAGAACCTGTATATGGTCATGACAATACATTTGGTTGCCAAGATGAAACGAAATCCTATTATAATTTGGAGTTATAAATAGCTTAGAAAATCATCAGATACAAGACAATCTCATCAATATCAAATTCATGAACCATCTTGCTAACATTAGGCTATTAAAAAGTGTTATAAAAATTTAGTTAGAAATATAATTGACGGTCTTCACAGTCACAGTAAGATGTAAGATCTCACCATTACCAATACGTGACTCTTGCTCATAATCGTGCAGATTCCATATCTTGATCGTATATAAGCCAATTTTCCAAGTTTGATTAACACGAAATGAAACGTAATCTCTAGAGAATAACAATAGTTATCCAATGGAACCATAAATAAACTTATCACAGTGTAAATGAATTTGGGGATATTTCTATTTGTATTATAGGCAGATCTTTTATATGATTATAACTACCAAAGTGAGAGCATGATCACCAAATAACATGCACGTTTATTAAATAGAATATTTTAATATGCATAAATGTCTGACAATTTGTACAAAGATTTACTACTTGATTTCAGTACCTTTGAAATATAATTTTTCTCTTTAAGATATCTACTTATAACTATGAATCAAACCTTTATAATTTGAAGGTGGTTTTAAAATATTTGATAGATACATTGTTTTGTTATAAAAGAAAAAGAGTAAATAATGTTTCGTAAATCAGTTCATAATATTGGATTTATGTCCAATCTTGTAAAATATGAAGAAAAAAATTAATCCATTGTTCTTACTGAATCCATAAATTATTTACTTTTCTACATTCAAATAATAAATGTATAATTGTCACCTTATCCAATTCACAAGAACTACGTTTATTATTATCAAGTATTATGGATTTGTATAAGATGGTATAATTTTTTTTTTTTTTTTAACAAAAACTGGAAATCCCTCAGTTGTTGATATCATCAGTGTGAGGAAGTAGAGAAAAGTAATAAATTAATTTATCTGAATGCATACACTCTTTTTTCCATTTCTAGTATAGACTTGAGTTTTATTTGTCTTCAGTAATGAGAATAAATAAGATTATGCACCCTTTCTTATTCAGCAAATTTATATTAATGCTAACTACTTAAATTGCTTTATCGCTTGATCATGTCGACATTAACCACAATACACAAAATAAATAAATATGGAAAAATTAGATGTCCTTATCTACAACCTTGTTTTACACTGATAAAATAACTGACATAGAGGTATATCCATTTTGCAATGTAAATGAATGAGGTCCCTTATAAAATAATTTCACTTTCATATAAAATAATTCCGTGCAGTACAGTATTAAAGCCACAAAACTAAATTTCCTAATGGTATCATTTATAAATTGCCAGTTAATTCTTTTAAATGGCTTTTCAACATCTATGGGCAAAATAAGACCAGGGAAATGCTCTTTCTTTCTGTAATGTAAAATAGCATACACTTTTCTAAAATTATCCTCCATAAATCTGTCAGAAATAAAACCCTTTTGGTCATCATGTATTAAAAACATCCAAAACTCATTTTGTTTCTATTCCACAATTCCCCAATGGCAGCAGAGAACAGGGAAAGACGGAGTGAATTGGTTGTAAAGTCAACTGTGGTGCCCCAACGACCTCTTGGGTTAAGGGATAGATGATGATGATGATGACGATGATGATGATGATGTTCGTCATGTATTAAAACATCCAAAACACATTTTGTTTCTCTTTACAATAGAACCTAAAATTATCGTGTACATTTCATTAAATAATGCTACTGTTTGCAATTTCCTGAACAGCATACACCTTCATGTGGTTTTTGGATGCATTTGATGATTAAGTGTATTTAAGAAACTGATGATCTAAACCACACTTTGTTTTTATTTCAATATAAATACTACCACATTTTCCCCCCTAATACAAAAACCTCTTTTATCATTGTGCATATATTTAACTACCTTTGCTAATTTTTGATTTAAACAAAGCGAGTTCTTAATTATTTGAAACAACATTTGATTTGCCATAAACTAAATTAATGTCAAATACATTAACAGAAATAAAACAGCATTTAAACATGGGATCCATTGCCATATCTCCACGATACGAAAGGTCAGCAACATAATTGGAGGGGGTGATAGTGTTATAACAAGAGACTATACTACACAAGAATAAACAACCACTTGATGGAAAGGTGTGCCTCGCCTGCTCTTCCATGGCAGAATCATAACACCTTGCTAAATTGTCAGAACTAGAAAAATAAGTAACGGTGGTCCTCTTTATCCTATTATGATTAGATAAATGCACCCACAGAGTATGTGTGACGATACAAAATAACTTTTAATACAATTTAGACATTGCACCTGGACCAACACCAGACAGACACATACATTATAATGAATTTGTTTAAAACTCCGACTTAATGTCGCCCACGTTTAGATCATGAAGAATTTATAAGATATCATATATTATGTATGTCTTTGAAAACTGTTTGTTTCTGTGCAGTAATTTTTGTGTTTGAAGTCCTTCTTTTGTGGCTAGTTGAAGCTATTCCGCAACCAAAACGTATTTAGTGTGGTTATTGTGGTCCAATGAATTGCTTAGGAATAAACAGTCAAAGTAAAATATGTTGTATGATTTTAATGCAGTGTAATGTGACATTAATTTCTTTTGTATGCAGAATGGCATTTAGGACAAGGCATTAAAATTTATTCTGATACAGTGGAGCCAAGGACTCTTGCTCTACACCTGAGAAAATTCTACGATTCAATTAGAACCAAAGAGGGAAAACTTCAGATGCCGGATGGCGTGCTGGAAATTAGGTGTACCGTACAGAAAATTAGCATGGCTCCTCCATATCAAATATTAACTAATATCGTATCTGATGAAGAATTTCGACCTGAAAATCACATTTTGAAGAACGATGAAAGCTGTTTTTAAAATGGAATGATACAAAGCCAAAGCATCATACTAAAATAAGAAAATTGGACATGGGAAAAAATTAGATTTTACTTTCAGCTATCAAAGTTACCTGAAATGCTGCAGCAAATAATCTGGTTTCTTCCTTTAAACAATTATGGAAGAAGAGACTTGAGAAAGAGAATTGTATGAACAAAAGCATTTTTTTTTTCGTTAAGGTTGACGACAATGGACGAGAGTACTTGACTTGCAACATGATTCAAAGTCATTAATATTTATAGGAGTTTGTCATTGTTCTCATTTTGGAATAATGATGAAGAACCGGTCTATGTGTCCAACATTGATGGTTCTCTTGATATCATAATGTCTACAAATTTTACCTCAAAATCCCAAGTGCAATGACTTGTTGCACAGGGTCAAAAAAGACCTGGCAGATGGATGGAATTTGGTTTGATGCTGCCCCTTTGGGCAACAACTGTTTAAAGGAATTCGTGAAAAATATATCCAAAACGTGTGCGGGTTACTGCGATTTCTGACATGTGCCCAGAGGGTACTGACCCAAAGCAGACTCAGACTCTTTTAAAGTTGTTTCTGTGTTGAAATTTTAAGAACTGAAATGAATGTAATTTCCATAAGCAATCTATTAAGTGATAGTTGGCCACATTTGGATCCGATTGCTGCAGTTAACTTTTGTCAGAATGACATGCATACCTAATTGAGCTCGGGGTGGTCATCAAGTCTCCTAGATAACATACTAGTCTATTGAACCCAATGCTGATACATATACTGATGTGAAATTACTTCTGTCAGGTAGAGGTGAACCCGGAATGCATGGTTTGAAGTTGAATTAAGATATATAGCCTGGTCAAATAAAAACTCACAAACGTTTTGCATTAATGCAGTTTATTGTATGTATTTTACACACCACTCTCATATGCTACCAATCAGTTGGTTAGATAATAACTAAATAAAGAATGATAAAACTATATCCTGAACATTACGATTACATAAATTACACTTCTTTCTATCAAGAAAATGAATATGAAGATTTCAGTTTTAACAGGGCACCGAATGCATGTAAGGAAAAAAGAATACACGTGTTCAGGTGGTATAGGTAAGATGTATTCTACTCAATAATTGACATGACACCTCCTCCCTTTCATTGATACTTTGATAACTGGTTTTATATTATATGGATCAGTCTGTTTCAATGCAAAAACACAAACAAATGGAAACATAACCACCGTGCTATATTATATTTAGAAGAAACAAACATACAAGGGGTATCTCTGCACATACATTGAGGCTTATCTTGACCATTAAAGCTACTTGACATGCGCATATTAAATAAATTTCTGCCAACATGTGGAATAAAACTAACTATTGAAAATGTTTAAATTCAAACTGGATTGATTGTCTTGGGAAATAATGTACAAATCACATAGTTTACCAATTTCTGATTACCCTGACCACCTTCTGGATAATACTACAATGCAGGAGAATGAACGTAAAAGACATACAAATCGAGCTGATGAGAATTTCAACCAAACGTGCGTCCTGTAAGCAAGCGTACATTGAAACTAAGTGTGAAAACCTATATTCTCCCCATTAAATGCATACATTGATTCAGTTATTTAAAATTAATTACAGATTTGCTGCTTTATATAATTCAGTCTTTAATATGTAGAACAACAGTAATTCATTTTACCCTCAATGATTTAAACATGGAACTCATTACCTTTAGAAGTAAGAAATTATCTTTTATTATAAAATTTGAAATCCGACTTGAAAAGAGAAAAATAAATTTTGATAATGTTATATTGCTGATTTAATGTCACATATAACACTAAAAGCAAAGTGTAGTTGTTTAAATTATCATTTCTTTTTTAATCATGTATCGAATAATATACACCGTTCCGGTGGTGAAATAAAGATGAAACAACACCAGTACTCACAACAGAGTTTCATGATGAGAAGTCCTGGATATTTCACCCAAGGAAGTCGGCAGACCCAAGCCTGCTTCTAAAAGTCTATTAAATAAATGCACAAATCCACCACTTTCAAACGGATAGAGAGGAATATAAAAAAGGACATTATTATTTTATTACATATCTGGATTAAATACTCGGCCTCATAAGATCACATTAGACAGAAACTATTATTCAGCAAATGTCGAATACATTTATATATCATATTGCACTCTGACTCTGCAAGCTAGTTTATCAGATGAGTTAGTTTCAATGCATTTTTACTGTTCTTTAACTTAACAAATGTATTTATGGCTATCGAAGTCTTCAGGTACAGGATGCACCTCCATTATATGATTGACTTATTCACTGTCTCTTTGTACTGAACTGTGTCGCTTAGCAATCATCATAATTCATTTTAAAATTTAGAGTTTTCTAAATAGCATAGCATAGCAACCCTCAACAATATTAAATGATCCGGATTAAATTCATGTCTGCCAAAGGCTGGCTGGGGCAAGTTAATATTTCCATTTCGAATGAAAAGGTTTCGCTCTACAGCAGTCTTGCACTACTCATACATTGCTTTTAATGTAAAATCTGATTCCATCGTTTCAGCCATGATAGCTGCTTGTCACACTCACTTACCTAATTTGCGACCTTCATAGTTATATCAATGTATGTTACCTCAAACCAAAACGGAATTGTCATTATGTGTACATTCAGAGTTCGGTTTCGCTTTTCTTCTTCTTCTTCTTCTTCTTCTTCTCCTTCCAATGATGTGCTGGGTTCCTCTGTAACAACTCGCACATGATCCTTTCATTGACTTGTGTTCTCACTTTCATCATTTTCATTGCAAGTATGAATCTTCATCAAATATGTTACTCAATCATAATACCTTAGGAGAGCTAATATTACTTTGTAAATTCCGCCTTCTCATCCTAAAACGTTTTAGCTACTTCTACTCGTATTGAGTAGCATGCGTTCTGCATATAGAGGACTTGAAATCCCATGAGTGTACTTTGGAATTTGTTTTACCTCAAACAAATTCGAGGTATGTTCATTTCGAAAGGAAGTATGCTAAAGTTGTAAATTTCCAACTTTTCTTTCTGTCGTCAACGGCAAAGTTTCAGTATTATCACTTGGCCGTCTTCACACACTTTGGCGCCATAGTAGCGGTATTTAAAAATGTGCAGGTCTGGAGTGTAATATAGAAAACTTGTATAATAGTTCAATATACTTTCCACTTTAGCCAGATATATACAGTAAGTTTTCCATATTAATTTAGTTTTTGCATCCACTTCATAGATGTATACCTGATGCTTTGCTGATTCTACATGTATAGGCCATCAGTTTGGCATTTTCTACAGGTAGCGTTCTTTTCATTGATCAATAGTGACGCTTTAGTACATTTTATGTACGTATATTTTGTGTACGAAAGAAAACTCAGTATTATTGCTGTATTGTCTGCGTTGTTGTTGAATACACACTGGTATTTCTAATTTATATAGTTTAGTTGTAGAGTTACTTCATTGTTATTATAAGCAATGTTTCAGTGATTTTACCGGTATAGGCCGTAATTTGGCCTTTCCTACAGCCTTGGTAACTATTATTAGAATTTATATTTTAGGATCTGTTTCTTAAGTATTTATAACTCCGCTAGTATTGGTTGCCACGTTCGTCGCTTTTCATCTGTTTCCCATAGTGTGTAGCTCTACACGTACACTCTAAGTTCATAAATCAGGACGCGTGCCATGCAACACGTGTATATTGACTGTTTTAGTTTGTCTTACAGATTTAGACCATGGGCAAGACCAATTGTAAATTTAGTAAACATTGAATACAATTGACATCCATTCTACATGCTTTGCTGGCTTCAATTACCAATCTGCGAATACACGCACTATTTTCATATTGTGGACATCAAGTGAATGGGCTGTAGCACTGTGGTTAATAAAGAAGAAGGCGAACAAGCTCACTTTGAGAGACAAAGACGTCATCAGTTTGTAAATTGACATCATGGTGGGGAAAGACTGACTTCTCCACAGCATCGCATTCCACGTCGTTTTTTGAAGGACATGCGATCCAAGATGTCATAGTCAGCGACAACGTCAACTCCTCGCTTACTATTTTATCATATTAAACATTTCTTGCCAGAACTAATAGGCTGTTTACCGAATGGTCTTGACACCCAATTGCCGTTATCACCTGCCAGTGCATGTGATCATAATCAACCAGATACTGTCTGCACTTCAGATGTCATGCCAACTACAATGAGCTAATTCCATCATGAATGGACTCTGCCATATGACAAAATGGCAATAATATAACTAACCGTTTATTGTCAGCAACCAGACTGACGATCTTTGTTCAGATTGCTGAACCCACATAACACAGGAGCTCTCGTGGATCAACCTGCCTAACTTGCATAGTACTATAGGGTACTCACTGAAAATGATGCCCGGCGTAATGTCTCAGTACCAAAGAGCTGTTTGTTCTCAATATTTGCCTCTCAAAGGGAACCTTTACTTAGCCACCTTTTGGAAGTTACCATATCTCACCAACACAGTCGGTCACACATTGTCAGCCAAAGACAGTACGCCTTAGTTGGTTTGAGTGGAGAAAGATCAAGATTAAAGCAATTTTATTCAGATATTATCTGGCACATCGGTATGGACTATTTTTGTGGATCAAACATCTCCTAACCTGACTGAAAACAAATAACTGCTCACTGTCAAAAGTGGTCTCTAAGATTGCAACAGGTCACAATCTCAGTCAGTCTTATCGTCTTATCATTTAGCAAAAGAATGAAATGTTTGGATCGGTTCAGTTCCACTTCCCGTTACCTGACTCAGCACAACTTATGTCACAAGGTCATGACCGATAAAGTGACACTTTTAAGCCAAAACCGAACTCTGACATACGTGCCAGATTGCAACATGTCACTACCACTGCTGATCTTTTCATTTAAGACAAATGACGGACGATCTTTTGTGCAGATTGCCTACCGGTACTTCATACTTTCGTCGATCAGCTACAAGTCAATTAAATCATCCGGTGCCCAGTTTAGTGCACCAGTACACATCATGATATGGAGTTACTGCATATTCATTCCTTTGCTATTCAATGGGAACACTTGTTTAGTGATCACATCGAATCATGACGTTTTGAAGGCATCGTAGGCGCCTCCTTTACGACACTGTTTTCAGTTTCAGCTCCGAGTCTAACAGGATGTGTTAGCGTTACCACGATCAATTAGACACGACATAGTGTGCTCGCAAGCTTTATCTTCGTTGCAAAGTCTCACTGAAAAGAAAGGACTCTGCCTTCAGAGCGTCAACTGACGAAGTCTTTTGCTTGTTACCAACAGAGTTTCGTTCTCCTCCTCCTTCTCTATGAACAGCCTGACCCAGGGACAAGCATTTGTTGACATTCTAATCAACAAAGACCACTGACTTGTAGCGTATTATATTCACATATCAGCAGTGAGAATGGTGCAACCCTCATCAGTATGCACCTCAGATGCTGCCTCGCATGGTACAGTAGGGACCAGTTTTATAGAGTACATAGCCTATAAACTACTTCCAACAAAAGAAAATTTAAAAGCCAGTGTTCTCAAGAATCAACACTGATTAAAGCACACTGACGGGATCGTTCCACACCAGCTTCACTCCATGCCATCAAATATAGGTATCTCATGGTCAATTTGGAACTCATATATGCCATAGTAGACTGCGTACGATAATCTAGTATCACGCATATCATCGCCTCATCCGTACAAAGACCCACACAGAGGAAATATATCTAGTTGGTGAAGACTTACTATATAGTATTATGATGGTTCCATGCCACTATATGGCCAGTTTGTACCTTTTGCAGCCAGTTCCTATTATGGACCCAGGCCACACGATATCTTCAAATCTTATAAAGAACCGTTTTCCAGCCCAAGAGTCATTTGTCATTGGGGTTTATTCAATGCAACAGTGAATACCACTGTCATATGCTGCTTATTTATGAGACCATTTCAACAATACCGTATTCCCAATGGAGTCGGAAACATTGTTCATTGGAACAGAAAATGCACGAGGTCCCATCTCAGGAATTGGAGATCCTCTTCTAGCTTACGTCGGGTGGTCCCTTGCAGGTACAACCTTCTAGTTTGTACGTACACAAACACAATGTGATGGTGTATACATCTCGTTCCATCTTTCCAGAAGGCCAATGGACATTCACTAGCTCAGAATCGTATATTTGATATGAATATCTAGACAGGAAAGCCATGCGGAAGGCATTCCATTTGTGGCAGAATAATCTACGTGGAAGACCATTCTCACTATCAGCGACATATCTACTATGGTGAATTATCTCAGTAGTCAAGGGGGAATGAAATCCTCAAATCTTTAGGAATTTCCAAGCGGGTGTCTTCATTGACAAAATCTATTGATATTTTTGTCATATTCCAGGCCAGCTAAATGTATTAGTGTTCTTGATATCCCAGACGAATCAATTAATACAAGCATAATTGAAATTTGTGTTTTGGCACCTCCAGTGGTGCTGCCAGGAATTAGCTGGAGAGGGTAGTTTCCCATTTGGCTTCTAAATCTTAATATTAAGACCCATGTATCTGCATTAGCATTATTCTGTTAACATTTTCAAAAGTTGGTATGTGTCCGAATGCAATGTGAAAGTTAGTTTTTGTAGAGAAATCCTTAACACAATCTGCGAGCTGGGGAGGCATGCACATGGAAAGTTTTCTACCTAGTACACATTCATAACCTTTGAAATGTTGACTCAGAATTTGTTTTCATTGGGGTGGGGGGCAATCATCATATGCAGTCTCTTGAGTGAGATCTTAAGTGCGAACAGTCTCCAAGTTACCAGCGCCATCTTTATTATCCTGATCTAAGTCAGAAGTCTCAGCAGAATGAATCCGTTATCAATATTCAACTGGCCATTTATACTGAGCTTGCTTGAATGGATTTTCGTCCATGCGTAGTCAGGTTGTGTGAACGACGTTTGAAAAAGCCAGCAGACACACACAAAAATGCATTGGTGGACAAGGCTAAAGAAAATAGTTTGACAAAGAACCAAATATATCTGGACATGTTTAGATTATTTGCACACCATAGTTTTATATTTGCTAGGCGTTCATGTTTCATTGTGTATTTTCTTTCAAATAACATGACATATGTACACTTTGCGTGCTTAGTGCACTGGTGCAGCCTAGGAACATAACTGCATCCCTATGTATGCAGCGAAAAATAAATAAATATTTCTTGCAAGGTAACATTAAGATAACTAAAATATTTAAGAGATCCATTGAAATCGTATGTTTTGATATAATTATTACATTAAATATTTTTTCC
The DNA here is from genome assembly GCA_028554795.2 of Sinohyriopsis cumingii. Taxonomy (NCBI): domain Eukaryota; kingdom Metazoa; phylum Mollusca; class Bivalvia; order Unionida; family Unionidae; genus Sinohyriopsis; species Sinohyriopsis cumingii. The sequence goes on along the minus strand of CM068838.1, from coordinate 110,306,083 downwards.
CTGAAAACATATACTATTATTGAAAATGTTCTGTAAACTCATTAGTTGTTTGTACGTTTCTTTTGTAATCACTTGTACCAGGATTTAGACTGATGTTATTACTTTAAACTAGTATTATTTGCCATCGCTATCTACAGAGAAATGGTAGATTTTAAAACAGCAATGGCTTGATCAAAAGTGGATCCAAAAAAGATGTAATCTTTAAAAGGCACATCTATTTGTAACAGTCAGTTAAACTACTGAATCGCATTCAATTATGTGCAAAGGTTACAGATTTTTAATGGTTACAAGACGTATATATATGGATGGTTTGAATAGGTCATTGCTATAGCACTCTCACATCTTGATGCAAGACTTATTAACTATCAGTTTCATGACTAGGTGAAATGTCAGCTGTATCGTGTAAAAGTTACAGAGTTTAATTGGATGCAAGTACGAAATAATGGTCAGAATAGGTGATTACTATAGAACTCACATATCTTGATGCAGGACCTTAATAGTTAGTAATTTCATCCCAGGGTGAAATGTCAGCTGCACTGAGCAATCGCATCTTTTCAGAAATTAATTTTTCAAGGTCCCCAAAAACCCAAACAGTGCATAAGTAGATTTCTGGTGAACAAACAAACAGTTTTTGAGGCCATTTTCTATTACCAGTGAAGGCTGCTTAAGGGTTTAGAGTTTATTGTACCAGCTTAAATTTATCTACAAACCAGACATTCTATACATTTTTACAAGACCTTAACACAACGCCTCATAGGAAGGACAGATATGTATATAAGAACACGAGCATGTAAAATAGGAATGCTACCAAAGTAGCTGATAACACAAACAGATATATTCATTGTCCAAACAGAACTTGGCTAAAATTAGCAAAAGCATTTTTTATTTTGAATTATAATTAAAATATGCACAAAGTTCAAATAATTTGTATAATTCGCTTTGCATTCAAATACATTCAAAGACCGTGCTAATTTATGCGTAATTTACTTTTGCACTACATTGAATGAACTGGTATTGCAAATTTACATGTAAACTGATATCCAGTTACATGCGAAATTCCATTCACATGACAAAATCAACATATGTGTAAATATGTATGTGTATGCAAATGTAAACAGGTGCATGTAAATGGGATAGGGGAGCAAATCAGTGTACAAATCTGAGCCGATGTCAAGGATCGGTAACAATGCTATTAGCAAAGCAATTGTTAAACAAAATCTTGGCAGACAAGACACACTGGAAATATTGCCGAGACTTAAAATGTTTGTCACAATAACATAGTTTATAAAAGCGAACATAAAGAATATACTTCTTCAGCGTGATAACAAGCTCACGCACCAAATATATGCAAGATCATAGCAAAAAAATGAGAGTCTTTGCCTTTCTCAAAGACACATATGGACAACGGACCCAAGATGGTCGAGGTAAGTCATGAACCCATGACCCATCGACTACTAGCACACAACCATCAGAGTTACCACTGTTCCCAGATCAAAACAGGACTAGAAATACAGTCTTTAGAGTGGTAACAAGCTCATCCAGTCTGATGCAAGTTGACATTGTTGTGCATGGAGCTCACTCATTATTGATTTCACCTGAGATGTAAATAAAATAGGTTCACATTCCAAGCTGAATCATACACAGAACAGAAATACAGTTACTAGTAATATGTTGGAATAAACACTTGAAGTTAGTTTTGCTGAATTCTTCCCTGAACATGGGATCAAATCACAGTATATATTTTATTATAAGATATCGGATGATCAATGTAGAATTGAACATATTCTTATGGCCTCCGTATTTGCTGTTACTTGTTTCTTGAGAATACTGACAAAGATTACAAGATACTGATTTTGGTATATTTCATCAAAACTTCTTTCAAAATATGTAACACTTTCTTTCCATTTAAGTTAACAAAACTAGAAACATACTATGAATTTCCCTTCCAAACCCAACTTTCTAAAACTTTAATTAAATGAAATGAAACTGGGTCAATGCAGCATATCAATAATTTTATGATTAAAAATACTCATTTGTGTATGTTAGCTAATCAACATGCTGAAAATAAAGCAATACAACAGATAAAAAATAAAATAGGAGATTATTATAGTAATATGCATATAAAAACTCCGCACTGGCTAAGAGTATATTACAGTTTAATTCAATATCGAGATTTTATATGACTGCGTTTTAAACAATCTAAAAAATATAAACAAATGACAAACACATATGTATACAGATTGTTTTTATTCCACACGTGATGACAATTATTCTACATTCCTGTACAAAATTAAATCACACTTAAATTCAAAGAACGAACAGTATGAACAATTTCATGTCTGAATCGGTCTAGTTTATCAGGCACCATTTGTACTTAGCAATGTACGTATATCTATTCAAACTGAGTTTTAAACAATTCTGGATTGGTTTAACATGTCTAGACTTGGATTGAAAGAAATATGAGGAACGCTTAAACTCCTGCATAGTAAGCTGGTTAGATTACAGAAAACCTAAGTATTTACTGGTTGTAAAGTGATAAACTTTAGAAATATTTGATTCTTCCTACTGTCTCTACAGCTGCTAATCCTTCAACTATCTTCAACTAACATAAATGACATAACAATAGTTAATTGTTAAACGTCACTTAGAGGAAACATTTAGCAAAACCAGGGTAATGTTTCTCAGATGTAACTTTCTGAATGCGGAGTAGTCAAATAAAGAGGAAAGTGCAGCACTGGAAATTAACAATGGTAAATGTCGACGTTGGAAGAACAATCAAGATTTATGTGGGCGGTGGGAAGACAATCTTAGAGGATAGACTTTTTATTTTTTGTGATAATTTATCTTAAAAATTATAGGACCTATATCACATTGAGTGAAGATTCCAAATAATCTCAATAGTATGTGTTGTGTTTCAAAGGCTTTGTTATTTGTTATAATATCACGAAACATAATCTTTCCATTACGTCAGTCTAAAACAAAATTGTATTTCAACATTATCACAATGTCACGATTTTATTACCGTTGTAAAAGAGTCAATTAAACAAGTATTTGTTAAGCTCACATAAATTATATTAAAGTTTCTAGTAAATTGTGGAGAAATGTCTCTGATTAATTTTCAATTACTCAACAATGGGTCGAACCTATTTTCCTGTTATCTTCTAACTAATGACACAAATAGATATAAGTAATATTGTTTCCCTGCTTTACTTTATCTTTCTTTATTGACACAATCTGTGGGATGTTATAATAACATTTTCTGGTGGCAAAATACATTGTATTTAAATTTGGAATATTCCATTATTTAATTTTTGATTTTGTTTTCATATATCACCAACAATTGTATTGGTTTAACAGGTTCCATGCTGCATTCTGCATTTTTTTTTAAAATACCATTTTTAATGATTTGTATTGATGTAAAAGAAAGTATGAGACCCATGTGGCTATGTCATAATTATTGATAGGTATTCTGATAGGGTCCATCAACCATCAATGAACGAATTTATAAATGTATCACTATTCTATATTCAAAGTGACTAATTAAACGTACCATCAAAATCTAGAAGAGTAACAACATATATATACATACATACATACATATATATATATATATATATATATATATATATATATATATATATATATATATATATATATATATATATATATATATATATATATATATATATATATATATATTCTTGTGACATTGTGACTAAATAAATCTACCAAGAACAACTAGAAGAGTAATAATTTGCTCTGAATTTATTAAAGCATCATTCGGATATTATTTAAAACCTTTGAGCTTTAAATCCGAACTTCAAAACAATGATTTCATTTTAACATCATAATAGACATGTAAGTAAAAAACAATGACAAATATCTACACTTAACAAACTGCATAATTTGTAATCCATGATGAATCAAGCAAAGTTTATTCCATCATAATTCACCTAGAAACATTTGCATTTCTTAAGCAATGTATATATGTAATTATTTCAGTTTGTTCCTCCCAAATTCACTGGCAAACACTTGAACTGGGTAAAGATTATATACATGCCGTTATTTTATGATGAATCATCCTTAAGTTGTCCTTCCAAACAACTGCACTGGCAAACACTGCATAACTGTTATTAGTAGTTAAAATTTAAAGTCCAGTGGCAAATATTTCGCTCAACAAACACTGTATAGCTGTTGTCATTACATGAAGAATTAATTACAGTTGATCCCTCCTAAGTTGACTTGCAACATTTACGCATAGGAAACACGGAATAACTGTTTTTATTAGATGATAGATCATCCACCCTCTCAAGCTCACCGACAACCAGTTGCATTTATCTAACACTGTAGAGCTGCTGATATTACATTGTGAATCATCTAGTTTGTCCCTCCTTCCCAAGTGCATTTGCAACATTAACACTTTGCAAACTTTGAGTAACTGTTTCATTACATAAGAAATCAATCACACACAGTTTTTTCCTTCCCAATTTCACTTCACAATCATTTTATAACTGTTATTATTAAAATGATGCATTATACACGGCTTTTCCTCATCATGTTCATTGGCAAATATTTACACTTATCAAACATTGTATGACCAATAATTAATATTACATGATGATTCACTAATTACATTTACCATATGCCTGCAAAACATTTCTTAAAAGATGCAAAAGTACTCAAACAGTACATCAATTTGCGGCTCAGTAGTACTGACATCTTATAATTAGATGCATCGAACCAGCTGAGAGTAGTGTTTATTATGTAACAATGTGAAAATTAATGACTGTTCAGGCTTCTAAACAGCTAGTATTGACCATGATTTAAACAGCACATGACCCATATCAAGACTGTGGTAAAACTCAGTATTCTAAATCATCACCCATTAAGATACTAACAAGAGAAGCATCAGGACTGTTATAAACGTTATCATTCAGAAACACTACCCAATTTGACCTAAACGATAATGATGCATAGAAAACAATTATTTTGAAATACTACCTATGAAAAATAATGTTTAATGATCTTAAGAGAACAAGATCAACATCAGGTCTGTGGTAAATATCATTACTTGAACACCACCCTATACGATCTATAGGTACATGAATTATACAGGAGCCTTAAACTTACAAGTGCATGTAGAGTAATGACCACTAAACACCATTTCAAATGTATAATTACAAGAAAGATTGCATAGTAGTAATTATACACCATGTAAAGCATAAATTAAGCCTATTAACATCATGAATTTAATGAGCAATTTATGTACAAATTAAAAATAAATTAAGCAAAAATTTGGAGTACAAATGCAAACTCATGCATACAACTCAACACTTAACAGCACTGGACCCCGTAAAATTTCTAAAACGTGTAGAGTCTTTGTACATGTGTCAGAGCTATAGAAGTGACATATCCTGGATGATATCTAAGTGTACTGAAGCTATGTTCTAATGACTGCTGCAGCTATAAAGCTTCAACCGTGAGTCACTGTTGTAGCTCTATGGCAACTAAAGTCATGAAATTGTAGTATCAGATAACTTAGACATCATCCTGTATGTCTCACTGCTGTACCTTTTGGCTTCTGTCATCTCTATGGCTACTAAAGTTCTCCAGACTTGGAAGAAACTTACAGATCTTCCAGTTTATGTCATGCTTTACATATATGTTAGTCATCAAAATTTAGAATACAATAATAAAAACGTTTGCAACAGTTAGATCAGGATCAGATAGATATTTGATGTCCATAGATCGCAACTATCTTAAGACATTTATTAGCATTACAACTTCTGTCAAAGAAACATACTCAAGTTAAAAATTTACAACATTCAGGACACAAACTGATATATATATATATATATATATATATATATATATATATATATATATATATATATATATATATATATGTGTGTGTGTGTGTGTGTGTGTGTGTGGGTGTGTGGGTGTGTCTGTGTGTGTAATGTCCATAGATGACAAATATCATCAGAGACAATCAAACATTTATTTACCATCGATATTGTGGAATTAAAATCGACTCAAAATTCTGATGTTTGATTGGTTTGTAATTTTAAGTCAGCCACTCAGATGCCCATGGGTTGTGATTCAAATGTAGAACATGAGAAAATGTTTAAAATGCAGGTTTCAAATTAATGCACGAGTCACACCATCTATTAATTAAGAACATATTGATAATTTGTTAAGGGCAAATTGACTTATTAAATTAAATGTTAGACATATTTATACTAAGAATTACACACAGTTTTAATTTCACAGTGGGAAATGCAGCTGCTAATGTTGTCTTTCAATTTGTCTTTATTTTAGATGTGTGAATGATGCAATTTAAAGCCATGATAAAATGACAGAGCCAGAAATCATAATATATGATAATATCTTTGTACAAACGATTTAGCTATATAAAATGCATATCATACAAAAAGTTTAGAAAGCTGCAAGAAACATCTGATGTACAGATATGAAGTTCTGATAAAGATAATTAGAAACAATAAACCACAAAAAGTAAAAAGTAGATCATTACAGCTATGAATTTTATATAAAGTGCCTTGACGGTAAAATATCAGATTCTTTTAATTCTAATGTATAGGAATTGTATCTGCATTTGAATCTGTTATACCATGAAATTGGAAACATAGATAATATCTTCCTTTGAGCATATAAAAATAATCAGAAAATATTGAAAAATAATGAAAAGGAAATAGTGTATATGTGAAACTGATTACAGAAAATAACATAATTGTATCATTTTGCAGCTATCACAATCAACTTGAATTCAGAAAACTAATGATGAACGTGAATGAGGTAATGAAAATAAGTTTATAGAAAGAAAATGAAAATTATAGGCATATTTATATTAAATAAGCAGCTTTATTTTCGAACACTGACTCAGTTACTGAAGTTGCTGTCAGAATTATGCATAGTCCAACAGAGATGATTTAATATGTAACCTTGCATTATAAGAATAATACCCAGATCACTGTCATGTAGATATGCATTTAGTATGCATGCTCAATGATCTGTCCATATCATCTTAAATAAAACAATTTGATCGGTGTTATTGTGTGCATCCTCAAATTATATGTCCATATGACTATTATTATAACAAATAATAACACCTGCGTATATGTACGTATGCTCTATGATCTATCCATTTGATCTTTCACTATAGCAAATAATTGGACCTGGGTGGTTGGATACACCCAGCGTGCATGCTCAATGTATACAAGATATTTTGTTAAACCATGTAAGCAAGATGCATGTATACCACCACCCATTTTGCAAGTGAACCAGACACTCTTGAATACTTCACTCAGATGATCTCTATAAGGGTCGTTCTTATTGTCTGCAACCAAATAACATACATATGTACAGAAAACAATCACACTATTCTCCAGGTTGACCTACAGCCACGTACAATACACACATTAAGAAACAAGCAAACTGTATTGTGCAGTAACTATCAAGCTGATCTCCATGTTGACTAAAAACAAATTAGCATACATATGTACAGAAAGCAACAACACTGTTGTCCAGTTTGACCTACAGTCTGATAGAATACATATATAAAGAAACAAACTGTACTGTACAGACAAGAACTAACCTGCTGACCATGTTGACTCCAAACCAATTACCATGCATATATATAAAAACAAAACAAAGTGCTCTTCAATTGGACCTACATTAAGGTACAAACAATATATAAAAAACAGACTGTAACATACAGAAAACAAACAAAATAATCAACATGTTCTCCATGTCAACATACAACCAGTTAACATACATATATAATGAAAACAAACTGCTACACATGTTAACCAACAGACAATTAGCATGCATGTATGCAGAAAACGATCTGCTCTTTAGGTTCACCACCAAGCAGCATACATCGGCTTGTAAATCAAACAGCTCTCCAGGTTAACCTACAACCAATTACCTTGCATATGTATATACAGAATAACCTGTTCTCAATGTTAATCTACAACCAACTACCATGCATATGTACAACAAATAATCAACTGCTGTCCTTGCTTATCTCTAAACAATTAGCTTACAAACTTGCTCTCTCCCAGCTGGCCTACAATCAGGTACAATACATATACAATGAAAAGAAACAAACTTCTTACCAGGTTGTCATAAAAGCAAGCAACATCAACAAATCAATAAAACAACTAAACAGGTTCAAAGGATAACCCACAATTTGGTTCTTTACATATGTACAAAACAACATCCAAACTACTCAACAAGTTGATCTATAGTCAGGTCGCATACTCATGTCTAGAAAACAACAAGCATGTAACATCAGCAAGTTAAGAATGCAACCAAACTGCTATACAAGATAACCTACAATCAGGTAAATAAATATTACAAAAAACAATCACGTAAAACGTATATACAGAGAAATAAAACCAAACCATCTGCTCCTAAATTTCACCTGCAAGTCAGATAGCATACACATATACAGAAAACCAACTGATCACCTGCTAATAACAGTACTCTTTGCACTCCACTCAACAGGCTGATAATGACATTAGCCGATCCACTCTTGATAATGGCCCGGTAATGATATTATGCAATCCGCTCTAGCAAATGGCATAGCAATAACATTAGTCCATAGCCTGGTAATGATATTATACAATCCACTATATCCATAAAACTCCCATTGCCACTGCAACAAATAATGACCTGTTATTAGTTCACAAAGAGGAAGATAGCTGTACATGTAGACAGGCAGTAATAGTTATTGAGGTATTCGCTTCATAATATATCCATTACGAAGAATTCGGTAAACGGCTGATATTCCTAGCATAGAGGCACCGCTGCTGAAAGCTCAGCTCAGGTGGTCTGGCCGTGTCATTCGAATGAAGGAGACCGGAATACAGAGACAGCTTTTCTATGACGAGGTCAACCAGGGAAAGCATAAACGATGGCGTCTCAGGAGAAGGTACTAAAAGACAACCAATCTTAACTGGAAACCTCGACTAAAGACATGTCTACCTGGTGCACGTTCATCACAAAAGCTGTTGAACTAGTGTAGGACGACAGCTGCCAATGATTAACAGCCATGACAGAAAAGTGTCACATCGCAGAATCCAAAACCATGACGTCTATAGACTTCCCATGCCCAACCTGTAACATCCAGTGTGCATCCAGCTTTGGACGCTGGAGCCACATCCATAGTCACTATGGGAAGCACAACTAGCGTCATCATCGGACAAGATGGGCAAAGGAAGAAGAAGAGTAATTGTGAATTTATTTTATTTACAGATTTGCAATAATTTTAGTGTATGGGAAAAAATTCATTTATGTTATGTTATGGTGCAGGAGCTGATATGCTTCAGTCAAGGGATACATGTGGTCTTTAAAGTGTAATAGCAAGCCTCTTGAAACCCAATAATTATGTGACAGGTTCATTAGCGTATTTTGTCCCCACTAATAAAGTTTAGGTTCAGCAAGGGACAATGCATTCATTCCAGATTAAGTTGACAGTTTCTAATAAGTATCCACTGTTATATCTATTTTAAAACATCATATTTATGTACATATTGCATATGAATATATATTTTAGACAGTTTTTATATTATTGCACATGAATGTATAAAGTTTCGTTTAATGTTTCATGACTCTGCAACACAAGTATGTTATTTTGTACAAAGTTTGCTCAAAGACATATTATACAACCCATACTTGCAGTGGATTGATGTCCAAACAGAGAACTGCCTCCATTATACATATTCTGCATTTCATGTCTGCATGAAGAGATTAAGAATTACCAGAAATCCTGGAAAAATGAACATAAACATAAATGGATGATGTATGACCCCAGAGAGGCTGTGATGTGCATTTTTCTTCGTTTAGAAACTCAACTGGTTTCTATTGATTTTAACAGGATTCAGTGTAATTTAGGCAGTATCATTGTATTTTGTTAATCCTGAAGGCTAGTTAAAGCTACATCCTAATTTCAATTATTCACAAGATAAAAGACAACACATTGTTTAAACAAACTGATAAATTACTAAGAACATTAAACTACTGGGGGGAGAGAAGGAAACACCCTTCTATTTGTTCTGAAGCTGATTTCCCCTCCCCCAGTTGTTAGTTTTATTAATTTCTACTGCTTGGTATGTAAGACTCCCTCCTGAACTAGCAGATCACACACATCATACCTCCGATATCTATAAGCATTGTTTAATGCTTTAGATGCATCATCACACCTAGGATCCCAACTGTCAGAGTCTTTCAAATGCTGCATCAAATTCTCAAGAATTTTCAATGGTACACAGTCTATCACACTAAGAAGGGTCTCCATTGTTAAAGAGGCTCTCTCTTGAATCAGCAGATCACACACATCATACTTCTGATGTCTATAAGCATTTTTTAATGCTTCAAATGCATTATCACACTTAGGATCCCAAATTTCAGTGTCTTTCATATTCTGTATTGCTTTCCTAATGTTCTCAAATGATACACTCTCTACCACACGAGGAAGACTCTTCATTGTAAGTGAAACTCCCTCTTGAACTAGCAGATCACACACACCATATTTCTGATAAGCATATTCTAATGCTTTAAATGCATCATCAGACTTAGGATCCCAACTGTTATTGTCTTTCATAGACTGTATTGCTTTCATAATTTTCTCAAATGATGCATTCAATACAATTTCAGGTAGATTGTTCATTGTTAATGAGACCCCTTCCTGAACAAGCAGATCACACACATCATACCTTTTATGTCTATAAGCATTGTTTAATGCACTGGATGCATCATTACCCTTAGGATCCCAATTGCCAGCGTCTTGCATATTCTGTATTGCTTTCCTAATATTCTCAAATGATACACTCAATGCCACAACAGAAAGATTCTTCACAACAGTTTCAAAAACTACACAACGTTTCCCTGTAATAGTATGCAGATTCTTCATTTTTAATGAGACTCCCTCTTGAACTAGCAGATCACATATATCAAACATATGATATATATATGCATTTACTAATGCATTGGATGCATCATCACACTTAGGATCCCAACTGTCAGTGTCTTTCATGAACTGTATTGCTTCGTTAATCTTCTCAAATGATACATTCAGTACCATTTCAGATAGATTCTTCATTGTTAATGAGACTCCTTCCTGAACTAACAAACCACACAGATCATATGTCTGATATCTATAAGCATTTGCCAATGCTTTCGATGCATCGTCACATTTAGGATCCCAATTGGCAGTGACTTTCATATTCTGTATTGCTTTATTAATGTTTTCAAATGACGCACTTAAAACCACACTACAAAGATTCTTCATTGTTAGTGTAGCTCCCTCCTGAACTAGCAGATTACACACATCATATGCCTTACGTACAAAAGCATTTTCAAATGCTTTAGATGCATCATCACACTTAGGATCCCAGTTGTCAGTGTCTTTCAAATTCTGTATTCCTTTCTTAATGTTCTCAAATGATACACTCGATACCTTACTAGAAATATCACCATCATCGGACTCATCCGTTTCAGATGTTATATGAAATGTACCTGTAAGAGCTGGAAGATCCTTCATTGTTAATGAGACTCCCTCTTGAATTAGCAGATCACACATATCATTTTCGTGATATTTATATGCATTTGCTAATGCTTCAGATGCATCATCACAGTTTGGATCCCAATTATCAGAGTACTGTAAATGCTGTATTGCTTTCTTAACAGACTCCAATGATGCATTGAACACCAGAAGAGGAAGATTCTTCATCGTTAATAAGGCTCCCTCCTGAATTAGCAGCTCACACACATCGTACGCCTTAAGTACATACGCATTTTGTAATGCTTTAGATGCATCTTCACACTTAAGATCCCAATTGTCAGTGTCTTTCATAGTCTGTATTGCTTTCTTAATGACCTGATATGATACCTTGCATGCCATATTGCAAAGATTTTTCATCGTTAATGAAACTTCCTCCCGAACTAGCAGATCACACACATCATACTTCTGATGTCTATAAGCATTTTCTAATACACTAGATGCATCATTACACTTAGGATCCCAATTGTCGGTGTCTTTCATATTCTGTACTTCTTTCTTTATAGTTTCCAATGGTACCCAGCATACCATATCTGTAAGATCCTTCATTGTTAATGAGACACCCTCATGAATTAGCAGATCACACGCATCATACATTTGATGTATATACGCATTTTCCAATGCTTTAGAAGCATCATCGCACTTAGGATTCCAATTGTTGGTGTCTTTCATATTCTTTATTGATACCTTAATGCACTGAAATGTTACACTGTCTACCATATTAATTAATTGTTTCATTGATAATGAAACTCCCGCCTGAACTAGCAAGACACACACATCATATTCCTGACATCTATAAGCTTCTTCTACTGCTTGAGATGCATCATCACAATTAGGATCCCAATTGCCAGTGTTTTTCATATTCTCTATTTCTATTTTAATATGTTCAAATGATACACTACATACCGTATCAGGAAGATTCTGCATTTTTAACGAGACGCCCTCCTGAATTAGCAGATCGCACACATCATAACTCTTATCTCTATACGCCACTTCTAATGCTTCAGATGCATAGTAAGAGTTTGGATTCCACTTCTCATTGTCTTTTAAATCTTGGATTACTTTCTTAACGTCATATCCCTTTGAAACACTAAGAAGATTCTTTAATTGTGGTGAGATTCCTTCCTGAATTAGCAGATCGCACACATCATACATATGACATCTATAAGCATCCACCAGTGCGTCAGATGCATGATCACCCATAGGATCCCAATTGTCCGTGTCTTTCAAATTCTTTATTGCTTTCTTAGTGTATTCAAATGATGCACTCGTTACAATAACAGGGAGAAACTGCATTGTTAGTTGAACTCCCTCCTCAACTAGCAGATCACGCACATCATAGTTCTGATTGATATGCGACGTTTTCAATGCGTTAGATGCATCATCACACTTTGGATCCCAACTACTAGTGCCTTTCATATTCTGTATTGCTTTTTTAACAGACTCAAATGATAAAATTCCTACCATGTCGGACAGGGTCTTCATCGTTAATGAAACTCCCTCCTGGACTAAAAGAGCACACACATCATAAGCCTCATTTAGTTCAGCATTAAAAAATGCTATATCTAATGCTTTAGTTGCGTCGTCACACTTAGGATCCCAATTGCCAGTACTTTTCATATTCTGTATTAATTTCTCAATTTTCTCAAATGTTGGACTAAAATGATTTACGATATCAGGAAGACTCTTCATTGTTAACGAGACTCCCTCCTGAACTAGAAGATCACACACATCATAAGCCTCACTTATATAAGCATTTTCTAGTGTCTTGGATGCATCATTACACTTGGGATCCCAACTGTCAGCGCATTTCATATTCTGTATAACTTTTTTAACGAACTCAGATGATTTTCCGTAAACCACAACTGGAAGATTCTTCATTGTTAATGAAACTCCCTCCTGAACTAGCAGATCGCATAAATCATACTTTGGATTACCATACATATCTCCACAATAAGCATTTTCCAGTGCTTTAGATGCATCATCGCACTTAGGATCCCAATTGTCAGTGACTTTCATATTCTGTATTGCCTTCATAACGTACTCGAATGATATTCGACATACCGCATTAGGAAGATTCTCCATTGTTAATGAGACCCCCTCCTGAACCAGAAGGTCACACACATCATACTTCTGATTTCTATAAGCATTTTCTAATGCCTTCGACGCATCATTACACTTAGGATCCCACCTGCCAGTGTCTTTCATATTCTGTATTGCTTTCTTAATGCCCTCAAGTGATACTACACTTATTGTATCAGCTAGATTTTCAATTGTTAGTAAAACTCCCTCCTGAACTAGCAGATCAAACACATCATACTTTAGAAGTATAGAAGCACATTTTAATGCACCAGATGCATCATTACACTTAGGATCCCAATTGTCGGTATCTTTCATATTCTGTACTTCTTTCTTGATAGTTTTCAATGGTACCCAGAATACCATATCGGGTAGACTCTTCATTGTTAATGAGACACCCTCATGAATTAGCAGATCACATACATCATACTTTTGATGTATATAAGCAGTTTTTAATGCTTCCGATGCATCAGCACACCTAGGAACCCAATTGTTGGTGTCTTTCATATTCTGTATTGCTTTCTTAACGCACTCAAATGAAACTCCGTATATTGCATCGGCTAGAATTTTCACTGTTAATACAACTCCCTCCCGAACTAGCAGATTACACGCATCATACTTCTGATAATAATAAGCAGTTTTGAATGCATTAGATGCATCATCACATTTAGGATCCCAACTTTTGGTGTCTTTCATAATCTGTAATGCTCTCTTAATGTTCTCAAATGATGCACTGTATGTATTGTATACCATATAAGGAAGATTCTTCATTGTTAATGAAAATCCCTCCTGAGCTAGAAGATCACAAACATCATAACGTTCATAAGTATAAGCACGTGCCAATGCTTCAGATGCATCATCACACTTCGGATCCCAATTATCAGTGTATTTCATATTCTGAATTGCTTTCTTAATGTACTCAAATGACACACGGCATACAATACCAGGTAGATTCTTCATCGTTAATAAGACTCCCTCCTGAGCTAGAAAATCACACACATCATCCTTCTTATGCATGTGGGCAGCTTCTAATGCTTCAGATGCTTCATCACACTTAGGATCCCAAATGTTAATGTCTTTCAGTGTTTGTATCATTCTTGCTACACCCTTTTCTGAACTCAATTTTAACATAGAAATAAAGATCTGCATTGATCCTTTTACTTCATTTTTCAGAAGATAATCTGCCATATCAAACTTCTCAAGAAAGCAAGCTAGGAACAGTGCTGTGCAGCATGGATTTTCATTTTTTTCTACATCACAAAAGTGCCAATTGGAACGAACATAATCCAAATGCATACTATGTTTCTCCCAATGTGGTTTCCACTTCCTATGGCATTTTAAGTGTTCTACCACTTTCATTAAAATGTTCATATCTCCATCTTTAACAGCGTCAGTTACATGAAAGCTATCCAATGTGATCCCTTCTTTCAGCAAAAACTCAATCAAACTCTGGTTTCCTGATAGATAGGCTCTACATAATGCATCTTTTGCCTCTTTACATCCTGGATTGAAATCCTGACTCCTTTTTAAGGTCTCTACAATAGTTTGAACTCTTTCCAGGTCACCATATCTAGTAATATTAGAGAGACTAACATGTGTATAACATGCTTTCATATTAATTAATTCATCTACAATCTGAAAATGCTGGTAGTAGAGAGCTAATTCCAGTAGTGTCTGTTTTTCTTCACACTTCCAACAGTCATGGCTGTTCTTATCACGTGCACATGACAAGAATTCCAAAAATTGACTATACACTAATGTCACTACATCCTCATCATTTTTTAATATATACTGCATAAATGAGTTACATTCTCCCTTTGATGAATCTGACTTTCTACAATTTCTTTCTGATAAATCATCATCATCATCATCATCATCATAGTCATCATAATCATCACAACCAAAATGTGATGGCTGCTGTTTAGGAACAGGCATGAAAAAAGACTTTTCCAAATTATCTTGTATCGACTCACTTTTCAGCTTCATCAAAAAGGTGTGCTGTCTGAGAGCTGAGTGTTTTGCAACATTCTCTACAACTCGTCTTTTATCAACATCATCAAGCATCCTCTTGGCCAGAAGTCCATACAGAGACACAGGTATAAACACTTTCTCGGAATTAAAATCCTTGGAATCTGCAGTGTAGGTTCTCTGATATAAATATTCAGATCTACCATATTTTACAACCATCTCAGTACAACGTTCCCCAAGGACTTGTCCAACAGCTTCAATGACTGTAGCATGAGTGAAATAGATATATGATTTGTCAACACTCATCCAATTGAAATCATATGACACTGACTTCACAACATATAATTCCAAAAAGTTGTCATATGCATTTCTCAGTAATGTGATGGATGCCTTCTTTTCTGAAATGTTTAGACGGGCAGCCAGTTCGATCAATAAATGTTTGCTGGTCTCAGGCATGGTTTCAAGTGATAAATGCTCCTCCCATATTTTACCATTACAAAAGAGAAAAGCCAGACATAGGAATCTTGTAGATTCTAACTCTATGATATTTGCAACAAAGAATTTCTCTGGAGATCCGAAAAAGTCTGGTCCTCTATCAAATGACTTACTATCCCCTGCAAATAGCTGACAGCACTGGGGGAATCCAATCAACCCAATAAAATTATCTATGCATTTTTCTTTTTCATCGTCTTGCATGTTTCTTTTATGTCTATGAAGCACTCTATTCAAAATGCTCAACTTCTCTGACTTTGTAAGTTGTTCTGAAGACAGTGTCAGTGACAAATTATCAGCAAAGAGTTTTAGTGATTGTACCCTGGAATAAGCCTTTGACAGTATGTCAACTCTGGTGGTAACAATAACCTTTAACTTTCCTGCCTCAACATGTTCCTGTAAAATAGGTAGATTGATCATCCACTCCTCCAAGCGAGCAGAATCAAGATCAAATTGCCCAAATACATCCTCTATCACAACAATGTCTACCCAATCTGTGTCCACCTTCTTCCATTCTTTCGGATACTTAAGCACTATGCGTTTATCTCTGTAGATTTCATTGTCTATTAGGTGAAGGGCCATGGTTGTCTTGCCTTCTCCTGGGTTCCCTTTGATAACAATTGAGTTTTTCACCTCTAGCAATTTCTTTGCTTCCTCTGCTTGTTTTGTTGGAGTGCATTCTAGCATTCTAAGTGTATCAAGCTTGTCCTCTGTTTGATCTAGTAGAAACAACGATTCAGCGAAAAGACAAGAAAGAATTATCATAAAGAATCTTTGGTCCTTTGAACAACAAACAAATAGCTACTTGCATAGCAATCTCCATGCTTTTTAATACATTCTCAACAAACCCACCCCACACATCATTCCACAATAAAACTCCAGTGATTTAACTCACAATCTTCATTGTATATACATTCAACCCTGTCTTAACAGCTCTCTGTCCATGTGTGCCATATTAGTCAAGACTCAACATAAAAAACTAACCTCTATGCTACAGTCAGTGTTATACAAAGGTGACTCTTTCACACAGATTTAAAGCATTATTTATTGTCCTTTCTGAAATATATTTACAAAATTGGTTCAAAATATATTAAAAGAACATTAAAGTCATCACAATGTTATTTGCTCTTTGACTAACAGGGAGTGAATCAGATACCATACCTCCATCACAGATGGACACAACCTGGGCAACCTATATATAATGCTTACTTAATTTATATCTATCTCAATGAAATGATTGGTGCTGGAAACGATAGATTTACAGAGTGTATTGCATCATATGCTAACATATTAAATAATGTGCAACAGTTACTGAATAAACAAAAAGATAGTGTGCAACAGTTACTGAATAAACAAAAAGAATCAAATTTATTCATAGACTGCAGACTATTATTTGGTAAGTGTTAATCATTATTATTGCTTAGATAAATCAGTCAGACTAAAAGACAGACAAGCAAAGGACTTTAATGATTGTATATGTTTTATAATGGGTCTTGATCATTACAAAATAGTCACCTAAGGAAAGAAATAATCATTAAATATTTAATCTAATTTTGAATTAAAATATGAACATGCATTAAGTTACACTGAGAATAATTTATCCAAACTATATGCACATGTTGCATTTTATTTTCAAAAACTATTGCAGTAACATGTACAGTCTTGAAAGACCAATGTTTTGGAAGACCATCTGTTGTGAAAGATCAGATATTTCATTAACAGGACAAAATTATTATATAATGTTCTAACCTCTAATTGAAACCACTGATCTTGAACGGCCACTTTTGATTGACTAGAAGTGTGGTCTAACAAGCCAGATTGCAATGTAAATATTAATTATGGTTTCACAATATCAATGAACAGATGATAAATGTAAACAGAACAGCTATTTTTGACTGTAGTAACACACATATGATAATATTAACAGAACATGTATTGTTGACCATCTCAATACACAGACGATAAATGTAAACAGAACATCTATCGTTGACTATAGCATGATTAATCAATGTCTGACTTGAAAACGATTTGCATCCTTTTCAAGCAATGCCAGTAAGCTGCTTTACCCAAAAGGGCATAACAGACCTGACCGAAAAAACTGCTTTACCCATAGGGGATGATAGATCTACAACACAACTTGCTTTATCAATTGGGGTTTAACAGATATACACTGTAATCCAAGATATTTCTGCTCTATTCATAGTGTTATAAAAGACCTGATCTCAAACCAAATTTGCTTTATTCGTTGCTCTATAATATAGTTGATCCAAAGCAAAATCATAAATACTGTGCATGGGTATGATGAATACAGGCTGCAAAACAATGCAAAAATAAAAGATTGGTTCATAGATGGCAGGGGTTTTAATGAAAGGCACTATTTATTGATAGTTTGCTGTATATTTGTAAAAGAATCAGCTCATACAATTATAGAATTTCAGAAAGATTTATTTACAAATTTATTAATATATTGATGTATTCGGTCTGAGAAAATTCATTAAATTAATGTTAGAATCTTCTTCCATACAACACAGATAGGTCTAGAAGATACCTGCTCTCTCCTATTTTACATCATTGCAATCACTTGACTGACAAGTCTGTATATTGAACAAACCCATGAATGTGTTATCTCGATTACTTTTAGGCCCAATTGTTCATGATCAGGAATGGTGTCAATATGCTAATAACGAAACAAGGCACACTCTGGTCTTTTTGATAATTGTAATTAAAGGGTGGTTTATATCAAATTATCATTGAGTTCTGTAAATTGTACAGTGGGTGAGGTGTGGGTTTGAAATACCATGTAACAAAAATGAAATAATAAAGTCTATATGACGCTTTCAACGTATTAAACATTTTGCATAATCTGATCTACATTTAGTTTATATTAGTACAAGATAGACAAAATTGTGTGTTTCATTACTCTTTTCCTGGAACAGTAGTGATAACAAGATTTTCGAGCTTCTCAAAATCGTCAGTGATGTGGTGGCCATAATGGTTCTATACCTCAGGATCAAACTGTGTGATATGTTTCAATACCGATAAGATTCTCAAGATGGACACTGCATAGCTATATTGGAATTTGACCTCAGGATTAACTCATGCCCAATACTCCAATCTGGCACGATCATGAGTTGCTACTTGTTAGATGAGCAAGATACTAGTGAGGATGCTCGAGCGTCGGGGTGGTTGTGAGGGATTTTAAGTAATGTAATTGGGTAAGTATTCTCTCAGAAACAACATTTTCATAAAAATTTGCTTTCTCATTCAAATATGCTCCCCAATCAGATTACGTTAGGAGAATAAATAGTAGCAGGAGCGGATGCTGAGCACCCGACCTCGACATCGGGTATTCTTCTAGGGAATAATGGCTGAATTTCTCCATGGGAGCGATAACCCGTTCTCCCAACTACACCTGCAATACAGCCTGGGGTCACGTGACTTGTGAACCTAACATACGGTTAAGAAGATAATTACTGACATTTTCTTAATTACAAAATTTCACCAGCAAACTCAGCGAGGAAATGAAAATGTTTTGATTGGTCTGTGTGGGTCTGGTGCCCACCTATGCTGTCGCTGGACCTACTAGATTTAAGGTTTGCCTCTGCGACTCGATGTTTTAGAGACAGAGGCTGGAGAAGATTTAACATGCATGCTATCAAATAGCTTTAATTATATCTTGGATCGAAAAGTTGGGTTCAAACGCGAGGTTCAGAGTGATTGCTAGAAACTTCCGAGCAGTAATCTTCATGAGGCGACTCTCATTTGTTGAGATGTCAAAGTACACGAAGGGAACAACCCACTTCGGTCATGAAGAAAGGGCTTAAAGGATTATATCCTGTTTTCCCGTTCACATCAGAAGGAAGAGGCATCTATGTGCGCTTCAAGTGATGCTTGAGAACAGACGAACAGGATATTGCATGGCTGCTGTTCTCGACCTGTCTATGGAAGAGAGCAAGCGAATAACGATTCTTTCATTACCGACAGACGGTAAAATATTTTGGGCTACATAGCCTGATTGTGTCAAGAGAACCACCGAATCCTCAAATCTGAACAGAAGAGAGTTCATGTCGACATAAAGAGCAGGCAGCTCGTTTACCCTGCATGCGGAAGCTAAACCTATTAAGAAACAGTATAACAGTAACTTTAGCGAAATGTAGGCTAGAGATTCAAATGGATTCGAATCGAACCATGTCAATAACCTATTTTGAGACGAAATGAAGGATTTTGGTCGATTGAGACCAACATTGTCTTAAAGATCCAATAGGACTATATCCCACTCAAAAGCATGTCTGCCATGATGCCGGAATGTGCCCAGTATTATGGGACAATAGTATTTGATAGAGATTGGGACCGAAATGTTTCTACTCAAAGGTCTAGACAAATAAAAATTGAGGGATTGAGGTTCGCAGAGAGACGATGTCGTTCGTAGGGCACCAGCCCCTGAAAATAAGCTACTTTCTCTCAAAAGCCTTCAGATTGGAGGGCCTTCGTCCTCTCGAGAGTCTCTCCACAATCAAAGGCTGAAATTATTTGTCTCGTGAGGCTGGCATAATAAGAGCCGAGCGTGTAGAAGAGTAGGTGTGCGTGTGCGAGATTAGGATTTTGTTACGTAAGTTTTAAAAAATTTCAGTTGAATCGCTGAGATGTTTGCAGTGTGGAAATTTATATTGATATCTAACACTGGGTCATGAAGCAGACTTGTACCATCATGACCCACACAATTACATTATCCTGACAGCAGGCCGACCGGACCTAGCACTAACATCTTAATGCTGAGAGCCAAACGAAACAGCAGCAAGTAACATTTTAGGACACTTTGATATCACTTGACCGGAGATTGAACCCGTGATCTCCCATATCCGATGAGGACGGTCCAACCACTTTGCCACCGGAGCCGCCCTGTATACGAATAAGACGGTCTGGGCAGGGAAGGACCATACATAACTGGTTTCTGGAAAAGATTCAGCTTACCCGGTAAATTCCTTGGCAGACCTATCGTTACAACTAGTGGATCGATGACACATGGACTTGTCTCATCTGAGAGCGACTATCAGAAACATCTTGCCATTCTGACCCTATAACTTCTGGATTAGTTTAGTCTCAGCTCCAGGGGATGGGAGGCAAATACCAAATGATTGACAGTTTATTCACGGCCCAAACCTTTCAGTCTGGAACTGGACTAATGTTGCTAGCTTGCGATTCCCTTTCGTGGTCAATCATCGGACGGCCCCAAAGTGAACAAATTAAAGTGAACACTGCTTGATGAAGGTGCCATTCCGCTTGACTTCCTCTGTATTGAGTTTCGGCCAAGACATAGAGTCTGCTGAGAATATATCTGATTTGTACGTTGATAGAGTCGTCCAGAAAGAGAGGGTAAGACTTAATTGGAGATATGTCTATCGCAGTCATGCGACACCTCGTATGAACCTGTCAAAGTTTTGATCGTGGTATGGTTAGCAGCCCCGCTCCTTGACACTAGATATCCTGGCAGTCTCCTCCCAAGCATGGCTACTGCCCGATGTCTACGTCGAGTCCGAAAAGTGCTAATCAGGCCAAATCCAACAATGAAGAAGTTACAACGACATCCCGAACTAGCTGTAACCGGCATGGAGTAGATTTGTCCGTCTTATAAACAGTTGAGCAGACATATTAACAACCCCTATATTCTGGTCAAGTGCGGAGATATCAGTACTGAAGGCGTCTGTCACCTTAAACCCGTCTCTTCCTTTTCATTGAGATCTACCGATTCTTTAGAGCATCGGCAGGAGTGGAATGAAATCTGAAGTATCCAACTCCTTAAAGATGTCCTCGACGACAGTTTGAAATCTAAAGTTCAGTCCGTTCCATGGTCGGCTCTGAGTAAGGTGTTAAAGATGGTGGATTTGAAGGAGTTCCGTCACACTCACTGTGCGTCGATGCCCAACTGGGTCTATTTACGGCGATGAAGAAGACATACCAGGTGCTATGAAGACTCAATTCTATCCCTATGAAAACGTCACTAGCTCCTCCTCATGGACAAGCAGTGAACATATGGAAATCCTGCATTGCTGACATGTTTGCCAGTCGAATGGTCGGTCTGAAAGCTGACGGTAGAGAAGACGGTAGGGCTATCACCAGCAACAGCCGCCACAAAGGCCAGGCAGGACTGACAGATTTCTCACTGAACCATCCGTCATAGAATGGTCGCGTGTCCGACGGTACGTTTGGATTAATGAATCTGTCGCTAAGATCCTCCTAAATTATAGCTGGTTGGTCAGATTTGACGACAAGGTTGCCATGATGGAACGGATATACAGCCAGTGGTGGCTGAGTGTGAACGGCGTGTGGTAGACTCGGCTGCTGGCGGTATATATAACGATTCCGCAATCACCAATATCCTCCGCTTCAAAGGTCTGGCTGAACGGACAGATTTCTCATTGAAATCTCCCAGATAGTGTTGAAAAGATACCGACGGCTTGTCTAGTCGGACGGATATATAATTAAGATCCACGTATGAGCTAATCGGCTGCAACCATTTTTAACGAAAAGGTCCCTGTCATTAACTTCCGGTGTCGGCTGGACTGCCAGTTTCGAATGGATGGCTGGCGTTGTCAGGATCGCCGGTGATGGCTGGATATCCATCATCGGTATGGATTATTAAGAAATGGATCCAACGGTTCCAAGTGGCCGAGTGGTCTAAAGCGCTCACCGTTCCGGATCACTGCCATCTCACCTCTGTCTGCGTGAGTTCGAGTCCAAGGCTCGGCTAGCTTGGGTACGTGGGAAAGCCTGCCAGTAACTTCTCGTGGGTCGGTGGTTCTTCCCTGGGTTTTCCAGGGTTCTTCCTCCACCAGTTATACTGGCCGCCATGTATAGCCTATCTTGTGCTGAAAAATGGCGTTAAACCCTAGAACAACAACAGCAACAACCAACGGTTCCAGCATGAACCCCATGTGAACTGACTTACAGTCTTCAAGGCCATGCTGGGACATGCGGGGAGACTTACGCCTCGTGGGCTGCCTAAAATTGGTGAATGTTGCCCAATGAATCGGTATCGCCAACAACGAATGATATGTTGTCTCCCTTGTTTCATTGCCAACAGCAGAAGAGAAAAGAAATCATAGATTAGCAATATAGAATGTGACAACTAGTAACTAGCATAAACCGCCAAATCAGTATACACTAATTAGCTAAAATGGAAGCAAAGACTTCACTGACAACGTATATAGATGTTGCAACTCATCGGCGGTATATACATAGTATAAACAAAACAAGAGTTATGTTAGACTTCCATGCTCTGAAGTTGTATAAAAATCAGGACATTCTGCTAGAACGAACAAAACACGAATTAAAGTGGAACTAGTAATGTTTTGAAATTACTACGTCTCTAAAACACTGGCGTAACTAACAGAGCTGTGAAAGTGTCGTATCAGAAACCTATGGCTCTGTTATGAAGATATATACAATATTTAGTTAATAATTAAGCTATAATTATATTCAAACAGCCTGAAATACGAAAGGACTAAACATAAATATCAAGCAGCGCTTCAGAATTTCGCTAATAAGAACTCCGTAAAAGAGGTGTAAGCAAACAAAGTCAAACAAAGTAAGTCTCATATATGTTGCCCAGTGCTAGACATTAGCATAAACTGCTACACTGCAAATATCGAACTGATATGTATCAGATTGTTGAAGCAACATTAAAAATCAAATTAACACAGAGAACAGATGTTACAGATCAGGTACAACACGAACTTGATTTTAGATAAGGTCAATGTCAAACTGCAATTAAACATAGAACATAATAAGTAGGGAGAAAAAAATCAACTAACAAATGTAAATCAAATTTACGTAACAATTTAAAATCATTATGATATAAGCCCATATTCTAAAATCAAATCAGAAATTATACTTCTAGAATTATAACTTTAACAAATCAGATCAAGATTACGTCATTAATATGGATGAAAATTGCTCCATATTGTCGGAGATACTAATGATATAATCTTAGGTTCAAAAATTGATACAAATCTGATTAGAAAATATGGCCATCATAGTGATAACAAATTCAGGGAATTCGATACAAGTGAAGCCTAATAAGATAATCATGCTGCCTCTCTCTGTGAATGTGTGTATGTGTGTGTGTGTGTGTGTGTGTGTGTGTGTGTGTGTGTGTTTTGACTTACTTTTGAGTTGTTTCAGACCATCAGTCTCTGTTCTTCTCTTTCGAGCGGCGTCTGAAAATACAGAAGATACAAAAATTTCCAAAATTAAAATGTCAATGTTCAAATGCTGATAAGCTATTTTAATGAACAGAACCTTGGGGAAAGTGTTCTATTTTCTTGTCCTCTGTTTACAATGGACAACATATCAAGTTAGCAAAGTACAAGGGTACAGCTAATGGACAGTTGCATCTAATCCAACCTACAGGCTATGCTAATATTTTTTTCAAAATTACTATGCAATTGCCATAAGATTGCCAACCCGATTGCCAACCCACTTATGTACTATGTATGATCGGTTGGAGAGCAAATGTGTTCAATAATGAACATAATCTAGTGCACAGCTCATTTAAGAGAAAATGTATCTTAAATCCTGTGAATTCTATAGCTACTACTGTACATGGATGTAATTGTGGTTAGGCCGTGAGTGTATGTATATTATGATATTAATAAAGAAATATTTTACTAGACAAAAATGTGTCTTCTTCAAATAAATTATCACAATCATAATACCCTAGGAGAATAGGTAAAAGGTGTAGAGATATACATCCCCTTACCCTGAAAAGACTACCTCCGGTTCAATAAAGTAAGTGAGACACCTTCTATATAACCCGACTGGGGAATACACTTTATATGTTGGAGTGCAGCATTGAAAGGGATAGCGTTCCACTCCTGCAAGTCCATCGAGAGTTGCAACTATCAAATGACACGAGACATGTAACCTGTTGCACCATGGCTATAGGTCTCACAAGAACAAGCTGTGCCTTTTGGGATGAAAGATCGTTGAGTGAAGTGGAATGGATCTCCATCCAATAGCAAGAATACGAACAGCAATGTTATGCTCAAATGGAATGTTTGTGGTGACTGCGTGAGCCAAGATGTGAAGCTAATTTGCAATATATGGAACAAACTAACCATCCAGAATAAAAGTGTTATTGCTAATATGTTGTCCTTTCCATATGTGAAGGGTTAGAAGAAGCGTAATCTGGCTGCAGAAGATAGGTCCATCGCAAGTACTACTTCAGAGTTCTCACTGGATCCTGTAGATCACCTAGAGATGAAGGTCCCGAGTAAACAAGAATTTGTTACCAAAATGTAATTTTCCATATTCTTGGCAAATGAACGCCGTGGCTGTCATGAGCGATACTTACCCATCTTCTCAAAACTGCTGTGAATAATTCCAATAAACTAAAAACGCATGCATTTGCTAATGAAGCGAGGAAGATTTCTTTTATGAGACGTGAACCAATGAAGGTTTTGAGAGTAGTTCACGTGGTGCCTTGCTCAGCCGGGTTAGAACCTATGATAGACGTACTGTACTCTCAGTCAAGAGTGCTCTTAAACCTTACCTATTTTGACTACAAGGACAGTCTTAGAGACCTAATAATGTTTATTTCTTAATTATGGTATTGTTGGCAGCATGATTTTGTTTTGTAACTTCATTGATGCCTGCAGTTGCATGAAGTGTTCTTATGGACATTTTTGTTTGAAGATATTCCATTTTTCAAAGCACACCTTTAAAGTGGAGGGGCACTTCACTCATAAAATTTCTCCACCACCACTGTTGTGAGAACTGTTTGTTCCTGTGGCTTGTTTCAAAAGACACAGATGTGCAGGTTCAGCAACTAAGGGTTGGGATGAACCATCTGGTATTGTGGCTGCTTGAACAAATAGGGGAATAGTTCAATTTCCTGACGATTCTGTTACAGAATTGATAAGGTCATTGAGAGAAGATTTTCTTATTTGTGTGGATCAATCAGGATTAGGTTACACTTTGATTATTTTGCTTTCTGTATCACCTTCTAAACCAAACCTGCTGGATAGTAAGCATGCATGAAGTCCATTCCAATTTTTATAGAGCATCAACTGCCAAAAGAATTCATATTTTCAGGTTTCAGATCGACCATCTGTCGATCCCATATATTAAGTGAAGAGACAATTTTGTATTAGTTCATTCTTCAAAAACAGTACCTCCTCTAATATATTTAGCCATTGTGGAATATGACAAACTTGAACATGAATTTGTTTTTAAAGACAACACTTTAGAAAATCCCAAACAATAATGAAAAGTTCTGGAGATATTTGGCTAGACCTTCTTATTGGAATTGAGTCCCCATAGTGGAGTAAAGGTTTCCAACTCAAGAGTGCTGATATGTGAATAATGACATGAGGAGCGTCATACTCAGCTGGCTTCCCAGAATGACGATCGACGGCATGCCTGCCCACCCCAATATTCAAGATGGGACCTCATTTTGAGAAGACTGTGGTAAGTTAGTCTAATGAGCAAAGGCTTGACTTCCATTTGAGCAACATAATCATTGTAATGGGCGCTTAAGGTGGCAACCTATGATTAGAATATCCGCTGCCACATTGAGGAAACCCAGCAGATGAAGTAATTCTCTGTTGGGTAGATTGTCTTGTACAAGCAAGGAAGCCACCATTGTACTAAATCAATGTTTATTTTTTAAGGAGACACTCTTTTTCCTGAGTTTTGAAAAAATATCTAAAGTTGGTATGGTGTTGGAGATGTTGTTGGTATAGAAACTGCGGTTGACAAGAAGAGTAACAAGGGACATGTCTTGCTCTAAGATAAAAAACAAATGCTGTTTTTGTAGACTTAGTCTTATTATGCGAGATTATTATTGAACGTCACGGAAGCTATATGAGTGGGAACATGTCTCTTGCATGAACACATTGACTGCATAGTCGCTTTAATGGATTTCATTTATAAATGGTTGTGGTAATCTCTCTTAAATCAACAGGTGGAAATGATTTGAATAAGTGCACTAAAGTCAAGGACCATGTGGAATGTACTGAATTGTATAGCTAAGGGAATCCTGGAAAAAGGAAGAGGTGTCATGAAAGTGATACTGCTTCCCTCGGAAACCACTGGCCAGAAATATATCATCATGACAAATCTTTCTGCATTCAGCAGCAAAGGATTGGATCCATCCCCTAATGGAATCTGTAATAAGGGTGGCATAAAGACGATGTTATTTTGAGACAGGATACTCTCGTGGAGAGAAACACTTGTGAAAATGATCTCTGTCTCTCTCTTTTTTACCACCTTTTCTTGTGGGGGATGGAGAAGAGGTGTGATGTTTAATGGATCTAACTTTGCTTGTAACTTTGGTAAGACTTTACCCAGTGGCCTGTGTTATAGGGATGTCCCTGTGAGCCCTCGCTGATGGACTTGCAAATTCCTCTTTGTTATCAGAGACTGCAAAGGAGAGACAGTTGTGTCATTGGTGGCTTGTTTTCAGATTTTGTCAACCCAGAAAGACATCAGATGATAAAGGTTGCAAGCATGGCTTGGTCTACATGACCTTTAAGAAAGGTAGAAGTAGAGCGCACTGCAGCTCATGCCTCCAGTGGGAAGTTCACAGCTGCTTTCACAGCCGTTGTCAGGGTATATTAGGTAGCTCTGGTTAAGATAAAGGCCATTCTGAAAACCGACTTCCAAACATGTTTTGTGGGATTCCAGGTAGGAGAAGAGAGACTGTGCTCTACCTTTTCAAAGAGACACCATATCCAACTTTAAACCCATGGCGAGGATATTACGTACGATCTGCTCGTGATTCTAATGGAAAACTGGTGTCAGGGACTTGTAGAACCACTGACTAAAGAGAACACATCAGTTAACAGTTGGGAAAAATTTGCCTGACAAGAATATCAAAGCCTGATATAAATAATTGTAGTTGTATAAACCGAAGTTTAAAAGTGTAATGACTTTGACAAACTTTAATGTTTGGCATCTCTGTAATATATTTTAAACCCAGTGACATGCAGATTTAAAATTCATTTATTCATACAAAATTATGCATTAGACTCAGCAATCTAACCAACACTCTACATGTAAAATGAATAAGGATAAAAGATCATACATAATGTTGGCAAGACAATGTAAAAGAACAAGCAGTGACATTTTGTGACGACAGTTTTTGCAAAATGTAAAATTTATATCCCACAAATGTGGTCATAAAAACATTTGTTACATATGCAATTGCAAAGTTATTAGCCAAGCAGTGATGATAGCATGATCACAATTGTAACAGAAAATGAACAAGTCAAATTTTGCACAATTCTTTTATCATATAAAATGTTGTAAATGTACATGACAAGATATAAAATTTGCATTTGTAATATACAGGGCATGATAGATGAGATGGGACAGAGATGGTCAACACTATATGCTACCTCAAAAGAATGTGAAAAAAGGGCTTTAAATCTTTAAACGATAGAAAAAAATACAAAGTTAAAGGGCCAACGGATGGGGTTTCAGAGGAATCATAACATATCTTCACGTTGTACTGCTTTGTATACCATGCTGCTTAATTCATTTACAACTTCCAATCTGGATTTTTAAAAACTGAATACATTGTATGCAGAAATGCAAAACATTATTAGTCATTGAAATTTAGTTAGGATTTATAAAAATTATGGACATCGTGCATATCAATGAAAGAAATCACAATTTGATTCCTGGTATCTTAATTAGCAATATAATAAAATCCCCAAAATACACTAAAATGGTTAATCTATGTAAACTACCAACAACATGCTACTTTTTACATTTAACGATTTATCTTTTAGTGCATTTTGCTAGCTTTATTGCAATAAGTTTTATTTTTCAGGGAATTCAATTGTAGAGAACAGTAATATAAATGTATGGAAAAGTCCAATATACAGCCTACTGTATCTTGTTGAATATATTCATTTCATAACATGTTATATTGTGCAGATCGATTTTTGAGCTTAAAAGCGACACGAAAAGATCAATTTTACCCTTCTGCAACGAAAGTTGTTCATCAATCTCCTTCTCCTTCTGCTCCTCAAATCTTTTTCTCAGTCCCATTAATTCTTTGTTAGTTTCCTCCTGATTTGTAGATAGTTTTTTAAGTTCATCTTCCAGTTTTGATAATCTAGCTTTAATATCCAAAATTTCTGCTTCCACTTTAGAAAAATGTCCTTGCTGGCCCTGGACATCTTTGGCAATATCTCTTATGGCATTTCTGATCTTTAGGTCATAAATATCTGGATTTTTATCAAAAAATGACACCATTTTGTCAGAAATACTTTTGAGCTGAAAAAGAAAACATCCTCCAGTAATGACTATTCCTAAATCAGATCATTTTTGTTTGTCTCTCCGAGTATTTTACTGTCATAATGCATATTGTAATACAAGTTTGCCCATTAATATTTATAATACTGACTGTATCAAAAAAGGGATTTGTGAGTTTCGTGAACATTCATGAATCACACCTACTTGAATAAAGAAATCCAAAAAAGGTAAAGTACGAAATTACGTCACTACAAGGTACCTTTCCATGGGTATAAATACAGTAAGGAATATGCTCATGTAAATATATTCCAACATCTCCAATATCCCACCCCAGTAATGGATACAATCCTATAGTACACTCTCAGCAGAAAACAACTGTGTGACCAGTTACCTCAGCTGCAAGTAAAGTACCCCTTGCAACATGAATGTACGAACCTTCATGTTGAGCCTATTATCAAAGAACTGATGTCAAATTATGACCTTCACTTCAAGCTCAATCTGTTGTGTTGTGTAGGCATGAGTACAATCAGTTAGCTTTGATTTTTAATTAAGGTAAGACATTCCATCAAGAGGAACAAAAAGCAAATGAAAAGAAGATCATCAAAACTTTGACGCAAGCCAGGGGTTAAAAAAATAATTACAAGCTAGACCAAAACCTTGACGCAACTTTTTCGATGACTATGACCTTGAGGCCAATGTAACTTGAAAGCCAGTTTGTTAAAGAATAAAGTGTACTGGTGTCATAATGATTTATGCTACAAATGCTGGTATCACAGGTGTTTGGAAATAAGAATTAATTAAAACATAACCAAAACCTTAAGAAACAGTTGAGGTTGCTGCTGCCACTGAGGATATATGACTGCACATCTTCATATGACAACCATCATATGTACCAAGACTCAATGAATTCCATCTGCACCATTAAGATTACAAGATTTTGTCATATATTGCATCCATCTGTAACTTCAATAACACTAAAGATCAATATCTCTTCCAAACATTTTTTGACTACAATGACTGGACAACATGCACACCTTCTGATGATGTCCATATTTACCAAGTTTTACAGCAATCAGCCGACAAGTGGAGTTTATATGAAAATATCATTACCCCCCCCCCCATATTTTGTAAATTATATTTACTTGGAGCAACTGATTGCTGAGGTAACTGATCAAAGAGACGTACTTGAGAAATATATGTTCACTTGTACCATTCAAAGCAAGGTTAGAATATCTCATGACCAAATCTAAAAATTGATTATTCATGATAACTGTCAGGCCGCAAAACACAAAACTGTGTCATAAAATTGTAACCGTGTTGACAATGGCAACGTCGTTACTACCAGAAAAGCAATGCCTATGACACACTATGTTAATGCAGATGAGATGAAAATCCACGTGCCATCTAAACATTTTTTTACACATTGATCCTTGATAAATAGCATCATGATAAGTGTGGGTCACGTAGTGTGTTTGTCATTTTTAACTGCCAGTTCTTGAGCTGATACTTCTTATATATATTTAGTTTGTATTGTTTGTTTGGATTTTCTCCATGATCATATGTCATGTATATCTATTCCTAGAGATTGACCTTGGCTAGTAATCAATTTAAGGGCCAGTCTGACTAGTGACATTTACTTTGTAAACAATATAATACATATCTAACATTTCTCTGTGATTATAGATTAAATATTCAGATCATTATTAATGGAGGTACACCTTTTAACTTGTATCTGAGTTTGTGACATTAGTTGTTCACTTGGAAATTCCTGATCTTTTTGATAATTTTGAATGTTTATAAGAGGAAGTTGGCCTTCATCCAGGTTCTTTTTATATTAATGTGGTTTACTTCAGACTCCCTTAATTCCTACCTTAACAGCTGAAATAGAATCTGTCATACTGTTGTCTTCAGTTTTTAATTTGAGTGGATTATTTATTTCAATCATTCTTTGGAAAGTGCCTATTGATAATATTTTCGGACTAAATCATTGTTTTGGAATTAGAGTGAATTTACACAAGGACATTCTTTGATTATATCATTGTGATACATCAAGACAGTTATCACATTAGCATATCTGAAACATGTGGCATATATTGCATATATGAATTGATTCGGAACACCAATGGAGTTAATTTGGACTTTTGATAGAACTTGTAAGGCTATTTGGGATTAACTAATTAATTTATCTATTATTGTCAGGAAATATTCCATAGGTCTTTTAATTATGTATTACCAATAGAAGCAGAAACAAGACTTCCAAGTGTGTCAGACATCAATCACCTGGCAAATGACAAATGCTAACTTGTTAAAGCTAATTTGTACAAATGGTGATTTAATAATGGCATGGAATGAAATGTTTGAAACACTTACTTGCCGTATTGTTAATAGGAATAACGGTGTTTCTGGTTTTGGGCTTAAAACAAATTGGATTGTTTGGTTGGAATAAAACGTTTTCAAACTCATTTTACTCGTACATTTGCCAAATGAAAACAATGGCTGTATGATCTGCCTTAATTCCACTAAAAATGATCATGTTAGTATTAGACAAGAGCATGTCCTTTTATAATAATTAGCTATACATTCTCTACAGAATTATCTAATAATTTGTGTTTGTCTAATATAACTTGCTGTAAACTTGAAAACAACCTTTTTATCAAATATCATGCTAAAGAAGGCTTTAAGAAATGCTGTTTTTTCAACCCATGTCAAGTTTTGCTAACATTTATTTGACGTGTTTGTGATTTGGACTTGTAACGTAGCTTTAACAATTGTTCAGTCATATCGCTACTATATCTACAGTGTGGCAGTTTACAGTGATGTTTCTAGCACCAGGACATAATGCTTCAGCTACGCTGCTTCTAGACTCACCCAGTCACATTATCCTGACACCAGGCCGACCAGTCCGAACACTAACTTGTTAATGATGAGCGCCAAGTGAGGCAGCTGTTAGTACCATTTTTTAAATCTTTGGGATGACTTGGTCGGGGTTCGGTTCCTGCGCCCTCCCGCATCAGAGGCGGATGCATTAACCACTTAAGCCATTGGAACGGTCAACAAATATTTGGAGAAACAGTATGCATATAAATGAACATGTTGTCTAATGTTGCCTGTTAAAGAAATGATAATTGTGATCATTGCGGAGCTTACAGAATGCCCTGAGCAGTAAAGATTCTCACTTTGGTAAGCAGTTGCGAAATCATTCAGAACAGGCAACGGCATAAGGGAATAGATAATCCCAATTCAGACTGAAAGAATCAATCGCCCAGACCCTCTTAGCTGAGACTGAGGAGATGTTAAAAGGAAGCTTGTTCTTCGGCTTCATCATAAACAGCCAAAAAGGGATTCTCCTGCAATTTGTGCGTTAATACAGATACCATTTTGTTATAACTACCTTGGCTCTCCTGGAATGACTGTCCACCAAAACAGTTTTCCTTGCCTGGAATACAATAAACTCAGAGGATATTCCTTTCTGAGACTGGCAAACAAAGGAGGTTAAACTAAACACGCAAAGAGAACGAGCATGTTTGCCTCCTTGTAGCCTGACAACTTATTATTAGAGGACACCATGAAACAACATATCCTTACTTGGTTGGCAAGCCTATGTACGGCTAAAAATACCACATTAAGTTTCAAAGTGTGTATATGGAGGGTAGTTTGTTCCTGCGACCACACATGTTAGCCCTTCCGGCGCCATATGAGTGCTTTAACCCCAACATAACAGATCTGATTTGGGTTTGGGATATGCATCTGGAATTCAGTTAGAAGCTAATCATTACAGGCCCAACAGCTCATGCGGTAAGGAAATTCTGATCCTATCAGAATCGGAGCTGTCCAAAGATCCTTGTTCAGCTTCCCTTCGGAAGAGGAACATGCCATTCACGTCTTGTATCGAGGAGATAAGCATCCTATACTCTCATGGGATCGACGAGTACCGGGGGAAGACGTGGTAGGCATGTCAACTCTAATCCAGACCCTAGGCGTCATCTAACCATAAACAACGGAATGTACAATCTTCCACTGGCAAATAGATTGAACAAGATAATCATGTGGGTAAAATATTCCATGGAAAATTGTATCCCCACATTTTCAAAGTTTTTGCTGAAAAGAAAATGTGTACTGTTAAAGCAAATATTTCTGAAAGAGGAAATATTATTCAAATATTTATTGCCAAGTAATCCGTATGAGCCATGTGCATGATTATAATTTAGTGGTATTACAACAAACTGCCATGTTTCAAGAGATATTTACTGCAGCAAACAAATATAAAAAGTACACCAAGTCAGCTTATTCAGTTGCAGCCCATTTGATCTCCAACACTAGACTAGCTGTGATAAGCTGTCACCAAACAAGCCAACCTATTTTCACTCCTAATGCAAAGTAATTGTTAATCAAATGGCAGATAGAGCTTCTGTATGTTTTATAAGGATAAAGCTCATGCTTTCAGTCTCATACTCTCTCTCTCAAAAAAGTAGGGAAATATCAAAATACGATACTATCCAGTGAGACTTAATATAGTCAGAAACTATAAGACATAATGAAATACTTACCTTACACCTGGTAAGATAAATGGAAGCACCACCGATTAAAACAGCACAAAACAAGTGCTCAAAGCTAAAACATGAACAACTAAAATGTCTGAAATTCGCAAGGACTCGTCATGTGATGCTTTGTTCTAAATTTCTAGAATGTTCTGTCATATTGGAGGTTGGACTTACTAGACTTTTAGATACAACGATGTATATGCCTGAAGATGTAGCAAGGCAATTGTGATAGGTTACGTATTAATGCTATTGAAAAGCAATTGGTGACATATGGATTCTTGATGTAAACATGACCATACCCTAAGCTCACTTGACTTTGGCCGTATGGACCCGTGAGCGTATTATATATATTGTACTGATGTAAGTTTTCCACCGAGTGTTAGGAAGGGAAAGATGGTAACATATGTTTTGCAATAATTTTGTACTTCTACAGTGTAGTATTTATGAAGGTTAAACAAACATCTTTTCATTTTACAATTACAATACCAACCTCATCAAGAGGTTTCCTCATTCCTTCTAAAACAGTCTCTAATGTATCCACATTTATTTTGTTTTCTGTGGTATTATCCCTCAAATCTTCCACCTCCTTAGACAGCTGAGATTGTAGCTTTTGAACACAGTCCATATCCTTCTTCACTGTAGTTAGCTCATTTTCTAGGTGGGACACCAGGTTTTTCAGGACTCTAATTTCGGTTTCTCGAAAATTAATATCAATGTCCTCTCTCTTGATCTGAATATGAAAATTAGAAACAATTTAGTATCAAATGGTAAGCAAAATCCAGATTTAACAACAAAACTGTATTTTGTTATTATTACCTAAAGAAAGATGATGCATATTGACTTCAGAAGTGCTGGAGATTAGAGAATAATGCTGGAAATTATTTGTTACACCAAATTGCATCAGAAAGCATGCATTAATAGAGATAACAAGAGTGTTATTAAACAGTGCATTATATTCCCACTTTATATTTGTTAGTTGTATTAGTCTTCACTAGTAGGGCATACCTAACTATGGAAAGCAATTAGTAACAGGTCACAGTGACCATTACCTTTAACTAAAAAATGTAAATAAGTTGTTTTCTTGCTTCCAAATTCATTCAAACTATTCGAAACTACTACTGTCATACCTTTAGCAGAAATGCCCATACATTCGTCGGGTAAGGAAATAGACAGACGGGTGGTGGCACTAAAACTGAAAATAGGGTAGAATTACCATAATAAATTCAGAAATATAGTTGTCCACCACAACAAGTATGAGTCTTCAGAAGTATAAGTGTCCACCACAAGAAGTATGAGTATACCTGGCGAAAGTCACAGACTTTAAGCAAATAAGGAATAACAGTCAGTAAAACCCATATAAGAATCATTGTTCATCCATCTACAATTACCTTGATTAGCCACTACGGCTGAGATCTCATCTAATATGTACACAGTCCACTCTTCTGATTCCTATGCTCATTTGCGTGTATAATACACATTTAATATGTTGAGGATAACCTATTAAAATATTTAATATATGGTTATTTATATAGAATGCTTACCACTGAATAAACATATATTCCTGTTTCAAACTCCACCGGTCAGAAAGGGCTTTATCAACTGAGTGAAATTATTTAATTGAAGCTTTTCTTCATTGGAAATTCAAAGTATCACCAATAATATTCATTGACACGAATACTTTTATTTGACAGTGAATTTCATATAAGGGTATATTCTTGGATTGTATTACTGTAATTCAACAAAGGACTGTTGACACTTCACAATGACAGAGGCCATCACAGGCACATCAACACTTCAAGCGTTGGATTTATTTTGGAATACTACTAACGTTTATTCAGAATTTTATTCAGTAGCGCTTATGTTAGAAATTATTAAGTTGGATTATTTAGGTTTTCATTCACAATACTGTAAGTTATTAATTACATGTTCACTTTGTTTCCTAGGGAATAAATTATTTGTTGAACTTCACAAAATTTGTTGGCTTTCGCTTTTTTCTGTTACTTCGTTTAAGATGATTGAGTCATGACTATAAACATATACATGGAGAACACAATGCCATCAGAAAAATGACTAACCCTTAAGATGTATCACTTGTATTATTAGCTGGGCTCAAAAAGAGAGACACTGGTCTGCAGCTTAATGCATTTAACTTCATTGAGTTAGAACTCAGTGTTAATAATCACTTTGCCACCAAGGCACGAATATATTTGCTGTTGTGGTTTCTCACACTTATGTAAAAGTGTATTTTAAAGGGCACCTGACGATATCTAGTTGATCATGTGAAAAGTGCATTTCCTTTACAAACACAGAACATTTTATGTAATAGCAACTAACTCAAGCATCATAACAATCACTTTTATATGAAAACATCTCTGCTCACAAACTTGAGAATTATTAAAATTGTCCTTTGTCCTTTATTTGGGTAGACATTTGTCAATGGTCAGATCTTTTGTTTAAAATTATGAGATATCTTTTTGAGGCTTTTCACTGACATGCATGGAGAATATAGGATGTGCCACTACAAGTTAACTTATTCAATATATAAGTACAGAACAATAGCTAAAGGGTATATCTAAATTATGTGATCAAAAAGGTACAAAACAGAAATATTTCCTTGCATGATTTAATTGAATTTAACCAGAAACTCTTTATTCTAAGCAATGGTAACTGGTTTTTACGTCGGTTTAATAGATGTAATAAGAATGATGTACTTACAGAAAAAAGTTGTGTTTTGTAAACTTTTGAAATAAGAAGAAAACATATTAAGTACAAAATAGCAAAAGTGTATAACATGTTTATTCAACTGAAAATGTAATGAGACTAATATAAACAAAGCAATGTCCTGATGAAATTATTTTATAACAATTTATTGTAGGAATCCTGAAAGGGATATTATTAAGCAGAATTGAAGTTCAATCACATTTTTAAAGTTAGCGAGATAGCTAAAACATATCTTGAATAAAACAAAATAACATTTTAGTCCTATTTTTGGGATACCAAAGGTAATTGCTAATCCTTCAGAAAATGTCACCATAAAATAAACAAGATCAGGTTATTTTATGACTGCAGCGAGAAAATTAACAAACCTGACTCGACCTCAGTGACAGTTAAAGTAACCAACAGTTAGTATATTCATACAAATATTAAGCATGCAAACAACGTGATTAGTGTATTTGTGATCATAAATGTGCCTTATATTTATGGTAATTATGATCTTGAGGCATGTTATCCAAAATTATACAGACACCCATTTTAAGGGGAGGTAACTTTCACCTGATCTGAATTCTATCTGCTTGTTAATAAATGACTATACGTATGCATGAAAAAATAAAATTGTGTTTACGTTCAGATGACACTGATGAATGTTGGATAAAATGTCGATAATTACCTTCTGTAATTCTGCTTGGGCATCACCTTGTATACTCAGGTCACTGAGAAGCTGAATCATCAGGTCAATCCAACTGTCCTTATCGCTGTCTGCAATTCTCAGATCACCAGAATGTAGAACTGTATTTCGAATATCTATCAACTGAAAAATTTAATCAAAACTAAAATCAAACTGCTGCTTTTGTGAATTATTATTTTAGAGAACACAATAATATATTAAATAAAGTAATGTTCATCTAAGAGCATTTTATATATTCATTATTAATATGTCAATAAGTGGCGGGACCTCAAAGGCATAATATTGATTATAATGAATTATGTGAGACCACTTTTTGAGACACATATTTGTCATAAGATAATAATCAGCACAGCATAATAAAAATATAGATTTTTTAAAAAATATATGCGGTCGCAAACGGTCCAGATCTGAAGACGTGGACGACAACAACACTAGAATTCCAGAAACAATCTAAAATAATTAGATTATGATTTGATAGAGATAAATTCCAGATGTCATTTGGACATACTATTACCTACCATATCGCAATGGGTATAATATAAGGTTATTGCTAAAACAAAAAGACACACAAATAAAGCCACTAAATGTGGAAAGGACGTAGGGTATCTATTGCAGAAAAAAACTTACTTTGATATACAGTTCTATTGTATGGGATTTGTAGGTCATATAAAAATTACATAAACATTGTAAATGTAAAGAAGTGAAATATTTCAATAATTACAGTAAATATTTCAATAATATTGGTACATTTTTCACTTATATTTTTCCTGTAAGATACGTATTATAGGAGGTTAAAGTCTTTATCAGTTGATTATAAGTGAAATGTAAATTCACAAATATTGTCTATTTAAGGTTAATAGTTTATTGCAAAATATTATCCAGTAACAAAAGACAAATGATTAATTCAAACCATTACAATATAAGATTTATAGCCAAGTCAGTTTAAACTACAGTGTGAATTCAGGTTTTCGATTGAATGTTTATTACATACAGAAATATGTCTGGCCATTCAGTTATGAGGCACAAAAAAGCGAGAAGATATATATATATATATATATATATATATATATATATATATATATATATATATATATATATATATATATATATCTTTATATATACACATATACACTTGCCATTCAAAGGTAAGGCACATATATACCTTGCTATTCAGAAGTAAGCCATGCCTATGCCTTGCCATTAGAGGTAAGACATATATATCTCTTGCCATTCTGAAGTAAGAAAAATAGGAAAGGAAGAAAAAATATTTTAATGGACTTGAAATTCACTTCACATTTGACTTTTACTCACATCAGACAGTATCTGTGTATTTGGGAGATCTTTTCTGAACCAAATGCAGTATTTCATAAGTGACAAAATCGCAGGAGCATCAAGATCCTCTGGCATCTTTGTAGTTTTGTCTTGGCCCTTTGACATGAATATTTTGGCAACCTGATAGCAATCAGTCGGCCACTTGCTGATATCAGCATTTTTCCAGTTAATGGTAGGGTTATGAGGATCATCATGAACAGCAAGGATCTGATGAAGCCATTTGTCACATATGCTATTCTTGCAGTTTATGGACCAAGTTCTAGGATGTCCCCCTGTTAGTTTGATATTCTTCCATGTGCATGAACCCCATTGATTACCAGTAGATGAACCACAAGGGATACTGGAGACTTTAAGTGTGATGACTCCTTGCAGTTTTTTAACCTCGTTATCTATGTAGTCATGCAGGGCTTCCTTCATAATAATCAAAGAATGGCTACATCTGAGCCAGTTCTTGTACTGCCCATCACTAAATCTGTGTGGAGTACCCATGGGTTGATAGTGCCTGAAATAACAGAAAGCCAATAAAGTGACTATGCTACATCAGAGTTCCTAATGCTGCCCTACATACTCCAGCTTCAAAGGAACCTTTTGATTTAAGCCTGGTTCTGATTATTTAGCACAATGCTCCATATTTAGTGTGTAAAGACCATATAAAGTGAAAACTGCTGTCTGAGCGAATAATGGATAAAAGACAGTATAAAAGATAGGGGTAGAAAAAGAAATACATATCTTTACGAACAATCTAAATTCAAGTGCAATATATTCAATGTAAATAACAGACAAAATATAAGCAGCTAATGACTATATCCCAAGTCCAATTTAAGTTGTGTAATTGCACCAAGGTCAGCTTTGCTGTTGAGTCCATTACTGTAACTGAGTTATATATTTCTGGAATAAGCATTGAAGTAATGAGAAGATGTGAATTATAGTTGTTGTTGGCAGTGATCAAGATCAAGATTATAAATAATAATGATGCATGCAGATTCATGGTAAAAGAAAACAATAAGCTAGTTAGGAGAGACGTTTGTGACCCCATCTGTTTCGCTAAATGGGCCCACCTTTTGACCATATAGGGCCCTTGGGTTCCAGTTTGTCAATTTCTACAAGGAACCCAAACCAGAGCCTACTCCTTTGGACGAAGGGGTGATATTTCAAGACAGATTATGTTGTAATAATAATAATAATAATAATAATAATAATAATATTATTATTATTATTATTATTATTATTAATTTTTGGTAGAGGAAAAATATCCTTAATTTCTCCAGGGCAACATAATTAGCTAACATCTAGTTTACATTATGATCCTGCGATTAAAGCAATCATACGTAATTAGCAAATGATTTAGAATACAAATATAAATAATAATAAAAACATTTTATTATGCATTTTAGTGGGTAAGTAGTGTACATCATGATGCACACAAAGCAATACAATTTTAGGTGGATAAACTGTCAAGAAGAAGAAATGCTATACCAGTGATCCATACAACATAAAAATGTGTAATAACGTTTTCTAACATGATTATTCCCCTAGAATATCCTTTTCTGATTTTAGTACTAGTATATCATTTTACAATATATGTAAACAGCAAATAAACTGATGCAAATAGCCATTACAATATGTTACCTTAGCTACTATCAGATTATTCAGTCATCATTGTAACACCAGCAAGCAGTAGGCTACATGATTTCTTAACAGTGTGAATGGGTCAAGTATGTCTATGTTTTTTTTTTTCATTTCTGGCCTGCAACAAATCTCACAATTAAAAACTTCATGAAAAAGTACAAATGAACATACTAGCCTCAAAAGACCAAAACAAATAACCAGAGACTAAAGTGGGCCTGAAATATTTAAGCTAGCTGAAAGTGCGATGCAGGAGCTGTTGGATAAGAACTCTGGTTCAACAAGAAATGTCTTCCATAGATAGTGAAAGTAATGGATATTAGTTATGCAAAATAGTTTCAATCCATTTTATAGTTAGTAAAATAAAACATATTTGATGGCAGATCAGTCGTAAGATGATAATCACTATCCACAGAAAATTGGATCAAACGTGTTAGGTGGGATTTGATAAGATTAACATATAATGGACATTTTGAGAGCATTTCTGCCACAACGCACCCTGTAAAATCATGTGCAAATTAGTCAAGTGGATTATAAGAGGTTGTATATAATAACTGAGAATGGAGAATGCATGACAAATAATACAGTGGAAGAAGGACCATTATATGAGCTCTCTTGAATACATGGACCGATGAACCAGAACAAAAATTAAGGAGTAGTGGATCAATAATAACCTTTCCTGATACAATGGTTTACTTCTAAAGTGGCAGTTATATACTTTTGAAGCGCATTAAGCAACTAAAATGGCTCAACATTGAAAATCATCCCCACTCTTTCGACACTCTCTCCCTCTCTCTCTCTCTCTTTCAGCTACATATTCCAAACCTTCCTCCCTGCCCGCGTTCTCTTTCCTACCCATGCAATGATCCACGTATCAAGATTCAACTCTAATTGTACGTCATGTAATGTATCTTCTTGCTATAACTCTATATATTCATGAGTTTAAAAATAAATATATCAAAAATGTCAATATAATTGGAATTTATGTACATGTACATTTTACCAATGACCTACTCCTAGTCATTCTTGAAACAATGGCATACATATACAACTGTAAATAATAGTTGTTACTAAACGGCTCACCATTACAAATCGCCCCTCCCCCTAATTTTACAAGCATTTACCCAAACTTTCTACATATCTCCAGCACTCAGTCTCACCCCAAGCATTACATTTTGAAGTTATAATGCAAAATTTGTCTTGTATAGTATGATGTGAATCTTTCTGCTATGACTGCATATATGTATAATGTATGGTCAGACAATACTTAAAAATGTGAAATATAAAGAGTTACCCAGTATGCAACATAACAAAGCCGCCATATATTCACATCCAACAGTTAATACAGAGATGCAGGTGTATACTTTATTATGGACAGATGGGATTAGTACATTACAATATCGCCGATGCATTTTAACAGTTGTGGGATAGAAATTCTCCATTTTGTCACAAAATAAAAAGGAGGAGGGGCATCCTTTTTCAATTACCAATTCAAGAATTTATAGTCTCAAGTTCTTGACAAAAGTAAAACCCATGAGAATTTGATGTATACAATGTTCTTATGATGCCTTCGAAATCAAATAAGAACTTATTAACATGAATAAAATCAATTCAATTATACAATTAACAACTAGATTAAACAAACTCTATCTTGAACAAGATAAACTCAATACAATAGTTCAACAATAACCAACTGACGGTCCTGACACCAAATTTGTTAAACAAAATATTTTTTATGAATCATTTGAAATTAGGCAGATCAGAAGATACATGCAAGAGCAGACGAAAATTCTTTACCAGTTATTGACCTCACACTCACATCCGTCAAATAGCTCATAGAGTATCAGTATATATCCACGTGCCACTATGGCTAAAATGACAAGTCAACACCTTTGAGTTTCAAATCCTCATCAACTAAATATACAGTTTGGTGAAACAAATGCAAACAATGACGTTTGGCTGAACTTCAGTATTAATTAGATCTTGTTTTCAAAACTTCACAGATGTTTCGGTAAGTTGTTTGTCAGATCTAGACAATTTTCATTTTAAACCAATTAAATATTGCAAGATTTATTTTAATGAAAACCCCATGCCATAGCTACATTATTGCAAAAGGAGTAGTGATAACAAGAATTGTTTATGATCATTGTGGTTCCATGTTGGAGGCAAAATGAGTAATATTTTCATTCAGAAACAGCTACGTACTGATACAACATATTCAACGAAGATCCCTGCCAATAAGAATATCCACTCTATAAAAGTAACCATAAAAAAAGATTTTTAGGATGGCCATTAAGTATGCCATTCTGGGA
Organism: Sinohyriopsis cumingii; assembly: GCA_028554795.2. Lineage (NCBI taxonomy): Eukaryota > Metazoa > Mollusca > Bivalvia > Unionida > Unionidae > Sinohyriopsis > Sinohyriopsis cumingii. Next base: position 110,263,480 of record CM068838.1, on the reverse strand, counting down.
GTTTGATAATGTCATTTTAATACAGGAATAGCAACATCTTGTACAAAAGAAGTAGTGGATTGTTGTTTTTGGGGTTTGCTGGGTATAAACATCTGTTTTAGAAAATTAGCTGTTAAGAAATGTTTGAAATTTTTGAATGTCACAGTACCATAATTTATGGTAAGACCAATTGCATATAGTTTGCATTTGCCACTATGTTTCACCAATAGAAAATTTAGGACAAGCTAGATATACGTTGTCTTTTTGTTTCTTCATTGAAAATCCCATATCTAAACTACTATCAATTAAGAAATATATATTACAAGATTTTCTATATTACTGAAGTAATATTTGAATAGCAATGTACAAATACCCCTGCTGTAAAAGCTGAAATAGTATAAAGAATAAATTGTCTCTACGTGTAAGACAGCACAAAAATCATTTCTAAATGGGAATGACCATTCAGTGCATGTGTGTTGCGAAAAACTTTGCTATCTTCATTGCAGTTTTTGCCAATGTCAACAGCTTCTGAACATTGCCAGTTCAGCTTAAACGATGGTGCCCAAGACCTTTACATCATGATCCATGAAAACAGATCATGGACACTTTTTTCACATAAATCTGAACAAACTGACGCACCTGACAAGTGACACACCCTTCAGCATTAATTTATTAATTTGTTACAAAGGAGAAGTAATCATCTGATATATCAAACTTTAACTTCCAAATGACATTCGTTCCTATTTAAACTAATGACAAACAACAGAAAACACCGAATTAACACAGATATACAGACCATGTGCTTAGTCCTTAAGCAGGAATGGCGATGCACACTTTCAACAAGTGTGCGCGTATTCATGAGGTTTAATATAACAGCTCTGAACCAGCTAAATCCTGACACAGTAGGGATTACTGTACGTGTATGGTAACAACCATTTATTCTTGACTGGTTAGTTTCCTTTCATTAGAAGATGCAACAATATTGATGTAACCTGAGTTGTACAGAACCCACCCACCCTTAAAAATTGAGACACGACTTAAACATGTCCATTAGAAACCAAGTCAGTTATCAGCACTATTACAGTGTGTGTATGTGGGTGATTTGGATCTTTAGCGTCGGTTTAACGATTTTCCATCCATATCGATACAATGTCTGCAATGTGACAGTTTATAGTGATGTCTATCAATGGGGACATCATGCCGCAGACATGCAGCATCATGTCCCACCTAGTCACATTATCCTGACGTAAGGCCGACCAATCCTAACAATAACCTCTTAATGCTGAACGCCATGCGAGGCAGCTGTTAGCACCATTTATAAAAGTCTTTAATATGACTCAGGCGGGGTTCGTACTCGCGAGCTCTCGCATCTGAGGCGGACACTCTAATCTCTATTCCACCGGAGCGGTCTGATAAATTTAAATAATAATATTGTTTGCTCACTCATTCTTGCACTCCAGTGCTTATGGTATCAATAATAAAACTATGCATGGGAGACCCTTTCAAAAACTCTGATATGCAAGAATGTTTTATACATGGAGTCTAATGTAACCATGCGACCTAAAGTGGAATCCGAATAACTAGTTACGTAATCCAGTTAACTTCATATGTGAAAGGAATGAGATTGTATTTAAGCCGAATAACTCTATAACATTCTTTACATTAATATTAAAACACAAATACACTCCAAAAAATGTAAACTTGGTGGGGAGTTTAGAAGAGACGATGACAAAGGCACATTGGATTACAGTCTTTGTTTATAAAGATACGCGCATACATCTGGGTTATAACTCCAATTCGCTACCAATTCAGTCCCTCTCGTTATGGTCCTTTCTAAATGAAGACAACAAAGACAACAACCTCAAGTCTCTGTAAATATCCGTGAACGATACGCACATCATGAAGAATAATACTGATAGAAAAAAATGGCTTACTTTATTTCCGATATAAACTTTGAATTTCTTCATTTCATCGATATCTCTCCTTTTAAAAAGTCTGCAAGTTGATATTTGGTAAACTTCCAAACTAACCGGAATAATCCGGTAGACTATCAATCAAAGTCACCTTTATACTCAGCCATAAAGGATATTTCCATAAAGTGTCAATAGCATGGCTCAATGGAGCTATTCGAACACGTTAGTATGACGGAATGTTCAATAACCTCATTTTCAATCAAAAGATCTCAAATGGGGTGAGAATGGTGAGAAGAAAATTGGACTAAGTGCAAACGAAGAGGAAGAGTAATTTGTCGTACTTTATATATATATATATGTATATATATATATATATATATATATATATATATATATATATATATATATATATATATATATATATATATATATATATATATATATATATATTACAAACACTATAGTGTAGTCTAATCTGTAGATCATATCATTAGTAAAGAAACATGATTAAAATATAAATGTAACGGCTCGACATCACCTTACTGAGTAATGAAATGTGCTGACTGAAAATGTTTGTTTGAAGTAATGTCACGTGACCAGGCTATGCATATATATAAGGTGACGTCACGATCAAAACACTATTTGACGACCTCGACACATCTCTTTTTCATGGTTTCTACGGGACGTTTAGTACATTGCTGACTATGCCATGCCTAGCAAGTTGGCGGTAAGTGCACTTGTTACAGACACTCCAAGGCAACCGTGGGTGGCATGAATGAATATAACCTTGGATTATGGGTCTGACGGTCGAACGTTGGATTACGAGCCTGACGCTCAGCCAAAATCTACCGCGGCTCACCTTATGACTGATGCCCGCAAAAATATGCCGATAATTACCCAGAAGTATTTTTTGTACATACAAATACAATTAAAATTAAGTTCGACAAATCAATCTTTTCTTCTGGTCAGAGTTCAAGTTTTCATTGACCATTTTCACTGCATTTTAACTATTTTGATTTTGATGTTCGGGTGTCAAAGTATCCAAAATGGGGTGTGAAGAGTCAGAGGACTATTTTGCACTCAAATTTTGCTGTATGCATATGCTAAATGTACATACACGCACATTAATGTTTCTTTTTCTTCCGTCATTCACAACAGTTACCTCTACAAAATTCCGTACATTATCTGCCGTCGCACCGTAATGTTTACATAACGCCTTTCATTATCTGTAGTCACGCACTAACTTATGCATTATGCCTGATATTACCCGCAGTTACCTGAATCATTATCACCTTGAAGTATATCAATATGGCGGGGAATGACCGTCACAACTTTAGGCACGTATTTTAGTTGTTATGCAAGCTTTTTCAATTAGCATACACTGCATATTCAATTTTGCATTTGCTATGGGTGATTAATGTACATTTTTGATTCGCATTGTAATATCTGCCAATTGTAATAATAATAATAATATTCGGTAGAGAAAAAATATCCTTAATTTATCAAGGGTAATATAATTAGCTAACGTCTAGCTTACATTATGATCCTGCGATTAAAACAATCATACGTAATTAGCAAATGATTTAAAATAAAAATACAAATATAGCAGATATTAATACAAATGACACAAGGATCACACACTGTTATCACATAACTACATTGCACTAAACATGTGCAAATCTTATATATATATATATATATATATATATATATATATATATATATATATATATATATATATATATATATATATATCTTCACAGTTATCAAAGAGGTGCAGGATAACATGTCGCAGGAAAACATTGCACAATTATATTTATTGGAGTTATAAAATACGCACAAGGTCAACTAATCACAATATGAATTATGTAATAATGAAGTCTTCTTGCTATACTATTGTCACGCTCCCATTCCCGTTTCCTCTATTCAATTATTTTTAATACTCAGTCTGTTTAAATTGTTAGGCTAAACTGATATATTTACAATTACTGATGCAATAAATGAATATCCAAGTGTCAAGATGGACTAGCTACAACATTTCCCCAGTCTGCAGAAAAACTGGCTAGCATCGGCCTGGCGAGCTGGCTGCAATTTTGCACGCTGAAAGGAGAAATATGCTACATATTACTTTTTTACTAATTTGCATCATAAAATGTTATTATGCATTTTAGAGAAAAGTAGGGTACATCATTATACAAACAAAACAATACAATTTTAGGTGGATAAACCGTCAAGAAGAATAAATGTTATACCAGTGATCCATACACCATAAGAATGTGTAATAACGTTTTCTAGTATGATTATTCCCCTAGGCCTACTGGAATCACCTTTCTGATTTTAGCACTAGTATATAATTGTACAGTATATGTAAACAGCAAATAAACTGATGCAAATAGCCACCTATAAAATTATGTGCAAACTGGTCAAGTGGATTATAAGAAGTTATATATAATAATTGCGAATGGACAATGCATGACAAATAATACAATGGAAGAAGGACCATTTCATGAGCTGACTTGAATTTATGGACCGAGTAACCAGAACTTAAAATTATGAACTAGTAGAATAATAATAACCTTTCCTGATACATTCGTTTACTTTTAAATGGCAGTTATATCTTTTTGAAGCACATTAAGCAACTGTAATGGCTTAGCACTGTAAAGACACGCAAACACACACTCTCTCTCTCTCTCTCAGCTACATATTCCAAAGCTTCTTCCCTGCCCCCGTTCTCATTCCAACCCATGCAATGACCCAGGTGTCAAGATTCAACTCTAATTGTACGTCATGTGATGTATCTTCCTACTATGACTCTAAATATGTATGACGTTTAAAACAAATATATCACAAATGTCAATATCATTGGAATTTATGTACATGTACAGTTTACCAATGACATAATCTAATGATCTTGGAGTACTGGAAAAGCTAATTGTTATCCTAGATGTAACACAAAAAAACTGCATTGAATTTCAACTCAGCAGTTGATCTAGAGATGCAGTAGCAGACTACGTATGGACAGAGAGGATTAATATTATCACAATATCGCCAATATAGTTTTAAAGGTTTGACATAGAAATGCTCCAATATTTCACAAAAGAAAAGAGAGGTGCGGCATTCACACCCAATTGTCACTTCTAGAATCTATAATCAGTTGTTAATGACTAAACTGGAACCATGCCCAGTTCATATTGATTTTGAATAGAGGCCAATAAGGTGCAAAATAGTAGATCACTGACACATACAATCAATTTGTTAAGTATATAGGAAATTATGCCAGAAGCTAATGAAGGGTGATTAAGGCTCATGATCTGGTCGAAATCTACGTGCTTCATAAAAAACATACTGGTTGGAATTTCCATGCATCAGAAATGGGTAAAAATTTAAATCCGCACGTTTAAACCTGTGTACGTCTTTGCTGATACCTCTGCATTATAAAATTCAATATCATGCTAAAGTACGAGCGCCTTGAAAGGACTTGAACGCTACTGTCTGGAAATATTTTCCAAACATCCAAAACAAAACTATTGTCTTCTGTCCTATAATTTTTTTGAGCTCTTCACTACTGAAACCATCTTGTGAAAATCCAACATCAAAATGTTTTAACGAAGAAATTTTATTCTTGTTTTGAATTTGCACGTTTACACGATATATCAAATTCAGAACCAAATGCCCTGCCAGTCTTTGACCATAGAGCTGACATCACTGATGTAAAAACATTAAACTGGATGCCAAGATGTATCCACATGTTTAGTTTGGTTAAATATGTAATTTTCTATGGTTAAAACCGCAAATTTATTTAAGCGAGTGCTGGTCAGATCTGAGTTTTTATTATTCCAACCATCGCGTTATTATTGTCAGCACTGTATCTGATGCAGTTTGACCACGAGATATGCTCGTCTCCATATAAAAATGAATATATAGACATCTGTGACTAAGTATTTCAATGGAAAATGGGACAACATGTTATTCTCAAGCTTAATAGGGTCATTTCAAGTAATACAAAGGTAATAAACGGCTCCAAGTCGGGTGTTAACGCTCTGTCCACACATATCAATTGTGCTTACCCGAGCGAGTGCGTCTTATTGTCTTTCGATCAATCTATCTCATGGCTAAAATCGTTTTAAAAGCATGGGTCAATTGATAGCATTTTAACAAGATTACGATACCGAATAATAATAAAGATGACCAATCTGAATGTTCAGTTCAGCGTGTCGACTATGCTACCATAAACGTCTGACGATGTATCAATGAAATAAGACAAGAAAATGTGACAAGACGAAATAGCCGTATCTGTACTATACATATACATAGGTCATATTTTATTTTAAAAAAACGTCAGAATTATATGATTGTACATACAGGCGGTGCTTCTGATTTGACGACCATAATCGACTTGGGAATGACTAATATCAATATAACGTTTGCTGTATGCCCACAGAATAAAATTCTCCCTCTTGCTGTTCTGTTTGATAAAATAAAACTCCGGGTTAACCTGGAGTTTTAAAATGTGTTTGTGGTGGACTTTGCTGTTAAGATATTGCTTTCTGAATCCCACATTTCAGCAATGATTAGTTAATTAATGTTATTCTGTCAGCTGAATCAATCATGTTTTGCATTAGTAAAATTCCGGCTTCAAATAAACGTTATGCTGATCACAAACTTTATATATCATCGGTGGCTGCAAGACATTATGTAGATGTTTAAATATCACTCTGACTGCTCTGTTACCATTCCCTTTGTGGCTACATTAAATCTAAACAAATCTAACAGTTACTTTATATGGTGTGATAGCATGAAACTCCAAAGTGAAGTGCTCTTATTATATGCAAAGGAAGCTGATTCTCCTAGTAGATACACGCAGACGATAGGGATATTATTTAGGATATTTATAGTTATACACCAAATATAACCTTGAAGTGGGTAAATAAGGTACAATGCAATATAACGCAAAAGAATAAAACACAATACAAGGTGGATAAACTGTCATGAATAAAATAACTGTATACAAGTGATTCATAAAACTAACCAAAGGGATACAAACTGTTTCTGGAGTCAATTCATCTTGGCCTTAATAGAAGTTCTTTTCTGATTCTTGCATTTGTCTATTATTTTTACCAATACATGCAAACGGCAAGAAAAAACATTTGCAAATAGCTCTCACAATTTACTACATGACGTTGCTACTGTCAAAATCTTCAACCATCATTATGATAACATGGGTCACCATGCTCTCAAAGCAGTGTTGATGGGTCAAACATGTCTAACTTCTGTTTTTTACCGATGCGACAGTTACGATTTGTAAAGGCAATACCTAAACCAAAATACAGAAGACGAAAACCATGGGATCCAAGAAGGCCAAAGATTGTTCTACCGGCTAGCATTTGGATAATACTCACATGCAGAAGCCAAGAAGTCAGATTCAACAAAATAAGTCATTTATAAAAAAATTTCACTGCAGTTGATTCTAATGCTGAAGGAAGATATCATGATCATGATCAACTGTATAAACGTCTTCAAGCAAGGACGTTGTGCAATTTTGGTCAAATTCTTTTGTGTTCGTTTCCTTAAATTTCTTTATTTCAGAATGCTTCTATCAAATTTGATCAAAATCTGTTTTGTGAATTTTAAGCAATCATTTACGAATTTTCATATATTTAGTTACGTACTTGATGGCTCATTTATTTGAGTTGAATTTTAAATTCATGCAGATTTTGAGAAGAGGGCATTAAAGTAGTTTTTTTTAAATACTTGCCAAAGTACACACAATGGTTATCATAAAATCATGTGCAAATTGGTCCAGTGGATTTGGATAAGTTGTACATTATTGTGAAAAGAGAAAGCATGACAAATAACAATGGATGAAATGCTATACGAACAGCTTACTTGACCTCATTGATAGCTGAGTTAGAACTACACATATTAAGGACTAGTAAATCAGTAGAAGTCATTCTTGAAACAAAGTCATACATATACAACTGTCAATTATATTTGTTACAAAAAATAATTGAGCAACTAAATGGCTGACCATTATAAATCGCCCCTCCCCCTACTTTTACAAGCATTTGCCCAAACCTTATGCATGCCTCCAGCACTCATTTTCACCCGAAGCATTACATTCTGTAGTAATAATGCAAACTTTGTATTGTATAGCATGATGTGAATCTTTCTGCTATGACTGCATATATATATGAAGTCTGGTCAGACAATATTTAACAATGTGAATTATAAACATTTACTTAGTAGGCAACATAACAAAGCTGTCTTAAATTTACATCCAGCATTTAATACAGAGATGCAGGCGTAAACTTTATTATGGACAGATGGAATTAATACATTACAATATCGCCGATGCATTGTAATAGATGTGGGTTAGAAATTCTCCATTTTGGCAGAAAAAAGGAGCTGGGGTATCATTATCCAAATACCAGTTCCAGAACTCATAGACTCAAGTTCTTGGCAAAATTGAAACCCTGAGAATTTAATGTATACAATATTCTTATGATGCCTTCGAAATCAAATGCGAACTTATCAACATGAATAAAATCAATTAAATTTTAAAATTAACAACTAGATTAAACAAGCTTTATGTTGAACAGGGTAAACACAATACAATAGTTCAACAATAACCCATTGAAAGTGCTGACACCAAATTTGTTAAACAAACTATTTTTCATTTGAAATAATGCAGACCAGAAGATACATGCAATAGCATACGAAAATTCTTTACCAGGTTTTGACCTCAAACCTCACATCAGTCACATGACTCATAGAGTATCAATATATATCCACGTGCTAAGTTTGCTTAAATCCATATTGCTATGAGTTAAATTTGATTTTAAAAATATCCATCATACTTGTTTGTGCTATTATGATCACAAGCCACTATAGATAGAAAGACAAGTCAAGACCTTTGATTTTAAAATCTTCATCAACTAAATATAAAGTCTGGTAACAAAATGCAAACAATGGCGTTTGGCTGAATTTCAATGTTAATTAGATCTGGTTTTCAAAACTTCTTCACAGATGTTTGGATAAAGTTTTTGTCAGATCTAGACAATTTTCATTTTAAACCAATTAAATATTACAAGAATTATTTTAGTGAAAACCCCATGCCATAGCTACATTCTTGCAAAAGGAGCAGTGATAACAAGAATTGTATATGGTCATTGTGGTTCCATGATGGAGGTAAAATGAGTACCATTTTTATTCAGAAACAGCTACGTACAGATACAACATATTCAACGAAGACCCCTGCCAATAAGAATATCCTCTCTGGAAAAAAGTACCCATAAAAAAAAAAAGATTTTTAGGATGTCCATCAAGGATGCCATTCTGGGGGTTAGACAATATAATTGTAATACAGGAAAAGCAACATATTGTACAAAAGAAGTAATGGATTGTTGTGTTTGGGGTTTACTAATTTTGAACATCTGTTTCAGAAAAGTAGCTGTTAAGAAATGTTTGAAATTTCTGGATGTCACAGTACCATAATTTATGATAATACCAATTGTATATAGTTAGCATTTACCACTATGGTTTATCAACAGAAAAATTTGGACAAACTATATATACGTTTTTTCTTCTTCAGTGAAAGCCCCATGTCTAAAGGACTATCAATTCAGAAATATCAAAACAAGATTTTCTATATTACTGAAGTAATATTTGAATAGCAATGCACAAATACCCCTGCTGTAAAAGTTGAAATAGAGTCTGAAGAATCAATTGTCTCTACGTGTAAGACAGCACAAAAATCATTTCTAAAGGGCAATGACCATTCAGTGCATGTGTGTTGAGAAAAGTTTGGTTAGCTTCGTTGCAGTTTTTGCCAATGTCAACAGCTTCTGAACATTGCCAGTTCAGCTTAAACGATGGTGCCAAAGACCTTTACATCATGATCCATGAAAACAGATCATGGATACGTTTTTCACATAAATCTGAACAAACTGACGCACCTGACGAGTGACACACCCTTCAGCATTAATTTATTCTTTTGTTACAAAGGAAAAGTAATCCTCTGATATGTCGAAATTTAGCTTCCAAATGACATTAATTCCTAGTTAAACTAAAGACAAACAACAGAAAACACCGAATTAACACAGAGATAAAAACTATGTGCTTAGCACTTAAGCAGTAATGGCGATGCACACTTTCAACAAGTGCGCTTGTTCATGAGGCTTAATATAACAGCTCTGAACCTGCAATATGCTGACATAGTAGGGATTACTGTACGTGTATGGTAAGTAACCAACCATTTATTCTTGACTGGTTAATTTCCTTTGACTAGAAGATGCAACAATATTGATGTAACTTGATTTGTACAGAACCCACCCCCACCCCCTTAAAAATTGAGACACGATTTAAATATGTTCATCAGAAACCAAGTCAGTCTTCAGCACTAGTACAATGTGTGTATGTGTGTGATTTTGGACTTTTAACGTAGCTTTAACTATTTTCCAGCCATATCGATACGATGTTTGCAGTGTGACAGTTTATAGTGATGTCTATCATTGGAGATATCATACCGCTGTCATGTAGCATCATGTCCCACCCAGTCACATTATCCTGACACAAGGCCGACCAATCCTAACAATAACCTCCGAATGCTGAACGCCATGAAGGCAGCTGTTGTATGACTCAGGCGGGGTTCGGACCCGCGACCTCCAGCATCTGAGGCCACCGGAGCGGTCTGATATATTTAAATAATAATATTGTTTGTTCACTCATTCTTGCACTCCAGAGTTTATGGTATCATTAGTAAAATTAGGCATGGGAAAACCTTTCCAAAACTCTGATACGCAAGAATGTTTTATGCATGGAGTCTAATGTAATCTTGCGAGCTAAGGTGGAATCCGAATAACGAGTCACGTAATCCATTTAACTTCATATGTGAAAGGAATGAGATTTCATTTAAGACGAATAACTATAACTTTCTTACATTACTAATAAAACAAAAATACACTCCAAAAAAATGTAAACCTGGGTGGAAAGGTTAAAAGAGACGATGACAATGGCACATTGGGTTACAGTCTTTGTTTATAAAGATACGCGCATAAATTTGGGTTATAACTCCAATTTGCTACCAATCCAGTCCTTCTCGTTATGGTCCTTTCTACTTTCTAAATGAAGACAACGAGCTCAAGTCTCTGCAAACATCTGTGAACGATACGTACATTATGACTAATAAGACTGATAGAAAACATGGCTTACCTTATTTCGGATACAAACTTTGAATTTCTTCATTTCCTCGAGATCTCTCCTTTTAAAAAGCCTGCAAGCTGATTTTTGGTAACCTTCCAAGTTAACCGGAATAATCCGGTAGACTATTGTATTGACAGTCAAATTTACCTTTGTACTCAGTCATAAAGGATATTTTCATAAAGTGTCAACAGCATGGCTCAATAGAGCTATTATTCTAACACGTTAGTATGACGGAATGATCAGTGACCTTTTTTATCAAAGGATCTCAGATGGGGTGAGAATGGTCAGAAGAAACTTGAACTAAGTGCAAACGAAGAGGAAGAGTAATTTTGTCGTACTTTATATTTATTTTTGTATATATTTATTTATTTATTTATATGGAGTCAAGCGATCGTCTTCGTATAACAAAGACTCTAGTGTAGTCTAATCTGTAGATCATATCATTAATAACGAAACATGATTAAAATATAAATGCAACCGATCGACATCAACTTACTCAGTAATTAAATGTACTGACTGAAATGTTTGTCATACGTAATGTCATATGACCAGGCGATGCATATCTATAAAGTGATGTCACGATCGAAACACTACTTGACGAACTGAACACATCTCTTTTTCTTAGTTTCTGTGGCACTTTTAGCACATTGCTGGCTATGTCATGCCTTGGAATTTGGCGGTAAGTGCATTTGTTAAGGACACTCCGAGGCAACCGCGGGTAACCTGAACGAGTATAGCCTTGAATTATTAGTCTGACGGTCGAACCTTGGATTACGAGCCTAACGCTCAGCCTAATGATCTACGGCGGCTCCACTTATGACGGATGCCCGCAAAAGTATGCCGATAACTACCCAGAAGTACTTTGTATACATACAAATAACATTAAAATTAAGTTAAACAAATCACACTTCTCCGTTTGCGCAGAGTTCAAGATTCCTCTGACCCTTTCAACCGCATTAGAAATATTTTGACATTGATGTTGGGGTGTCAAAATATTCAGAATGGGGTGTGAAGGGTCAGAGGATTATTTTATACTCAAATTTTACTGTATGCATATGCTAAATGTACACTAATGTTTCTTTTTCTTCCGTCATTCACAACAGTTAAATCTACATAATGCAGTACATTATATGTAGTCACACAGTAACCTATGCCATAATGGCTAACATAATGTGTAGTCACACAGTAACCTATACCATAATGCCTGACATAATCTGCAGTCACGCATTAACCTTTACATAATGCCTGACAAAATCTGTAGTCACACAGTAACCTATACCATAATGCCTGACAAAATCTGTAGTCACACAGTAACCTATGCCATAATGCCTGACATAATCTGAAATCACAAAGTAACCTATATCATAATTCCTGACATAATATGCAGTCACGCATCAACCTTTACAAAATTCCTGACATTATATGTAGTCATATGTTAACCTATGCATTATGCCTGATCTTATTTGAAGTTACGCGAGTCATAATCACCTTGATTTATATCAATATGGCGGGGGATTAACCCCATAACCTTATGCATGTATTTTAATTGTTATCAATGGTTTTTTAATTAGTATGCGCTGCATATTCAATTTTGCATTTTCTATGCATGTACATTTAAGATTCGCATTGTTATATCTGCCAATATTTATTACTAAATTTGTTAAATGTATTATTACAGAAATGTCAGTTAGTGTCTTCGATTTTTCATATGATTTCGTCTGCATTTTTTATTACACACATTAACATTTTGAACGTTGTCTTTCCAACTCAAAATTTTCACTTTGCAATTGAAACATTTCATATTATAACAGACTGCTAAGTATCACGCTGGTAAAAGGTTCACATACTGAAAGTTATAATGTAGCGTAATAAAGGTTGCAAGTTGAGTGTTAGAATGTAAGATGCAATGTATTGGCTTTATTATATATTTCATAGTAAGACACTGAACTATATCAGTGGGAGAAAATTGGTATCGCAACGGTGGTGGTATCCCTTTGGACTACTTTAGTTAAAGATTTAGGAAATATATGTGCCCTTAATTGTTATTTTTTATTTGCATTTCTTCTTTTATGGCTAGTTCGTTCGTTCGTTTTCCTTCTTCTTCGTCGGTTCTCAGTCTCTCTCTCTCCCTCTCTCTCTCTCTCTCTCTCTCTCTCTCAGGGCGAAGATTTTAAAATGTGTCAAGACTGTAGTTCTCTTGTATCTACTTATTTAATTAATAGCGAATAGAGTATTGTTTTTGTTTCTTTATTTGTTTGATTTTAAATGCTCATTCTACATGTGAAGAAATGTGAAGAAACCAGTCTTCATTGAACACAATCTCCAGCTGTCTTGTTTGATTGATGTTTTATCAATGTAACACCATAGTTATAAAATGACAGTCATATCGCCAAGTGGTTATCAGACGAATTGAAAATAAAGAAAACCTTTTTTAAAAGTTTAACACCCCTCTAATCCTCGAAGTTATAAATATACATGGCTCTCTGTCTGTCTGTCTCTCTCTTCTCATATTTACATGATGTGGGCTTACAGTATACATATACATGAAATCAGGTACATATGTTAATAAGGTATGTCCTTGCTACAAAATATGGTCAGCATGATAACAGTACTGATGAAAGGAATTTGATTTTCTCTATATGCTTGTTATAGCCTTGCAAAATAGCCATATAACTTCATGTACCCATGCATACCCTAAATCTTCCGTTTTTGTGGGGTTGATTACTTGAACAATTTGACAAAAGATAGATGTGTTAGATTTTAGAAGAAAAAAAAAGGGGGGGGGTGTTTATGGCAAAATGATGTGTTATCAAAATACAAAAATATGTAATGAGATTTCGAAGAACTTTTGAATTCAGTATATATCATCAGTAATTTCACTAGTTCCCGTGTTTTTCAAAAGCGGATACTTATCTGCGATTGTACATTGTGTCTTATCATGAGTTACATTGGCTCTTTAAGTCCCTAATTATGTGATAGTGATGACCTGAGAGCTATGATTTCACTATATAGTTTTATATTTTGACAGCCCCTAATTTTAAAGTAGGCATAAGACATACGTTAATAAATTCACACCAACTAAATCTAGTTTACATTTCCTTTAGGCTCAAAAATGGGTTGGCTTGTTTGGTGACTGTTTGTCATAGTTAGAGTAGCATTTTAAATGCAAAGCCGAACCTGAGCTGCAAATGAACAGCCAACATGGCTTACATATTTATGTAAGTGTAATAGAAAGGTAAATATCTCACATTCTAGATGACTAAGGGGCAGTGAGAAGCATGACAATTTGTTATAATACCAGTGTACTCACGAGGCCCGTACTGATTGTTTGAACCGCCTTGTTACGAAAAAACATAAAATAGCTCTTTATTATCACAAATAAATATAAAAAGACGGGTAGGGCGAAGATTCGGTTCAGAATAAAACTATCACGAGTATAATAAATTAACCTGAATACCTTAATTAAAGCTTGGGAGGCATGCTTTCATAAAAAAATAATTGGTTAAAATTTTAGTTGTGTCTTTAATGAAGAATTACTGTCATTTGTATGCAATCTGTTTTAATCCAATCCAAATTCACCCCACGGCCTCATAAATTGTCCAGTGAGACCTAGGGTCGAATGCGAATATATTTGCAGCAGAGTTGCCAGTATCGTAATCAGTATATGTAAAGCTGTATCTTTTTTTACTTTGCTTGGATTGTTATAGGTATCTCTAGAGTTGTATATTTTATTTCTTTGCTTGGATTGTTATAGGTATCTCTAGAGTTGTATATTTTATTTCTTTGCTTGGATTGTTATAGGTATCTGTAGAGTTGGATCTTCTATTTCTTTGCTTGGATTGTTATAGGTATCTCTAGAGTTGTATATTTTATTTCTTTGCTTGGATTGTTATAGGTATCTCTAGAGTTGTATATTTTATTTCTTTGCTTGGATTGTTATAGGTATCTGTAGAGTTGGATCTTCTATTTCTTTGCTTGGATTGTTATAGGTATCTCTAGAGTTGTATATTTTATTTCTTTGCTTGGATTGTTATAGGTATCTTTAGAGTTGTATATTTTATTTCTTTGCTTGGATTGTTATAGGTATCTGTAGAGTTGGATCTTCTATTTCTTTGCTTGGATTGTTATAGGTATCTCTAGAGTTGTATATTTTATTTCTTTGTTTGGATTGCTATAGGTATCTGTAGAGTTGGATCTTCTATTTCTTTGCTTGGATTGTTATAGGTATCTGCAGAGTGGTATCTTCTATTTCGTTGCTTGGATTGTTATAGGTATCTCTAGAGTTGTATATTTTATTTCTTTGTTTGGATTGCTATAGGTATCTGTAGAGTTGGATCTTCTATTTCTTTGCTTGGATTGTTATAGGTATCTGCAGAGTTGTATCTTCTATTTCTTTGCTTGGATTGTTATAGGTATTTGTAGAGTTGGATCTTCTATTTCTTTGCTTGGATTGTTATAGGTATCTGCAGAGTTGGATCTTCTATTTCTTTGCTTGGATTGTTATCGGTATATGTAGTGGTAAATCTTCCGTTTCTTTGCTTGGATTCTTATAGGTATCTGTAGAGTTGTATCTTCTATTTCGTTGCTTGGATTGTTATCGATATACGTAGAGCTGTATCTTATATTTCTCTGCTTGGATTGTTAGCGGTATCTCATGAGATGTATCTTGTAGAATCCAGAGGTGCAGGGTTTTAACCAGTATTCCGGTTTACCGCAGTATTTTCTTCCGGTGGTACGTACCACAGTACCCTTTCGCTGTACCGATTCATCTTTAGTTTCCGTCAGTAAGGAATTTACGAAATTCCCGTTCAATCTTGTCTTGAATTTAATAATATCAACAGCATGTTTTTTTTTCATGACAAAATAATTGTTAAAATTGTTATCATGTTTTTGTGAAACAGATGTATTGGTCTCAAATTAATTGTGAATGTTACAACTGTAATTATATTTATGATCCTTTAATTTGACACGTGTCATGTACGCCAGAGTGGTCGCCAAATGAGATGCTGTGAAAGAAATTTGGGCACAAATAAAACTTTTGGACAAATGTCGGATTAAAACAATTTAAGTTTTATTTATTTTTACTAGCCAATGTTAAAGTGTTAAGTACATTTATTCCTTTTGTACGGCTGCAAATCATCCTAACATGTTTAGAAGAGCAGTAGTTTTCTGTTTTGAATTTTACGTAGTTTTCCAAGTTGACTAAATACTCTAAAGTTTGTTGAGAAAGTGTTTTATGTTTACTGGCCATATCTGACAAAAAACGTCCCCGTACTTTGGCATCCCACTTAAAGCTCTCTTGCAGGTAGTAAATTGTAGGCTACAGTATTAACACTTCATAATATTATCAACAAGTTTTCTAATATCAGCATGTCGTATTTCACAGGGTGTCAGGTAACCTTAATCATACTACTTTAGTTACAGTTTTTTAGATTACAATTTATACAACAATCAACATACACCTAACAAGGTATATACTGTAAGGTACTGATCATTTAATGGGAGGGAGAGATTTTCCTTTGAGCGGATATATTTTATTTTATTTTACTTCAAGATAAGTAATTTTTTCTTCAAATCATATAATGGATATAATATGGTGCTATTTTGGTATAAATTAGAACAAAAGAGTTTTCAAGCTTTTGACAGGTGGAAATTTTATATGAAAGCGTCAGGCTCCCGCTCCAAAGCATTACATTGTTGGTCCCTAATATTATTCAATGTACCAGAGTATGTATAGCGATTATGTTAAAAAATACCGCCGTAAATAGTGGCACTAAAGTGTCCTGACACCCAGCTATAGTATCTTCTATTTCTTGCCATGGATTGCTATAAAGTATCCTTAGACCTGTATCGTTTGTTTCTCTGCATGGCTTGTTATCGGATTTGGTACATAGTTCAAGTGAGGAATGAAGTAATAAGAGGTCATGGTCACAAGGTAAGTTTTTTTATGTTACTCAGGCTACAACGACATTGTACATTCATCTCTTAAACAGAAGAAAACTCCTTTTATTCATGAGAATAAGTGAAGTAGCAATATATATATATATATATATATATATATATATATATATATATATATATATATATATATATATAGTTTCACCAAATTATGAGCAGTTTTCTTTATATGCTGATTTTCTTTAGGAATATTTTTCTACGGAATATTCATGTAATGAGCTGCCAGGCCATTGTGCCTAGCCTTATCCCGCTCATCTTTGTTAGCCGAAGTTCAGATGCAATAACCCAATCTACACCTTGGCGTAGCTTCGGTTCTGTGAATACCATTGGATGCTGCGGCAAGTCACCGCATCCAATCAAAATTAAGTTGTTTAAATTTGAACACTATTCTACATGATCAAAACAAGGGGAGCACACAACTTTAATGGATTGGTAAATAAGGAATTTCCACTGCGCATTGCCTGAGATTTCCGTAGTCATTAAACTTTTTGATAGATTTCAATTAAAATAAGCACTCACATACATTCATCCTTTGTTGTTCATACCAATTTAATTGAAATACACATTTGCTACAAAATGACATTTCATAATTGGTACCGCTCCATCACGTCAGAGCGTAACTATGGAAACGTTATTTAGACACCCTTCTGACCAGCACGGAAATCCTAGATTATCACTCAAATGAGCATTCTTATAAAAATGTTGTGTTCTATTTAGCTGCATTTTAAAGTTGGGAGTACTATACTGTAGCACATAAACACTTCTGTAAAATGAGCAACCTCTCACTTTTACATTTTTAAACAAAAGTTTCTCTTTCACTCCTTTATTGATAAAAAAACATAAGTGAACCAGTAACCTAGATTATATAAATTCTTCAGAATTTTCATGATCGAAATGTCATTGTTATCGTATGAAGCTTTTAATGCTGTCCTTCCATATAAATATTAAATTCTTTAAAGAAATATAAAGAAAATTATTATTAAAAGATGGCGTTTCTTCCGGGTTTTGTTTTTGGAAAACCCAAAACAAGATAAATACACTAGATATAAACAAATACATGTAAATAATAGTTAATAATTTCGTTTGTATTTAAAGATACACTTAATTTTCAAGGCTTTGCTGTTGAAAGCATGGGGTATTTGCCAAACCAAAATTAATGCATATTAGCATTTAGGGTAAGTTCAATACACAAATTTGAAGATTCAAGTTTCAGGAGACGTGATTAAAACCAATTTAAGTATGCAGGTGTAAATAGAACGATTTATAAGCACGTCACGCACGTGGTTTCATGTTTTCAAGAAATAGCTTCTACTTCTTTAATACAGCAAAACAATCAATAAATGGAAATAAAAGAAGTTATATGCACTCTCTTAATTATGATCCTTTTCATTCAACAAACTGTTGTTTGCCTTCGAGAGGTAAGTAAGACTGATTAAACCAGACATACATATAGTTCTACAAGCAAAGCATACTTCTTGTAAATTGATGTTTTACGGCAAGAAGTTTTTGGAGGGGAAGTTTTTGAAGTATCGATGTTTAAACAGCTATTGTGAACGAACAAGTAAATATATCAGTTTCTTGGAAAATTTTAAACAAGACTTTTGTATGGTGTCGCGTGTGATTGGTAGATAGTTATGACATTTGTGAATAAACGAATGCCTGGGTGGGAATTTGGAAACGGAGGTGGTAAACATTCGGGACTCGCGACTGAAAAGCTGCTGGTTTGAATCCTGCTGTGGGTCAGACTGGATCGGCTACAATGTTTCTCACCCATGCGACAGATAAATCTACCTGATTTGCTAACCTTACTAATCTCATCACAGTCTGGGTGTCTCAGTCATGGTAACGTACTTTTCTCTCATAGAATTATGGACTGTCTTTGAGGGGCATTCCATATATGACGTCATACAATTGCGGCGGATCCCCCAACCCCCGTCACCTATTGTCACAAAACTAAGACCCCTCATATATGACGTCGTAAAGATTTGACTCCCCAAATAAAATGTTGGAGCTAAAATTGGCTGGAAATCACTTTGCATAGAAAAACACACATCAACATAACACTGTGTTCTGAATGATTTGATACTTTAAAAAATAGTTTGATCAATCTGGGTTTAGTTTTTTCGAAATATTTACTACAAAGGAAAGTTATGGATAGGAAAAATACTTAAAATCCTTGGAATACAGTTGCAGACATCTCATCTCATGAATTTATTTCCCAGTGTTCTCTTCCTCCCATGGTGATACTGCGATGCTACGTAGTTTATATTTTCTCTGGCAGATGGCGCTGATATTTCTGTGACGTCACATTTTTCACCACTCCGCCCCTACCTCACAAGTCTGACCCATCTCCCCTCGGTGCGGGACGTCAAATATGGACCGCCCATGAATAGATAAAATGTTACCTATAAATACCTTTCACAATATCAGTTTACCGGCAATGACTATAAAACGCCTAGTGATATATGCTATCGATGGACTCGCCGTCAGTATATGTATTGTTTATTCACAACTCACATTCCAGGTAACCAAATATACATTTGGCAGTTCCAAGCATATCTTAAATGTGTTTTGTATCGCTGATTGCTAATGTAGATTGATCGCGAAGGAATTTTAAAAAGGCTTCTGATCCCCATGTCGCATATATGTAAAGCTAACTTATACAACACTTTATGAGTAGGAAAGTCTAACACAGCTATCGTATATAGACAGGTCTCGTAGAACAGTGTGTGAGTGTTTGCCATTATTAAAATCCTACTTAAGTTTAGAAGACAAAGAAAGCGTAACAATACCTGATTTAGACCATTGTACTTGTACACACAGATTGTTGCTTGGTGTGTTTATATTTAATGCATTGTTTTAACGAGAATTGCTTCACAATAGAACTATGAACGCAAGACGTGCAAATCAAAGCCATAAACAGGTATATACGTGTAAAGCACATTGAATGTGTGCGTCAGTTTATGTTTTTCTTGTTCATACTGCCACATGTCCTGCGGCTGTGACGATGAAATACACATACACTGCTGTAATGAACGTTTCTCGTTTGGACTGATCACTTTAATGACAAATGTTTGACGTATATATATTTATCTCTGGAAGTTATATGCACATACCTTACAATACGGTTTGTCGTACTTCGATGTCACTATGAGAGGTTCTGTAATGAATTGCAAAACCATTCTCATGTTTTGAACACTAAGTACGATATAAAACGGGCGGTCACAGTTCACCGAATAATACAAATCTTGCACGTCAAAAGGCTTATTTTCAATAGCTTTACATATATGAAGCCTCACCAAAAAAAAGGACGTTTAAGTTCACATTCAGGTTGTATAATTTTGCCGCTTTGGTACAAATTACGTGTTGTGGATTTATTTGCTTACACTTGCAGTTGCATCAGTTGATATGTACGAAAGATTTTCATTGGTCAGAACATGACCATGTGATCATATCCAGTTGAGTTTATTTCTGAATAAACTGTAAGGAAAATTACTTTATACTCCTATATATAGTGTCACATGCAAAGTAACTAAAGTAAACACCGCTCCGGTGGCCTAGTGATTAGAGCGTCCGCCTCGGATGCGGGAGGTCGTGGGTTCGATCCCCGGCCGAGTCATTCCAGAGACTTAAAAAATGGTACTAACAGCTGCCTCGCTTGGCGTTCAACATTAAGAGGTTAGTGTTAGGACTGGTCGGCCTGGTGTCAGGATAATGTGACTGGGTGGGACATCATGCTACATGTCTGCGGCATGATGCCCCAGTGCTAGACATCACTATAAACTGCCGCATTGCAGACATCGTAGCGATATGACTGAAAAATTGTTAAAACTGCGTTAAAAATCAAAATCACAAATCACACTAAAGTAAACACTGAATCGGAAGGCATACACATCGCATTCCTTTTAAAACGAAATAAAATCGGCGGGTTGATATTTTGTTTAGGAAATTTAATACCTTGATTTCACAAATCTTAATTTTTCTGAAGATATATAATTATTTCTTTGATTAGGTTTGGGGGAAAAAAGCTGGGAAACTCAAAATCTGCCAACTAGAGCATTGGGGCTATATTGTACAGCACTTTCACTGTGGCTCATTACAAATGAATGTTAAACTATAGGTAAATGGAAATAGCGATTGGAATGACGGGATTCAACGACTAATATTATTTGTTTAAGCGTATGAATTCTTGTTGAGGGCGGTAATAAACAAAATCATAGGTTTAAAGAAGCGAAAATTGGTTACTCACGTGTCTGGCAATATACGATTCGGCCAAGTAACAATGAACTCGTAAGAGCATACAATCTGAGAGTCATTCGCATGTGAAACAATACAACACAGCCAAGTTAGATAAAAAATTAAGACCATGTTGTTGAATGTTCAAAACCTTAGATCGCCTACCATTGGTAAAATTATTTTGTTTGATGTTGACATAGCTATTATGCCGCAGATGGAGAATCCTATGTTCCATAAATAGCTAAATAGCAGACGCCCTCAACAAGAAGTCATACGCTTATATAAGACTCTGACATTGATTGGAAATATCTTTTTTAAAAAAAACACCAAAATAACAATCAAAAAACATAAAATTATAA
Source organism: Sinohyriopsis cumingii (assembly GCA_028554795.2). Taxonomy (NCBI): domain Eukaryota; kingdom Metazoa; phylum Mollusca; class Bivalvia; order Unionida; family Unionidae; genus Sinohyriopsis; species Sinohyriopsis cumingii. Next base: position 110,241,834 of record CM068838.1, on the reverse strand, counting down.
AGAATTTCAATTATTATGAGAGATTAACGTTGTTTTTTTCTGAGTTCATCGTGGAATAATCTGTCAGTTGCCGACTCGCATAGCTTACATAACGCCCTTCGGGCGTTACTTACTATGTGAGTCGGCAACTGACAGTTTATAGCACTAAATGCTCAGAAAAAAAACAACACAAAACTCTTAAGTATTGGACAAAGACCAAATGTGTACAAGGGGCTAATTTTGCCATTAGAACATGATTGTAGCGGTTACTAGAAACCCCGAAATACACTGAAAAACTGAAATGCACACCGAAATACACATGCATTTACATGTTCTCTTTGTATATATCGGTTTCCACACACAAAGTATTATTTGTTTTTGTTTGAATAATAATATAAAGCAAACAAAATTTGATTTATGTGATTTTTATACGAATTATTTACTTTTTCCTAGTTATAGCAAGCGTCAATTAGTCGTACTTTATTGGACTGGTTGATCGTTCCGGAACGGAGGTAGTATGATAAAGACTAATAGTTCCGGAACTAATTGAATCTCCATAATGGACAGGTCTGTCGAATCAAGTACGACCGAGTGATATCATTGAATGATCGGACATAGTACACAATTAATTTTACTATATGTTCTCTACATTGGTTTCTCAGTACTGACCTTTCCACTGTGTGACAATCAATACAAATCATATGCTAATCTAAAATACCTTCAAAGATGACTTCACGATGAAGTTCTCTCAAAGGTTGACCTGCTCTTTTTTTAGATGCTGAACTGTCAACACATCACCATGTAAACAGAACACAGATTTCACTTCCGGATCATCACCAAGGCCTTATTACTCACTGTGCACTGTCGCCGAAATACACACATACAACAACACCCTCAGCTCATATTATCAAGAATAAACAGTTACCTTTAAATCCCTACCAAAAATGCATAAATAAAACTCTTCTATCACCACCAAAATGAGAGAGGAAAAAATGTTCTAAAAATAGACTAGAACTACATTCGTGGGTACTGAACTGGAAGTATTAATTGTGAACCGATTCCGATTGGTGCTATAAATAGGAAAAAAGTAAATAATTGCAGCTCTAGTTTTCCACCACGTTTGAAACACATATATCAAATAATGTAATCACCAGCGAACATTATATGCACCAGTTTTATTTCTTCTTGTTTAACTACGTAATTGGTATTTGACGTATGGAACAATAATTGTTTGGAAACCTGTAATTTAGTAGCACTACTATCTTTGTACGTTTTCCACAGGGCAATCGAGGATACGGTTTCAGGCGTGTGTATAGACAGCTTTGGAAGAAAGACACTCCAAAATCAGGAAACAAAAAATCAAACACCAAGTGTGTCAATGGAGTTAAATAAGATTTTGATCCTTTTTTAACTAAAGATATCCTTATTTAGATGTTTGCTCAGTACGTTGTTGTGTAATCTCATGATTGTCCTCAATTTACAACAAATACAAACGCACCCCCAGACACACATCTAGCACCATTACACACGAATAAACTTTAAAAGTTTGCATAACAAAACAAAGACCAAATGTAACGATTATACGTGGTAGTTGCAATGTGTCCATTGAGATGATGCTGAAAGGAGCTGCAAACAATGAAAGACTACAATAACCTAAGGAACAGGTATTATCAAGCTGACTATGGCATTTTCATTGCATACTAAAACTAAACAGAACTGGGCAAGGCATCTTGAGTGAAAAGGTGAGAAATTTGTACAAAGACTGGTAGGGAAAATGTATAGTTTTTGTGTGTGGAAAGAAGTTTGTAATATCACTTGATTTTCATATATATGTTATGTCTTGCATGCTTCACCAGTACATAATGCGAAAGCATAAGATACAGGCTTGACTTTGTCAAGAAAATTGCGCCATTATAACCAAACCTTACTTTTAACTAATGCTAGTATACGTGTTGCATGAGAATGTACAAATTAAATTGCATGACAGTGTCAAAATGTTGAAGAAACGGAGCTACAATATTTAGTGATAAAACGTGTGTCTAGCTTCGTTCACCCAAGAAATTACGATTGCTGGATATATCTAAGAACAATATGCTTGAAAACTGTTTCGTTTATATATCACACCTAAGTTTAGTTATTAAAATTATCACGAATCTATTCTGAGAAATGCAGTCATAAGGCTGCAAGATTTAACAAAATGTTTAAACTACTGAAATGATGTTTCAGTGAATTCAACTTTTTCCCCTATCAACATGCTAGACTTATTGACTAGCTGACAACTATTACAATCTGCATGCTGTACCTTGCTCAGCATGAGATTGTCTTCATTTGCCCTACAGCATTCGCCACCTATTATAACAGGATTCCGTTTGTAAGACTTGTCTGTGTTGACTATATCTGACAGATTCAGACTGTTGTACATTTTTTTTCTAATGCTAGATGTATGTTAATGATGAAACATTCTATAGCTGAACCAGACATTAATTCACATGGAACACTTTTGTAGGATCTACAATGGCTTTAGAACAATACACTGGCTTACAAACGAGAAAAAGATTTTGCTTCAAACATTACAAATCAGATGTCTTATAAACAAACATATTCTTTGAATGTAAATGTTGTAGTTTAAAGACATTTTAGGAGCGTTAACTGTAAATCAGTCTGATGTGTATCTTTGTGCATTGTACACTATAACAATTCGTGTCAATTTTATTTTCCTAGCTATGCCATATTAGGTGTTAAAGTCATAGATAAACACTTTTGAAAACAATGTACATACAAATCATATAATAATCTTTAGCAAAGATGTACAAATACGTATTTAACTGGAATGGGTATTTCCTGCTTTAATAACAACTACATGCCTGTTAATTTACATATTTATCGATTTGGTTGACATTCCCAGGCAGTAAAGTAAACTAAGTTGTTGACAGGCGTAAAATGTGCAGCCTTCAAACAAGGTAACACATTTCTACTCAAAAAAATTAAAAACAGCCCACCCCCGCCTCCAACTCTCCCCAACTCCCAAACGTAGCAAACCAAATCTAATCAAGCATCCTATAACAAATATACACATATAGCAATTTGATTCTCTAATGGTCTGCGATTTATACCTTTTTCGCAAACTAAATCGGATGCAAGACCAACCATTTAATTGCGGGGCGCGGGGGGGGGGGGGGGGCGCTAAGAGCTGAGCTATTTAACAAACAATTTCCAGTAATTCAGGGAGAGGTTATATTGTGCATATGCTCTTATAGATCTGTTGAGTCATCCAGCCCACAGTAACCATAGAATATGGCACGGGCTGATTGTGGACAAAATATTCATCAAACACATTTACGTGTATCAAAAATGACCTTTGACAGAACGTACTGTACTCATTAGAGAGACTATATAACAGTCTGTATGTTCCATTTAGATGAATCTAGAGTAAAATGTGCAAATTAGTTAAACGATATCTCTTTATAATGATTGTCTCAGAATTAATAGTGTAGTCTCTCAGAATGATACATATTTGGAACATTTATTTTTGTGAGTAAAACGTTTTGATTGAAGCTTATTCCACTATGTCAACTGGACACTGCTAAGTGACAAAAATTTCCACACTAATATAATAATCCACAATACGATATATGATGCTTTTCTGCAATTATGTGGTTATCAATTTACCACAGAATTCATTCGTATATTGTGTCTACTTTTAATCGATTAATATATATTTTCAAAAGATGGCTTTGGTTCTGAGCTACACTTTTTCTGATGGAAGCATTCATGACGTGACCTTAACAGAGGAAAACGAGGCACATAACATCATCTTTGATATTACTTAATCCATAAGGCTCGATACCCTTATGGGCTCTTCAACTCCACATCATAAAACAAAAATACAAAATGGTCAGGTGACAAGTAAAACTGACACCTCTTATGTCTGTTCTTCTGATGGGAAAATATTTGCCTACGTACAGAATCTGAAACGCCATGAGGAGGGGAAACATAAACGTAATTATAAACACATATTCACATATTGTAATAAAGGATTCCATAAAAGAGGTCACTGCTGGAGCATATTCAAAACCATGCTGGCATTAAGAGATCTCAATGATCGGAATGTGGGGGAGGGTATTCATCTAAATATGCCAGACAAAGACACTAAATTCAATGCAAAGGCAAAAAGAAGAAGAATGTGTGCATGGTTTTCAAAATAAGGGGAATCGTACCAAACAAAATATATATACTTCTGAAATATGCTGTCCAACTTTTAGCTGGATGTCATCTTTACGTCACCATAGAAGATTTTATTATAATCCTATTCTCGGTATTGACAACTTTTTTAAAATGTTTTATTTATGACAGTTTTGTGTCACTGCTTAATTAAGATGCATCAGCAGAGAAATAACAATGGAAAAAAATTATAACATAAGAATTTAAAACTGATAACTGTTTTCAAATGCTCTTGCCTATGTTGTTTTCATGCAGAATAGTGGTACACACCATTCATGTACCATGGTTTATTTTAGGAGAAAACAAAGGAAACACTCTATTTAATCTAAGGTTTTCCCTTGAAAAACTAAGGGATTAGAGGAAAGTGCCTTGCCCCAGAACACACAATAGTTGCCTATCTGGGTTGATCCAATGGTAATATTTGATTCTGCACCCGTTCGTTCATGAGTTCGGAATGCAAACCACTGAGTCAATGTGGCTACTTCCAAAGTCGAATATAAAACAACCTTCACTTGTGAAATTTGCGTGATTCTCCATCACCCGCCCAACCTTGACACGTCAGTAGACGTTCTAATCAGTAATGTTTGCTGTCCTTGATAATACATTTATGCTGTAAAAATAAATTTGAAAACTAATAATCCTCTCAACTTTAATATATAGTTAAGAAAATTATTTTCCCTTGCTTTAACATTTTGTGCAAAATAAATGATAAATCTGTTACCTTTCTAGAGATTATAATTCTTGTAATATTTTATACAACCTTTATTGTAACCTTTAATCATCAAGATCTCAGACCAGTTTGGTTATGTACCTGATTTACAAGGTAGTCGTTAATGATATGATCCTTCTTATTATTGCCTAATTGGTAGAGCATTAGACTCGTTATCAAACTGTTGCAGATTTTGTTCCACTGATATCCTGGACCAGCTGTCTTAGCGTATCTTTGTGAAAATGCTCTTCACTTCAATATATTGTGTTCCTGTTGATGATTTAGCATGTATGTTGCAACTATCATGTCCCAATCCTTGATAAACATACGTAACAGAATGGCTACTATAGACTTGTTTGCAAGATCAAAATTATTTATATTACATGCAAATATAATTACATTGAAAGCTAAGCTATGGTCAACTATTGCGACACATGTCAGGTAGGCGATATTATGCCTTCTTGGGTCTCTTGGTTTGGTAAATCTTTGGGTTAATATTTGAGGTTGATAATGGTGGTTTTATGATGGCAAGTGGACGACTGATATCGCTAATCTATAAACACTTTTTTTAAAATGTATTTGGATTAATAGAAAATGTGCAATTGATAGAGATAGTAAATGTTTCCCATTGATATCATCAAACCCCAACAACAACATTTGCTTGGTAGCACTCTATTGGCTACATTTCTTATTTGATTTTGCTCAGACCTGGAATAAAAGCCCTTGCTATCAAAAGTAGGATGAGTTTGATGATAAACTAGATTGATGCACTATTAACGAGGTAATCTTGCATCTGATTGGCTGAGTTTACTAACCAATAGCAGTGGCGTCACTCGGGTTGGTGTCACCCAGTGCGGTAGCTCATGGTGTCACCCCCATGGTCCTCCTTCCGTAACGGACCATACAGAATCCTTAGTAATGTCATTTTGGTGTCACCCCCTCTGAGGGTGTCACCCGGTGCAGTCCGCACCCCCCGCATCCCCCTAGAGACGCCACTGCTGTGCCTGCTAGTCATGTATTTAACTATGATCGGTTATCCCTTATGAAATCCGACTAGACCGAGCAGTGTGTGCTCTGTAAAATTTGCGATTTTTCATTTTGGTGTCACCCCTCTGACATGGTGTCACCCGGTGCGGTCCACACCCCCGCACCCCCCTAGCGACGCCACTGACCAATAGAAAGACCATATTTATGCTCTGACTTCGTTAAAATTTGGAATATGCACGTGTATCATTAAGGAATAGATGAGCTCAAGAATGAACAAGACTCGTGCATATTGATGAGGTAATTATGCTTCTGATTGGCTGGGATGATTACCACTGACTGTTGAAGATATATTTCTGATCTGAAAACTGACAATATGGGCTTATATCATAAAGACCTTGGAAGAATTTGATAGTGACAGAACTCTATAAACATAAATCAGGTGACCTTACAGCTATTTGGCTGAGGCTGATGGAACTCAGGAAGCATCATTTTTGATCCGATTTTAAACAAATTTGTAATATAGGGTTATATGATAAAATTCCCCTCTTAAGGTAAATGATGCTTGAGATCCATGCGTTTTAATAAGCTGATTTTGTATGCGATTAGCTGAATTTTTTTACCAAAACATAATGTATGTCTGACCAAAATGTAATCCAATTTGGTATATAGGCGTCAGTTATTAGGATCAATACACGAGGTGATTTTTCATTGATTGGAAGAGCTTGTCAATACTTTAGAAATTCTATTTCTGAACTGTTGTTTATCAAACTTGGTAAATATAATTATATTTTCAAGTTATCCAATGAATTGTTTTATTAATGAGATGAATGCATATTAATGAGGTGACCTTGAACATGATTAGCTGCGCTTCCTGCTTATTGAGAGACTGAATTTCTTACCGTTTTTTATCTTACTGGCTTATATCAGCTGGATAATTTGTATTATGAGCGTCCTATGCATATTCATGAGATAATCTTGCATCTGGTTGGATGAGTTTTGTTACTATTCAAGAGACTGTACTTTGGTTTTGGAAATTTAGGAAACTTGGCAAATAGGCTTATATTTAACAATATCACAGCTGAGAATGATTATGAGTAAAATCCATGTATACTAATGATAGGATCTTGCTAAACTTTTCAACACTCTACCAACTATATTTCTGATGAGCGTTTGATTACACTTGTTGAACAGAAATACATTTTGAAGCTTGTGGATGAGTTTGCTCATTATCAAGAACAGTGCATATTTATTAATGTTGTATTTAATTGGCTGAGGTTTGAAAGGGTATTTTGTTCTTGCCTGATAAAAAAGCTTATATTATCACTGTCTGTATACTGAGTGAGATCTGTGCATGTTAATGAAATGATTTGTATCTGATTGGCTATGCTTGTGACCTCTCTAGATCTAGAAACTTTATTTGTCATCCACTTTTGATGAAACGTGGTGAACTGGTTATACGGTATATATCTTAGATGATTTTGTTTGTAAGCAAGACTTGATGCATATTATTTCAGCTTGCATTTTTGGAAATATGTTTTACCATACTGTAGTAAAATAGGCAAACTTGTCATAATATAAAGTTTGGGAGATAGTTTACATAGACTGTGTGATTACAATGGTGAAATAGGCAAATGTTATATACAGCAGGTGCGCAATATCAGACCAAGTCGGACCTCATTGTATTATTAACATAGATAATATATATTTGAATTTATAAATCTTTTTAAGCTGAATTATAATCTCTATTTTGTTACTTGAAAAGTACAAGTTTATGTTCAAGAATTTGACCTGTGATAATGCGGAGATGTAAGTACAGATATATTTTGCGTTGAAGTAATTCATTTGTAGAGAAATAGCAATTTTTTTCCAAAAATAAAGTGTTTTTTATTATTGTACGAAGAAAATGTTTATAAATAAACAATTAAAGTCAAGTTTGTTATATGGTTTTGATGAAGTGTAGTGGGGCGTTTAATTGTGTGTGCAGAACAGCATGTAAAACATGGTGTTACAATTAGTTGTCCTAGTGTACTCAGAATACTCTATCTCAGCACCAAAGACAATTCAATGCCGAAATTAGGACAAAGGAGGTAAACATTTGATGCCCGTTGTCCTGCATGGAATTAAGTGTGCCATACAGAAAATTCTTATGGCTCCTACATATAAAAGAACAATCAATATCGTATCTGATGAAGATTTTCGGCCTGCAAATCAAATGTTTGAAGATGCAAGTTGTATATTTAATAGAATAACGCGACAGCAGAGCACCATCCTAAAATAAGCACAATGGACATTGAAAAACGTATTTTACTTTCAGCCTTCAAAATTGCCTGAAATACTACAACATAAAATGTGGTTGTTTCATTTTTACAGCTTTGGCAGGGAGAGACTAAAAACTTAATTGTATGAACATTTTGAAGACTGACGACAAGGAACGTGTGTACTTGACTTAAAACATGACTCAAAGTCAACAACATGTGCAAGATTTATCGTTGCCAGTCGTTTGTCATAATCATGAGGAATGAGCCAATGTGTTCAACAACGATGGTACTGTCATTGCTTGTATTTTGGGTAATGCAGAAGGATGGGGCTTATGGGGTCCAAAGGTGATGGCTCTCTTGAGATATACAGGTGTACAAAATTTGCCTCAGTAAACTAAACCCCCAAGTGTAATGTTTTGTTCCAGAGGATCAAAACTACCTTAGAGGTGGATGGAATTTGGTTTGATGTTTCCCCTTTGGGCAAAATAGGATTAAAGGAATTTACGAAAACTATATCATAAAAGCTCCTTGTCTTATATTTTCACCGACAACTGTATGCGGGTTACTGCGATTACTGATGTGGATTGTTTTAATATAAATTGACATATAACATGGTCACATCTAAGCTCACAACATTTTGTGTTAAGTTCATTTGATGTCTTTATCACACCATTATAATATAATGACAGACAGTTGGATAAAGTTTTTGTTGCTGTTGTTGTTGTTTTGGGTTTAACTCCATTTTCAGCTCAAGATAGGCTATACATGGTGACCAGTATAATTGGTGAAGGACCAACCCGGCAAAACACCGGTAAGAACCACCGACCTACGGGAAGCTACTGGCATCTTCTCACATACCCACATCGGCCAAGCCAGAGATTCGAACCCACGCGGACAGAGGTGAGATGGACCCCGGGTCCACGTTGGATAAAGAATGATAAAAAACAGTCTGAAAAACATGATTATACGAATAATATGAATGGTAAGCCTATAATCTATAGATTATGATTATATTATTAACAATCTTTCCGTCGACAATGATAACGTATAGCATGCATATCATAATTACACGAATAACATTGTTTCCATCAGGAAAATGAATATAAAGATTTCATTTTGAAACGATCACTGGAATCAGAGAAGGGAAAAGGAAAAGCATGTGTTCGATGTTTTGGGTAAAACAAATGTCCACCCAGTACTTTACCTGAACCCTTCCCACCTTGTTTGATGCATCCACTGACTCGTTACAATCTGGATGTCTCAATCAATGTTATTCAACAAAATGAAACTACAACTACCGGTCTGTATTATATATAGCTGAAACAAACATACATGAGGATTCTCGACACAGACTTTTAGGAATTATCTTAACCGGTGATGCCACCTGTCATGCACATATGAAATATATTTCTGATAAGGTGTGGGGGAAATTAAACCGTTGTAAATGTTTTAAATGTGATTGTACTTAAAAATATTGTAGAAATCTTACATTTTAACAATTTTTAGTTACGCTGGCCACTTAGAACTCTTAGGAAAATAAATATCGAGTTGATGAGATTTTCAACCAAAGGTACATCCACTGCACAAGTGTTCCTTGAAACTAAGTAGGAAAACCTAAAATTCTCCCTATAATAAGTACACATTTCTCCAGTTATTTAAAATTATTTATAGGTTTCTCCTGCTGATCAGCAAGATGTAATTTGACCTTTATGCATACATTATGAAATCTACTTCGCACGATCATTTGTCGTTCAGCTTTTAGCGTGTAGAACAATCTTATTCAGTAATTCATTTTTACCCGCAGAAGAAGGAAATAATCTTACCTGAATTAAGAAAAATAAATTTTGTTAATATTATATTGTTGATTGGCATGTCAGGCTAAGAACAAAGTTTAGATGTTTAAATTATCGTTCTGTTTGAATCATGCATCTAATGGCTCTCAACAGAGTTTATGGGTGAGGAGTCTTGGACTCTTCACTCTAGGAACTCATTCGAGCCCAGCTTACCTCTGAGAGTCACTGCAGTTGATGTACGAGTCCCTCAATGATGAGTAACCCAATTTAAAAATGATAGAAATGAACATTAACAAGTGCATGGTTATTATTTTCTTACTTATCCGGACTACTTCTCACAAACGTTTGTATATTATTGCACTCTGCCATCTGCAAACTAAAGTTTCAAATGAGTTAGTTTCATTGCTTTTTCACTGTTCCTTGACTTAAAAAATGTATCATTGGCATTCTGGTTTTTAAGGTTAGGATGCATCTACATTACTCTGATTAATTAATTCACTGCTTCATCGTACAGAACTGTGCTGCTTTACAATACTTTTTTACATTAAAATTTCTCGAGTTTTCTAAGCAGCATACTGGACTGCTTGTTTTTTCGAATAGCATGACACCTCTCAGCAACATTTAAATGACCCAGGTTAAATTTGTGACGGCTAAGGCTGAAAGTGGCAAGTGAACATTTCCATTTCGAGTTAAAGAGTTTCTTTTTCCTAGTCTTACACCATTCATAAATTGCATTTTATGTATCATCTGATTGCACTTCTCTTCAACCACGAGAACTACCTTTCACACTCAGCTAAGTTCAAACGTTCATAGTTCTGCCGCCATTTATTTCAGCTTCCATCACTATAATCAAAATGTAGTCAACGTTAAATTCACGTTCTGAGTTTTATGTTTTCACTTGTGTTCTCACTTTCGTCTATTTTTGCTTTTTGTTATCATTAGTGTCATTTTCATCGCAAGCCTGTTTCTTTTCAATTACATTTCCCAAACATAATACCTTAGGAGAACTACTACCACGCAAATTCAGCTAAAAGTTCGCTACCACCTCGATAGCTGTTAGAGCTATTACCCTTGATACAGAAACTGGCACCAAATCCCAGGAACTTCAGTAACTACTTTCACTTACGCCGAGTAGCACGATATATAAGGATAGAGAGGCTTTGCAATCCCCATATAAGTATTTTGATGTTTTCGACCTTAAAGCATGTTGGAGGAGTGTTCTCTTAGAATGGAAATATAATCCAGCTATACGTTTCTATATTTTCTTTTCTTTCTTACTTCGACAACAAAGTTTCAGTGTCATAACTTTGCAATCCTCACACACTTAGGCGGCCTTGGTATATACCTGCATGGATTGCTGTAGAGATATTTAAACGTGTTCAAGTCTAGAGTGTGATATAGAAAACTAGAATAATATTTGTCTCATGATTTCCACCACAGGTGTGTGTGTACTAAAGAAAACTCAGTTATATTGCTGTATAGTTTCCACCGCGGTTGGATATGTACAAGCCTATACATAGCTTGGTCATATCGTTCACTTCATACTATACGAGATGTGTCAGTGACTTTACTTTCAAAGGCAGTCATCTGGTGTTCCGACAAGTAGCTTTTATTAGAATTGATATTTTAGTGTTCACTCATTATGTATTAATAGCGATGTTCCAGTACTCTACCTATATTGGCTGACACGTGAGCTTTTTTTCCGGTAATTGTCAAAGAGTGTAGCTATGCAAGTACACTCTTTTAGTTCATAACAAAGTACAAGGGCCGCGCTACACCTGTATATATTTTCTGCTCAGTTTTGTATTATGAACTGAGACCATGGGCAGGACGAAGTGTAAGCGTTGCCAATCTTGTGAGGTTTGCATATTGTGGACAGAATATCAATAGGATCTAGTACTGTGGGAAGGATCAAAAGCTCACTTTGATGGACGAAGACGTCATCAGTTTGCACGCTGATACCACAGCGAGGAATTAGCGGCTTTTTTTTATGGGAATTGAGCTCTATACATTTCATCAATCATACTGTGATCCAGGCTAACATGGCAGCAAAAGCTCCGATAGCTACCTCAGAATCACATTATTATAAACCTTCCTCGGCAAAACCAGTAGGCCGTTTACAGATAGGCTCGACGCCCAATCGCTTGTATCACCTGCCCTTGAGTGAGATCGAGATCAAAACAAACCACCTCAGTTAATGTCTTGCACTTCAGATGTCATACCAACCATGTTGTCCCAGTACCACAACGACCCGGATTCTGCCATGTTTCTCTGATTGCAAGCTTCATAATGGCGCTGCTTCATGACTTCCCTAAGATTTGCATTGGGGAAAACATTTTCATTTCAAAGCCGTTACATGACAGATGGAGTCTATTCTAAAGTCGGTGACCTAAGATGACCTACCCAGGGTAAGGGGATATAATTCTCACCACTTCTTGCCAATTCTCCACTATAATCTGGTAATGTATTTGAAGAAGAAACCATCTTTCTAGTAATGTGCTTCTTTAATAATACTTACTTGTTCGTAATACTCATACACCCTCACAGCCTCCACGCAGTTATATCCTTATGGAGAGTATGCCTTCAGCTCCAGTAGTAAGTTAAGTATTTACGAAATCTGGCGCCAATCCGTTTATCAAGTAAAAAATGTGTACTGTTACTGTCTTCCTCTAGTCTATACAGTATGTACTGAAGAAACAGTTATTATTATTATTATTAGTAGTAGTAGTATTGTGCCATATTAATGATTCGACTGTTGGCCAGGACAAAATCGGAGAAATCTTTGATTATTTGAACAATTTATGTATGCGTTTTTCACCAACATAAACACTGAAAACAACAGTATGCATCGCTTATTTGCCAAACAATCGCAGACGTTTACATATATTCAGAGAAGAATGAACTGTTAATTAATCACACTGAGACAATTTACACGGAGGTCTGTTGAGAATATAACATGTCATTGACACGGGAGATCAGGTCCTTGAGGGCATTGAATAACTGCCTGTCAGACTATCCAGTATATCTACATTTGATTGGTCACATCTTATAAACTCTTTCACTTACACAATTTAAACACTGTTATTTGGCAGCCACAGTGATGCTGCCGTGAATTAGTTGGAGAGATGGAGATTCCCGCTTGGCTCTTAAATCTTCATATTAAGCACCCTGAAGAAAGCATTGTTCTGTTGACGTTTGCAGAAGTTGGACTGTTTCTTAATATAGTGTGAATATCAGTCTATGTACATAAAAACTTCAACAACCTCTGATACGTAAAGGCATGCTCATGGTTTTTCTAGCTTGAACACAACCACAACCGCTGAAAGTTTGACTTATTTGGCTGGCGGTGAGGGCTTCATGTGAAATCTGAGAGCAAACTGTCTCAATATCAAAATCACTAATTTCCAAAGAAACATCAGCTGTATAAAATTGATCCGAGGCTTCCGGAGATATATCTGAAGTATTAACAGTCTCCAGGTCGCCATTGTCATGTTCATTATCCTGATCTCAGTAGGAAGTCCCAGCAGACGGAAATTTGTTAAATAATCACTTATCAACCTTAAACTCTCCATTATTTTAAGCTTGCCTGAATGGATCTCCCATCATATGAAGTTGGGCTGTGGGAAAGATGTTAGGGAAATGCCAACAGACAAAAAGACCTTGGAGGTCAAGCCTAAAGTAGATAACTTTACAAAGAAACAAATATGGCCCAACTTTGTTTTGATTATTCACACATAACAGATTTTTATTTGTGGGAGTTCAGGTATCATTAATTTTTGTGTTTATACACATAGCCAGTTTCAAATTACATGACAGATGTTAACTTTTGCTAGTTCAGTGAACTTATGCTGCCTGGATAAATCATTACAAACCTGTTTACGCTAAAGAAAATATCTCTAAAATATAAGTGTCTGCGCAAGCCATCAAGAAGATGACAAAAATATTTAAGTAGTCCGTAACAATCACAACCTTTTATACAATCCTAAGATTAATATTTTGTTTCCCTGGGAACAAGCTCTATTATCGAAATCGTTATGTATATGCTTCTACTCGTATATTGATTACTTGCTTGTACTTTTTCTTTGTAACCACTTGTACCATCATTCAGATTGATGTTTTTATATATTTGATACTCCTTTGGTGATAGTGCTCTCATAGGCTAATATCACTGGTCAACAGTGAAATCATTACTGACTTGAAAAGGCCCTAATCTGTAGTATTTTGGTGTGCCGAACACGAATATAACCGTGAAAAATTTGTATTGGCTCTCGTTTTGAAGATATTCATATACCTCATTTTCTATGTTTCACTGTGTAAATTTCTCCAGTAGGACTGCAGCAACATCCGGAGTAAGGATGTAACATTGCATAATACCATCATGCTCACATCATCCACAGTTGATTGCATCATTTTCTGATGCAATGCAATACTAATGCCATGCGGCTGCTGAAGTAAGTTGACGTCAGCAGTGTACTATACGTGTGTAGGCCTATTATACTAATGCCAGGCGGCTGCTGAAGCTGACGTAAGCAGTGTACTATATAAAGCCCAATCAGATAGGTTCAGCATTTAAAATATTTTAGATGTTGTGCGAGACAGTTCAAGCTACTGTTACATAAAACTTATTATTTTATCCATTTACGTACAATAAAGAACAGTAATGCCTCGAAAGTGTGTTAATACCGCGGACAATTTTTGCTATATTTGTGGGGAAGTGACATTTGCCAACCAGAAGAAAAGTATCAATTCTCAAGTGAAGAAGGCATATCATCTTTACTTCGGATGCAAGGTTGGTGACCAAGACAAGCCTTGGGCTCCGCATATATGCTGTGCTACATGTACAACACAGCTTTCACAGTGGTTGAATTGCAAAAGGTCATCAATGCCGTTTGCAGTCCCAATGGTGTGGAGAGAGCCAAGCAACCACCTAAATGACTGTTACTTCTGCTTGGTTCCTCCTCTTTCCGGCGGAATAACGAAGCGAAAGAAGTCGAGAATAGTCTACCCAAACATTACGTCTGCATTGAGACCAGTTCCACATGGTGAGGGACTTCCTATTCCAGAACCTCCAGCAGAATATTCTCTTGATTCATCTGACGAAGACAAAGGTGAGTCGACCTGTTCTTCTCCTGGTCCATCAGCATGCAGTGATCCAGATTTTCACTGTGGTGCATCATCAACCCCACACAGAATAACACAGGAAGAACTAAATGACCTGATTCGTGATTTGGACTTATCAAAGAACAAGGCAGAATTGCTAGGATCAAGACTCCAACAATGGAATCTTCTAGAAGAAGATGTCACAATTACTGCATATCGAAAGCGCCACCAGCAATTGGAGCCTTTCTTCAGAAAGGAAAGTAATCTGATATTCTGTTCCGATATTGAGGGCCTCATGAATGCTTTAAAAATCACTCATGACCCACAAGAATGGAGACTATTTGTGGACTCTTCAAAACTGAGTCTCAAGGCTGTGCTTTTGCACAATGGAAACATTCTTCCATCTATTCCAGTAGCGTATGCTGTCCACATGAAAGAGACATACGATAACTTAAGGCAGCTACTGAATTCCATTGAGTATAACAAGTACAGCTGGCACCTCTGTGGTGATTTGAAGGTAGTTGCCCTTTTAATGGGACTGCAGCAAGGATATACAAAATACATGTGTTTCTTATGCGAGTGGGATAGCCGAGCAAGGGAAATGCACTACATGAGGAAGGAATGGACTCACAGGCAGAATGTAGCCATTGGAGAGAAGAATATCCAACACCCAGCTCTGGTTGAGGCTCAGAAAATCTTGCTACCACCCCTTCACATCAAACTAGGTTTGATGAAGAACTTCGTGAAAGCCATTGACCGGACTTTGCCAGCATTCCGATACCTGCCTGAAAAATTCCCTCGACTCAGCGAAGCAAAGATTAAAGAGGGAGTTTTTGTGGGTCCTCAGATTCGAGAGCTTTTCAAAGATGACCGGTTCAACAACTTGCTGGAAGGTGACGCGAAACAAGCATGGAATGCTTTTCGCCTAGTTTCTACAAACTTCCTCGGAAATGTTAGGGCAGAAAACTATAAGGAACTAGTAGAAGACATGTTGATGAAGTATAAGAAACTTGGCTGCAATATGTCTCTAAAGATTCACTTCCTTCATTCCCATTTGGATTTCTTTCCTAGCAACTGTGGTATTGTTAGTGATGAACACGGCGAACGTTTTCATCAAGATATCGCAACAATGGAACAAAGATACCAGGGAAAATGGTCCACTACAATGCTGGCTGACTACTGCTGGACACTCCTCAGAGATGCTCCCGAACAGCTGTACAAGAGACAGGCGAAGAAATCTAAGATGTAGTCAATGACTTGATTTTTTATAGGTAGGCTATTACAGTTGACCTTTTACTATTGGAATGCATTTCGTTATGTAAACATTAATTTCTTGCAGATTACAAAAAAACTAGAGCCAATTTTGCAATTTGACTGTCATATTCGTGTTCAGCACATAAAAATTGATAAGAATTGACTAATTTTATTTCAGTAACATGACTTTTGTAAAAATTTGTTGTCCAGTGTATTTTCTACTGAAATCCATAATCCTATGTCTCCACGTTCATTTTACAAAAACGTTCCAAAATAAATAAAGTGTCAAGCTTAGATTTCTTGCCGATTTTAAAATAGCAATAACTTGATCAAAAGTGGACTCAGCAAGACGAAACCTTTAAAAGGCACATCTGCGTAACAGGCATTTAATCTACTAAACGGCATTGAGTTATGAATAAAGGTTTTACTAGTCACAAGAAGTGTGAATGGACTGGTCACATCTTGCTGCAGGGCCTTGATAATTACCATTTTCATAACAATGTATAAATAATGTCAGCTGTATTGTGTAAAGGATGCAGAGATTCAGTGGTTACACTAAGCGTGAATGATCAGAATAGATGATTACTATAGGGCTCTAACATCTTGATGCAGGGTTTTAATAATCACAATTTGTATGACATTCAAATATTAGCTGTATTGAGCAGCCAGCAGTTTTCAGCAATTAATGTTTCAAAGTTACCCAAACCAAAACAATTCAGAAATGAATATCTGTTGAGAAAGCATCACTTTTAGAGGCCATTTGTCAGAGAAGCTAGTGAAGGCTGATTAAGACAGGCATGACTGTTATACGAGTTAATTGTACCAAACGGTATACATCTACCAACCACACAATCCATACATTTTATACCACAAGTTGACACAAAAACTCAAAGAATGGCCAGACATGACTGTTTAGAGTTGATTGTATGAAAGCGTATTTATATACTAACCACACAATCAATACATTTTTACCACACCTTGACTTTTTTGCGTTTGAATAAAAATTTAAAACTGTATTTATTTGCCTATTTTGCTATGTATTCACATGCAGAAATCCACATAGCACACTAATCTTGTGCAATTTATTTTTGAACTACACTGCATATACTGGTAGTGAAAATTTATACATGTACATTAGTTCTATTCACCTTATAAGATCTACATATATGTAAATATGTATGTGTATGTAAGTGTGCACATATATGTAAAAAGTGTATGCGAAGGGGGGAGGGAGCCTATAAGCGTAAAAATCTGATAGCTACAACAATAGTTTTAGAAAAGCAATAATGAAAACAATTTGATAGGCACGACTCACTGTAAGCATTGTTGAGGCTTAAAATGTTGGTCACAATAATCCAGTTTATAAAGATGTACATGAAGAATATTCTTCATCGGAATGTTAACAAGCTCATGCGACTAGATGCATGCAGTATCATAAGCAAAGAAAGGGAGATAAAAGCACATATATCCGAGATGGTCTGGGTCGGTATTGAACCTACAATCCATGGAGTACGAGTCCAGCACGCTACCGTCTGAGATTTCAATGTTTCCTGATCAAAACAGGACTAGGAATATAGTCCTTACAGTGGGAACAGGCTCATTCAAAACTACCCTTTATAAGCTGTAAATCTACTTAATTGATATCACATGGTTTTACATCATGGTAATATTCGAGAACATTCCATACCTGACATAATTTGGTAGAGCTTATTCCATATCATTCTTGGACTTCAATTGCAGAAAAAGAACCACTTAGGTTCTGTATTTCCTTGAAAATTTCTGGTGGAAAGTCAACTTGTGCCTTTTGATTAAAATTTATATATCCTTTTGTTTTTTAATAGCAGATTAATCGACTTCGACTTTTGTTTTAATCTGCAATTAACAATTTGGAATAGACGCGTACTCGTTAATGCAGTAAAATCGAAATTACCTTCCTAGCACCACCAGAGACACCGCTTACGATCGATATAGCTCTGACAATAACACCGACTGGTGCACCTAAGATAGTTGTTTTGGCTGTAATTCCAATGACGCCAAAACCAATAGTCGTTGCTGTGGCAAGACCACAATTAGTATCGATGACCAAACACACGCGTTTGTATTTAACGATCAGCGCGGTTCTCTTGATAATTTCATCTCACAGCTGTTTTTCGCATGTCGCATAAAAAATGCCACGAAAATGTTTGATTGATTTAGCCATGGCACGTAAGTCAATATTGGTCAATGGACGCGTGATTTTCTTCAGCCGGGTAAGCGGAGATCGTTGCACGAGGTTATTCGACGGCTTGTTCCTGGTAATCAAAGGAATTTCCCTTTGTTATGCGGCCTCCAAATGCCTTTTTGAAAAGACTTTTCGTGTCTGACAGCCCCCAATGCTGCAGCTTTTGCAAACGCTGGAGCAGCTGCTGCTCGAATGGCTTCAATGACTGGAAATAATTAATCTGTAGTTTTAATTTGTTGTCGCCTCTAAATTGGATAATGTTGATATCACGTTATATTGTGCTTGGCCGTATTGAGCTGAGCTAGCTGTGCTTGGGTCAACCACACGGGGTCATTTCCAGTTTTGTTTGCCGCAGAATGTTTTAGTGTGACCCCACAATTGGTTTTGATTGTGTGTTCTAGTCTTCCAAGTTAATTTTCAGTAAGACCGATACTCATTTCGTAATAGGAAAGTATTATCTAAATATGTAACAGATTTATTTCTACGAATTTTCACATGTCCATCGATGACCCTCATTCGACCACCACCATCCTCCAGAAAGTATCATAGCATAGCATAGATAGCTGCCACCAGCGTCACTGACACGTGCGTGAAAATATGCATCAACGACGGACTGTTTAAACAACTCCACAAACACATGGTGGTGCATGTTGTGTACTTATTTGCTATGTAAACCGTCCCGCAATAGCAGTTGGTGGGTGTACGTCTGTGGTATGTGCGAGAAACGACAACGTCGCAGTGGTTCTCGACTGCATTAACGATAACATACATGACTCTGAATTCAGTGAAGGGGTTAACACAGACATCCACAATGTTGACGTTTCAAATACAAATTTGCCAAGATCACCAAAGCCAAGATTGAAATTAGCATTGGTATTAATTACAACAGGTATTTAAGCATCTCCTGCCTGCGATTCCAGTTGTTTCAACTGAGACCACAGTAGCAGTTTTAATACTATCAACGACTCGGATTGGAACAAGTTTAGCAATGGGAACAGTACGTGATGATAAGGCTGTGAGCACCTTGGGTACGCTTGTAAATAACCCACGAACAACATAACCAAACCCAGTTCCATAATATGTCAGGTACACAGGTTTATCCACACTGACTACGAGAACGGGTTTCACATGTCCACGCACGACTGTCATTGTTATTATTAAATGTCAGTTCGATCTCTAATGTACAGTTGCATCGTCAATATTTCACAGCGCAGATTCACAAGGTACCCGTCTTGATTCACAGGAGAAAAACAAATATGTTTCAGTCAATTATTATGGCATAGAAGATAAACAGGCGCTGAGGGCGTAATCGATATAAAATCACCTGGTTCCACAGTTAGTAAAAATCCAAACAGTATATAACCTTGAACACCTACGCGTCTCGTTTAGGACCTGCTTTGGTAACTGCCACTGTCAGCATCACATGTTAAATTTACTTGCGTTCTTGAGGTAATGATTACAATATCAGGTGCGATGTGATATTCAACACGACAAAATCGTTTATGATCTAAAATGTCTTCAACCCATCCTAAAACTGATCTTACTGACGACCACTCAGTATCAACCACATACGTTTGAGGTTCTATTGCAACAACAGAACTGAGTGTATGCTCATGGGTACGTATGGAAAATCTAGTCTGTGCCAGGCAGCACGCAATTTCGTTGTCGAATTTCTTCATTGATTTATT
Source organism: Sinohyriopsis cumingii (assembly GCA_028554795.2). NCBI lineage: Eukaryota > Metazoa > Mollusca > Bivalvia > Unionida > Unionidae > Sinohyriopsis > Sinohyriopsis cumingii. The sequence continues at coordinate 110,221,624 of CM068838.1, read as the reverse complement.
CTATGTCGTATGCGCTGGCAGGAAGTTCAATAGTATTCAAGGTGCACTGTCAAGTTTGCATGACTCACCAGCGGCTATAGGTGCTAGAAAAGTGACACTGATTTCTGGTTTTGTGGATGAGATGGTAATCATCGAGGAACGCATTGGGCTGTATTTACAACCACCCGTTGTATCATAGCATAGATTTCACGCAAAACCGCCTCAGAACTCATCATCGGTGAACAAACTTCGTTCGTCATATAAATCATGAATATCTTCGACATGTCCATGCATACGAGCACATTATGTGTCTCTATCAATGATGTCGTTTACTTGCAGTCGCTGACAAATCCATGTGGCTTTATTAATGACTTCGGGTGTTTTGTTACCCTCCCGAACTGATCCCACAAGTACTTCTAAGCGATGCGCAATACCTTTAGGGTCACACAATGAACCAAGGCCCTCTCCTTGTTTTGTGGGTGTACGTCTAGGTACCGATTGCTGTGCCAACATTTGCACTTCTTCGGCTATCCGTTCTGGTGTTTTTCTTCTTCAAATTTAGGAGATTCAGGTGCAGTTTGTACTTCTTTTGCTTTTGCATATTGTTTCCATGAAATTTTTACTGGTGGAGGATTACAGTTTAGCTGAGGTGCGGTTGCTTGATCCGAATGTTCTTCTACCTCAATGTTACGCGTATATACTAATTAATTCGAATATTCGTCTGTCGTAGTTCAATTTGCAAACTGATACGTACATTCTTCTTAGTTTTATAGTCCGGTTTATATTCCTCCGTCCTGTGCAGTAGCCTTATAAAATATTGAATCGCTTGAGCTGATTCAGTACCTTCTCCAGGTTTCTTTAAAGCAGGTACCTTATTATAACAATCAAACACCCTACCAGAGTTTTGTTTTAGACCCAGTAAATTTCATGTATATCCACTTGACCCAAATCGTTTTTGTCCTTGGATGGTTTTTGATTCCTAAATCTTTCCAGTTTGGGGAGGTATTTTAAGACCTGCATGCAAGGAATCTCTTCGGCTCCACTTGAGACCTTCCTAATTAATCTTTTGTGTCGGTGTATGCATCAATGCCCGGTATCAAGGTGGAAGTGATTCTCTGTTGGCTCGATCTTCGGGTTCTCCGATGTCTTCTTCTTTGACTTCAGCCACCATCTCTGGCAAGCGTGTAAATACTTATGCCATTGCTTGTGTTGCTTTTTGATAGCTTGTGATAAATCCGTGCAAATAATATACGGGACTTTCATCTTTCGCCGTACTGCAGTAAATTGGCAATGATTTTATCAATCTCTGACTTTGATCAGTGGGTTTTTATTGAAACTTTCACAGTAAAAGTCATGACTGGTGAGTAGTCGTCGAGTTTCAAATACATGCATACAACGTCTGCATGTATATGTTTTACCCTCGTACTTACTGTGTCGGTTAAGTAACTGAGCAAGATTTTTTATCCACACATATTGCGGTATCGATTATGATGCTTTCATTAACTCAGAAACAAGAACTCAATCCGAGTTCGTTCATTCTGTCCATGTAGGGTTAGTGTCAGCGGATTAAAACCTTTTTCATAAGCAAACACCTTTACATCGATACCTGGATAAAGTGTTTCAAAATTGTTCAGTGTGGCCTGAATAACCAGCACGAGAAATTCGATATCACCAAAGTTAAAATCACCCAAGTGTGTCAGACTTTTTCGAGGCACGTTTTAATTGTCATTAGCCGATAATGTAACATTGTATGTTAGACTTGACTGTGTCCAAAATCAAGTTCATATTCTACTTGACCCAATTCATCGATTTTGGTCTTGAAGTAAACATATTTATCTCAATCTGAGTCTAGGACTTTGGAAATTCCCTACGAAATGCCGGGTCTACCTGTTGTTTGCCACATTTTACATTATAAGTTTAGTAAAAGACTTCTAATTATAACTAAGATTTTGCATTGCTATAGCGCATATGTGTCCTTCATGGCTTTATTGTCTCTTCTGTAATATCTATAATGCTCACTTGATATAGTGTATCATAAAATACATTATCCATAATTATATGGAAAAACAAAGTTTTAAAACAGGAATTCTCAAATAAAGTTTTAATTTCATCAAAATGAACTTCAAAGTCAAATAAAGCTCATTTCATCCCAGGTTGAGCCCCAGTAAGCCCAAATTACCTGTCACTAAGCATTATACCAGCTCTAACTTGATCATGTTTTTCATTGGTCATCAATTTTGCTTCGTCGTTCTTAGTAATAGCTTCTAAAATTGTTCTCATTGTTTGTGCTGAACCCCTGCAACATCGTATATTACTTCATACAACTTTTCTTGGTTGGTGGGTGGGTTGATTGTCACTCCTGTATAGTAAATTGACACAAGTCTGAGTGCCAGGTATAATATGACCCAAATCTTTTGTTTAATAGACCACCTCCTGAGCATCCTCTTCATTGCAGCTGGAGCAGGTCTCACTAGAATTATTAAAAATTTCAGATAGTGGTGGAATTATTTCTCCTTTTCTGCTACTCGAATCTTTCATGTACTATTTTCTTTAAATTCTTTATCTTTCTTTGCTTGTAAATCTGCCCAGGTTTTTTGGTTCCATTACAAAATTCACCCCCAAGCTAGTCAATTTATCAATGTGCTTTCGGCTTGTTTCGGAAAATGCATGCATCCTCTGGGCCTCTTGGATGTATAGAATCTATGTTAGGATTTGGGCTGAGACAAGGAAATCCCAGTCGCGGCGGGGTTATATTAACCCCGTGACTGGGATTTCTTTGTCTCGGTCCAAACCCCAACGTAGATTATTTTTCTCACCCAATATTTTCCTTTAAAGTAAAAATAATTCTTCACTGGTGTTCACGTCCAATGTTTACATGCAGCGCATGAATATAAATATGTTAATGAGGGCTGTGGTGTTGCCGTTAACAAAATAGCTAGATTTCTATGTCGCATGGGTGAGAATAATCTGTATGATGTATTAAATCAATACAGCGATTTCATTTTTTATGCTATACGTCTTCTATCCCATTCCTTTGGTATGGACTATATCTTTCTGCATAGGCATTGATGTGGAGAAACGCAATACACTATTCTGATGATAGAAGTATAGTTAACAATATTTGCAATTAGTTTACTTACTTTATCTTGAACCATGTGATCGAATCACTTTATGGTTTCTTTATAAGACTAAGATAATAAATGTAGAATTGAACATATTCTCATAGCCTTAATATTTTCTGATATTCGTTTCTTGAGAAATGCTAACTTTAATTAAAAGAGACTGATTTTGGTATATTTTCATCTCCATATTGTTCTCAAACAAATGTAACACTTTCTTTCCTTTTGACAAGATTTGAATATATGAAGCAATGCAGGCAGGTCAGAAATTGTATGATTAAAAAAACACGCATTTGTGTTAGCTACTCAACATGCTGAAAAAAAGTAATACAATCGTTCAAAGAGATATAAAATGGAGGGAAGTATTCTAGTAATAGACAAAACGTAGACGTAGATACTATACACTAAGAGTATAATTTAGTTCAATATTGGATTTTGATGTGAATGTGTCTTAAACAATCTACAAAATATAAACAAATGACAAACATACATGTATATCGATTATATTTATTCTACGCTTGATTACAAATATGCTACATTCCAGTACAAAATTAAATCCCACTCAAATACAAACAAATACCAGAGTATACAAATTCAGATTTGAACTGCTTAACTTACCAGGCACCAGTTGTACTTAACAGTGTACATTTCTATATTCAAATAGCGGTTTTAGAGATTTTTAATACCGTTTAACAAATCTGAGGAAAGCTTAAACTATTATATAATAACCTGGTTAGATTTGAGAAAAAGAATTACCGGGTTAAAAGTTATAAACTTTAAAAACATGTACTCCTTTCTACTAATTCAACATCTGACAAATATTCAACTACTCTCACAAGGGACAGATGTAATTTTCTAACTGAAGAGTAATAAGTTATTACATTGTACATTAACAGTGGTTAATTAAGACACTGGATGAACATTTCATTTGTTGACATAATTTGTGTTAAAATTTACAGAACCTTAAAAAACAATTTACTGAAAATTTCAAATAATATCAATAGTTGCTATGTTTCAAAAACGCTAGTATTTGTTATGTAATCATAAAATTTAATCCTGCCATGATGTCAGTGTCAAGCAAAACTGAATTTCAACATCACCACAATGTTGACTCTGTGACAACTATAATAAATATTGACATATTAAAAGTAGGATTTACATAAATCATGCTTAATTTACTAATAACTTGTGAAAATAGTCAGTGATTAATTTTCAATTACTCAGTGATGGAACTAGTTATTTCCCTTTGATCTGCAAATTAATCTACCAATTAAATGGGTCCTAAATATAGAGAAAAAAATATTGTGTCCCAGTTTTACTTATTCTTTCTTACTGATACATTAATTATTCTGTTATAATGACATTTTCTGTTGGCAAAACATTTTATTAGCATTTTGAATATTCAAATATTTGATTAAGGATTCATACTTTACCAACAATTACATTTGTTTTACACAAGTCCCATGTTGCATTCGTTTTATTTCAAATTTTATTTTATTGATTTTCATTGATTTAAAAGAAAACACGATAAGAAAATAATTAGGTCACAACTATTACCGACACTGATTCTGACAAGATCTATTAATAACTAAAGTTATATATTTTTCACTATTCTAGTTCCAACGTGTGTCTAAATTAATCTACCAAGAAGGGTAACAATTTGTATATATCACTGTCCTGGTGACATTGCGACTAAATAAATCTACCAAGCATAAATAAAAGAGTAACAGTTTGTATGCATAACTATTCTGGTAACACGTGACTAAATCTACCAAGCACAAATATAAATGTAACAACTTGTATGTATTAATATTATGTTACATTGTGATTAAATAGATCTACCAGGCATTAATAAGAGTAACAATTTGTATGTATCACTAGTCTGGTTAAATTTGACTAAATATACCAAGCACAAACAGAGCTGTAACAACTTGTATGTATTAATATCATGTTTATATTGTGATTAAATAGATCTACCATGCATTAATAAAAAAGAGTAACAACTTGTATGCATCACTAATCTGGTTATAATGTGACTAAATGAATCTACCAAGCATATTTAGAAGAGTAATAATTTGTATGTATCACTGTTCTGTGGAAAATGTAACTTCATAAATCTACAAAGAACAATTAGAAGATCAGCAGTTTGCTTTGAATTTATTAAAGCATCATCCTGAGCTCCGAACTCGAACTACAAACTAATGATTTAATTGTAACATTGAAGTGGGCAAGAAACTCCAAACTCGAACTGAAAACCAATGTTTTCATTGTAACATTGTAGTGGGCAAGAAACTCCAAACTCGAACTGCAAACTAATGATTTCATTGTAACATTGTAGTGGGCAAGAAACTCCAAACTCGAACTGCAAACTAATGATTTCATTGTAACATTGTAGTGGGCAAGAAACTCCAAACTCAAATGTAAACTAATGATTTCATTGTAACATTGTAGTGGGCAAGAAACTCCAAACTCAAACTCAAAACCAATGATTTAATTGTAATTTTCTAGTAGAAAAGAAACTCCAAACTCAAACTGCAAACCAATCATTTCATTGTAACATTGTAGTGGGCAAGAAACTCCAAACTCGAACTGCAAACTAATGATTTCATTGTAACATTGTAGTGGGCAAGAAACTCCAAACTCGAACTGCAAACTAATGATTTCATTGTAACATTGTAGTGGGCAAGAAACTCCAAACTCAAATGTAAACTAATGATTTCATTGTAACATTGTAGTGGGCAAGAAACTCCAAACTCAAACTCAAAACCAATGATTTAATTGTAATTTTCTAGTAGAAAAGAAACTCCAAACTCAAACTGCAAACCAATCATTTCATTGTAACATTGTAGTGGGCAAGAAACTCCAAACTCGAACTGCAAACTAATGATTTCATTGTAACACTGTAGTGGGCAAGAAGCTCCAAACCCAAACTCAAAACCAATGATTTAATTGTAACTTTCTAGTAGAAAAGAAACTCCAAACGCAAACTGCAAACCGAAGATTTTATTGTAACATTGTAGTGGGCAAGAAACTCCAAACTCAAACTGCAACGAATGATTTCATTGTAACATTGTAGTTGGCAAGAAACTCCAAACTCAAACTGCAAACCAATGATTTCATTGTAACATTTTATTGAGCAAGAAACTCCAAACTCAAACTGCAAACTAATCATTTCATTATAACATTCTAGTGGGCAAGAAACTCCAAACTCAAACTCCAAACGAGTTTTTTAATTGTAATTTTCTAATAGAAAAGAAACTCCAAACTCGAACTCCAAATCAATAATTTTATTTTAACATATTACATTTAGCAGTCAAGAAACCCCAAACCAGTGATTTCACTTTAACATACTTGTAGACAAGAGAAGTTTGTGTGTGCGTGTATATACTTTGGGTTTTTAATGTACCTTTAACAATTTGTAAGTCACATCACCACAATGTCTGCAGTGTAGCAGTTTATAGTGATGTCTAGCACTGGGTCATTATGCCGCAGACATGTAGCATGATGTCCCACCCAGTCACATTGTCCTGACACCAGGCCAACCAGTTCTAACACTAAACTCTTAATGCTGAGCGCGTAGCGAGACAACTGTTAGTACCATTCTTACAAAATTATGGTATGACTTGACCACAGTTGAACCCCGCGACCTGTCGCATCCAAAACATATGCTGTAACTACTAGGCCACCAGAGCTGTCACAAGAGAAGTTAACAGTGGCAAATATTTACATTTATAAAACACTGCATAATTTGTATTCCATGATGAATCAATCAGTATTTTCCATCAAAATTCTGTTGGAAATATTTACACATTTCAGATGTTGTATAATTTTTATGTCATGCTCAATCAAGCAAAGTTTGTTCGCTGGCAAACATTTACAGTAAGCAAACATTTGTATAAATGTTACTATAGTTTGTTAATACCAAGTTCTCTGGCAAACATTGTATAAATGTTACTATAGTTTGTTAATACCAAGTTCATTGGCAAACATTGTATAAATGTTATTATAGTTTGTTAATACCAAGTTCTCTGGCAAACATTGTATAAGTGTTACTATAGTTTGTTAATACCAAGTTCTCTGGCAAACATTGTATAAATGTTATTATACTTTGTTAATACCAAGTTCTCTGGCAAACATTGTATAAATGTTATTATAGTTTGTTAATACCAAGTTCTCTGGCAAACATTGTATAAATGTTACTATAGTTTGTTAATACCAAGTTCTCTGGCAAACATTGTATAAATGTTACTATAGTTTGTTAATACCAAGTTCATTGGCAAACATTGTATAAATGTTATTATAGTTTGTTAATACCAAGTTCTCTGGCAAACATTGTATAAATGTTACTATAGTTTGTTAATACCAAGTGCACTGGCAAACATTTGCAGTTAGTGAAGATTATCTGTAATTATTTGTTTTTGCCTAAAGTTAAGTTCACTGGCAAACTTTATATTTATCAAACAGTATACAGTATAGGTAGCTGTTATTATTATGTGATGAATCATCCAGTTTGTCCCTCCCAAGTTCACTTGCAACATTTACACTTTGCAAACATTGCTTAACTGCTTTTATTAAATTATAGATTACCCACTCTTTCAAGTTCATTGACAAACATTTGCATTTAGCAAATGCTGTATAGCTGTTATTATTACATGATGAATCATCAACAGCTTGTCCAAACAAGTTTTACTTGCACAATTTTACACTCAGCAAACATCAATGTATATGTATCATTACTTTGGTGACAATATGAATCAACATATTTATAAAGAACAATTAAAAGAATAACAATTAATATGCAACATTATTTTGGTGACAATTTGACAAAGTAAATCTACTAAGATCAGTTAAAGAGTAGCAGGTTGCTTTGATTTGAATTCAGCAAAACATCATCCTGTTATTCTTAAAACTTTTTGAACTCCACACTTTAACTCCAAATTAATGATATCCTTTCTTTATTTTGTACTGGAACAGTTGCAAGAACTTAGAATGTAAACATACAGTTCCTTTCATGTGCCCTAGTGTTGAAAAAGTGTCTGCAATATTGTTATAAATTCTAAATTTGCGTCACAATCAAAAAAGCTGCTACCCCCGTCTTATCTTCTGAATAAATTTCATTACTTTATAATCTTTCCATATTTTTAAACTCTGAAGCTGAATTGGAATTCAGCTAAGGTGGTATTTTTGATGATTTTCATTGTCGAATTCTCTTGGGAATTGAAAACATGGGGTAAAGATTTTTTCAAATGTAGTGAGTCCTTCTTACTTCTTTTGGATTATTTAAAATTTCAAACAAAATATCAGCAACAAAGTACTTGCTCCCTCTAGCCAAAACCAACTTTGCAAGTGAACTACACACTCATAAATAATCCACTGAAAGGTAAAATAGAAAGGTTATTCTTTTTGCCTGCATCCAATTAGCATACATATGTACAGAAACATACTGCTCTCCTGTTTGACCTACAATCAGGTATAATACACATATAAGAAAGAAATAAACTGTACTATACAAAACACAATCAAACTGCTCTCAAGGTTGACCTACAACTGATTATCATACATATATACAAGAAACAAACTGCTTTCCTGGCTGACCTCCAACCAATTAGCATACACATGTACAGAAAACAATCAAACTGCTCTCCAGGCTGATCCACAACAGGTACAATACATATATAAAGAAAACAAACAAACTGCTTCTCGGCTTGTACTACAAGCAAGCAACATAAACAAGTCAAAAAATAACTTTATTTCTCCAAAGGATAACCCATAATTAGGTTGTATATATACACATGCAAAACAACCAAACTGCTCATCAAGTTGACCAATAATCTGCCAGCATAAACATGTCAAGAAAACAAATAACATACACAAGTCATGGAAGCAACTGACTACTCCATAGAATGACCTGCAATCAGGTAAAATACATTTATATAATAAACAACCAAATCAGCTGTTACCATGTTGACCTGAAAGGCAGAGCAGATAGAAACACATGTCTATCAAGCAACAAAACTGCCTACAATCAGGTAGAAAAGTGTATATATATATATATATATATATATATATATATATATATATATATATATATATATATATATATATGTATAACAACTACTCATCATTATTGCTTACAATCACACAGAAAAAAAAACAATATATATATGTGTGTATGTGTGTGTGTACAGAAAACCCAACTGCTCACCAGGATTACTTAGGATCACAGTATACAGACAACAAACAAACTACTCAGCAAGATTGCCTACAGATAGAATACATATATATACATAAAACCCAACTGATCAGTATACAGACAACTACCAACCTGCTCACCAAGATTTTCTACAGATAGAATACATATATATACAGAAAACCCAACTGCTGAGTATACAGACAACAACCAAACTACTCAGCAGGATTGTGTACAGATATAATATATATATATATATATATATATATATATATATATATATATATATATATATATATATATATATATATATACAGAAAACCCAACTGCTCAGTATACAGACTACAACCAGACTACTCACCAGGATTGTCTACAGTACAGATTTTCTACAGACAGAATACATATACATACAGAAAACCCAACTGCTCAGCATGCAGTCTACAACCAGACTGCTCACGAAGATTGTCTACAGACAGAATATATACATATACAGAAAACCCAACTGCTCACCTGGATTCCCTAAATACAGAATACATCTATATACAGAAAATTAAACTGCTGACAAGGGTTGCTTACAATCACACAGAATACATATATACAGACAACAATCAATTGACTCACTAGGCTGGACTCTTAGTTACGTTGAAACACAAGATGATTGTCTACAGGAAATTTGCTAGTATGTTTATTTTTTCTTGTTTTATCATAGTTTAAAAAGGATTTCATTGACAATAATGGCAAATCTATAAATTGCACAGTTTGTTATATCAACGTTATGGCTGACTGTCAACAAAATACCATGCAAAATTTTCTGAATGAACAAAAAAAGCAAGTTTAATTTAATCCTGGGTGTCAAATAGAACCAAACAGACATTAACATTTAAAGTCAACGTTATTTGAGAAGCAGTTCCAAAATCGATATGAAAATCTCTCCAAAAAGTACTATGAATGTATGTATGTATGTACGTACGTACGTACGTACCTACGTACGTACGTATGTATGTATGTATGCATGTATGCATGCATGCATGTATGTATGTGTTGAAGGCCCATGGCCAATGCTATTTTAGAGTAGTTTAGTGATGATATCATACTCAGCCGAGATCCTGAATACATAAAGCCTATTTACAAAGTTTGACCAAAATCCTATTAAAAATACAAGTAACTAATAAAACATTCTGAGTGATAAAAAGCTCCACATCAGATTATGACACTTCATAAATATATGCATAGGTCTCAGGCATAATAGAAACAAGTGGCTCAAGGGGGCCTGATATCGCTCAACTATCTTATCTAAGTTAGCAGTTGACTATTTCACTCAAAAGCCTTTTAATTATAAAAACATGTCCTATGAAAACTGTCTTAAGAAATATTAGATCATGCTGATATGAACAAGTTTGCTACACTTGATAAAAATTCTTTAAAGAGACAATGACATACTTAATATGCACTAATCAAAATTTTGCTGTAAGAGTGGTACCACACTCATATACAAGCTCACTTCATTTACATGCAATTAATAACCCAATCATTTTTTAAAACAGCGAAAGATTTTGATGATACAAGCCAGTATTACAGTATGCATTACAAATGGACCAGAACTGTAACTTCCAGAACAGTAATAAGCACAGCCAATTATATGCAAAATCATCTCATAACTAAACAGGAATCTTGTTCATTATTCAAACTGTCCAGGACCTTGATAATATAAGCAGATATAATTCATTTGATAGCAAGAGTCCCTAGAAGGGATTGTTGCTCTACTGGCTAAAAATAATTCCTGGAATTCAAGATAGAGTGTTTCTTATCTCAACTTCTTCTTAATGTTGAATGTATCTGTAAAAATATTCTGCAATAAAGATCTTCTAATTAGCTGCTGTAGTGGTCACATCAGATGAAAATTGGTACCAGTTGCATTAAGGACCAAGTAGACATCATTTTAAATCTTTTGTTGAAAACCTCATGTAAATATGACCATTCATTCAGATGCAGTAAGAAGATTTTCACGATGGCCATCATGCCAGCCAAATTGGATGTATTATTGGCACCATTTTCATTTAGGACCAACTAAGTATTGCAAGAAGTCTATATTTGAAAACCTCATGTTAATATGACTGTCCATTTGGGAGGAGCTGTGACAACAACATTCTCAAGACTTCCACCTCGATGACCATATTGAGGGTCAGAATGCATCATTTCTATTTAGGGCCAACAACTCACCAAAATAATTTTAGTGCTGAAAACCATATGTTCTATTTATAACTTTCTGTTTGAGAGAAAAACCTCAATCTGTCAAGATTACATCAATATGGCCTCCTCAGTGATAACAAGTTCAGCCAACTGCAAGATCAATCCAATAATGTCTGTGTATATCACACCTTAAAGATCTTATAAACATATTCCAAGTTTGATCACAATATGTTCAAAATATATGACCAGAGTAGTGAAATGTTCATCCAATCCAATGCAAGATCACATCATTAATATGCATGGATCTTGCTAATGTATTGACACTCTTTACAGTTTGTTTTAAATGTATATTTAAAACAAATGAATTAGGCATTTGTAATTTGACAAAAGATCCATCATGCATGTAACCAAGGCTAGATATACACTATACAGTTTCATCATTGGCCTGTCTGCATTGCAGATATCGATTTACTCTTTATCTTTGCTGTTTTAAAAATGTTGTATGGGACATACAAATGGATTTAATCTGCATCCACAGTTAAGTGATGTTTTTGCCTTACTTCTCAAATGGAACAAAAAACCTTGACCAGTATGAGACCATTTTTCTCACATTCTACCTACTGAATAGAGACAACTTCCAATTCAAGGAAAATTTCACACTCTAACAGTAAATAAATACATTCAATTTTATACAAAAAGCTCATTAATTTTCAGTGCATTCAAACTTTCTATGGTTGTGTTTTAATTTAATACAATAAATTATTCATGCATTGAACAAAAAGTAATAATTTAAGCATATAATTTTTTAAGAAATCAAATATTATGTTTCTTTCTAACATGCAGACTAGGTTTGTAATATTTAGATATATTTTAACAATCTTCAAAACAATATTGCAATATTTTGCTGTTTTTTTAATTTATTTTGTACTTGAAAGAATTAAAAATGTAAACATACAGTTCCCCTAATTTGCCCTTGTGTTGAAATTATGTATATTGTCTGGGTTTTTGTTTCCACTCAAAAGATTGAATTCCAGTTGGAGTGAGATCAGTGCATATTAACGAGATAAACTGCATCTGACTAACCAATATTTTTTTGAATGTTTCTACAAATGGAGACAATATTTCTCATCTGATTCCATAAAACTTGGTGAATGATTTTGTATGACACTTGATTAGGAGCACAAGACTTTACATATCAATTTTGCCATTATCTTGAGAAATTTATTTCATCAGGATACAGCAATGTAAATACAATCAACATTTAAAGTTCGCAAGATAGTTTACTTATGAGATTAAACTGATAAATATTACATAAGCCTGCTTAGCAAAATGGTTAAATGTTAATTTACCAACATGCATTTCAGCTGGCTGTTCTGACCATTATGCTCATGATCAGGGTTTAAGACAATTTCCAGCAACATAGTGATTGTTGTGTTTCCTTCCAGAAAATCTCCAATTTAAGGGACAATGGGCTTGCTGTCATCAGACACTGAAGGCAAAGAAAATATAAAAAAACCTGAAAATCACATTTCCAAATAAATATCTGCTTTTTAAAATCTTTCCTACATTACTTAGTTTTTTAAACTTTGGTACATTACATCCTCTTACTCTCTCAGTGCATGCTAAATCTCTATACGAATCTAACATGACACAGGAGTTGAGGTAAATGTCACTGATGTTATACATCACTGATCTTATGAATGTAGAGACTTGTACATACACAAGCAAATTTTCATCAGAATTTGTTGCATTCAAGTGACAACGTTTGTAGTCAGCACTCTTACTTGGATTTTAAGGAGAATAGTCTGGACATTGGTTTTTAACTTTACTGTCTTTTAAGCATTGCACAAAAATAAGCATGAAAAGATTTTTATCATTTAACTCGGTTTGTGGATATATCTGAAGAATACATTGAATGATACCACTTAGATAGCTTCGTTTGTTGTTCCCTAAAGATTATTTCTTAGATTTAAGCAAACCTAGCCTGTGGTCATATCTTCACACTGTTTGAGAGAGTTTCAGTGATCTTTAATCCATGATATGAGGTTGAAGGTCAAAGTCCATCACACAGAATTGTTGACTGCATTTACAAGTATTGCAATTTTTAATGAATTTCAATGATTTTGATGGATACTAAAATATTAAATTTTGCCTAAGTGATGTATCAATAGGATTCCATCCACTTGCTGTTACATATTTCTTCAAAAGTAATTCCGAATCTTTTATATGAATGATGATGAATCAAAATAATTTTAGAAGTTTATAAATGAATAAAATAGGTGATGGCATATGTATTTGAGGACTTATCAACACTTCATATTCCAAAATTTGTGTCATAATAGTAGTTTGATTATAATCTACATGTATGAATAAAAACAGTGAAAAAGCATAAGAAATGTAAGTATGCAATGCAGTAGCCAAAATTACACTGACATATTGATACGTATCTGCCACACATCAACATGATTCTCGATACACAGCATATGATATGACACATCAGTCAGAACTGGGTTTTCACAATTTAACTCTTATTGTCATCGAGACAATAACTTGTATTCTGGTGTAAGAGTCTTTCTCAACCTCAATACATTCTAAGCCACAACAAAATACTTCAATATGAAGAATTAAAATAAATCTGATATCTACATATTTTGCTTTACCGTCTAATCAGATTTTAGCAACCTACACAACTGGGCAGAAAAATGGATGATTGGGGACTGAACAAAGTTGAAGACATTGAGATGTTGCCAATTGACTGTTAAATTGCAAAAAGAATGTCAATTGTTTAAAACAAGATCATGATAACATGAAGATCAGATTGTTGTAAATTCACAGTTAAGGTCCCCAAATTACTTTTTTCTTGGTCCAGGATAAGAACAGGTACCTTATATGATGTACTATTAGGTTAGAAAAACAAGAAAACAAAGGAAAACAGCTTTTACCAGAAGTGAATGTGATGGCTTTCTTAAGTCTTGGCCACCAAACATGTTCTTCCACCTGTGCATCTAGAATTGTTAGGTCCTTCAGACAATCAGGAATTTCACAATGACGAAGGAGAACTGGAATCACATATAATCTCAAACGTGACTGCTCTAACCTGAAGATTGTAGCAAGCTCTGTCACGTGCATTGTCCACCCACTCTGAAGAAAATCTGGACTGATCGCTAATATCACTTTTTGAGAATTTCTCAATGCATCAGTGATATTTGAAATGACTGTCTGCCCTGCAACGAAGTCTCGTTCATGAAAACCACATTTAAACCCATCATTTTCAAGTTGTGTAATGACTTTCTTTACCCATTCTTTATCCGATCTTTCATAAAAGAAGTACACGTGGTAGTCTTTACCTTCCGGTAGACGAGGAGGACATTGGTTTTCAAACTTTCCACCTGATAAAGTTGTCTCTGTAAATAATTAAATGATTGATTAAACATCACCTGTACTTTACTAGTCTCCAGTAGCCACTGTAAAGATTATACAGAAAATAAATGAATTGTTCTTTAATCCTTTTTCTAACTAAAGGTATCTTTGCTATCTAGTATCTTTTCATTTGAACTTTTACTCATCTTAAAGTTTGAAATGTGAAATTTTAATTGGCACTATAAAGCTGTTCATTTAACCAGAATTTGAACTGCCACATCATGAAACCACTTACCTACCTATCTAACCACCCACCTACCAACCTGTCTATTGTGGCAAGACATGAAAGACATACATAAATGAGGACAATCATTCGTTTCCACCATATCAAATTAGAGGTAATAGGTTGATAAAAAAACATTAATTTGGGGTTTGTAGGATTTTTTTAAATTCATTAATCTTAAAATCTGCTTGAAAAGGTATTATCATTATTACCCCTTGAAGACAGATTGAGTAACCTGTGGAGTGACAGCAGATGGTAGTTTATAGGTCAATGATGACCTTGATTAACCATTAATTATTGACGGATAAGGCCTTGCAGGAAACACATGCAGGATACAATTGACCAAAATAAATACTATTCTCTTTCACATGCATTGAACATAAGCAGAACTGAACATAAGCATCACCTTTAAATGACTTTTAAACACAAAATGTTAACAGTCATTGAATGAGAAAATACAGATCCAAGTGACCTCTTTTGCAATAAGAATGTAGAACCTATCAGTATGCATCCACTCACCAAGCTTCCCAATTCTAAGTAGGATACTTATATATGCACGCAACATACCAAACCTTGTATGGTCTTGAACTAAATCCAAAAACTTAATCAATGCTGCCAAGTGATACATTACAGGAAAGTCAGCAAAGTGTAAAATATGGTCCATAATTAACTGCAACTGAAATTATTAGTGCTATCGAGATGCATCACCAAATTGGTTATGTACAAAGTACGACAAAAGCCTATACAGTCATAAACTAAATGCATCAACTTAACCTAAGGCAGCAAAATGTGAAATATGTGTCACAGTGACCTTTTTGTCATGGGTTGTAGTACTAAGATATATATACATACACATGCACACAATCATCTAGTTCAATGATTAAAAAGGAAACAGCAAAACCTGGGTCACAGTGATCTACTTTAAACATCAGGGTGCAGTGCTCATCAAAATGAATCCTATTATCAAGAGTAATGATTCTAGAGGTAAATATCGTACTATACAGTAGATACAAAGCCATTGTGATTGATATTATTGTTGTGGGCTTAATGCCTTTTTCAGCAGTATAACTGGTGGAGGAAGAACCCAAGAAAACCATTGGTCATTTTGAAGATTTTTTTGTATTAATGGTGGAATTGACATGGGCTTTTCGTTATAACACTTCTTGAAATATTTAAGTAGATATAAATCGAATTTTACACCATCAAATAACCATGGTGAACAAGTTTGACAACTGACCAGATTGTCTAATGTCGCTGACTTTATACATCACTGTTCGTATGAATTCAGAGACTTGTACATACACAAGTGAATTTCCACCAGAATTTATTGCACTCCAATGAAAATGTTTGTAGTCAGCATGAGTATTACTTTGTTTTTAAGGAGAATAGTCTGGATATCAGTTTTTAACTTTACTGTCTTTAAACATTACACAAAAATAAGCATGAATAGATTTTTATCATTTATCTCGGTTTGTGGATATATCTGAAGAATACCTTGAGAGTGTTAGTGATCTTACTCTTTTGGTGTACTTTGGAGGATAGCTGAAGAATGTATATATATATATATATATATATATATATATATATATATATATATATATATATATATATATATATATATATATGGGGCCCCAAGTGGCCAAGTAGTCTAAAGTGCTTTCCATTACGGTTCACTGCCATCTCACCTCTGTCTGCGTGGGTACGAGTCTCGGATTCGGCTAATATGGGTATGTGAGAAAGCTTGCCAGTAGCATCTAGAGGGTCGGTGGTTCTATCCGGGGATTTCCCGGGTTCTTCCTTCACCATTAATACTGGTCGTCATGTATAGCCTATCGTGTGCTGAAAAATGGAGTTAAACCCCACAACAACAACAACAAAAGACCATGTACTAAGAAAATATATTCATGACAAGTTTTATCAATATTTGCTAGGCATTATAAGAAAGTCAAAAATAGTTTTCCACCTAGTGGTAATCAAGTCAAGGCTGTGGCTAATTGAGGAAACCCAAGGCTTGATAAAGGTCCCTAGAAACACTCTACAAAGGACCCACCCCAAACACAAATTTGATAAAGTATGTTATACGAAATATTCCTACCAAGGTCGATTTAAATCAAATCATTTTAAGAATAGAGATGATAGGTTTTCCAACTAGTCATTAAGGAAGTGACACCATTACTAGAAGAACAACATTGGACTCGGTTTTCACACATTAAATCAAAAGAAATATGCATGCAGAGTTTGGTTCAAATTGGCTGAACCGTCTGGAAAATGCATGATAAATGTTTTTATCGGCTTTTTATGTTATCGCGGCCACACCAATTCTAGTGGATCAACCATAAAAGAATTTGTTAGCATTTCCTGTGGAACATGTTAAAAATGTAAAACTAATATATGTAAATATGAAGAGCAAGATAAATAGAATGTAAAGGTGATAAGATTCTGTAAAACAAAAGTTGTAAAATAAAATATAAAGGTAACACATGTAAAAAGGATTTTAAAAAAAATGGTCAAGTTTTTCCAGAAGAATTTAATGACCAAAACAAATCTTTTAAATCTGAATAGACTGCTTACAATCTATCCCTACCCAGCATGCATGCATACTGTTAAACAGTACATCAGCCTAATCTTGGTTATATAGTGCTAATTACCAGTTTCAAGTTTTAAAAGGACAAAGGGTAATTTTGCAAAACAAGTTAGGAAGATAAACATGATTCCAAATAAATATGAATATCTATTCATTCAAAATAGATGGCAAAGATCTCAATTTTTTTTTACAAATATAAAGGTTATCCATCGCTAAAATCATAAGAAAGATCATCTTCTCCAAATAAAGGTAAACAATTTATCTTACAGGATGAAAAATACATGGCAGGAAAGATGCCATAGTTCTGTAAATCTATTAAAAAATAAAAATACTGCCTCATATCTGCAATTGGTTACATGTGAATAACACCCTCAAACAATGTGTTGGCTACTTTAAATCTTTGTATTTTGAGTTTTTATTCCAGTATAGTGTTGAGTACAAACAACACATCTATTGACATAATACTTGAAGTCCTCATATGGAATCCTTCATTCAGAAATAGGTGACTGCATGGCTGCTTAAGTTGCTTTATCTGGTCTTTCACTACCCGTATCATAAATGTAAGTGGGTAGTAACGGTACTTTAAGTACAGTGTACACTTTCCAAACAATATAAGGAATTATGCCTCTTTTAGCTGTGGGATAGTAAATAATTGTTAAAGTAAAGATTTCGCAAGGATTTTTATGTGTAAAAATGAATCAGCTTGTGTGGTTTTCAGAACAGTTCAATCATTAAAGTATAGTTTAATAAAAATGGACCCTGCATTCTGAAATCAGCTATAACCTTTTTCCTCCACCTTTCAAAACAATTCGTATGTAGGAACCTATGGCAGCAATTGTTGACTTATTTTGCCAAATTTACTCAGAAAAGCAAGAGGGTACTCGAATTGGCAAAAATCAAATATTTTTGCATCAGATGAAATAAACAGCCACGGGAATGATTTTGTGATTCAGGATTTCAGATTTTACAGGAACCTTTTCTTTCAGGTTTCTAATGTAGCAGAAGTTTTACAAACAGTTCTCTGGTGAAGAGTGTTTTAAGAATGTTTTAGCCCAAGTGTTTGAAATATCTGGTAGGTTTCAATGTTGCCAACTAACTCTTGTACCATATTCCATACTGATTCAATAGAGACAGGAGATGAATCTGCAAAAATAGTATCTCCATGATTTTCCCCCTGTTCTCTTTGATGGTACAGTGGAATTTAGCTTGGAATACTGAGCATGCATTTCTAAAGGCTGTCAGATGTTACATTAGCACTGAAGTCTCCAAGGGCTTTTTCTATGACTAATTTCTAGGTATCATCAAACTAGCATTAGTTGATACATTTAAAACTAAGTGAAGCAACATCCAGGAGTGTTTTAGTAAGTGTGTCATATCCGATATATTTTCAAATCAGTCTTCTGTCAAAATTGATTCACATAGGGGCTTAAAAGTTTTCCTTTCTGAGGTAAAACTGGGCTCTCCGGTTTCCATACTTATTGATTTAAAGACTTGTTCAATGTCTTCAACATTACATCCTGAAATTGACTTCTCCTTTTGGATGAGAAGATGGACAAGTATATGGTAGAATGAATCAAGAGGATCCTTTAACTTGCCTTATGTTAAGAGACCATGTAATAAAAGCTGTCTACAATGTTTTATCATTTAAACCCACATACTTACTTACTTACTTGTATTAAAGTGATTTTCGCTCCAATGGAGCATGTATCACTGTTAAACCCACATACTCCAGATGATATGTGTTGTTCTTGTAAAGTAATCATATCCTTTATGAATTAGTTCTGAATAAGAAAACTGAACAATTAACTGGTATAAATATTATAGCTCCTTATACAGTCTTCTAAGTTGTATTGCGTCATCATCAACACAAACATCAATTTAACCAGGTATTGTTATCACTACAATACAATCAAAAATTTCTCAAGATACTAATATATTACCAAGATACTGTTATCACTATGCTACAAATTATGCACAGAAAGAATTAAACTAATTCACGTGCAATTTTAACAACTCCATTTTTGATAACAAAACCTTTCATGTATTCAAGTTACTCAAAACAATGATATAGAACGGTTAACTGCACTTTTGAAACTTTAATGCATATAACTTCTTGAGGAAGGTTCTAAAAGTGTATTTCCAACGCATAAATTAGGACTACATAAAATGTTAAAATTCATTAAAATACAGAGACGTACTACCGGCAATAATTTGTCTATTACATCGGACACAAAAGTCAACACACCTCATTAAGTCATTGCAAGAAAGTCCGTTTATTGATATGGAATTTAAGAAACAAGAACACCAAAATATTCATTCATTGAATTAGACCTCTGAGGTGAAGATACTAGATGAAGGACATCATTTGGAGTGAGAATTTGTTTTCAGCCGAGTTTTTCAAGGTTTTCATTTTTAAACATATAATATTCTAAATTTAATTGCACTGTCATCATTTAATTCTTTATGTGCTTTTCACTCTTTTCATGGCACTTCAGAGTACATCATTTACTGATCCAATACCTACCTGAGATAACACGTCATGCAAAAAACATGACTTTTGTCTCCCAAACCTTTTCACATAGTCGTGTTTAAATAAACAAGATTTTCATAAATCTAAGGGCAATAAACGTTTATGACCACCACTAAAAACGTTCGAAGCATGAAGTCTTTACAGTAAAATCCTGTATAAAGCCAATGTAAAACTATCCTTGGGGCACTTAATACAGCTGATTATCATTGAGTCAGTTGAAAGGTTAGGTAGTTTGAGAGATGCATCTATCATTTCACAGCTTACTTTACTTGCTGAGAATAACTAGGATGATGCCATGCCAAGTTCTTTGACTACTGCTGTGGGAGAACCCGTTTGGCTAATTTGAGTTGGTAAAAAGAATGCAAGTGGAACAAACCAAATTCATTTGAGTTAATCGCATTCATAGAGATGTGTTGAAGAACAAAACTTATTACATGTAATTGCCTTGAATGAAAATGTTTAAACCATTGTTATATTAAAAATTATTAGCAAATTCATGACCAGCAGCAAAATTTCTATAACGATGGAATTTACCTATATAAAAATGCTAAATGTTTATTTTTGTTAAAAGCCGTGTGTTGGTATGTTTATCTACTCAGATGCAGTAGCACTAGCAGTATATTTTCAAAATGGGCACCATAGTAAGTAGCCATATTAGACATCAGATTGTCACTTCATTTAGGACCAACTAGACATCACATTAAGTCATCTTGTTAAAAATTCATGTTGACATGACCATCTGTACGGAGGAAGAAGTTATAATATGATTTCAAGATGGCAGCTGTTGTAGGAACACTGGATGTCATCAGTACCAAAGCCAATAAAAGATCAAGACATTGCAACAGTGATGCATATTATCATCAACTCCTCGTTTATAGCAAGAACAATTCTACGAAATGAACATCAACCACACAGTTTAACACAATCCTTAAAACATGATCAATACTGACCTACTAATAAAATAAATAAGTAGTGCTCATAGAGATGCATCCCCATGTTTCATAATTTTAAGTACCAGACCACCAATTATTTTACACCCAAGGATCCAGTCTACTGGTTGGGGAATGACAAAATAAGAGTATTCATTTTTTTACATGTAACTATTGGCAAAAAAATCGGTTCAATTATTTCCATCATTAATTTCATTACCATTACAAATCTACTTACTAAAGACCCAGGAGTCCCCCTTTATAGAAGCACACGACTAAAACACATGCTGAAGCACCACTTTTCCAATGATGAAAATTTGTCCCCAACCCTACTCAATCAAACTAGGTGTAGTGTGTATCCTAGTCTAAAGAAGAATGTATTTATTATTAATTTATTAACATTAAGTTTTATGAGAAAGTAATTACTGGTCCAATCTCTATCTATAAGATAGAATGCACATAGAATTCTAAAATCTATGTTGTCGTGAGTTCAATGCAACAACTTAACCTAGGCCAGTAAATACGAAATATATGTTATGATCACCTTTATTGGTATGTCAAAATGACCTTCATTTTTGAAAGGGAGTGGTACTAACAGGGATGCAGAAAATCACTTAGTCTGATGAATCTAGCAAAAACGTGCTTGTAATTCAAATCAAGGCACTGAAGCGTGAAATATTCAAGATTTGTAATTTATAATCTAGGTCAAAAGCCCATATTACAGTATTATATATTGAAAATATCTATCACCTAAAGCACACATATACATAGGGTGTTTATATTAAATGCTGTATTTTCTTTTATGCAGCAAATTTTATATATATTATTCAAGTCTGAGAAACAAAGGGATTCTGTGTTGACGTAAAGCCATAACATTTTTCTAGAGATGGATATACCAAGATTTGTCTAAATCCTTTCCCATACATCTTGATAATATTTACAAATGAAAAATTCATAATATTCATCTTCCAAAAATGCCACATTACTAAAATAATAAAAAACTACACAAACGAATCGATGTAGTAACACCGTCACATCTATCAATCTCTATTAAAAGTTTATGACTGGAACAACTCAATCTTGAAAGAGCTTTATGTTTATAAACCTCTGGAAGGATATATTTCAACATTTAATAATGTTTTATACTTTTGACAATACCCACACTGTGACAGTGATTGTATCATGCCAGTTCTGACTAATACGATCCTTCTCTCTTTAAGAGAAAGCTATTACAATACACTAGTATTTCCAACATCTGATGATATCCATACAAAAGCAAAAACCATCATTTTAATAATAAATGTCTCACATGTAATAAATTCATTATCTAATGACTGAAGTCTTTTTGTAGCATTCTGCTGGTATCTGCTTATGTCCATATATAATACTTTACAACAATATTTAACAAATGTAGAATAATTGTAGTCTGCAACATTATTCATGGTCAACATAATTACAGTGGGACCCCGCTATAACACGGTAGTAAAAAAAACATTGGTGGGGGGGGGCAATACATGCGGGTGGTAAAATACGTGCTTCGTCGGCACAGTTGCTATCTTCCATTAATGCATATTAAATGAGAAATACACCTGTAGTGAAAAGAGAGAAGCCATCATACTTTATTTAAAGAACCATGAATTGTAGATATACGTGAATACTGTTTATATATAAATGTCTAATGAATAGCATGATCAGAGTATCAACACCGTGTACTCACTTGCGAACCTCATCATATACATTGAATCCACAATACAAGTGATTCCATCGAAAATATGCATACACAGCTTTACAATATTCATTAATTTTGTAACAGGTCATATTGGTCTGAATTCAGAAGAAAAACATAGCACAATCACGTAACGAATGACGAAGCACATTTACTTTGAAGTACCTTCGAAGTCGGTAAAAGTTAGTTTGCGTTTTAAGCCGCCGTTGGCATAAACATTTTCCCAACAAAAAGGAAACTTTCACAGCACGGTTAAAGTCACATTGGAAAATGCAAAAATCCATCAGATTCCATAACTTTTATTAAAGTTTGGTACTGACTTCCTTTGAAGAAAACTTCTTTGCTGTTATTGAAAGATTGTAGTCTGCTTTATTTGATGAGGGCTGCGTGCGCTTTTGAAGTCGCCGCTAAAGAACAGGTTTGTAGAACCAAACGAATGCCCATTTCTTATTGTGGCGGCAACATCAAATAATTGTATTGTATGACTGAGACGGGGATTTTTTCCATTTGCCGAGTACGTTTTCATAACAGTCGGTGCCTCAAAGATAATCTGTTTCCCTTGAACTTTCGGCAAACTATTTTATCTGGATACATCTTTTAAAGGAATTGGCCGTCGTTTAGACTATTCTAGCTACTGTCTTTGTATGCCTACTGAATAAAACAATAAGAATTTTTTTTTTTTACATTTGTGGTAGCAGCGTGATGCTGCCTTCTTTGCATGCGTCTGAAAATTAAGAAAGGGTCAACGGAAGATAGAGACGCAGGTGTTCTGACGACATGGATTATTACAGAAAACGTGAGTGTTCTGAAGGATTTAATTCTGAGTGAAAAGAAGAGGAATTTTACTTACCATCCACACACAAATGCGTCTTTGTAAATATATTAATTACTAGCGAGCGACAGATTACGAGAGAATGCCTCGTCCAGCTTATCTCCGTTACCAGAAATGTCAACAAAAAAGCGGATATTTCACAACAATCAGAACTGGTACTAGATGTCAGAATAAGCGGATTATGATATAACAATGCACTGTTTAGATGGTTTGTCAGTATAGACAAAGAATTTGTTCATGTAACAATAGATAAATTTCAGTGCATTTTATATCTAGTTTGCGGCTTCCTTTCATGGGGCCTCTGAATTTCTGCACTCCAAACCAATGGTTGTATACAAAAGTTTAAACAGCCAACAATGTCGCCAACAAATAAAAAAAAGCCTCATGGTATGTTTTGCAGCCAATAAGAAAACAATCCAAGTTTGCGACATTGACGAAGACCTACGCGATCCCAGAATAAACTTTTTATGCGTTTTTTTCTTCTTCTTACTTTTAAGAAGAAAGAAAAAGTACTTTTTCCTGTACGAAAAAAATACTTTTTCGTGTACGAAAAAATACTTTTTCGTGTACGAGAAAAATTCATATAAAATTTCAGGAGCCAAGCCACGATCGTCTTGCATTTTTTATTCATACGCGATCTCTATCCCAAAATGATAAGCAACTTTGTACGTTTTTTCCGTACTTTTTAAGAATTTATTTTTTGTACAAGAAAAATACATGTATATAAAATTTCGGGAGCCACGCCACGACCGCGTTATATCCAAATTCGCGTTATAACGGAGCGCGTTATAGCTGGGTCCCACTGTATTTACTTTACTTGAGATACATAGATATTGTTTGCAGAGATGGCTTTGAAGACATTCAATACATTCTGAATATGTATTTTAACCAATTTCAGAACCACTACACACAAAATGTTTAACCATAGTATCAAATATTTTAAAGGCATCAACACTACTAAATTACCCACATTTCCCACTGAAATAAAGATACCCATAACATATTTGATAATCGGAGCAACTAATGTTTCTTTAGCATTCGACCATCATAATTTGGGGATAAACACATGACCTACATAACTGCAAAATGAACTGTAACAATTTGTGCTCCATTTAAAAACAACCTTTCATAATCTGTTAAAGGTCTGTTTTCGCAAAATACAATTAATGTTGTCTTATCCATGTTAACTACCATTCCAGTGGTTTTATAAAAGTGTTATATTCTGTCTATCTGTTGTTGCAATGCTATCATTGTATCGGCACACTTAGCTTACAACAGCAGCAAATAAGAGTGCTAAAAGATCTGGAACATTTTCTAACATAAAAATATCTCGATCACAATGTTCTCACAGTAACCAAATTAAATAGCTAATAAACACAGATAATAATAGTTGACTCAACATGACCCTTGTCGATTCCCCAGCGCATGTTCAGAATATTTGATTAAGCCTTCACTTAACTTTATACATGACTATAAGATAGAGTAAACTGAATTTAAAACAGCTAAAAATTTCCCACTGATACCTTTGGAGGCAAGACACGTTCATAACAAGTTATCATGTTCAATCGTGTCAAACACTTTATAAAAATCTACATGCAGACAGTAAACCCTATCCCCATTTTCAATGTATATTTCTATATGACAGACTGTACACTGAATATTTTGCCAGTAACAGAATATCCCCACCAAAAGAAAACCTATGTTTCATCAATAATGCAATTACTTTCAGTCCATTCATATTAAGGCTCATTTAAAATAGAGACAAAGATTGTACACATAGCATTAATCAATGCTATACCTCTGAAATTATTAAGGTCATCTCAAGAACCCTTTTGATGTAGTGGCCATATAATACCTTATCCTCATGAACTAGGAAAAAATACCAGTATTAGAAATACCAGCATTAAAAACTTTGTTAAAAGGGCAACTAAAATAGTGTAATAAGCAGCATAGTACACTCGAAAATCAATTTCTGTACCATTTGGACTGCAATCCTTTCTGGACTTGAGTCTAAGTATACTGTGTGTAACTTCCTCTTCAAATGTAGGTTCACTTAGTGTATCACAATCTGCATGATGTCTTTGCAAAAGAGGTTCCTCCTCATTAGTACATTACTATCATTGAGAAGCATGAAATATAGGTCAGTGATCAAACTTATGTAATGTGGGTGTAGTACTCATTAAGATATATTCCCTCACCAAATTTCATGAATCTTAATACATATCACATGATGACAGGTACACGAGGTTCTAAAATAACTATTTGTTTTTGAGCTAAACCCCAAACTTTTAACCTAAGCCAGTAAAATGTTTAATGGTGGCTGCTTGTATAGCATGGATGTGGTAACATCAGAGATACATACAATCATCTATTTTGACATTACTAGTATGAACACAGCTTGAGAAATGAATAAACAGCATGAAATTTAACAAACGTTTATTAAAAAGCAGGCAGCTTACATAACATTGTCAAGAGAGAAGTCATTCAAGTTGGTCCAAGTTATAGTAATAGCCTAACTTTATGGGCTTTAATTCTCATCAAAGCAATATCCCCCTTGGAGAGGGTCTGATAAGTCCCTTTTATAATGAGGATAATCAACCTCGAAATGAAGGCCATCATAATCTCAGTGTAATATATTTCAGAGAAAGAAATAGATGGCTAAGACCTCCCATTTTTCTTTAGAGGAAGTCAAATAAAACCTCAAGTCCTTAACTGTTAAAAGGAGCTTATCTTGAGCATCCCATGCTCAGTCTTACACTGATTTGTAAAACTTGAATGTACATGTAAATTTGTACAACATTTACAGCCATCAGTAAAGGAGGGCAGTAACTTAAGTATTTTATGTCAAGGAATCAATGATGCATGTGTTGTACTCTTGTACCTTCTGGATGGGCACCTGTTCCAGTCATATACGAACCTTTTCCAAACCTAGTTTTTTTTCTCAATCATTATTGATTCTAATGTTGTTGTTGTAAGATTTAACACCATATTTCAGCACACAATAGGCTATGCATGGCAGCCAGTATTAATGGTGGAGGAAGAACCTGGGAAAACCCCGGGAAGAACATCTGACCCACGAGAAGCTACTGGCAAGCTTTCACACATAGCCACAATGGTGATTCCAATGTACCATTTTTCAAGGATGATCTGAATTATGTATGACTTTCTTAATAAATTGTTTTCATTCTAGCACATGAGTAATCTTTTTCTATTTCACTATCTGGAAAATGTGTGCAAAATAAATCACCAACAGCACTAGGAACTTAAAAAAGATGGTTCATTTCTAAAAGAAATTTAGTAAAATGAACTTCTCATCAAATTACATCATGGTTATCTTTGGTATTTATAAACATTGTATGTTCAGGCTGTGTTGTTCGTGATGAAGCAGCAAGCTGATGTTTTGTAGCGTTACAGCTTTAATGTCATCAACACCTCCATGACCAATAGCGAAAACACAATTATACAATTTGCAAAGTGCAATGTTTTCTCTGTTACTAGATGGTTTCACAAATCTAAACATTCCAGTTCAGTATTTTTTCTTTGCTGAAGAAAATTCTGAATCTTCTGCTTTCCTTTTCAACATGGCTAGAAGCTGAACATAGAGACAGTGACAGCGACATCCACATGGACTTGTTACCATCAACGAAAAGAGGGTTTGGTGTGTGTCCAACATGTAACAATTAACAACACCCCACAGCCCGTTATTCCTTTGACTGATACTCTCAATTTGTGTGTGCACAAGCTGCTGATTTTGAATGAACCAATCATAGTTTATAACTCTGTATCCATCTGTATATGTGAAACACTTGCTCTCATAATGGAATCAGTTGCCCGTTCTAACCAAGAAAATTGCAAGGAAATTTTTCATATCATTTTTAAAGCTTAAAAAAAGAATCTTTAACAAGATAAACGTACACCCATTTTAGGGTAAAACATATGGGAAAAGTTAGTAAAATTGGACAACTTGGCAGCTATGCAGAAAGCCATGTTTGCAGAGAAAAGAAATCATTTTTTCTAGTAAAATATGTTTCTTCAATAATGCTTGACCAATCATAATACCTTAGGAGATCTCGCTAATCCTGCCCTCCCAGATTAGAACTTTTTAACTAGAAGTTATCAGCAAACCTAGATGCAGTTAGAAAGTGATCTCCCTTTGACACAGGGATTATCACTAAATCCCATGAAATGTTCAGTTACTAATGGAAAGCAAAGCACATCCTCTATATGAATACAACTGCTGGAATGGTGTATGTGTATTATGATCAGGTAAGTATTACTGAAGAAACATTTAACTAGAAAATATTGGTTTCTTCTTCAAATACATTACCCAATCACAATACCGTACAGAAATAGGCAAGTTGTGATGGGAGATACATCCCTTACAAGTTATGATAAGGTAAATGAGATAGATTCTAGATAATCTGACTGGAGAGCACCTTGGAAAGGGAAATTTTATTTCCCTCCTTCAAATCCAGCAGATATCATGAAGCCGTTTATTTTGGAAGCTCTAACATGACAGAACATAGACTGTTGCACTACGGCTCTTGATCCCAGCATATCAAGTTGTGCCTTTTAGGATGAAATATTTCTTATATAAAATTTGGAGAAATGGTCTTGGATCTCCTTTCACTGTCTTGTAACAGTCTATGGTTTTGTTTGCATATAATGCTTGTAGCAACTGTCCCAACTTTGTGTGCAATTCCGCTGGTTTGGGGTTATTCCAATAAGCAAAATGAAAGTGTCTGTTTTAATTTACCATCCATTCCCTCTGTGACACTGGTTCCTGTAGATTACCTTGAGAAGAAGTGTCCATAGTAGACAAAAAGCTATTACCAAAGTGTGCCAGTTAATGGTAGCCTGTCTCTTGGAAACGAAAGCAGGGGCCATTAGGAGTGTTTTTGACCCACCTTATAGGAACTGCATGTAGACGGGTCTATATACCTGCTGATTTTGTTTGCCATTTGGCAATTCATTGTGGAGTGGTTCTAATGGTGTCTTGACTTGTTCAGCCAGGTAAGTTCTGTTGCGACTCTATGGTCGGAAACTAAGTAACAGAAAAGTCCTAGAAATTCTAAGAAGTCCAAATGATTATAGTTTGAATTAAATTCCAGTGGTAGTCAAAACAAGTTTCAATGCTGAATGTGTTGATGTACTGTAAATGGCCTGGAACATGGACATCTGCCAAAAGTCTTTTGATGTATCACTATAACATAATCCAGGATGTCCTTCTCTGAATTCACTATAATTAGAAATTAATGCTCCGGTATCAAAATAGCATTGAGCACTTTGCAATTAAAGTGAATAGTAATTAAATAAAGAAATCCAGCCAAAAAAACCCCAACCAAAATAAAACACTGAACACAACAATATGATTGATTCTGCTTCAAATGTTAAGGCCAGAATGAGTAATCTTTCAAGTAAATAACATGATATAAAAACTAGACACAACATTGAACCAGATGTGGGTCAAACATTCATTTATAGAACATTCGAAGTTGTCAACAAGATAAAGTCTATTACTAAAATTATAATAAAGAATATGGCAAACATCAGGCACAAACAATATTTCTACAACATTCCAAACTGTCAACAAGATAAGGTCTATTACTAAAATTATAGTAAAGAATATGGCAAACATCAGGCACAAAAAGTATTTCCATAGGGAATCCCAATATCCTTGATAATGTTTATCATATATGATAAACTGTGTGTGTGTGTGTGTGATTTGGATTTTTTTTTCGTAGCTTTAATATTATTATAGTCATATTGCTACAATGTCTGCAGTGTGGCAGTTCACAGTGGCGTTTAGCGCAGGGGCATAATGCCGCAGCCATGTATCATCATGTCCCACCCAGTCACATTATCCTGACACCAGGCTGAAAAGTCCTAACACGAACCTGTTAATGCTGCGCGCAATGTCCTTCATAAGATAAACATAATGCTGTTTTAAAAAAATCAATGTCCCTGGTCAGATACAACATGTACTTGATTTTGCTCGGAGGCCAATTACAAAATACAAGTATACATTTCATATAATTATGGGAGATAAAGCCAACAAACGATACAAATTAAATATACAGAACACATCTGAGTGGAGTAAACATGTTTAGGCAATACTCAGATTCTTTTGCTTACGGTATTACCTTTGGAACCTAAGGTTTTGGAAGGGAAGCATATACAATTAGCCATCCTAATCTTCAGATAAAGCAATAACTGTCCAGGCTTTTGGATCTGTGACTGGTAAGACAAAGGCTGTGAATTCAATATTCCAACTTGTTGCCAGTAGGTCCAAAATAAGTTGATGACATGAAACACCGACTGTGTAAAATCCAAGGGATGAAGAGACCATTCCATTATCTATTTAGTTTGTTCTTGCGGGAAGAGACCACTAATAAATTTGCCAGCCGAAGATATTCAGAACTTGGACATGGATTTTTGTCCCTGAAGACAACACTGTAGAAAATCCCAAAGATAAATAGTCTGTGGACTTGGTTCTGTCTTGCCATTTGAGATACATCATACAGTGGAGTTGTCAGACAAAATGTGAGCTCCATTTCCATGCAGGTACACCAGGCACCAATAAAAAAGTTTTGGAATGGTTTTCATTTCAAGAATGTTGACATCTAAATAATAATCCTAAATGGGCTACATTCTACATGTATCCCATAATGATAGCAGGATTGCCTCTTCTCTGTGCTTGCATCTATATAGATCGCAACTGCCTGATGTTGCACTTGAAGAGGTATCCCCCGAGAGAAAGGTTTTGATACCTTTGAGATCGATCCTCATATTGTGCAGATTGTGGACCACATAATCTTTGTAATGGAAGCCGAAGAAGACAACCAAGGTTTAAGGCATCCACTGCCACGTTGAGCAAACCCAGCAGGCAGAGGAATTCTTTAGAGGTTGAATTGTTCCCTATAGGCTTAAGGAATCCATGATTGTACTTGTTCCTGAGGGAGACATACCCTGTTTATTTAGATGTTAAATTCCAGAGCCAGATGACCACAATAGTGAAATAGTATGAGGTTGGAGGTGTTCTTGCTAACAAGGAAACTGAGAATGAGAAAAGGCCGTACATCATGTCATACTCCACAATATAGCTAACCTCTTGTTTTGCAGCTTGAATTTGTTGTGGGTGAATCACAGGAACTTCGTGGAAGACATTTGAGTGGGAACATGCCTCTTGCAAATCCATTCTAATTTAATAGTCTCCTCAATGGACAATATTAGGACCTGTTGTTGCATAAATCTGTTGTGAATCCAAGAAATTAAATTGGTTGATTGAATACGCTTAGGTTAGTGACCAAGTGAAACGTGCTTTATTTGTAGCTGAACGAATCATATGCTGAGGAGGAGGTATGATGAATGTGAGACAGAGTCCCAAGGAAATCACTCTTTAGGTCCATGTCTCGTCATGGAAAATCTTCCCTTATAGGAAGGAAATATTGGAGCCTTCCCCTTAACGGGATCTGTGATAAAGGAATGTGAAGTTTATAGGGAGGGTGTCATGGAGAGAAATGATGTCAGAAGCCATCACCCTCCCTCTGCCACTTTAGTTTGATGGTTGTAAATTCATTTGAGTCTACCATAATTAATAGGGCATCATCGTCCTGACCCCTCTCTGAAGGTGAGATGAGCTGTCCTTCCTTGTCGCCATGTCTGGAGAAGATGACATTTAAATTGGAAGTTTTGTAATTCTTTAACTAGTGACATGGGCTGGCAAGGGGATTAACTCTGTGATCTTCCCCTTCAATGATCTAAAGAAGATTGGTAGTTTGCCTCAACTGACCTTGAAACCATGAAACATACATCATTAATGTTGCTAGCATATGGAAGGAGCTTCACAACCAGGCAGTTGGGGTCCAAATCATTTAGAAATTAAAATGGAACACTGGGAACAGGACACTCCAGTCCGGTCTCCTTCCTGAGTCAAGCAAAATCTAGCTCACTTTTCTCATATTGAATTAAACATAACATGGTGAAAGTCAAACGGAGGTATCAACCAATGTGTGGACTTTCCACCAAATAAAACACTATTACTCCACAGCCAACACATATGATATTAAGCATTGGTATGTGTACACATCGTATACGATAAACTGGAGAGGTGAGTGTCCTATGGAATCATCAGATCATACATAATTGTCAGCTAAAAATGAAAAGTTACTGACTTGAACCAAATGAAAGGGTATGAGGTAATTACCCTGATACAGGCATTAAGAGGTAAGCAAAATTACTGAAGCTCTACACTGGGCAGTGTGAACAAACCCTTCGAAATTAGAGAAAATGGAGCATAGATACCCACATAAGAAAGAATGCTCCTGAGAGAAAATAAATAAAACAACAACAGAAATGATATTTTGCATGGAAAAAGAGATTCCTAATGTCAACAACAAAGGCAAATTTTGTGGAACATCCTGACTAGTTTATCCCCAGAGGTGCAAATTTGAGGGTAAAAATAAATAATCTTTGGTGTCAGAACTAAGGGTCAAATAAAAAATGTGGGGGTCAAAAATGTATAGAAAAATTTACATCTGACCCATACTTTTTCAGCTTGAAATAGGATATTGCAACTTTCACAACATACTCTCTCACTCTCTCTCTACAACATACAAATAAACCAACATGCACAATTAACAAACAAATGCATTGTCCATTCGAATAATAATTTTATTAGTTCATTTTTCTTTTAGTTTAAAGTTGTACTTTTGACAGTCTCCTTATAATCATTTTGTAGCAAAATTATAGACCACAACATTACATATAAGCCAATACAAAAAGCCAAATAAATCTTTTTAACCAAGTGGCAGTTAATTTACTCCCTGTCATTAAATGTGTACTATCATCGGTTTCATTGTACTTCGTCCTAGAACACATTTATCCAAAAATCAAGGAGGCTAATGATTCATCTTTCTAATAAGATAATATCTTTCTTTTATTGCAGTAAAGTTAAAATCCAACAAAATCTGCAATGTCAACCTGACTCTGTAATCCAAATAATGCATTTGTCTCGGCAAGTTTGCTGACTTTTTTCTTGCGAAAGAATGCCTTCAGTTATAATGTGTTCTCCAGATAGCTTTTGGCGAACGAGGGAAGATTTTTAAAATTCTTAAACCATGTCATGTAGGATTATTCACTTATGCAGTCTTCGCAATCATGCGATCTGAAGTCACACCTGTACTCCTGATGGATATGCCGTGTTCCAGTCAAGGGAAATATTTTCTCCATTTTTTTGTGTTCTGCTTCTTTCAATTTCTTCGCTAATGATTCTTAGTGCACGCCGTTGTAAACTGGAGATCACTTTCTAGTGCAACAAGCATTTAAGTTAAACATCTTGACGACATCTTGCTGAGCTCGATGGAAATCATGTGGGAGCTCACGAGATTAGGGTTATCTACTCCGTTATAACGTTAGCTATGCTAGTTTGGTTCCCTGTTTCCTATGCTCCATGTGTTGCACTCCGCTATACGAATATAGGATTGCAATGCGGGGAACCAGTCTATGCCTATGCTCGAAGTATACACGATGCCATCCCTCATTCAAAGCATTGGATATTAAATAAACCTGATCACATTGTGCGAATCCTTTGCGTAAAAAAACCCACACACAGCAAGAAAATGTGTGCATCAATTTTCTCCAGCGCGCGTCCCTGATGCACAAATGTGCGTAAAGGAAAACATTGATCCTAATGATAGTCCAAGGAAAATGAGGAAGATATTCTGTATGATGGGTATTACTATGGATATAGACTGGGATTGTGTTCTTTCCTTTTTGGGAAACCACTTACTAATTGGAGGGAACATTTAACTTGTATTGGAAACTTATTGTGCAGACACCATTCGCACACGTTTAGCCAGAGTGACCCTAACTTTGATCTTCCAATTCCAATATCAATAGGTTTAACGTTGTTCTTCATTATCCAGAGTAAGTGATCCACAAAGTCTGGTAAATGTCAATTTTGGAGAATTTGAGTTTTTGTGAAGAATACTTTTTTCTTCTTTTACTTACACTGACCTTGAACTTCGACCTTTTGACCCTGAAATTGATAACATTTCTTTCTCATATTACAATATAACCACAAAGGTTCGTAAATGTAGACAAAAGGGAGACTTAACTTTCTCTTCACAAACGAAACTGGTAACAGACACATGGATAGAGTGACAAATGGACATCATAATACATTAAAAACGTAGGTTTTTCAGTTGCAATATTGGAAGCCACATCAACACCATTTTAATTTAAGATCATTTACCTATCTCAAGAAGAGGTGTAGAGGTGTAGTGAAAAACTTTGTTATGAAGATAATTCATTCAGGAAGCAAAACAATAACAACAATTCACAAGACCGTCAAACCAACTGCCATGATGGAGGTCATTAACACTGTTATTAATTAAGACCAAGTACATATCATATGAATGTTGAAGTACATATTCCAGGGTTAATATAATCTGTTTAGGTTGCACAGTGACATCATCATTTTTAAGATAGCCACTATGGCACCCATTTTTGTGATATGTTCAGAACCATTTTCATTTAGAACAACCAACTATCATATGACACCAATGTCTTGGTTTCACTAAATGTGGGCTCAACAAAACAATGTGGAGGCAGAGCTAATACAAATAATGACAAATAATTCCAACAATTACAATTTGTACTAATGGTGATATTTTATTCAGGAAAAATTGTCATTAGTCTTGAAATGTAACACAAGATGTTTGCAGGAGAATTCAATTTAATATGTCTGTCACATTGTTTAAATTCTTTAAGAGTGCTGATTGTTCATGGAAATTTTAACTACTGCAAATAGGGCCTGAAATTGCGACTGGTAAGCTAGCAATTTCATTTTCAAAATCATTTATCTGCTGGTGGAAACTGTAGGTGGTGGTATTTTCTGACAACATTCCATACACCCTGGTAAAGTAGTAATGAATTTGTTACCTCGCAAACATCACATACAGAAATGCATGTAGAAATTTGTATTTTCTCTTAAATATATATATGGTTATAGAGATCTCAACAGTTTATATGCTATAATGGGGTTACATCCAGGGGTAATGGTGGGAAATGCGTCAAGGGGAAAAAGTATTTGACATATCCAAATTTGTCTTGTCATATCCAATAAACATAACTACAGTTAGTGTGGAATCTCAATAGATTCTTAGTCATGTCTGCGGGGTCAAAAATGTATGCCCTAAGGCATGAAATGGATTATTGCAGAAAATCCCTCTTTAACATTTGTTGGAATGAGGGCCAGTAAACATGCAGACCAATTTGCTGATATGTTGGTCTCATAATCTGACAGTTATTTTAATTTATGTCACACAACCCACAACCTCCATCCCTGTATTTATTTCAAATTTCAGATGAAAACAGTCTGCAATTGTATCCCATGGTTTTAAGTCTTTGGATTGAACAATACAAGAATTGCTACACAACAATCAAAATACTTGAAATTACTATAAATTTTATATAGAATTATACAGATAAGAAACTGTCCCCACGTACCAACCTATGTTCCTGGGAAGGGATCAAAACAATTAAAGAATTATGGTACGTGTACATCTACAAACTACACTTCAATTATGTCCAAAGGTTTAAAGAGTTTATATTTAACTGGGTAGGGGTTGC
This sequence comes from Sinohyriopsis cumingii, assembly GCA_028554795.2. Taxonomy (NCBI): domain Eukaryota; kingdom Metazoa; phylum Mollusca; class Bivalvia; order Unionida; family Unionidae; genus Sinohyriopsis; species Sinohyriopsis cumingii. Next base: position 110,186,268 of record CM068838.1, on the reverse strand, counting down.
ATGATATTGCACATCCATACATATCCAGATGGGTGGATTTAACATAATTTCTGCCTTTTCATCAAACAATGTGGAAAGAAATATGAGTTGTGTGGCTGAATGAACATATTAAAAACAGGATGTAACTTACTGCATGAAAATTATTCTGATAAAATTGCAATTCCACATATATACTGCCTGGAGTTAGTACAATATAAGAAATTCAAGAAAAGGTATTATTCATAGCAAAACAAGCAAGACTGTTGTGTTCCTTACCTATGGGACCTGGATAATCACGATGTGTTGTGTCATCTCGCTGTTTTGCAGCATTAAGACAATCTGGCTTCTCTGTCTCTTTCTGCTGCTGACGTTTGTCTTTCCTCTGCACAGAAAATAAACAAATTTGTTTCAGTAATGGGAACATTTAAAATGAGGGCGATCATAATGAAGTGATTTATATTTGTCAAATATCTAAAGTCAAGAACCACATCCAGAATCACTAATCAATCTTTTCTAAATATCATGGAAGTGGTGCCATAGAATAAATATACCTAGATTTCTTTAAGACATTACTAATTTGTCACTCTTTCAAATATATGAGTGTGGGTATGAATAACAACTCAAAGTTCTTGTAATGAATTAATTCTCAGCCATTAAAAAATCAATAAATGTTGAAACATACATCACACTGACTATTCGGGGCAAGACACTCTGGATACCACTGAGGTACTGCTACATTCAAGATACTGATCACAATAGAAAGGTTTATAGATGGGTAGTCAAAAAGGAGAATTAAATGATAGATAAACTGACATTCATACTCATGTACAAAAGTACATGTTAAGATATCGGGTTCTGCATGTCCGTCTGACAAAATGTGGTATCTCAGTGTCAATAAAGATTTGATACATTGTAAAATAAATAAATTTGTATTCATCTTCTGAACCATTACAAAATGTTCTCATTTAGCAAGATCTAATGAAGGTACACTGAGCCTTCAACTACTTTATACTGATATGAAACTTTATCACCCTAACATATTTACATTTATTTGGACAGATAATTAGGTACATACACATGTATCGTATTAGAGCTTTAAGTGACCATGGCCCGCATGCTTTATTCATTGTTAACTTAAGCAGCAAAACAATTGTTAAGTTTCGATTTCTTTTAGTAGATACAATTCAAACAACTGATACCTACCTCCCAGAATTTCATGAGATCTTCTACTATGACAGAATGGTCTGGTTTGCTGCACTGGCACCTTTTTTTTCTTTTTTCACTGCATGGGTGTAACCCTTCAATGGTGTATGGTGAAGATTTGTAACACTTGACCCGAACGTCAAATTTTACATTAGGAGAGATGCATGAAGTAATGTCCTTCAGCATGGATGAAATGCGTTCTTTTATGCTGCAGCATAGTTCATTGTCAGGATCCTCTTTTTCGCATCGGAGGATGGTTGCAAGAATGACATAGTCATTCATAATCAGCAAAAGACTGTGACAATCTTCAAGTTCAAACTCACAGCAGTCACTGTAAAGTCTGTACTCATCATTTGTTTTCACTGGTTGCCAAATAGACAAAATTGATGCAAGAAGGCGATGGAACACACCTACATGGATGAACTGTGTTTGAGACACAAAACAAAGGGTACTACTTCTGGTTTTGCCTTCACAAAGGTATTGATTCTTAATATGGTCTGGTGCCGGCTTGTCAATCACACAAGGAACCCAGTAGCACAATTTTTCATCCTGTAAATACTATCATGGTAGGATAAACCGAATTGGTAGAAAGTTTGTAAAGATTTGGTTCTTTATATATTTTTACAGAAAATATCAAAACTTAATTTATTTCAAGAATATCAAGTATTTACTCTTTTCAAAAAAATGGTATTTTTAAATTGGTGAATATGCCTCTGATAGTTACAAAGTACACTGTATTGTTCATTCTACTTTGGTCATTATATTCATGGTCAAGATCGCAAAATTTGTATAGCACATAGAAATGAAATGGAAATCATAAACAACTACTGTTTTGGAGAAGCAGCTGTTCAGTTGCAATCTAGTAATTTAAGTGTTGTGAGCTCAATGACGGAACAGCCAATACCAAGTTGGCTACCTCAGTGTCAAAAGCAATTATCTCAAATTACTCTGCATGTTTTAGGAAACCCTTTGCAGAAATTGCCATTCTAAACCATGCAGATACTAACTGCTCATTGAAGGGACATCAAAGGATGGATATCTGGATTGTTCATATGGGTCCCTTTGTGATATTTTAATCCATCGATTTTGTTCCTGATGAGAAAATTGACAAATCTCAATATAGGTCAATTATGTTGATAAATTACACAACAAAATAAACTCAGGGTAAGCACGCACCTTGAATATCTTTGAGTTTTGAAATCCCTTTTAATGTGCCTGAATTGTGACCAAACATTGTGTCCTTGAATTTACTTGAATTTTGTGAAAATAAAAACAAAATACAGTATTTGAACCATATGTTAATGTATTTCCTTTCCTTTATTGTTCATATTTTTGAGAAAAAAAAATTGTCATTTTTTTTTCTGGAACGCAAGTGAACACGTCTTTGATCATGATTAAGTTCACAAGAAAATGTCATTTTTATTACAAAACCATCAAAAATTGATACCCATGAAATTTATACTATAGTATGTGTGTGTTTTATGTATTTTGATATTAAATCTCATACAAGTGTATGAATTATTAATGTAAGTCACAATAATTTGAAAATACTGCTATAGTTTCAGATGTGTGATCACGTTATGCATAGAGCAAACAGTGCTTTGGAGTGAGTTTTACCTGCACATTGGCATCCTTTTTTACTAGTTTTGTAATGATGCTTAGCTTTTCCATCAAATCCAATAGATGTTCCCGATTCTTGGCAAAGTCTTCATGTCCATCTCCTGACCAAAGATGGTCTTTGAATCAAATGCAATAATAAAAAAGAGTAGCTGGTTACAATGAATGAAAATAAAACTACTAATTAATGATGTGTCAAAATTTTAAACTGTTTTGTATTTACATTTTTGTGCTCTAGACCTTCTGATGCATCTACTGGTAAATTTAATTATTTAAAACTGTGATAATAGTGACCAAGAGACTAGGCCCAAAGCTAAATAAGCTAAAATCACTGAAGGATAAAAGATGAATTTTGGTCACTAACAACTTGTCTTCTCTGACTACTGTAATTTTCCTTAAAACATCTGTTACCAATATTATAAAACTCCACAAAATCTAACTGCATGAAAATGATAAAAAAAAGACCAACAAAACCACTATCAACGAAGCATGGCATCTGCACCACAATCATCTAGTTTTATTTAAATAGTGCGATGTTCATCAAAATGCATACTGGGCAGGGTGTCGATTGGTATTGATGTTACAATTTATGATTAAGCTGTAACCCAGGAGTAAAAAGGTGGGGATTAAATGACTGTATATTTTCTAAGAATGTCAGCTGCATAATATATATTGAAGACTTTGGACTTTTCATGAATCATGCCAGTGGAAAGTCTAGTGAAGAACAGGCATGTAGGAAGTCTCGAGGTAAAACTTTAATAAAGAAAATATGTCCTAAAATTATCGTAAAGGTGTCATGGTCTCTGATATATAAAGAAATATCATGTTTGACTATGAACTTTGGATTTGCTTTAAATATGAAACAGAGTAACATATATTTTTTCTTGTTGCACTTTTCATTAAAGAGGGAATGCTCTTATTCTTAGAAAATATTGGAAATATTAATAGTTCAAAATGTTGTGGTCTCAACCAAATGAATCTAACTGTATCTTGAAAAAATCAATATATTCTGAAAGATCTGTGATGAGACGTCAAATGTGTCAAACACAATATTTAAAGTACAACTGTAAATGGGCTCAATCATTATGTTGATATATATTGTTTTTAATCTTTAAACATATATAACTAATCTTTGAAGCTGAATATTACATTTGCCATTAAATGCTGCAAATCAAAAAGAACTTCATGTAATAAATGTAAATAAAACAGGACGTACATATTACCTATGAGAGATTCAGTGAGCTGACCCGTATCCTTGAAGTTGTACCACTGAGGATGTATCTCTGGGTGATTATCAGTCATGTGGGGGTTTGGTGAAGTCAGGTTTCTGACACCATCTATTATCCAAACTGGATCAAGTACAACCTTACCTTGCAGTTTCTCATTGCTATCAAATCACAATAATGGGAAAGATGTATAAATATATAAAACTTTCTTATATTGTTATTATACAACACAATACACATGAAGATATTAGTGAATCATTGGTTAAATATATTTAAAATTTAAAGGAAAATAGTAGGTTTTTGTGTGGACCTGATGCGTAAGAAAGTATCTCAGAGCAAAACAAATTAAAATGTCAAGTGTGCTTGTGAGTTCTTAATATATTCGTATTATTGATAATATATTTAAGAAAACCAAATAATAAAAACAAGCAGAGACTTTAGGAAAGGACCATTACAAGAATACAATCTCCTGAATAAGCTGAAAGAATCAAGATGGTGATCAACGTGTCAAGTACTGACTGACCATCAAAAAGGCAGTAATGTTGACTTGGCAAAGTAAAAAGTTGATTTCTGATTGAAAATAGGATTAACCCACTATCAAATCATTATCTGAAGTCTTTAAAATAAATCAATCTTGAACACGCTGACAATGACTTCAGTCTGATGTACAAATGGCACCTACCTTAAAACTGAAGCCCTGATTTGATAGGATGAAACAAGAAGAATATAAAACATAAATAGTGAAAAGTAATAAATATATCCCCCTCTTGTAAAGTTAACTGATCAACTGTTTCATGTTGGTCATTTGGCAAGTCGAAAGTCTGACATGTACTTAATCTGAGTATGCAAAAGAACAGTACAAAATACATACAGATGTATAACAAATAAAACATCTTCCCATTTTATCAGTACAAGCATTCCATCATTAATAATCAGAAAATTCACATGATGTTATAATCTTCCAAATTATTTTGTATTGAATTTTATAGAAATAATTGTTTATATATGCCAAACGATAGATTAATCAACATTTTTGCACGGTGCACTACTTCGATTGAATTTATATTTAATAATGTAGTTTACTAAAAGAGGAAGTCAGTTACTCAAAGAACACAATGTTTCCAAGGTCATGTTCATATCTGAGAAAAACTTTCAATTCCTCTGGGTTTTCAATCTTAACATCACAGGAAGTGTTGATTTCCTCCACATGACTGTACTCAATTATCTGCAATGAAAACATAAAAATATTTTGATGAAATCAGAAATGCATATAGCATCTCAGCCAAGCAGATACAATTTTGCCTTTATTCAGTTTCAGAACTAATAAGTCACAAGATTATGAACTACCTGAGGTCAAAATATGAAATGTCATTATAGAAAGACAGCCTTTACTAAATTAACAATATTCTATAAATATGTACATTAGATAAGAGTGTCAGAAAGAAATATGTCACTTACCCTTTCCTGTCATATATACCTACTGATAACTGCAAATATTCAAGTCACTACTTCCTTATCCATATTTTTGTCATCAATGTAAGTCAGTATTTGTTCTTTTGAAAAAGTTATCTACAATAGAGATTTCTTTATCATACCTTCAACTTTAAATCAAAACAATATTTTATAGGTATTAGAAGAGTATTATAAATTATATTTCGTAACTGTCTGGATTAATATCATACAATGGAGAATACAAAGATTGATAATCATAATGAAATAAGGTACAAGTAAACAAAATGTTTTAACCATTGAAAACAGTATTTTGACCATTATTTTACACTTATGTTATGTAGTAACAATAAGTCTAAAATTGAGGACTACATTCAAGCCAACCACATCCTCCTTAATGGGAGCTTTATATATGAGCAAATCCACACAAATGATGATTTATTGATTCATATGCTTAAGTCCAAGTCATTTATTTTTCACACAACAATCAACTGATGTTACTATAGTAGTTTGTTTAATCCAATACCCTTATCAAGCTCTTTTTCATGAACCAGAGGAAAGAAGAGTATTCCAATTTGTACTACTTAAATGAATCAATGTGTAGTTTTGACAAGGTAGGACACCAGTCTTCTGCCTTGAAATTGGGAGCATATATATATATATATATATATATATATATATATATATATATATATATATATGAAAGAAAATAAATATGAATGTATCTTATTATATGAAAAATATACTTTTACTCCTCTTCTTTTTAATTCCATCAGCTTTTGTTCCAGAGTCAACCATCTTCCTGGTATTTCTTCACCCCAGTAGCCTTGTTTTTCAGCCAACTCCAATATTTTCTGTTTCAGTGCATCAATATCATTAGCTGGTCCAAAATTGCTGACGGCAATAGTTCCATTCAACAGAAAACGTTGGGGTCTATCTTTCAATATCCTTCTCACACCATCAAAATACTCGTTCTTTATCTTGTCCTTCACCATCTTTAAAATTAATGAACACAGTTTTCCAATTTGCTTTTAACACACTATACAAATATTACATATCTCTTCCAGAAATAACCAAGGAAAAGCGAGTTTAAATTGTCACCTAATACTGTATTGACTAAATTGTTTGAAATTTATCTAACCTTACTGCCCATAGCAAAGAGTGCTTTAAATCTGTGTTTTCAGTACACAACAGTCCTGACAAGATTATGTACTAGGAATCACAATAAACTAATAACAATGTACTAAGTGAATCATGTGTTTATCTGTATAGTCATGAACACAATCTAAACTATTCAGCCAGTCCATTTTAAGCTGTAAGAATAATTACAGTGGCACTTTAAAATAAGTGAGATCAGTATAATGATTGAATATTACATGAATTAATAAAACAATTTTAGGACATTACTACAATTTACAGGCAGAAAAGAATTTCCAGAACTCTAGAGAAGACCATTTCTTCATATCAACTGCCGAGTGTTTAAACCAAATGTGATATTCTTTAGCGATAGCTGGATTTTTAAATTAGTTGCTGTGGTGGACGTATTAGATGTCAGATTGGCACAATTTTCTTTTATGATCAAATAGGACATTTTCTGTGGGCAAACCGCATACTGACATAAATTTCCCTTTTGGTAGAGTCACGAAAACAAGATTTTCAAGATGACCATTGTGATAGCCATATTGAACAACAGATCTGCACAATTTTAATTTAGGACCAATTAGACATCATAAGAAGTCTTCTGTTGAAAAATCAAATCAATATGAATCCATATTCAGGAGGAGTAGTGTAAGGAGCTTTTTTAGATGGCCATTGTGATGGACATATTGGCCATCACATCATCACCATATTTATTTAGGATCAACGAGACATCATAAGAAGTCTTTTAGTGAAAATGCGATGTTGGTATGGCCATCCATTCAGGAGAAGTAGCAATAACAAGATTTCCAAAATGGCTACAGATCAGACCATGAAATGGATGTGTGTGTGTGTGTAAAGTGTTATAGCAATTCTCCAGTTTAGGAGGGATAGTGACAACAAAAATGTGCAAATGGATTGATGGACAATGGATGAAAGACAATTGACCATCCCAAAAGCTCCACTGGTCTAAAACTAGTAGAGCTAAAAAAAAATACTAGATTTACAACAACTAGTTTGGTCCAATTGAGATCATCATAAGTAACAAAGTTTATTATTTTAAGCTCAAGTCTGTACAGATTTAGGTTAACTATTGTTCAGATACCTCTGAGAGTTTGTCAGAATGCGTTGCAACCAGAATTACAGGAGGGTATTTTGCTGATCCATCGCAATTTTGATCATTTTCTGTTTCTCTCTGAGTACGTCCTTCACACTGTGGACTTGTTTCAATTGGCATGCCATGAGAATATATGGAATTGAACCAATAGACAACATAGTCTGCAAATTAAGAAACCTTATTAAACTTTGTGCAAAATGAGTGCATCTAAATGGAACTAATTTCTACTTCTCATAAGAAATATATTTTCACTTTTTTCTAAAACAATTATTCTTCATAGGAACTATTTGCAAGTAAGAAATTACACAACGAGGGCTATATACTTCGTCATGCACAATGCCTTTAACCATCAAATTCACACTCAAAAACACGCACATATGCCCCAGTAAAACCTGGCATAGGAACTATTGACTGCTATTGGTTGCTCTTATATACAGGAAAATGCCACATTGATAGTTTAAGACTGTAATATAAACAGCAATGATGGAAACCCAAGGAAAAATTGTTCAATTTTAACACTTCAAACCTGAATATATGTAACACATGCTGCACAGAAGGTACCATGCATTAATTATGCCCTCATGTTCACTATATCTTCAACAATTATCAAGTAGTGTTCCAATATTAATATTAAAATTTCAATGTTTTAATCTCTCAGTGTAAACATGCAGACTTTAATAAAATTAATTTAATTTTGTAAAGTAAATGATATATTGGATAAGATACAGCGGACATACAAACATATCTGACCAATACACCGTATACACATTAAAGGAGGATGAAATTAGTAACAAGCGTTTACAGATAGTTGCTATTTATGGGCTTATGCTTGAGAAGTGACAACTGTGAGAGTCCATATTCATAATTAATAGTATTTTGGGTAGAAATAAGTCATAAAACCAAAAACAACTGACATGCATGGTAAAATGAAGTAATATTTTAGGAATTCACAAAAGGGTAAAACAGTATGATGTTCCTATTCTAAGAATTGTTTGGTTTAAAGATCAATTTATAGTACAAATGAATCTTATATTAAAGTGAAACATTAAGTTGAAAAGAACACTTCTAATTTGCAAACATGAATCAGGCATAAATCTTACATTTCAATTTCATATTCCAAATGTAAAAAAAAAAAATTATGCAGGAAAGGAAATGGCTAAGATGAAACAAATTCTCTATTCAATCTGTCTCAACCAAAGAGCCTAAGTTGCAACATATTTGCAATACCATGGAGCCATCTTTTAAATCAAGTGTGCCTAACTGAAAAAGAAACTCAGAACCTCAAACTCATCAAATAATCCTTGCTTTTATTATATATGTTGGTTAATGAAAGACAGAAACATTTCTTGAGCAATTAGTACAAACCAATATTTCCAGTCATTTTCTGTGATATACAGAACAAAATATCTAACAAAAAACGTCTGCCTTACTTTTAACATTGACCTTGCAGCTCTTGTACAAAACATGATCATGAAGTAGTGGCATATGATGTGATATTGTTGATGTACTAGAAATTTAATATAGATGTCTCAAATGAGTGCATGAATCAAGTTATAAAGCGTGACAGACATATGTACCAAAATATGGGCAAGGGTAACATATAAATATTATTTTATATATTTAAGTCAGCATACTCAAAAGTGCAATGCCAAATAATCTTTATCATGACAAGTCTGATGACATCGATAGGAGATCATTATATATTATTTTGACTTGCTGTATTTAATTCAAAATTATAACTGAAAAAACACATTACTGACCTAGAATAATAATGTCTTCTTCTGACATATGCATAAACTGGATTATGATTTAATAATTACATTCAGTATTGTGTTTTCATGTTCACAAGCCATTTACAGATAAAATCCATAGTCAGCATCTTACAACTTAGATTAATAACAATATGCTGACTAGCATGTTGCTCAATTTATTACAAAATCTGGTCAAAATGTGCAGTGATGTGTACATTTCACAGCTCTGTTAAGAACAAAAATGCATGCCGTGACCATTGACGTGATCTCAAAGATCAAGTATGGCTGGTTTTCAAACTCATTAACAATAGCAAGGACATGTTGATTGTCAGATCTACACATTGCAGTAAGTGTTTTAGTGAAAACCCCATCTTCATAAAAATATCCATTCTGGAGGAATAAAAATTACAACAATTTCCTGATTTCCATTCTGGCAGTCATCTTGAAAGGTCAGATTGGCACCATTTACATATAGGACCAACTATATATTACAAGAAGTCTATTAGTGAAAACCCCATGTTGATACTAAAATATATTCAAAAGTAAATAGACAATAGTCTTTTAAATTTGGCCTCTGAGGTGGCAATTCTGACGTTAGACAATTCCTTTATGAGGAATAGCCATAAAAAGATTTTCAAGGTGGTTACCATACCAGCTATTTTGCAAGGTCAGATCAACACCCTTTATAAAACTGGACACCAAACTATAAAATAAGTAATTTAATCCATCTGACCAGCATTTCAAGAGCAGTAGCAATAAAAAAAATTCAAAATGGTTGCAATATTAGGCAGGTAATCAATTTCATTTTTGTCTAGCAGCATATTATTAGTAAGTCATTTACAGAAAATCACCATGTCAATGCGACCACTGGTTGGGGAGCAATAGAAAGTCATCATAAAAGCCATTGTGGCTGATTCCATTTGTAAGTGGAGCTTAGTTGTCGATGTGACCATTCATGCAGTAGGAGCAGCAATAATATGATTGCAAGATGCCATGGTAGGTATATTGGACAAGAAAATGACACCATGTTAACGTGGACCAACCGGAGATCATAAGAATTCATTCAATGAAAACCCAACATTATTATGACCATTCCTAAGAAAGTTGTAATAATATGGTTTTCACTGCTAGCCATTTTGAATGCCACATCAAAACTATTTTGATTTTTAGGATCTACTATTTGTTGGAGATCAAGCCAGAAATGTGGTGATATAGGAAGAACTACATTTTATAGTTAGAAGCATTTTAGCGAAAACCACAAGTTGATGCAACCATAAATTTAGGATATTTAGCAATAATAAGATTTTCAAATTGGCCATGATAGAGTACAGATTTTACAGGCGGTATGACAAAAATGCCTTTTTTGAGGTAGTCTACTGCACATATTGTATAACATTTTGACAATTAAAACAGGTTTTTTTGTGAAAGACAGACAAAAATATAGCTTTTGGGATGGGGAGTAATATTAATATTAATGATGTAATACTTACCTGGCACTATTATTTAGCTTTACTTCTATTTAATGGAATTATTTTGTCCATATTACATGTACTATATGCAACAACTAAACTTCATAGAACATGTGCATCAACCTAGTCTGACCTTAGCATACTGTCACTGGCCCATGCAAAATCAGCCTCATTCTTGTCCAAGTGTGTCTGGCTAATGAAGGACATCAGATGTGCATGGACCATACTATCCTTAAATGTTTCACGATTCTTTCTGTCTATCCATTCCTGGTGACCACAGGCCCAGTCTAGAGAGATACTCCCATATACACAAAATCCTGCACGAGGACAAGATCTGATTTACCTAGGTTTATAATAAGTTCTAATTGAATCACTAGGGACCAACATCAGGTCATGTGCCTTACTGAGGACTGTCTGTTGTTGCTGTGTAGTAACCAATTAATCAAAGTACTGGATTAGCAAAAACCACAAGCTGAGGCTAGACCATACAGCATGGCTCTGAACTTAATTGCTCATAGTGCTGACAAACAGAAGAGCTTCATGCAGACTCCCTGGCTTTCCTAATAGGGGTATTATTCTGGATCCAATTCTTCTGTATCCCTCCAATGTTTAGAATGGGAAGAGGATGCCTCGTTTGTTTTTGTAGATTGCTAAGGAATTTGCTGAAGATCAGAATGATAGGATTCATCCTCCCGTCTGAAAAATTCCAAACTCTTCTGACCAAGCATCTCAAGTGATTGAAGAAGTGGAAACTTAGTACAGTAGTTTCACAAGGTTGTAATGAAGTCTACCACCATTTTGCCTCAGATATGTCTATGTCCTAAATCTTCATATTCCAATGATACTAAGATCCATTCTTGTAAATAATAATTTTCAGGGGAAATGTCTAAACTGGATTTACTTGTGTTTCCTCACCATTGGTGAGAGAAGTCATACAAAGGTTTTGCAAGGGTTAAGAATTGGCAAGACAAAATATAAGATGATCAGTCCCGCTTGCTACAGTGAGATCCTTAGTCTGAGCCTCTAGATTAAAGGTTCTTTCCTTTTCCTGGCCTGTTCCACTCCCACTTGACCTTGGATACAGCAGCATTACTTGTGGGAATTTCAATGGTTTCCTTTGGTCACCTCTGTTTAGTTCTTAGAGGCTTTAGAGTCTGACCTGTTCCTCTCCCACTTGACCTTGGATACAGCAGCATTACGAGTGGGAATTTCAATGGTTTCCTTTGTTAACACCTCTGTTTAGTTCTTAGAGGCTTTAGAGTCTGACCTGTTCCACTCCCAATTGACCTTGGATACAGCAGCATTACTTGTGGGAATTTCAGTGGTTTCCTTTGTTCACCTCTCTGTTTAGTTCTTAGAGGCTTTAGAGTCAAAGGACAAAGGCATTAGTCATGGTAGCTTCCATGCTAATTTGTTTTCAGTTGCTTCCTTGAGTTTACTGAAGGAAGAATCACTATCAACTGTTGCTTTCAATGGCTGTTAGAGGTTATAGCTAAAATGCAATCAATATGGCCAACAGGTCAGTTTCAGTCAAACATCAGTATGCAAATTTTCACATCTCGATAGTTTCTCCGTACAAAATATATTTCTGGTACTCAATTGGATTGGAAGTAATTAATGTATCTTTCGGAAGTGTGAGATGTTTTCTCATCTCTTTGGGGCCTCTTAGGGAAAAAGGAACTAATGCTCTCCTTCTTAGATGACCTTTCCTGTGTAACTTGTAGTGGCGCTTAGACCTCATCACTCATATTTTCACCAACCCATACAGAAGACATTCAAAGAACAATAACATGATCTCTCCCTTGAAGGCGAAACCAACAAACCTAAATGCGAAAAGGGAATATGGGGAAGGAACATCCGTCTGACTTCCTTACTAAGGAGCAATGTGCTTAATTGCAGGCTCTGTCCCTAAAGTAGTGGAATGGATAATTTGAACCTATCTTTGGTTCGGTATGTGTTGATGACTGGTACCCAACCTTTGATGTGCCTTGACCGGTGGCTGTGACACTCCCTATGATGTACGTACATACATACATACGTATCGACAGCACGCAGCCTTAAATACTCTGGAAACTCCAGACAGCTCTAAACAACTTTAGACAGCTTCAGACAGCTCTAGTCATAGTCACAGTCAACTACAATAAAACCAAACTGGTCATAATAATAGTTTCTGTAAAATCTCGAGATATATGCTAATACATTAACCTCTAATAGTGACTTGTAATTCAAAGTTCAAATCTGCAATAAGACATTACAAACTGAATAAGCTTCGCATATCAAATGAAATATAAATTTAACACTTACCCTTATGGCTGGAGAACAATGGAGAGTATACACTCCTTGATGTGATCCAAAATGACCAGTGTCGGTTTAGAAATTGACCTTACTTAAATCCATAGGAGAGTGAGCAATAGTCAGGGTAAAATACCCGTGCATATCATGTTATTAATGTCACTCGTCGCAAGTAATTTCTGGCGAGATACATGTCAATACAGTCGCTTACCTGGAAAAAACACTTATTCACCTTGGATAACATTGTAATTCTGTGACACATGAGGGAGACACAGTCAATTCCAATTAAATTCTGCTCAATTTGCAATCCGGAACATGAAGAGAAAGAATGTGCTTCTTTCCTCTTCGTATATGTATGTCAACTTCAGCAATGTCCTAAATGCTGTCTGGCCACAAACAACAAATGGGACATCTGTTCGTTTATGTACAGTCAGTACATGAATTACACGTTTTGAGTATCCCAAAAGTTTTTTATGCCACAATTTACCTACACTTTCAGACATCTGTAAATAAAATGTGAAACAAGAAACCTTTTGATGACTAATAATAATAGATGAAATCTTATAGAAACAATGGTTGAACAAACCTCAATGTTGTACTTACAACTTAATTTGACTGAAATTAAAATGTTAGAGTTTATCTCTATTTCTCTAAGAAATTATCAGTATATGAACATCCTTGTTGCAAATGATACGAATGCTGATAGCATTAACGAAGCCAGAGTAAATGATGCATAACAACAACAATGATTACGTCACCCTCTTTAAGACACTTGCTACTTTTTTGCACTGAAAGCAAAATAGACTTACTTTGTTTTATTTCGTTAATGAATTAAAAACACTCCCACATCATTGTTTAAGTAATATTAATGCTAAGGAAAAATTGGTAAAACTTTTTGGGATAAAGGAATCTCTGCTATAAAGCTATTAGGAAATTTCATGTTGTGATCATGCTATTGCAATATTCACAAAATGTCTGGACTCCTGTTCAACATATAAACACTTGTTTTAAATTTTAAATGATTAATTTGACTGCACTAAGTAATTATACCTGTTCCTTCAGAAATATCCCACACCCTTCAGTCATACTGGGACTATGTGATGTTAGGCATGTAAAACACGTATATTTTGTTCTGGAATGGTGACCATGTGACCCTTATATGAGAATCTGACTTGCGTCTGTTTTCTGGACAGAATTTGGGAATTCGGGCTTTAAACCAATGACACTTAAAGGTGTTTTGTTGTGACCAGTTTGAATTAAAATTTTATTTTATGGAATACAAGTGATTCTTTTATCTGGAAATATATAAGTGCTCATACAGAATTCTTGGACAAATACATTCATTGAAATGTATTCGGAATTCAAAACTGGATTAAATTTTTTCTGTGATTCAGCAAGAAACTGTTGACACAACAGCGCTTTGAAGGCTGCAACAGATGTCATCGCCTTCTATTTTGGATTTCATCGTGACTCGAACTCAGATTCATTAAGGACTTTTTAATAATAGGACCGCTATTTTTTTATTCTTGCATTAATTTTGGATTTTATTTGGGGTTTTTTTTATCCCATTTTTACCTTGTTTTTCTTGTGAAATAAATCAGTTGTTAAATTTTACAAAGCTTGTTGTCTTCACTCTTTTATGTTATATTTTGTAACAGCCTAAACACGTAGAGACTCAGTTCATGCATTTGCTCTAAGAATTTTAGACTGGGAGATGGTGCATCTAGCTGGATGAGGTAATTTTATTATGGAAAGATACAGCTTAATAGTAGAGATTGGAAATTACATTTTTATGTATTCTATCAACACATTACATGAACCAGTTTAATTATATCTCCTGGGTACCTGCCGGTATAACAATATGTGAAATAAAAGTTTCAGTTGTTTAGATTTTGTTTTCCTCAATAGATAAGAATAGAATATTTATGATCTCTGGTATACCATGTAACAATAAATATGTGTCTGTTCGAGTTCTGCTGTGCTGTGCTGTGCTGTGCTAGACTAGACTAGACTAGACTAGACTAGGCTAGACTATACTATACTGCTAGTCCGCACTCTGTCATGATTGCCATATTTTGCCAGATTTTTAAGATGGTCGTCATAGTAGGGGCAGTGGATGTTTGAGGATCGTAATGTTCATACAGGACCAATTAGACCTTAATATAAAACTCTGCGACAAGCTTCATGATTATCATCTAAGCCTCTGGGTAGGAGTAGTTATACGAAACTGATAACAGATGAAGGACAACAGACGGATAATAGGGACAGGATTCATTGTTGCACAATTTCTTATGGTCCTTTACCGGTAGAGTCAAAATCCTTCGATAAATGATTACTTTCACCTAGCATCAGTTATGGAAAAGGGATGAAACTGAGATCACAAAGTCAAATGTGGCATTATTACAACTTTAGTATTGATAGCCTGTTATTATTTATTAGGATAAAAAGAACAAGGTCATCAAATATGATACTAGAACTCTGATATCACTCACCTTGTATGCTCTTCTTCATGCTGCATTTATCTCCTTCAACCAAGTCCTTCAAAGACTTGCTAATGTCTGTAACAAGGAGATAGAGCGTTCGCCACGACATGAATGCCTGGTGAGTGGTATAGAAGAAAAACTCCCCTGCAAAATCTAGCATAGTGACATAGCAGAATGTCTTGTCTGAAATTGTCATCGTTCTATATTTTGTCACAAGTTCGTTCAAGTCGGAATGGCTTTTGGTATTATTTATCCCTCTCGTAGTGTTGGTATCATCTGCATCAGTTTCAGCATGTTGAGAATTGTCTAGATCAAGTGAAGTTTGGTTTTCCTGAACATTTTCTTCTTGATAGAGGGTGTTCTTATCACTGGCCGAGTTTGTGTCAGTTTGCATTACATCAGATTTTGACACCTTTTGATCAAGTGTGCTATTTTTTTCTTCTTGATCGACATCATCCTTTGAGTTTTTACCTTTGTTTGCAAAATACTCAGAGACAATATTCACAAGGCACTGACTATTATCTGGAAAGCGGTCTTCTGAAATCAGTATTATATTCATTCAAAATGGTATGATTTCTGGCATAAAAAGATTTGCATGCTACCAAACTCTACTAATTTACCTATACAAAAACAACTGCCTGTCAAATTGCTACGTACCAACAATTGTACACACTTATTTTATTTCTAAAATGTACCATCTGCAAGTGGACACTACCGGCGGAAAAGAATGACTAAGAATGTCTTCCTTTTGACTGGCAAGTGTTGAAACCATCTCAGATATCCTTCAGCAATAACAGGAGTTTCAAATTTGCTGTTGTGGTGGACATATTGGATGTCAGATTTGCACCACTTTCACTCTGGGACCAACTAGGTATCATACGAAGTCTATTGGTGGAAACATCATGTCGATATACACCATTTGGAAGGATTAACATAGATAATATTTTCAAGATTGAACCATCCTGGTGGCCATACTGAAAGTAAGTCATTTTTTATCTAGGTCTAACAATACTATAAGAACTTTGATGTTGACAATTTGATGTTAAAATAGCTTTACATTTAATAGACGTGGTGATATCAAGATTTTCAAGATTGATGTCAGATCAGTACCATTTTATACTAGGACCAAGAATACATTATAAGAAGTCTTTTAGTTAAAACCAAATGCTGATATGACCATTCATTCAAAATAAGTAGTGATAACACAATTCTCAAGCTGGCCGTTGTAGTGGCCACATTTGATAACAGATTGGTACCATTTTAATCTAGGACAACATATACATCATCAGACGTCTTCTGGTGAAATTTCATGTCAATATGACTTTCTGTTTAGGAGTTGTAGTGATACCAATATTTTCAAGATGGCCACTGTGATGGCTATACTGGATGTCCTAGTGGCATTTTCATTTGGGACCAGCTAGACCATGGAATCAATGTGTGTGTGTGTGTGTGTGTATGTGTGTGTGTGTGTGTAAAGTTTAATGCCAATTCTCCATTTAGTTTAGGAGGAGTAGTGAAAAACTTGCGCCAATGGACAGACAGATGGTGGACAAAAGACCATTCCAAAAATTCTTTTTATTTATGGCTGGCAGATCTGTATTAGGTTTGATATGCTAATTAAGAAGGATAAACGTAAAACATTGCAACTAATGTTAGTTGCATAAAGGATTGCTATGTATGTCTATATTTTTGTAACTCCTAGTACACGTTCTTCTCTAACTTTTGTAATTTTCATTCTTGACTGCAAATTGTAATGACTAGGTTTTGGTGTACGTGCGTATCATCTATTTTAAGATACTAAAGAACATAAATTTGCATAGAATCGATAAATGTATGTTTACATACATGTTGACAGTTACTTATACTTATTATTAAATATGTTTACAAGTTTTGGGCCTTTTCCATTTGGAGACATCAGTCAGGTGGTATCTTAGAAGAATTCAGTTAATTTCCATTTGGTGGGTTAAATCATACATGTTCTTCAATCATGTTGGAAATGTGCAATCTGTCATAAATTAATATATTTATGTTTTCGCCTTCTTGCTTGTATGTAGCCTGGACTGGTCAGTTTTCTTATTCTTATTTCTTGTGTTCTTGTTCCAACATCAAATCTGAAGACGTATTCTATGTTGTATTCATATAGTATTGAGAGGAAAACATTTGTTTGGCTTCTTCAGTGGAAATATAAAGTGCTCATTTGACTATAATAAATTCTGGAACTAATGTGAATTCTGAACACTGCTATTTTGACAATGTCACAATTCTTGGTGAAGCAGTACATTTCGAAATTCACTTGATAATCTGTATATTCCTCTCACATTTTCATTTATAACTTTTGATAATTAAATTATTTTCTTTTAATTTTACAAAACGTGTTGGTTTTGCTTCTTTCTGTTACAAAATTTAAGATTGTAGAACTGTAACATGATATAGAGCAAATAGTTTGTGTTACAAACCTTTACACACAAAACCAGCAAATTTTGCTAAGGTGGGATGTTTTGCAATACATTGCTCCTTAGTCACACGTATCAACAAACTGGGGACAAAGTCACCACAGAACATGTATATGTACAGGGCAATTCCATATTTAACTCCTCAGATAGCAAATCAAAGTACAGAGAACAAATATTCTAACTGTCCAATTATCTCAACACTGAATTCTGTCTAAAATCTAGTATGCCTATAAATTACTGCAGAATCAAAATGAAAATCAATATAATGACCAGACCACAGTGCATATTTACAATATATGCAAAGTTAGTTTTGTTATCAAAATGCTCTCATTATTGAGTGTAAACAGTTCTACTATACAACAACATAATAGTTTCCTTACAAGGTAATCCACACTAAACAATCTGGGTGAAATTTGGTGGAAAGACATCATTTAATATTGTTAGGCACTATAAGGAACACCCTAGTGATGTTAGATACAAATTGGTTTTGGAGAACTAATCAAGTATTATCAATTGTTATTATGTGTTATAATCCAGCTAATTATGAAAGAAACAAACACTTGGGTGTGTATATGCTTGTCAGCAATGGGATTATACAAAGAATCTACTTTTTATGCATTTTAATACACTGTTTCACAAGATGAACCAATTTACAGATTTCAACAGGCTCACCTCTTTTTTCCACAGTCCACTTTTTCGTGACAAGATCGATCTTGCAGCATCTTGGGTGTACCTCAATGCCTTCAGTTGGAATATGAGGAGCTTCTGCAACTTCTTCATCTAATATACGTTTTGACAAGGTTGTTTTTCCAACACCAAGATGTCCCACAATCATTAGGCGAATGTTATAAACTTTTACTTTTCCAGCTTCTAAAGCTTCTCTGTAAAGTTGTTGTGACTGCTCATCCATCCGAAGTATTTCTGGTGGTAATCCTAGGCAATTCAGAAAGCAGAAAGAACAAATGCATCAAAAATTAGATAACCTCACTTGTCATATATCCTGTAACAGAGAAAATGCATTGTTTATTCCTGAGACTTAGGAACTCAAATATTTACTGAAATAATGAGTCCCAATTTTTTTTTAAATGAGAAATTACTACACCACCCATACGTCTCACTCGTACACCATAAATCAGACTCCTCACTAATATGTGCAGGACTCAATCAAATGGACACAAGCAGAAGATCTTGATGAATGACAACGTACCAAGATTTATTAAAAGCTTTTAAACTTTCAGCCTTTTAGATGCTAGTAAGCATGGTAGGTCAGATGGCAAATCAACTTAATAATATGTACTGTTGTTACTTATAAAGGAATTCCTCTAAGATCATATAATAATACAAGCATGCCAAAACTGAGTAGAATCGGATGAGAAATACTGCCTCTAGATCAAAGTCTAGTATTGCATTAACTTCAGCCATAAGTAGGCTTCTTCCAAAAATATTGTATTTGAAATTAGAAACAGAAATGCAGTCAGAAAGTCTGTGGAAGCATGGAATAATAATAAAAATAATAATAATAATAACAACAATATAACATATACCAGTATGTGATACCATAGAAAGTATTATATCATAGGTTTACAAGGCAATAAATTGTCAACATTTTGCTAGGAACTTGTAATTACTGTAGTACAGGCACAATGTTTATATTGTTAGTATTAGCTGTGATTACATATACATGTATTTTTCTCTGTTATTTCCAAAACGGATATATTTTGGGGTTATATCACTTACAGAATTCATACTATAGTGAAGGAGCAGAAAACATAAAAACATTTGCAAACTTAAATCTGGTTTGCTTGGAATCATAAGCAATTGAACACTTGTTACATGCAACTTACTAAAACAAATTATACCTCTGAAGTCTAGATTGTGGAAAATCTAATTTCAAAATGGTTTGAATTTCCCAAATCCAATTATTTCACACTGATTATATAGATCTCATCTATAATTATGTTTTATTATTGTCCATGGACATTTTTTGATTTTTATCCACCTTGTTTCACTGGGATTATTATTTCTGAAACTGATATATTTCCAAAGGAAATACTCTAAACCCCTTCAAACAATGATAGTTTAGAAAAATAAACACATCATAACACGGGTCTGAATCTAGAATATCTAGTGCTCTGAAAAAAATGACACAATTGGGGAAAGAGATAAAATGAAAATAGCTACTTTACTTTACTATGTGCATAAAATCCACCCTTATGTAGGCAACTTCATAAAAGATCACATCTGAAAATTCATTTCTTATTTTCAGCCAATCAGATACCTTGATTCTCTTAAATTGGGCATTTAATATTTAATATTCCACCACTTATAGGCTGGTTCCTTAACTGTAGCTTACAAAATAATTATTTGTATGGAAACATTACCTATTGTAAACAGAGTATTCAATATTCTACTACAAATCAACTGGTTACATGGCTCAGATAATAACTAGTCATATGGAAACAAATGGTACATCATATTGCTCTCTTACAACGATAGTGTGATCCAGGAAAATGAGGAATCCTGGGATATTATGAGTCATTTTTCTGTAAATGTCCAGTCATAACTTAATGGATATAGCTAGAATTTGCATCTGGAAAACACGTATTCCCATATACTAGTAACAGAGATGTATGCCATCATTTGTATGATTCTATCATGAATACAGCAAACACAAAGTTCATCCCAAATCAATATTGCATACAATATGGGCCATAATAATCTACTTGTACTCAAGAAAATGTAACTCTTCATTAAATCACAGAAATGTGAAATACTGGTCAGTGGGACCTAATTTTATGATAAGGATCATGTAGAACTCTTCAAGATTCATAAACTCACAAAGTTTGTCAGTTATAGTTAAAACAATATGTACACAGAGGACAAAAATCTGTTCATCAGCTAGAACTCTGAGTCAGCTTCAATATTATGATATTTGACTTTGTTGTTTGTTGCAAGGGTGTGGTACTAATATACATTTATGCAAATATTTAGTCTAATTATGTAGGAGTTTAATGTTGTTTTATCTGAGTTCATCGTGGTATAAACTGTCAGATGCCGACTCACACGGCAAATAACGCCCAAAGGGCGTTATGTAAGCTGTGTGAGTCGGCAACAGTTTATACCACGATGAACTCAGAAAAAACAAAGTTAAACTTTTATAATTGAAATTTTTATTATTTGTTATGTTATTTTGTTTGCATCATTAAAAAACTGAAATCTTAATTGAGCGTAGTAATACATGTTTGTGATTTTTCTGTTACGTAGCTATTTATAGCACTTGGGATGTCCAGCTTGATCGCAATAAGGTCATCATAATACCAGTCCTTCAACCAATGGAAGCCAATTTTTTCAATTATTTTTTGTTTGTTTGTTAGAATGCTTGCTTCATGTCTGCCTTAACTGGCGGTGTTTATCTTATGCTGTACACGTGACTCTATTTATAGAAGTGGAAAAGTAGTTCTCCTTACAGTTCATACAGAAATGAACGCAATTCGTTTTGATCACGTGGTAATATTCTGACCAATGGAAATGTTACTTTCCTGTACCAGCTACTGACATTGCAATTATGCTACCATGGACAGAGCTTGAGAAATAAACTAAACAGACAATGAAATTTTATGTATGAGTTTAGCGTTGTTTTTTCTGAGTTCATCGTGGTATAAACTGTCAGTTGCCGACTCACACAGCAAATAACGCCCGAAGTTCTCTAGCCAGCGGAGAAGATAATTCTTTTATTGCGTAGTCTAATTCAACAGGAACAAAAAATTGCAAAAGTAAAGCCCTTCATTCTTGTTATTGATGTAATTTTGTCAATAAAACAAATTAGTTTTCTATGTAATCTTGTAATTATACTGACACTATTGTAATTGTTCATTTATGTATATTCTTGCAGAGTCTCATTTGTGTATAAATTCAACAGTTTTGTAATTTTCCCATTTGCCCCTCTATTTGTACATTCATTTATTGTTTGTTCATTCATTGCACACTTATCTACACCTATACCTGTTTGTCCATTTCTTTATGTGACCGTTTCAATTTAAGGATACTGATGGTTAAGCACGTCTTTAAAATAAAATGTATAACGGCCCATTTCATTTTGGTTCCCTAGGTCTGTACAGAGACATGAGAGAAACATGCAGGAACATCGTTCCATGATGTACCACTGACCCCATTACCTACTTGTGGTGTTTAGGCTAGTGGTTTAGGGTCGACATATGGAAATTAGAGTATTAATGGCAGTCTAAATACTATTTTATTAAAACATCAAAATCTTAATGTACTGGATTAAATTTAATTAAAATCTAACAGCCATCATATAAAAAATGCTATAGTGTTGGAATCTTCACATTTTTGTAAAATGATTATTATTAATATTAAACATCTATAATCAAGTTTAACTTTACATACTACTTTACGGTTAATTTGTTAAATTTTGATTCATTCATATTTAGCCCATTATGCTTATTTTCAGTGATTGGTCATGTCTTACATCAGCTATCACTTATAGATATGCCAACTTGAACTATTTATCTCTTGCCTGAAAATCAAAATATGCAGTGAGTTTTGTAATATCAATACACATGTGGCAATGCAACAGAGATAAAACATACATACAGACCTAGTAATTCTATTTTTATTATTCACCTTTTAACAAGAGTCCTTTAAAAAGTTCTGATACTTGACTGGGTGACAAGAATTTCCGGGATTTCAAGATAAGATCGTTTCTTCCTTTAACTGCCAAGAGTTGCAACCATCTCAGTTATTTTTCAGTGATAACAAGATTTCAAATTGGGCCAAAATTAAAATTAAGTTTGTTTCCCCTTACCCGACCGACCCTCTTAAAATCCGCCGACTGAAAAAAAATTTTTGAAAAATTTGCGATAGTATTTTTTTTTTTTTTTTTTCGTTTTGTTCAAAAGTTCGTTTTTTCGTTTCGTTTCGTTGTGCGATCCGTATTTTCATGCAGTCAACAAAATCGATGTCACTAGCGCGCGAAAAACGTTTGTTGCAAGGTGTTTAAATTAGATAGGAAAAGCATCATGACCGGCATGGCCGGCAAAAGAAAATACGAAGATTTCATTATATGTGTAAGCGTAATCGCGAAATGCGGGAAATCAAACAAAAAAATTTGTAACAACAGAATACTAGAATACTCAACGGAGTGTACATGGGATGATGTATATCACGACATTACCAATGATACAGACTTTCGCCCTCATAAAGCAGATGTACTGAACGTCAGTTTATCAGACAAACTGGATGGAACGATGACTTTTCATCCAGACCTTCACGAAGGTCTGCATGTGGTGAAAGAGTTTAATCAGCGACTGAAATATGTTACATTTACGGTGACCCGTGATGAAAGTGTTGGGTTGGATGATGTTTCCTCAACTACTACTAGTACAGAAAATCAACGAGCACCACCTGCACGGACTGCCTTTTCTGTTTTAATGTCTACTTCCGTGGCAACAAAGCTACCACAACTTAAGGACACAAATGTTGAGCGTTTCACTGGTATAAACATTTTTTTTTATATGAAATAATGTTATTTTCAAACATCTGTCTGACAGTTATTAGAAATGAATTCATGCACCCTCTGACAACTGCAATCTTTCTAGAATTTTTACTGCCTTCCTAATAATATATTTAAAGTCTGTTTGTCAAGTACAAATGTTTAAGCTTTGACCGACAATAAACAGAGCATACACAATATAGCAAAAACTATACATATATAACATACAAAACAAAAGCAGACAATAAAAACATTAAAGACATACATAAACATGATTAAAACATTATTTTGATACCTGCAGTGCATAATGAATATGGCAGTGTTAAAGTCTATTAATTATGAAATCCGTTTGTTGATATTAGATTCAAGGTTTTGAATTTTATCTGCCATGGGGCACGATTGCAAGACAGCCAACAGTAACTGGTGTCACATTGAAGACTGCTGTCTGTTTTTTGTGTGCCATGTACACTTATTCCACATCTCATATCTCATTTAATATTATCTATCAGTAAAGCTGGCCATTCCATCTCAGTGAAAGGTTTTTTTTATTCCATTTTTTCAGCTAAAGATGAGTTGTTTAACGGCATAGTCAAAGATATGATAGAATGTGGAGACAAATTTCCTGGAAGCATGTCCCACCAGAGTATATCTGAACAAGTCCTGGTGCTAGTAAATGCTTTGTGGTACATAAGTGGCAACATGTCCACAATAGAAGAGAGAGCGGCCCACCTGACAAGAATCAAGCACATCCCGGAGAGGTGTTTATCTTTGATAATATTAAATTGAAGTAAAAGATTAATCTTTATTCAATGTATATTTATTACAAACATTCCTGCAACACATAATTCTAGAGAAATTTAATATAGTAAGTGTCTTAATGTCCATAGTTTTTTTTTTTTTTGATTTTCAATGATAAAACTGAGCAAGCAATACTATCTCACGTTAAAGGAAAATATGACATAGACTTTTTAATATTTGGTAAGCTGATTAAAATAAAGGTTCAATGTCATAAGATTTAAAAAATTGGTTGAACACTTGACTTTTTTATTTCTTTTGTGTTGCTACCCAACCCTAATATTGCGATGGAAGAGGGTGGTTTTATAGCACCATAAAATCTGGTTCAACCTTCCACGGTTTCATTTAAGCCTGTACAAAGTCAGGACCATTGCGGTTGTCAATTTCTCCATTATGTACATGTAGTAACCTCCATTTTGCCCACTTTACTTTTCCGTGACATTTGTCAGAGATTGATTATCCTTGTTCAGTAATTTTGTTGTAACTTACCTTTTTTACAGGTTTTTAAAGTTTGATGGTGCTAATGATTATAAAAGAAAGAAGCAAAAACGTCCACAGCTTACTGCAAAAGATCTGAAGTTACAAGTCCAGTGTTTATTCAGGCTAATCTCAAGACCTTTTACACAGCATTGGACCATAAGAGGTGACATTGAAACCTTAACTGGATGTTTACAGTCTTATGCAGATTATTTAGAAAAAGCAAATGAAAAACAGATATCACGACAATTACAAATGAATCCAGTTCGTCAGATTGATTCCAATCTCTCCATTGCACATCGTCCTATACAAGATGAAATCCTACCATGTTACAGTCGATTGGATGGTCAGGTATCTCAGATGGCAATGTTTCAACCTCTCTTCTTTGATGAAGATTTGCATTTAAATGAACCATTTAAAGGGCCAGAACAACGATTTAGATATTTTGAGAAACTTTGTCTGACCATACCAGTACATATGTTAAGGTACGACCCTGGTGGAGGGATTGGGGCGATTTCTTTTATCTGGAGAATTCCTGAAGATGGGATGTCTTCTTCAGAAATGTTTATGAGAGACAACCAAGTTTTGCACAGCTTACGCAGTAAACTGCCTGAATATCACACAAGACAAATGAGACAGGAGTTCTTCAATGCTTACGGAAATATTGCTGGAACCATTATACCTCCACACATTTTGCGGTCTATCTACACAACCTTTACAAATGATGCTTCAGCAGATCAAAATAAGGAAATAGATAACCGAGTACGTCTTTCTGTTTTGGGGATTGATCCTGATCTTGTGGTAGATTTACGTCACTTAAATAAGGGTAGACCTAATGACACTTTCGATGTATTTTTTCAGACCCTTGAAAAGGAGATTCAGGACATGGTTGCTGCAGATGAGAGGAGACACAATACAGAGCATATTTCACGTTTTTTGTCTGTTAGGGATATGATAGAGCAGGTGAAAAGTAAAGTACCAGAAGGAACCAATATTCCCAGTGAGTCATCAGTCCTACTAGCATTTGTTCCAAAAAATGCACATCAAAATGTAGCCAAGTTATACAAAGGTAGAGTACCTATTAGATTGAAAGTACAGACCAGGCAACTTCGTGCACAACACCAAGATGATCACTACTGTTCAGCTCTTTTTAAATATTGTAGAGCATATGCAACACAATTTAGAGACATTAGTAATTTTGTGTGTATGGACGACAAGTCTAAGCTGGACTTTGGAGAACCTGATCTCTTCACCTCAACAGGGGTAAGAGGGAAGAAATCCATAGTTCCGATGAATTCAGTACTTTCCTGTCTTGATCATGATGTGCAGAGCAAAGGCTCACTTACTCCTTCTGTCGTACTTGATGTAGATATTCCAGGTGATGCAACAGAAACATTCTACAGGGGACAAGTCTCGGTTACATTCAAAGATAGTATCTTCCAGGCAAGCACCCCCTTCCGTCACATAGTAGAGCTTGAAACTATTCTGAAAGCTAAAAATGAGAACAAACCAGCTTTATTTATGTACACAGATGGTGGTCCTGACCATCGGGTCACATATGGAGCAGTAAAGTTGTCATTGATTGTTTTATTCAGAAGACTCCGGTTAGAATTCTTAGTTGCCTGCAGAACTGCACCAGGTCACTCTTGGACTAATCCGGCTGAGCGGATTATGTCACTTCTCAACATTGCCTTCCAAAACACTGCACTTGCACGAGAGCTTGCCTCATCTGATGTAGAAACAATTCTGAAAACATGCGGAAGTATGAATGAAATCAGAACAAAAGCTGGAAAAAACAATCAAATTAAAACAGAATGGCTACAGTCAGTTCAACCTATGATCAAAACCCTGTCCTCAAGAACAGAGAGAGTCCAACTTAAGGAAAAGTCTTTCAAAGTATTTAAAGCAGCAGAGGATGCTGATGTTGAAATGGCTGAAGCTGAAGTGACCCTTATAGACCCTGCCATCAAAGTTGGAAAGTATCAGCAGCAGCAACTTAGCCATGCAACACAGCTGAAAAAATTTATTGGTAAGTACAGAGATCTACAGAACATTTTTATTGCTTGCGACACTCAGAAAGTGCCAGGGTTGAAGTTGCAATATCTTGTCAGTCTGTCCGTAATTTCAAGGGTGAGTGTCAGAGCATTTTATAATTCCAAACTGAAAGTGGACATGCAGCTCTCCCGATTTGTTAGACTTCTACATTATAAAAACTCAACATTGACAGATAAATCATGATTTATTTACAGATATACACAAATTTTAAAAATAGAATAACATTGCATACAAATTGTCTTTGTAAGTCGACAGGAATTATTTTGAAATATTAACTTAATGGCCCAGGGCACTACTCTTAAACATTATGCCAGGAACCCGTTCATTGTGCATTTTCTCATTTTTTCTTCATATGAAACATAACTCAAACATAATTTAGTCCTTAGTTTAAACTTATTGGCTCATTTTCAGAAGTGATGTGTTAAATGTCCCTGCATGTCAGCCCTTTCTATTAAATAAAAGATTTTCATGTCTCTTGGTATTTTATTACAGCTGATCACTGCCGTGAACGCCATTACTCCTTTCAGATCAGAAGATGTCATGATGAGGGTTGCTGTCCTACTCCAGAGAGGGAATGGGCGTGGTTACCAGACCCCATATTAGACATAACTGGACAGCATTACAAGCCATTTGATGAACTGCTTGGTAAAGAAACTACAGATAAGGACAGGCCGTCTAGTTTAAAGCAAACTGTAGCTGCTGTGGCACAAGAACAACAGGTAAGGATGTTCATAAATCTTATTAAAATATAGAAGTTTTATAAAGTATTGATTTAACAGTTATAAATTGTGCAATAATAACAACACATGTATATAAAAAAGTTATTTAAGAAACTGCAACTTTAATAGAACCCCTTGTAACATAATAAGTTACAAAATAGAGGGCATGTCACTACACAACACTTAAAACACAAGTGATGATATTTATGTTTCTTTTTACAGGGTTGTAAAAACAGTATTCTTGTGGGACAGAATGTTAGACAAACTGTTAACTGCTGTGAGTGTCTAAAACCACGATGCATATACGCTAAGACGAAACTAACAGCAAGAGACCAGAGAGCTTTGACACATACTTTGGAGAAATACGACTATACTTGTGGTTCTGTTATCACACCTGATGGTAAGTTCTAATGATTTAATATTTTATACTTTTATCCAAGTCCTTAATACTTTATTCAAAAATATACCTATACACTCTTCACATACTGAATGCGGTTTGACTCTTACCTTGATTTAGAATCATGTCTGACACTGTCAGAGAGCCCAGATAGTTTTTAATGCTCTTTCATGTCAGATATTGCTTTTTTTAACTGTGATTTTCTCTTAGTACTAGCCATTGCACTAAAATTTTAATGTGAATATTATTTTACAAGTATTCCTGTTTCCTGGTCCATGCTCCCAATTTTTAGTGAAGTCCAAGTTGCTCATTTATCTTTTTATACTAGTTTCTCTGTGTTTATAAAGATAATTATTTACAGATTCAGTTTCAGGTTCTATATGCTATTTGTTGTGTATCATGTCTAGTCACCTTCGGACATTAAAGTTCAATTTTGGATAATTGGTGTTCTATTTAATATATTTTAGGAGACATCCTACAGGGAAAAGTGTTTGTAAGACTACAATTGTCTTGTGCTGTACACATTGAATTCCCATACTATGCCAGCAACATTGGCAGACCAGATATTTGTGCTCATTGTGGAGCCATAGGAGCAGAAAAATCCCAGGAAATGACTGGAAGATTCCGTACTGTTCTACCAGTGTGCCAGCAATGTTTAGCATCTGGAAAGGACATTCCAAAACGAAACCCAGTTAAAAACTAACCAGCAGCTCTTAGTGACATTTAAAATGATGTTTTGCATTGTTTGTTTCTTTTTTGTTAGTTAGATTTCTACATGTATTTAGTGTTCTGACATTACTTTATTGACATGTTTCTGCATATTTGAGACACTATTCAATGTCTAACTTTATATTTGTGCATTTTGACAGGTCTTGCAAATATGTTAAGTCTCATTATATATTGAACCCAATGATACTAGTCAGAAAGAATACTCAAGACTTTTAAAATACTTTTATTAATTATTTTAAAACATTTTTATACATTTGACCTAGTCAGAAAAAATACTAAGGGTTATTCCAGCAAATATCTACCTTAACCCAACACTCCTCAAAAACTTGGGAAAAAACACTTCTTGCACCTTTACATGTGTATCTTTATATTTCATTGAAATTACTCTCATTTAATATATGTTTCAAAATTTGAGTAAATCTGTTAAATTGGTACCCTGACCAATGCCTGCAGGGAGTATTTTTATTGGAATAGCCCTTATCAAAAACTAATCTAGTCTATAAAACATTTTAAACTTGTTCACAAGTTACTGTATTTCAGTTCATGAGTTACTGTATGTCAGTATTATTATTAAAGTTGAATTTATCGTTTTTCTGTTTCCTATGTGTCAGTTTATAGTGTCATGAATTTCATGAGAAAAAAAAATTATTAGCCTACCTACCTACCCAACTTCAAATTGTTGGGTAGGGTAAGGGGAAACAAAGATATTTTTAATTGCGGCCTAACATGATTTTCTGCTGTCATGGCCATAAAGGACATCAGATCAGCACCATTTTCATTTAGGACTATCTAGAAATTATGATAAGTCTTTTGGTGAAAAACCTATGTTGATATGACCATTCATGTAGTAAAAGTGTTGGTAAAAAGAATTTCAATATGGCTGCTGTAGTGGCCATACTGGATGTGTATGCAGCACCATTTCATTTAGGATCAAATAGACCATGGGATCAATGTGTAAACTTTTATGGCAATCCTCCATGCAGTTTAGGGTACCACCTCATGACACATAAATGTGGCACATGGGGTTAATGAGTCAAACTGGCTTAACAAGTAGATCAGTACTTCGTGAAAGAAATCTTCTAACCCATCAAGTTGGAATGGTTCTCTAGTCAGAAACCTGTCCTGATTTTTGTACAAAGTCAAACGGCAAAACAATTCGGATCCTAAAAGGATCTCAATGGACAGCGGGGTCTTGTGGCAAGATCTGGATTGGCTGCATTAAGGGTTCCCATGAAATGAGCCTACAACGATATCTTCTACTCCAGTCTTGCTAAGAGAATACGTATATGTGAGCTTCTGCCTGGAGGAACACTCTTCCTTAAGGTGTGAAAATTCATCCCACATCAAAGAGATTATTTGGGATACAGTCTGACTTATCCTAATTAGGTCTAGTCAAATCACCATCACCCAAAGTGTGACAAATCCTCAATGATGGCACATGATGACTATGTGCATCAACCAGTCATCGAAGTACTGTAGATTGAGAAACCATAAGATCTTAAATAATCCACTACAAAATATATCATCCTTGATAAAGGTTCGGGGGGCGGGTAGAGGGTAAAAGCTAGTCAGAAAGGATGGGCCCAATATTGAAAGATATCCTGACATGTGATGTAGAAACATGAGAATGCAAAGATAAGCATTCTGGAGATCTGTGGAGACTGCCCTGTATAGATCATTCCCTGCCTTCGAAAAGCCCACATCTCTTCCTCCTCCATAACCTGGCCTGGTGGGTGGGCTGAAGGTGTACCCAACAGATGAGAAGGTCCATGTGTGATGGGCTGTTAATAGAATTCATTTGTGTCCACACACAAAAAAACAGTCTGCCACCTCACCCCTTACCCATCTTTGCTCTTGTGGCAAAGAAGGATTATTTTGCTTCATCTACCAAGTGGGAGAACTGGACTTCCTCGCCAAGTATTCATCATCCCATCTCAATAATTCAGTGACTGCAGTTGGTTGTTTTAAGATCCCCATCTTTCTATTATGTCAAGTTATCTACAGAACCATCTTTTGCACTGTTTGCTGTTCTGTTTTTCTTTTTTTTTTTCTTTCTCTATAGTCCTGATTGATCTAACTACATCTGGACAACTGGGTTTTCATCAAGACACATTTCTTACTCTGAGATGTAGGTCTTCATTACACTCATGTTTACAGACAGTCATCATCTTCTACTGTAACAGCTACAGTTGTCCTGTGCACTATTTATGGAACCAAAAAACAATGTTGCCACTTTTCAAATAAAAAAGTTTGACTCTGATTATCTATGCAAGTCCAAATGTTTTACATATGCTTTATGGGTCAGAAAGTTATTTTTTTATGTGGACAAGAATTATTTTTCATAAAACTGAACATTTCTACTTTAAAAACTTCCTGTACATCGAAACACATTTTAGGATGAACCTAGGTGTAACTCAATTAATAAATCTGTTCACAAGTTTTAGGAATAACACGGGTGTAAGTCAGCTTATACATTTTAAGAATAACTTGGCTGTAACTCAGTCAATGAATCTGCTTACAAGTTGAACAATATTTTAAGTTCATAAGTAAGTATAAAATTTATTGAGATATTTCCAGGCAAAGCATGGAAATCATGTATTATGAGCAATGATGTTAAGACAGAAACTGATATATATATATATATATATATATATATATATATATATATATATATATATATATATATATATATATATATATATATATATATATATATATATATGCCAAAACTTATATCTGGTAAATGTATGCATATAGAATAGAATGTAGTATTTTGCCAGGTGATTGTTGTAGTAGGATATTGAAAAACAACAATAATAATAATATTAATAATAATAATAAAAATAATACAACAATTTTTTGGAAAATAATAATCTTGTCATGATGAGTTGCATATGGGTCACAAATTGATGCCTGGTTGAAATAGACTGCATAATGGATTACATTTTCTTTGACACCAAATCACTCACTTGAAGAATCCAGTTTCATTTCTCACATGTGCATCCTATATATTTATCCATCCAGGTTAGACTAAGCATCTATATGGACTCCACTGTATCTCCGGTAGAAACTTAGTGGTTGACAAGTTTCACACTGAGTTTATTGCGTATATGACTAATGTGGTTATTATATCATTTTCTGAAGTCAACATTTTTGCCAATAGCACAGATTATGTATATCATTCAGTAGATAAATGTTCAGGGCCCAACAATCTAACCTCTGATTTATAAGAAAACTAATTTGGTCTCAGGTATACGGTTTCAGATTAGGCAGAGCATGTCTTTATATTTGTATGTGCCTGCATCTGTGGTTGCCTTTGCACATACTGATGGCCCTAAAGATATGTCTACTTTTGTACACATCCACAGGAATTTCATGAAATATGCCCTTTAAATGTTGTACAGCTCATTAAATTTTTCAAAACCCTATACATTGTGGTGGGGGACTTAAGCACCTCCACTTTCATTGTAAGACAGAACAATAAAAACCTACAAATAACCACCGTACCTCGGCCCAGAGAATGGATCCAGAGAAATAATAAGTTTCTGATAAAGAAAACATGTCACAATCAATGATTCATTATCAAGCTAAATTTGATATTGTAAAGTTTTATAGACAAGGTCTAACAGCATAAATTCTTCAAATTCTTAAGGTTTATGGATTTCCTATCACATCGGCAGATGTTAAATACCATGCTAAGCAGTACCAGATAGAAAATTCCAATATCAATGCACCGTTACTATCTTATAAACATATGCATAAAAATCAGCTCATGACAATCAAATCGTTAAAGATGTATTCAGTAATGATGCTACATGTTCCACAAGAGATGTCAAAAGAACTCTGTATTTGGCACTTATGCAAGCAATGCCACTGTGAAACAATTCATACGTGATGCTGGGTTTGTCAATGCACAAACAAGATACCGTCTTCTTATCAGAGATGTGAATAAGGTGAATGTATCAAATTATGCAGTCTCCTCATAACAAGGGATGCACTAGGTGAAAATCTGATACTAGCTGTTTTGATTAGTGCACAGGTTCTTCTCTATCACGGATTTTTCTTCTACCAAATCAAGCAATGAAATAGTCAGCACAATTCAACAAAATGATCATGCAATATAAAAAACACTGTTCACTTAACCCTGAGTATGTTGTTTATACATAATGGCAAAGAAAACAAATCTGCAAAAGAGTTGCTTTTATGATTGTATGTTATCAGTTCACACATGAAATTAACAAGTCAGTGGCAAAGGAAACACACCTTTTAGATGGTTTCTGCTGTGCTAGGTTATCAGTTCACACATGAAATTAACAAGTCAGTGGCAAAAGAAACACCCTGTGACTGGAGGTCAGAAGATATACATTGTGTTAATGAGTCTTCATGCATGGGATAACTATCAAGGCTTGTACAATTTTGTCTCACTTCAGTCAGGTATGAATGCAATTTTGTTATAAATCTGACATTTATCTTTCATTTTTATTCTTTTCACTGCAGGATCTGCAATATCACTAGTTTCATATGATCAGCATATTGTATGAACTGCAACAGAAATAAGGAAATGCATGTGTCTGTACATTCTGATAACATTGTATTCAGGGAAGAAAATGGATTCATTGTGCAATATGTAGTATTAATACAGTTTACGAGGCATTGTGATATGTTTCTAATATCTCATTTGGCATCTATTACGTTACGTTATTTGAATTATGAAATGTTTATAATCAGCTGAATTATCACATTATTTTCAATATCAGAAAGTAATCAAATTGCTCCTGAAAGAAATAATGATGTAGATAAATTGGTGCCTCTTTCTCTCTCTCTCCACAAACCTCTTTAGAACATGCTTGCTGGGGTCATACACAGTAAACCATGACCATTTTATCAAGACCACATCCACTCCACTGTGTTTCATCCGTGACGATTTCATGATAAAGTAAGGTGTGCAGATCAAGCCATTCTCCGAGAGCCACTGTGGCAACTCCATCAGAACGCACAGAGCATTGTGGTGGAAAGATTTTTCCTTAACCCTCTCCACTCTCTCTCCAACTCCAGCATGATATGTAGGGTTTCAAAACATTAAGTGAACTGTATTGTACTCCGATGATTTACCAATGCTCCCAAATGATCTGTTTTAAGAGGATGCATGTGTTAGCTTTCATGGTTTTATACATTAACATGGCATTCAAAATGTGGATCTTATTAGATATTAAGTCTTACACACACACAATACTTATATTTCCTAATTAATACCCCTGGAGCTGTTATATTTCTCAACCGGAGGGGGGGGGGGCATTTATTAGAGCACAATAAAGAAAGCTAAAGTTATTCTTTTGATGTACTCTTATAATGACCACATGTACATATCAGTCTTTCTGCCACTGAATTAGGGCCTTGTAAATATCAGCACACTCTTAGTTAAAAAGATCAATCAATCAACACATTTTCCCACTAAGCAGCTGGTTGAAATAGGACTAGTAAGTTTTTGAAGTTGCTGCCCAGCTATCACATCATGTTTAACACTGTTTGTGTGCCTGTGACTTTAGTAATGTATACATTGATAGATACCTTGTAACATTGTGATCAACTGAGACTGGTACAGCATTTTGTTGTAATCTGGATCTGAAGCAGAGTCTTGTTAAGTTTTAAACTTTCTGCTCTTAAACGAAGGAGAGGGGGACATTAATTATATAGGGAGCATTGTAGCATGCAAAAGGACCAAGGCAAAAAGTCCACTTGTAAAGGCATTATTGAAGTGGGCCATATGTTTCAAAATGTGTATGACTGTATCAAACAACAGGAATCTATCATCATGATGGAATACATACATCATTACATTCTGCTAAAATCTATGCACAATTTGAAAACCATGAAATGAAAACATTGATGATGCCAATATTTAATCATGCATCTAAACTACCAGTTAATAAAAGCACATGCAGGTTTTCTTTGCATCAATACATTCTGTAAAATGTTAAAATTACCAGAGAAAAATAACTAAATGGTGAGTTAAGCTTTAGTAAACATCTTACCTTTGTTCACTAAATCAACTTTACTTTGAAGAATTTCTAGATTCTTATTGATATAACCAACTTTCTGCTTTACAATGTCAACTTCCTGGTTTACAATGTCAACTTGCTGCTTTACAATGTCCACTCTCTTATGTGTAGTATCAACTTGCTGCTTTACAATGTCAACTAGCTGTTTTACATCACCAAAATCAGCTGTGGAAAACAAATATTGTTTATGTACATTGAATAGTCTTAAGGAAAAATTGTTTCAAAACTGTGATTTTAGAAAATACATTAAATGAGAATCAAGTATCCCCACTGCCACAATATATGGCTTGAGTATTATAATTAAGGAAAGAGTGTAGGAAGACTACGCTGACAAAATATGTGGCTTGAGTAGTATAATTAAGGAAAGAGTGTAGGAAGAATACGCTGACAAAATATGTGGCTTGAGTAGTATAATTAAGGAAAGAGTGTAGGAAGACTACGCTGACAAAATATATGGTTTGAGTAGTATAATTAAGGAAATAGTGTAGAAAGACTGCACTGACAAAATATATGGCTTGAGTATTATAATTAAGGAAAGAGTGTAGGAAGACTGCACTGACAAAATATATGGCTTGAGTAGTATAATTAAGGAAAGAGTGTAGGAAGACTACACTGACAAAATACATGGCTTGAGTAGTATAATTAAGGAAAGAGTGTAGGAAGACTACGCTGACAAAATATATGGCTTGAGTATTATAATTAAGGAAAGAGTGTAGGAAGACTGCACTGACAAAATATATGGCTTGAGTAGTATAATTAAGGAAAGAGTGTAGG
The DNA here is from genome assembly GCA_028554795.2 of Sinohyriopsis cumingii. NCBI lineage: Eukaryota > Metazoa > Mollusca > Bivalvia > Unionida > Unionidae > Sinohyriopsis > Sinohyriopsis cumingii. The sequence continues at coordinate 110,150,575 of CM068838.1, read as the reverse complement.
AAGACTACACTGACAAAATACATGGCTTGAGTAGTATAATTAAGGAAATAGTGTAGAAAGACTGCACTGACAAAATATATGGCTTGAGTATTATAATTAAGGAAAGAGTGTAGGAAGACTGCACTGACAAAATATATGGCTTGAGTAGTATAATTAAGGAAAGAGTGTAGGAAGACTACGCTGACAAAATACATGGCTTGAGTAGTATAATTAAGGAAAGAGTGTAGGAAGACTACGCTGACAAAATACATGGCTTGAGTAGTATAATTAAGGAAAGAGTGCAGAAAGACTGCACTGACAAAATATATGGCTTGAGTATTATAATTAAGGAAAGAGTGTAGGAAGACTACACTGACAAAATATATGGCTTGAGTAGTATAATTGAGGAAAGAGTGTAGGAAGACTACACTGACAAAATATATGGCTTGAGTAGTATAATTGAGGAAAGAGTGTAGGAAGACTACACTGACAAAATATATGGCTTGAGTATTATAATAAAGGAAATAGTGCAGAAAGACTGCACTGACAAAATATATGGCTTGAGTATTATAATTAAGGAAAGAGTGTAGGAAAACTACACTGACAAAATATATGGCTTGAGTATTATAGTTAAGGAAAGAGTGTAGGAAGACTACACTGACAAAATATATGGCTTGAGTATTATAATTAAGGAAACGGTGTAGGAAGACTACACTGACAAAAGGATCTGAGATATGATTCAGAAACTGTTCCACTTATCCATCAGCCCATCCATGCATTCACGCTTTTGTCTAAACATACAAATGTATCTACGTTCTTTTGTATTTGCTATTTCTTGAGGTAACCTTTCTTTTCTGGAGGTAGGTCTCATAAGTTTCATTTTACAACTCCTAGTGTATTGAGTTAATAATACTATTTCATGGTTTTCTCAGTTGTTTTTGGAAAACTTTATTCATTTCCATAAACCTTCCCTACAAAACCACAGCAAAGTGTTAGGAATAACTAAAGTGCAACTCAGTCAATACATTAACTCATTAACTCCTGGAGACTTTTTTATTTTGGCCTCAAACTGGAGTAGGATTCACATTTTTGAGGTTACTTCTAAATACCTCCAGATACATCTGCTTCCAAGATATTGTTGTAAATTTAGCCAGATGCCTAGTTTTGTTAATGACATTGTTTGAGATTGATTATTTCACTCATACATGTGCAAAAGGGTAAAAATTGGAGTTTTTATTGTTTGTTTATTGGAACCATCAGTTTTTGTGTCCTGACCGTGTTTCACTCCAACTCTCAAAATTATGTTTTTCAAAGGCAGACATGTCATGTGTGCAGTTAAGACTGGTCTGCTTTAGATCTCATATGAAAAGTCTAAAATCAGGACACAAAATCTGTTTCCAAATACCAGCTAATTTTTGGTAATTAAAAAAATAGGAGTTAAAAAATGTTTTCCTGTTATATATTGTAAAGCAAAGTAGAAAGTCGAAATTATTTAGTATTAGCAGCAGAGAGGGTGAACAGACCATAGAATTCCGACAAAAACAAATAAAACAAACAAATAAATCATCTCGTAGAAAGGTCCAGATTTTACAAATGAACTTTCCTTGAGATGTTTATTTTTGCAATGACCGATTGTGCTAATAAAACCTCAGTTTGAAATAGTATCTGAAAAAATAAAGTACTCTACGTGTTTATTTATTTCTTGTTTATTTTTTTGACGACCAACGTTGGTAGGTACCCTCTCTGCTGCTATTAATTTACCACCATACCAAGTTTGATGAATATTTTTCAACTCGTTCTCGCTGTCGTTTTTCCTCATCTGTTTCATCTTCATCTGAATCTTCGGAATTTGTTCTATGTTTCAAGTAATATTCAAGTTCTGATGGTGGTTTTTCTATTTTGGGATTTATGTTCTTTCTTTTTCTGTAATAGTTCATCAAACTTCGATATCGATCTCCACCACAATTTTTGCAAATCTGATATAATCCTCTAACGCCGTTGTTACATCCAACACATCTTCGTGGACCAGCATGAGGGTTTTTCTTTATAAGATAATTATGTTTCTTGCAATATTCTCCACGGCACCTTTTGTTGCATTTATCTGTTGTTCCTTGACGCAGCCACGCACAGTTGTTCATTATATTAATGATATCTGTTTAATTCAATTTAATTTTATCATCACCCCTGTTACCCAAATATTTTATCAATACCCACACGATATCTTGTTCTTGGATCATGTAAATTTATTGTTATAAATCCATGTGGGGTAGCTTGCGCTCGTGAGAAGAAATTTCTGAATTTAATTATATCCATGTCACCACCACACCAAGTTTGATGAATATTTCGCAATGTGTGTGTGTCTACGCCATTAAACACAACTAAAATGTTGCAGTTGTCTCTGATCACTTTTGGTATTTGTGTATATCGTTGAGTAACATAGATCACGTCTGTATTTTTATGTCTCCCTCGGGAAAATATTCTGGCTGGATTTGATTGTTTATCTAGCATCACATCGTCGTATACAACTAAATTATTAATAAATCCGTCTATGGAATCTACGGATGGTGCTTCATCAATATCGGTTATAAACTCTATAACATCATTATCCTCATCCAGTAATCGCGCGTTTTCATTGAAATCTTTAAGTACATCATAACATCGCTGATCATCAACGGATGGTGCTACTAAATACAACTTATCCCATTTCAACCATCTCATTATCAGATTAAGTAATAATTGCGTCTTACCCGATCCAGATGGTCCTATGATAATCATTCTGATGGAGTTCGGTAGCGCAGGATGATGCTTAACTGGCTCTCGCTGCCGAGTTGCTGAGAAATCAATTATATCCATATATATTATAACATGAATTTATATTGTTTACGCTGTAAAGTTAAAACTCCAACTATTGATTTAGCTACGGTTATAACAAAAAATAAAAAATAGCGTACGGTGGAAAATGTTCTGTATGCGGTAGAAAGAAATTTTCGTTTTTACCTAATAAGCGCGGTGGTGATATTGCTAATTTGATGTCAAAGTTTCCAGGTGCTCCATGGGCTAAATACAGCGGAGAAAAACATCTACCGGGATATAATTATTGCGGTCCTGGTACTCGACTCGATATCAGGCTCGATAATCAAGATCAACCAAAACCAGGCGAGGAACCAATAAATGCTATTGATCGAGCTTGTCATGCTCATGATGTAGCTTATAAAAGTAAAAATCTACAAGATAGGCATATTGCAGATGTAAAATTAATTCATTCATTAAATTCTATAAAAAATAAAAATATTAGAGAATCATTAGCTAATTGGTTAGTAAGATCCTCGATGAAAGGTAAATTAGCGATTGGGGCTGGTAATTAATAATGGAATCAATTTATTATTCGCCGAGAGGATACTGGAGAGGCAAAGCAGCAATTGGTAAACTCGCTGATGCAGCATCGGTTAAACATTCTACTGCTAAAACGTGGTTATCTAAACAAGCAATATGGCAAATTTATCTACCACGTCCTAAACAAATTCAGTACTCGTATTTCGATGTCAGTGTTCCTAATGAAGTTCATCAAGCTGATATTCTGTTTTTACCGCATGATACTGTACGTGGAAAAACGTACAAGTACGCGCTAACCGTAGTTGATGTTGCAAGTAGATATAAAGAAGCAGAGCCGCTATCGGCGAAAACATCATCTGAAGTAGCCGATGCGTTTGAACGAATTTATCAACGAGGACTCGGACCACGAGGTGGTCTACGATGGCCACAGCTACTACAGGTTGATCCTGGTAAGGAATTTCTTGGTCCAGTATCATCGCTGATGAAACAACATAATACCAAAATACGACGAGGTCATACTGCAATTCACCGTGATCAAGCAATTGTTGAGCGATTTAATCGAACACTTGCTGAACGGTTATTTGGATATCAATACGCGAGGGAATTTATTCAGGATAAAAGATCTCGCGAATGGGTTGCAAGATTACCAAACGTGATAGCTGCATTAAATAATGAAATCACACGAACAACCAACATGAAACCCATTAGCGCGGTCACAAAAAAAAATATACCAACACAACGAAAAGATGCTGGAAAGCAAAAAATATTAGGTGATGTCACAGTCAGATATTTATATGAGCCTGGTGAACTTGAAGGTGGTAAAGCGAGAGCGACTGATCCTATTTGGAGTGTTACCACACACAAAATATCTACCGTGACAAGATCCACTGGAAGAAATGTAGGCGTTTCCAGACCTGCAATCTACAGATTAGATTCAGCTGCTCCTCAGCGTGGATTTACACGTGAACAACTACAAATAATTCCCGCGGATACACAATTACCACCGCGATCACTTCGGTGATTTCGATCACTTAACTAGCACTCAAGGCGCTAGCGCCTCTACGTCGATTACACTCAAGACAGGTTAACATGGTATTTTCTCGTGTATGACCGCGACTATTATCTTTTCTATCTACGGTAAATTGTCTTGAATCATTACTCGAATACCGCCATAACATTATACAATTACAACATGCGCAATGATTGTTCTACTGCTGTTTTAACTCAATAATAAATTCAACATCAAGATCAAAGTCACGTTTATTTTTTTTATCAGATTGTTTGTATCCGATTAATTTTTTTCTTATTATATCATCATCGATGATGTTAAATTTATCAACGATTTCAGGAATTATGATTCTACGTAATTGAGATATATTTCTGACCCTCGATACCGCCAAATAAACTAAATTTGACCACTCGATGCGATCGTCTACAATCCAGACTCGTGTATCAGAAATAGTTAATCCCTGAGACGAGTGGATTGTCATGGCGTATCCCAACACCCATGGAGATTTGTCAGCGTTTATTGCATCTTCGACCACACTGACATCAACGGCGACAATATCATTTAATACGAGATTCTGTTTCCTTGACTCTGTCAAGGGTCCTGGAATATCAACATTAATATTCTGTTTTCGTGTAACTGATGGTCTATAACACAACGGTACGGGTAGTTCTGAATATTGTTCTTTATGTAGTTGAAATAACTGCTGCTGTAAAGCGTCTCTGATTATTTTTCTACTTGCTACGATCAAATCGGTGGGTCTCCATGAGTTCAAAAAATCACTCATTGATGTCTCTGAGATCACTCCACGTATTATTTCACACTGAATTTTGTTTGATTGTAATCTGATTAATTTTTTAAACTCCTTCAAATTTGCATCAAGAGCTCTATGATCATCATCTATTTCTTCGTAATAATCAACGAAATTTTTTAACCAATCATGTGGAGATGGTCCAACAAAGGGCGGCGGTTGACCATGATCGCCACACATTATTATGGCGGTATTTTTCGTCAACAACCAATCAAGAAACATTTTTAATGTATCTAATGACACCGTGCATATCTCATCCCAAATAATTATTTTAGGTATATATTTTTCTCCCATCCGTTCAGGAGTCCATGTATCCCCGCGCCATCGGAAGAAACTATGATACGTACACGATTGTACTTGCCGCTGTTTCATCTCACGTGCAAGTCTATGTGTGGGTGTCAGCACGATTATATCTGAATTTCTAAAAACATTAATCGTTCGAGTTGTTTTGCCGCATCCACCAGGTCCATTGAGATATACTGTCTTATATCTGGTTATTGGATCACTCAACGATGGTGCTTTCGACATTTCTGATATTTTATTACCCTCACGATAAACATCTCTCATTGGAACATCTGCTGATTCTGTGTAATTGTGTAATAGTTCCTTTTTTATTCTCCACGAACCCCATCGTTCATCATTACTTGTAAATTTCATAACAGGTTCTAAATATTTACTTGAAATATAAAACGAGTCCGTTGCGACTCTGACTGCGGCCTCAGGAAATCTATTAATCATCGATAATAAATTTATAGAAACATAAGCCAACATGGAAGATCTTAGATGAGTATATTGCGGGGATACGTCATTTATGTAACTAACGATCGTACCCAATTTTGTTCCGTCGGATAAATAAACACTCTCTCGATTTACAAATATATTTTTCGCCGTTGTATCAGCGATTATAAAATCGTACTCGGCATCATCTAGAATTAATCGTGCGTGATGTCTTTTATAATCATATGCACCACCTTGAGTAAATTTACCTATAATTTTTCTACCGAGATCTTTTGCGGTTTTGAGTTTATTAGGAATATCATCCTTAAACTCGCTAATAACTTCAGAATCTGACATGGGCAACCAAACTTTGGTCTGTGCATGATATGATATAATTGCCTCACTGACCACCAACGATGTCAGTATCATACAATCTAGCATATATCGCAACAAAACTATAGGTGCCCAACGTTTTTCACAAAAATGTCTGCCAAACCAAACATAACAAATCTTGTGAAGATTTTCGTTAAACTCGAATGACTCAATACAGGCGAATCCAGTCAGATCAAAATCAGGTAACTGTCCATTAATTGCCACTCGCGTCATCTCGTTTGTAGGGTGACCAAATCTTTCAAAGTACGTAGAACAATCTCCGTATCCCAGAAAACTTCCTGGATAACATGCAACCATATCAACCGAAATAACATCATTGTAATTGTATTTGGTATTCCATAATCCGCCATGTCCATATTCGACGCAGCTTGCGCGTACGTCCTCAAGTAAATCAAATCGTGTTGGTTTCCATGAATTTCTTTCTCTAGCGAAATGAGCCGCAACAGATGGAACGGTAAAACAATTAGTTAGTAATTTGTCAGTATTTTCCACGTGCTTGCACTGTAAAAACGTCGCAAGATTTTTCATCTCGTCATGGAGGAATTCTGTGCGATATATTTCACCGTTCGGTTTGACAAACTGATCAAATTCACCCTCCTCATTACTTTTAAATAACCATACCGATACAGGATCGGTTTTACTTATTTCGTTGATAAAATCAAACATACTCATATCTGCCACAGATAATTCTGTGGGGTAAAATCTAACAGTTCGATCACGTGGAAATATTGTTACTGCGTTAGTCCATGCGTGCGCGTTATGATCGATAATATTTATTGGAGCTCCCTTCGATTTATATTTCGACTGGTACAGTACTTCTCCCGTTATTGTCGCCACAGTTATTGGAAATTTTAATATTTTTCCTAACTCAGCAACATCTTTTATTGTAGCACCAGTATCCTTAACTGAATCAGCCCACGAGTTTATTTTTTCACGCCTTAAATCAGTTAATCCATTTCCACGCATCGCGTTTGTAAAGTGTTCTATTACTCGTTCAGCTACACAATTTAACCTTGAAAATTTCATCGGCGCTAGTTTATCAACGTTAGGTTTTTTATTTATCTCATAAATTCCATAAATAACTGCTGTTACAGGATACGCTCGCTCATAATACGGTTTATCAATACCAGTCAATAGACCCGGTCTGGAATTTTTACTTAATATGATAGTTTTATTATTACCAAGGACAGGATCATATTTGTCACGGATAATCCAACTATCTGTTTCTGTTAATACAATAAATTTTACTCTGAAGAAATATTTTTGATTGCCCTCGTATTCAGCGATGTAGTTAATGATAGTTGCTGCTCGCTTGTCATTCATTGTAGCGTCCGTGACAGCGTCCTTGACGGAGTCAGGGTGTATAATCTTGAACGTTGACCATGTATGAGATGCACCATCCGTGTAAAATTCTTTCTTAGCGTCATGAATTTTCGAGATCAAACTTTTATTTTTCGGATCAACCAGATCTCGTACTGGCAAGTCAGAAGATAATCTGTCAAGGTTGAATTTATACTTAACAGGCCTAGTTTGGGATAATCTCTCAAACTCGTTCATATAATTAAAACAAATATTTAAATAAAGAAAATTATATATATATATATACAATGTCCCAATGTAGATGGTTGATGATCGGCTCAGTAAATCGATGCAACAAATCCTGTAGAAAGGAATTTTGTTGGATGCACTCACAAAACTTACGACGAGGAAGTCTAGGACCAATACCATGTCTACGGTGTGGTATTGGAGTGCGAGGAAAGACAGAATTATGTGGAAAGTGTGGCGGGAAACGGTTCAGAGAGCTTAAAAGATATTATGACAAAAAAAATAATAGCGGTGAAAACGCTATAAAATCCGTGGAGGATTATATATCAAGATTTCAGACAAACAATGATTTAAACATATAATATTATTATAATGGAGCAAAATATATTTGTCCCACATCCTGTCATAACAAACTATGAATCAAATATTAATGGTATCATCAGGCACCGTAAGTTAAAAAAACCAGTTGGTAATGTTTCTAATACTGGCTATCTTAGATTTACAGTTGGAAAGAGAAGATATCTATGTCATAGATTTACATACGAGTGTCACAAGGGTTTGATCAATGACGGTCTTGTTATTGATCATACTGATGGAAATCCTCAAAACAATAATTTATCCAACCTTCGAGCGACAACTCGAAGCGTGAACTCTGCATGTGGTAATACAGGAAGATGTAAGACAATCGGAAAGAGGGCGGTAATTTCTACAAACATAGAAACCGGTAAAGAAATTATGTTTCAGTCTATGAACGCGGCTGCGACATATTTTGATATTCACTCGCGTTCAGTACAAAGAGTGGCAGATAATATAACCAGATCTGCTCTCTCGAAAAAATATAAACAGAAAATCATCTTTCAGTATCAATAACTATCATCACCACATTATTAACTATCATCACCACATTATTAACTATCATCACCACATTGAATTAATTTTTTTAATTTATGTCACAGAGGTCCTCCATACACTACTGAATTTTTGATTTAAGGGGAGATTACTTTGTAATATATAGTTTTCTTCGTAGATGGTTGGTTTTTTATGATCGTAATTAGTCAGTTTAACTAATTACATCGTATAGTGCCGACGAACCTAACTCATTAGACTCATAAGTATTATTTATGGTTTTTAAATATTTTCCCATCATACAACACATGATAATATTATTGATCCGTAGGAAGCTGTGTGTGAAACAGAAACCGTTACTCATTGTAATTGACCTGCAGTTGTGTGTTCACTGAACTTACAATTCTGGAAAGTTCTTTGACTGGTGCATTAATGCTACTGTTATTATTGATTTTCGGTCTGCTTAGAAAACTAGCTACAAATACAGAAACTATTATTCAGAAACTGTTATAAATACAGAAACTATTATTCAGAAACTGTTATAAATACAGAAACTGTTATTATCCAGAAACCGCTACAAATACAGAAACTGTTATAAATACAGAAACTGTTATTATTCAGAAACCGCTGTTTAGTGTAAATATTGGTTCCTTAGCTATATAGCTAGCTATATATTAACTTCCGAAACATATGTTCGTAACAATGTTTGATAGCTCGATCAGTATGGTATTGGACTGTGGCGCTCGCGGTCCAGGATCGAATCCCCATGGCTGACAATTTGTCGGTGGTGCGCATAATTGCGATTTTTATAATAGTGGGGGGAACCGCAAGAACCCCTCCGCTCAGCAAATTCACAAACCACAATATTGACTTGTGGTTGATACATATTTTCGTATCACCCACTGGATTAATTATTGTGGGTGTGATTTTGCTGAGCGTATATGTTTGTACTGTCCTTAGTTAGTACCGTTTCATTCATAATCTGAGCTCGCTAATACACTCGATAGGGGCTCTTCATTCATTGTATATAACCATTTCATTGTATATAACCATTCATTGTATATATGTATATCCTCTAAACTTGGTAGATTGCGGTGGCAAGCTACGAGTTTAATGAGGACTGTGCTGTCCTTGTGCTGTCCTTAGTTAGTACCGTTTCATTCATAATCTGAGCTCGCTAATACACTCGATAGGGGCTCTTCATTCATTGTATATATGTTATATGTATATCCTCTAAGCTTGGTAGATTGCGGTGGCAAGCTACGAGTTTAATGAGGGTTGTGCTGTCCTCCCTCTTGGGCCTCTAGACCGTTGTTTGGCGGGTTAGGGGCTCTCGTAGAGGGAATATTTGCCTAATGAACTTGGTAGATTGCGGTGGCAAGCTACGAGTTCTTGGCTGTGCTGTCCCTGAAACATCCCGACGAACTCGCTAATACACTCGATAGGTGTTCTAGGGATATTTTTTTTATTTTAAAGATTTATATATTATATAATGAACCATGAAAATATCAATGATGTAATTGTCGCTATTAAAAAATTAAAAAAAGATGGAATTAATATATCTGATGAACTTAATCCTGAAAAAATAGTTTCTGACTTTGAGATTTTACAAGAACGTAAAACCATGGGGACACACACACTATCATCTGAATACAGGCTCATGAAACGGATTCAATCGGCAATGTTTCAGTCGCTAGCTACCGTAGAAGATGATCATGTGAAGGAGTTCGTTCCTCTTTCTACCGCCGTAGAAAGAATTAAGTCGTTATTATCCCACGAGTATGAGGCAAAGAAAACGATTAGTACTCGCATAAGACTATTAAGAAAAATAATGTCAGAGAGTAACTTCGTTACTGATGAAACGATCCAAAGTAGTAATTCCGAAGATGACTGAGATCTTTGATCAGAAATAATATTTCTGAATTTGATGGGTTAGTAATTTGTTTTTTTTTGCTGAAATTTAACAAATTTGTACAAATTTCTGAATTAATTTATTTATTTACTGAACTAATTTATTTTTTTTTACTAAAATCAAGAAAAATGCACAAATTACACTGGACAACAAATTTTTACAAAAGTCATGTTACTGAAATAAAATTAGTCAATTCTTATCAATTTTTATGTGCTGAACACGAATATGACAGTCAAATTGCAAAATTGGCTCTAGTTTTTTTGTAATCTGCAAGAAATTAATGTTTACATAACGAAATGCATTCCAATAGTAAAAGGTCAACTGTAATAGCCTACCTATAAAAAGTCAAGTCATTGACTACATCTTAGATTTCTTCGCCTGTCTCTTGTACAGCTGTTCGGGAGCATCTCTGAGGAGTGTCCAGCAGTAGTCAGCCAGCATTGTAGTGGACCATTTTCCCTGGTATCTTTGTTCCATTGTTGCGATATCTTGATGAAAACGTTCGCCGTGTTCATCACTAACAATACCACAGTTGCTAGGAAAGAAATCCAAATGGGAATGAAGGAAGTGAATCTTTAGAGACATATTGCAGCCAAGTTTCTTATACTTCATCAACATGTCTTCTACTAGTTCCTTATAGTTTTCTGCCCTAACATTTCCGAGGAAGTTTGTAGAAACTAGGCGAAAAGCATTCCATGCTTGTTTCGCGTCACCTTCCAGCAAGTTGTTGAACCGGTCATCTTTGAAAAGCTCTCGAATCTGAGGACCCACAAAAACTCCCTCTTTAATCTTTGCTTCGCTGAGTCGAGGGAATTTTTCATGCAGGTATCGGAATGCTGGCAAAGTCCGGTCAATGGCTTTCACGAAGTTCTTCATCAAACCTAGTTTGATGTGAAGGGGTGGTAGCAAGATTTTCTGAGCCTCAACCAGAGCTGGGTGTTGGATATTCTTCTCTCCAATGGCTACATTCTGCCTGTGAGTCCATTCCTTCCTCATGTAGTGCATTTCCCTTGCTCGGCTATCCCACTCGCATAAGAAACACATGTATTTTGTATATCCTTGCTGCAGTCCCATTAAAAGGGCAACTACCTTCAAATCACCACAGAGGTGCCAGCTGTACTTGTTATACTCAATGGAATTCAGTAGCTGCCTTAAGTTATCGTATGTTTCTTTCATGTGGACAGCATACGCTACTGGAATAGATGGAAGAATGTTTCCATTGTGCAAAAGCACAGCCTTGAGACTCAGTTTCGAAGAGTCCACAAATAGTCTCCATTCTTGTGGGTCATGAGTGATTTTTAAAGCATTCATGAGGCCCTCAATATCGGAACAGAATATCAGATTACTTTCCTTTCTGAAGAAAGGCTCCAATTGCTGGTGGCGCTTTCGATATGCAGTAATTGTGACATCTTCTTCTAGAAGATTCCATTGTTGGAGTCTTGATCCTAGCAATCCTGCCTTGTTCTTTGATAAGTCCAAATCACGAATCAGGTCATTTAGTTCTTCCTGTGTTATTCTGTGTGGGGTTGATGATGCACCACAGTGAAAATCTGGATCACTGCATGCTGATGGACCAGGAGAAGAACAGGTCGACTCACCTTTGTCTTCGTCAGATGAATCAAGAGAATATTCTGCTGGAGGTTCTGGAATAGGAAGTCCCTCACCATGTGGAACTGGTCTCAATGCAGACGGAATGTTTGGGTAGACTATTCTCGACTTCTTTCGCTTCGTTATTCCGCCGGAAAGAGGAGGAACCAAGCAGAAGTAACAGTCATTTAGGTGGTTGCTTGGCTCTCTCCACACCATTGGGACTGCAAACGGCATTGATGACCTTTTGCAATTCAACCACTGTGAAAGCTGTGTTGTACATGTAGCACAGCATATATGCGGAGCCCAAGGCTTGTCTTGGTCACCAACCTTGCATCCGAAGTAAAGATGATATGCCTTCTTCACTTGAGAATTGATACTTTTCTTCTGGTTGGCAAATGTCACTTCCCCACAAATATAGCAAAAATTGTCCGCGGTATTAACACACTTTCGAGGCATTACTGTTCTTTATTGTACGTAAATGGATAAAATAATAAGCTTTATGTAACAGTAGCTTGAACTGTCTCGCACAACGTCTAAAATATTTTAAATGCTGAACCTATCTGATTGGGCTTTATATAGTACACTGCTTACGTCAGCTTCAGCAGCCGCCTGGCATTAGTATAATAGGCCTACACATGTATAGTACACTGCTGACGTCAACTTACTTCAGCAGCCGCATGACATTAGTATTGCATTGCATCAGAAAATGATGCAATCAACTGTGGATGATGTGAGCATGATGGTATTATGCAATGTTACATCATTATTCCGGATGTTGCTGCAGTCCTACTGGAGAAATTTACACAGTGAAACATAGAAAATGAGGTATATGAATATCTTCAAAACGAGAGCCAATACAAATTTTTCACGGTTATATTCGTGTTCGGCACACCAAAATACTACAGATTAGGGCCTTTTCAAGTCAGTAATGATTTCACTGTTGACCAGTGTTACTTGATTCTGACGGGGTAGTTGGTAGTCAAAATCAAAGAAAAATGCACGAACTACTTGATTTCTGACGGGGTAGTTGGTAGTCAAAATCAGGAAAATTGAGCAATTTCGTTGTATTTTAGTAAAAAAAAATAAAAAATCTCAGTAAAAATAATATTATTAATAAATAAAATTTATTAGGAACAATTTGACAAGGTTAGAACTTTCTTGATTTTGACGGGGTAGTTGGTAGTCAAAATCAAGTAATTCGTGCATTTTTATGTTTCTGAGGGGGTAGTTGGTAGTCAAAATCAAGTAGTTCGTGCATTTTTATGTTTCTGAGGGGGTAGTTGGTAGTCAAAATCAAGTAATTTGTACAATTTCAGTAAAAATCAGGAAAATTAATAAATATTATTTTTTTTTGTGATAGAAATTTTAATTTTACTTTCATCGACTAGCTTTTTTAGTTGCCTAGGCCGATTAATTTGTACCAAACACAAATTTGTGCCAGTAATAATAAAATATTTTTTTAAGTTGATCGAATTTGATTCTGATCTCTGTTACAAATGTTCTTCTAACTGTTAAGAAATCCTCGCGTGTAAAAACCCTCCACATAAAGATCTACGATAAATCCTTAAGACGGAAGTCTTTACGACAAAAGTCTTACGACTTTACATACAGATTTATTACAAGCTCTTCTTCACGTATGTCAATCAAGCGATTAAGGTGGTCTGTGAGTTTAAAATTGATTCGTGTTAACATATTATTGTGACACCGCAAATACACGGGATTAGTTGGTTCTTGCACGATTAAATTTCCAGGGGGAACTTGTGGTGTGAACGTGTATAGGATGTATCCTTGTTGAGCCTGATTTGATCTTCCGAGATCTATTTGATAGCTGCCATCGATTACGTCACAAACCAGATTGACCGCGACCGTCGGTGTTATATTAACGATCCGCGGAGATACGTGCCTTCCACCGCCGTGTGGATCATTATCATATCTGAGAACAGTTGAAGGCGGAATTAATTTTCTCCATGCATCGAGTATTTTAGGAAAAAACTCATCAATGACATCACTGACAGATTTTCTTAACTCGGTTACACTATACCCGGGAAATTTATAATTTGGTACATCGGCTTCTGTTATTTTATATTTTTCTAACCATGCCTTTGCATCAGAATTTTTAGGTGATTTTAAAAGACTAACCATCGCCTGAACTATTCGGTTATTAAAATATTCCATGTCTGATATAAGCCGATTTAATCTTTCCACACGCGTGATGATTTTTTCACGCGATGACGCTGATATGTCAAAAATATGTTCGTTAAAATATTGATTTAGTTGATCTAGTTGTTTTTTACACTCTTGATTGATTTCCTGAAAATATGCAATAATATCACTCCGATCAAACCTCACATCATATTTCCACTCCCCCTGATTTATAAAAGACCATGTCTCAATATCTTCGCGAAAGAAAAACTCGCCAAGCATCGATTTACTTTTTAAAATACTTAGTAACACCTCGTATGATGGATAAATTTGATGATATAATTGTCTATCCGTGACATAATCAGACTTTTTCGGTTCTGGTGGTATCGGTGTTATCGGTGGTGATATTTCAGGCCATCCTAGCACGGATCTGATTGAAGATTGATAAATATCAACGGCATAATCAGGCGAGTTTATTTCAACCGTCGAGGACAACGTCGGCTCATGAACGTTTATTGATATTTTTGATTCTTTTCCTGTTATTGATTTTATTCTACGCGCAAATTCCTCACTGATATCTTCAATCTGGTAACTGCCGGTTGGTATTCCAACAACAACCCAGTCAGGTGTTCCATCGGATTTGTTCTTGTTAGTAAATACAAGCGAATTATTTGCTGGTGTACCATTAAATGATTTTGATCTGATATTTGGCCAGCTGTAATATACTCGTAATTGTGCTAGTGCTATTTCTTTTACTGGAATTGCAATAGGAAAATTAACACTAAATTCAGGATTAGTTGAACTTACCGAGATCATCGTTATCTTTGGCGGAGTTGTGTTGGTCACGATCTGCTGGAGTAATTCTGTCATTATTGATACTTGTATCTTTAATACCTTCATCGTATATTTTGGTCATCATTGAAAATTCGAAATCAGATATAATTCCATCACTGAGACTCGCTGATAACAACGAGGATAATTTCGAGTATGCTACCGTCGCTGTATGTAATTTTATTTTGTAATCGGATAATTTTTCGTTCGTACAAGTACATATTTTTTTTGTGATGATACTAAGCACACCTGCAATAGTTGTTGCTGCTGAAATACAAATAGTTACAGCTACTGGTGCCATCGTTGTTAACGCTGATAATATTACACCGGTTCCAGCAACAACAGCGGATACTGAATAAACAATCACATCAACGATAACCAATCGTCGTCGATATTTTTTTACTTTTACTGTATATTGATCAACTTGATCTTTTAGCGTCGCCTGCCATTCACGCGCTTGATTGTATCTGTATTGTGCACCGTCCATATATATTTTTATGCAGTAACCAATTGAGGTGTTTCAGCTACAAATTCCAAACACCACCAGTAAGATGTTGCGGTTAATGTCTTATCATCTGCATCCAGGATAAATATTTCTTCGGTTCCGCTATTTAATACAACAGATACAACCCCGGAAAACCTGTCGGTGGAATGACGCCATGGAAACATTGTAAATATTTTAAATTTTGCAGCACTAAACACAGATAGCCTGTACACGCCAGTGACTGTTGCGGTATATTTGATAGTATTATTTTGCTGCGACCATGTTGCAAATCCCGATGATACCGTGCATACGATGTTTGTAATATGCCCGGGAGTTATTGCAGCTGGAATTTTAATCAAATTGGTTTTACTGATAATCTCAGGAATTCCCGCTACGATGTCTAGTTGTGTTCGTTTGATCGTGTCTAGGTCAGTTTTGATATCAACGAGTTTCATGTCAATGGCGCGTGGAGT
The DNA here is from genome assembly GCA_028554795.2 of Sinohyriopsis cumingii. Taxonomy (NCBI): domain Eukaryota; kingdom Metazoa; phylum Mollusca; class Bivalvia; order Unionida; family Unionidae; genus Sinohyriopsis; species Sinohyriopsis cumingii. Next base: position 110,134,513 of record CM068838.1, on the reverse strand, counting down.
ACCGAAGAATTTATCTATGGTATCATCGATTTTTTGAAAATTTCTTCGAAATCTTCCAAAAGCTCCTGCGTGAACGTCATACTCAGCCCGTAGCGTGGATAGTTTTCCATCCACGTCGTCGACGTATAGTTTGTTTGCGACGTCGTTGTCAGATTTTGGAGCTGTTACAGCTACTATTTTGTTCCCGCTCATGTTGAGTTCACCTGTCATTGTGTCACCGGTGTTTCTCACGCGATTAGCAACACTTTTTGCAATTTCATCTCTGATGGTTTTAAGTGACATACTTGAATCTCTGATTCTACCACCATCAGTAAACACGGGAATATTATCTGCAACTGCACCGAGTACTCGCCGGACTATATCATTCCATTTGGTATTGCTGGTTTTTAGTTTACCATATCGATCTTGAAAAATAACAACTTCATCTGGGTCAACTCCAGCAAGGTTCATAATATCAGCGAGGTCATCTTTAGTCGCATACTTTGACAGATCAACGTCGGATTTTATTTTCTTACTAGTAGAAGATCTTCCGTAAATATCAACCATTATAATAAGATCCGTTGTTTAAAATGCTTTACGCGCAACATATCGGTTGCTTGTATAATCGTGCACGACTTTATGTGGCGGCCTGGATGATTTTGATATAGCGTCGAGTACATTAATTACTTCACGGCCGCATATTGGCGGATCTGTCATTGTTTGTGTGGGTAGCGTTGAATACCAAACTTTATAACCGCTAGTTGTTGCGTGGAGTGGTGAGACATACTTGATAAATTCAACAGGTGGAGCTAACCCGTACGAATCAAAATAAACAATTCCACGTGGATCAACCGCGTATGATACCCAATGAGTACCAGGTCCGGAACGTTTGTCAAGATTAATAATACCTGTTTCTAGTTTGTTTGGTTGTTTCGGTAATTGATCTCGCATAAAAACACCTCTAAAGGCGGATATTTTTAATTTTTTAGCAGCATCAAGTAAATCAAAATTTGATGATGGAACGTCTAGCGAAATGACCCTGGAAGCCTTAGGCCTCTCCCCCAACGAGATCCTGGTAATCTTAGACCGCGTCCCTTTTTTTTGTTATATCGTCCACCAGTAACTTTTTCGAAAACTTTTTTACCCGCCGCTCCAGCAACACCTCCAGCAACACCTAACGCGGCCGCTTTTGCTAAGGCTGGAGCAGCTGCAGCTATTAATGCCGGAATGGCCGCAAGAAATGGAAATATACCACCCGTTTTAACCATGTCTTTGATGGCGCTCGGGGAGAGATGGAATTGAACTCCAGTTTTTGATTCTAGGGCTTTATTGAAATGTTTAATCTGATTATTTGTCAACGATAATTTGTTTGGACCACCACCAATCTGATCTCGTTTTAGTGATATTTTAGTTCCGCATTTGTTGGCGGTTTTTGATTGAAGCTTTTTTACCTGACCCGGGGTCAGAGTAACATTAACATGACCATACGACATTTTTATATAAAATATATTTTTCTAAATAACACGATTAAAGATTTTCCACCGGTGCATCAACGACCCTCATTCGACCACTGCCACCTTCAAGTAACATGGCCTTGTCGCTAAGTATGACCGCGATCGCTCTGTAATCAACACCACCGGTATTTAATGTTGCTTTGAGATGTATATCAACGACAGATTGTTTTGATAGATCAAGATGTTCTAATGAAAAATAATAAATCGGATACAATTTTTTAAAATCTAGTTGTGATATTTGCAACCCGGTATCAACATTTTGATCACGTCCCATAAATGACATCAAACGATGATATGCACGTCCTATGTGATTTAATGCATAATTTAGTTGTACATTTTCTGTTGGTTCCTGTTGTCCGTTTATCCGTAAAGAAATATCTGTGAGACCTAGTTGGTCAAATATCATATGAGAGTGAGTTTGTGAGTTTAAACGATCACGGTTCTGAAACGCAATAAAAATATGCCGTGGTGCAGAAACACCTTGTTGTGATGCTATATGCCATGTAAACTGACCGTTAACGTTAGTTTGCATACTGTCTGTGCTTGTTGTTAACCATGACAACAAGGATTTACCACCTGCATCCATGAAAGAAATTAATCGCTGTTCTTCTGCGATCGTTGGAGTCATTACCGGCATCCACAATGAAAGTTTTGATAACATTACTTTACCAGCGTCACCAACGGGTCTCCACAGAGCATCATTATCATCGTTCTTTCTTACAAGAACAACCGTGTGTCTAGCTCCAAAAATAACCTTTTTAACATTCCTGCAAAATCCAAAAATATGCGATAGTGGAATTGTACATGAAAAACCTCTATTGCCTCCTAGCAACATATTTCTACGTGCTGCAAATCCCAAGTTGAAATTTTCATTAGAACCATGAACTATTGGCCACATATCAACATCCAAGTTATCGGCGAAGTTTCTTGGTCGTCTTATATTATACGGATCATTTTCAGGGTTATCGGAGTTATCTTTCACAAACATCATTGTAGGACCTGCTGATCTTGTATAATCATCAGAATATCTCGCCAGACCAATTATTGTTGTAGCAACGTCGACATCATTCTGAATTGATTCAATATTTTTTCCATCAATCATGTATGTGGCGCCACTAAATAATGCTATGATCCCGTTGTTGACAAACCCAATTTTTACTGGATCTAAGTAATTAGTATCATCCGTTTTTATAATTGTACCTTCTACCTCAAGAAAGGCATCAGCGGGTAAAAAGTATCTACTTGTGTCATGAACTTGTAGTTCAATTCTTCCACGTTGATCTGGTTGTTTTGCGTCATAGGAATAAAATTGATAATCACGTACAGATTCATCCTTAAGGACGGGTGCTTCCATGTCAAATGCTGTGTCGGATACGCGCTTGAACATTTTATTATAATTATTTTTCGTCTAACACGTTGATCACCGCCTTCGGGAAATTCCACCTCGGGAAGTTCCACTTCCTGATATCAAACTTGAGATATTATTTCCAGATTCACCGAGTCCTTGATCTGCTAACGCCGCTAGTTTTTGATTTGCGGCCTGATTTATTATTTTACTAACATCTGCGGGCATCACCTCAGTACTTGCCAGTTTCACCGGTGGTTGTTGTTTTCGTCGCAATAATCGTGATAATCTTTCTTTGATCGCCGAGAACGCCTTACCAGCAACATTGACAATTGCACCAGGAGCTTTATCACGAACAATATCAATAGCCTTCATCGATAATTGTTTTGCAACAGGTGCTACTTTTGGAGCTATCCTCGTGAATAATCCTCGAATGACATCACCATGTCCATTTCCGTAAATAACACTATAGATTGGTAATCGTGAGTTTACCGCTCTAACCTGTGTGGGTTTACGATGATTATCATGCACAATCATCTTATTTTATTTACCATTTATCTAACAACTAGTCATCAACGAGCTCATCAATAAGTTCTCGGTAAACGCCAATATCCATGATACCACCTTGAAATAGTCGCCGACAAATATCAGCTGCTTCATTGGTTATTTCTGGTGAATTATTTCCAGCACGTTTTCCTCCTATGAGAACTTCTAACCGTGATACGTCATTGATGATATTATCAGGACATAAACCAGATCCTGTTTTAGGTTCATCTTGAGGTGGTTTAAATACTGGTGGTTGCATTACCGGAGTAAGTACTTCAGTGGTGGCCGGGGGCGAGTCACCTTCTCGAAATCCATGTGGTGAACCTGTCGGTGTAAATGTCATTTTCGGTGCAGAAATTTTCTTCGAGGGGAGTAATTTAATTAGCTCTTTAGTCCTTTTAATTTCCGACATCAACCTTTGCTGTGGCGAAGAAGATTGTTGTTGTTCTATTTGTTGCAGAGGTGGAGGAAGCTGATACTGGGAGGACTCTCCTTGTTCTAGTTGTTCCAGTCTCTCTCTATAAAGTTTTTTTACTTCTTCTTTAAGTTTTTCAAATTCTGGACCTCTAGCTTGTTTTTTGTTGTAATATACGCGATATATCCATTTAATGAAATTATCATCATTTATTTTTTCATAACGGGGTTTTAAAATACTAGATTTATTAGATATACTATTTAATATTGCTTCAGGTAATATCTCTCTTTCAGTTTTTCTAATTTCCTCAACAACTCCTTCTTTAAATTTTGCAATTAATCCTACGTTTTCTTCTGCTGGTTTGGATTTAGATGCAAGTTCTTTTCTCACATCGGCGACTTCAGTATGAAGTTTTTCAATACCTTCAAGTATTTCCTCATCAACAGGTGGAGGTTGAGCTGCAGCTATGTCAGTTGGAAGGTCTCGTAAAATCTTCTTTGTCTGTTTAGTTCTTCTTGCTATTTTTTCAGCCTGCACTGCAGTTTGTTCTAATACCGGAAAAATACCCCTTTCCCTCTTCTCATCTTCCTCCGCAATATCTCCCCATATAGTTTTTTCAACAGCCGATGCAGCTTTCTTAGTAGCTGCAGTAACGGGCTTAAACAGTTTTTTAGTGTCCTCTTCATACTCAACTTTTGATTCTTGCTGCGCTTGTAGATTTTTTTTAAATGAGTCTCTGACAGGAAGAAATTTTTTAATTGTTTCTAATCGTTCTCGTGCTGTTCTTGCAGTATGAGATTCTGGATGTACCATTTTATTATAACATAATAATTTAATTAATATCAGCAGAAGAGGAGCAGCAGAGAGATTACCTACCAACGTTGGTCGTCAAAAAAATAAACAAGAAATAAATAAACACGTAGAGTACTTTATTTTTTCAGATACTATTTCAAACTGAGGTTTTATTAGCACAATCGGTCATTGCAAAAATAAACATCTCAAGGAAAGTTCATTTGTAAAATCTGGACCTTTCTACGAGATGATTTATTTGTTTGTTTTATTTGTTTTTGTCGGAATTCTATGGTCTGTTCACCCTCTCTGCTGCTGTATTACTGTAGAACTACATCTGTCTACTTTTCCATTATACCACCCACTTTGGAGTAACATAAATAATCTTGACAGTGCAGAGCTCAGAATTAGGGTACCACCTCATGACACATAAATGTGGCACATGGGGTTAATAAGTCAAACTGGCTTAACAAGTAGATCAATACATGAACTTCCTGAAAGAAATCTTCTAACCGATCAAGTTGATAAGTGTAAGCAAGTAAATACTGTTTCTCCTAGAACTGTCCTTTTAAAATGATGTCAAAACTATGCAAGTATGTAGTACTGAAAATCTGAATTTAAAAAATTGCATATTTGTAATCAATCTTGCCTTTAAGATTTCAGCAAATAAAGATAACAAAACACTGAATAGAAAAGAAAACTGAACCATGGCTACAAATTGCAATTCCATTCTTATGTTTTCTTGGAGGTTTTGTTTTGATGCTAATCTTCCCTTACTTTTTCCTTAAACGTGACTAAAATATATCACAGATCCTCTCAGAATTTGTCTGATTTTAATTAAAAAAGTAAAATAACTGAATTTCAGTAAATAATACATGAATAAAAACAAAGCTTATATTTAGATGCAAAACACTTGAAAATCTACAAAATGACTTTGTGATTACATTTATGGATTAATATTTTAAGGATTAAGGCAAGTCATTTTTAACACGTAATTGACATTAAGCAGTTAGCAAATTAAGGAATATTTGTATTCAATTTTATATTTCATACATTTATAAAAAATAATAAAATCGTTCCATAAGAAGAACTGGATGGTTTCATATATGAACTCTGAAAATGCAAACCCTACACAGTTCAAGAAATGTAAAACTACAGAAGACAATTTACACTTCCACTTTGAGGCTTCATGTTCTTTTTAAAAATTGGAAAATGTACAATCTGTGCAAAGTATTCATATTTTGCTGCCTGAAAAACTCCATTTAATTATGCATAAAAGTATACACTTACCTGATGAAATAGCATTTTTCTTCATTATGTCAATGTAGGCATTCTCAAGGGTTTTGTCCATACAGCATGTAAGAATGGTATCAATCTCACTTTTGAAGTTGCATTTCATGGCTTGACTAATGGAACTAAAGTACACATCAAATCTGGTGACAACATCCTTAATATATGTGCATAGAGTGTTGAAATCTGCAGTGTCGATTTTTGTCTGGTATGCATGAGCAACATAAATGTTTCCCAACTCTCTTACTCTCTCTATGTCATCACCCAATGTTGTTCCATCAGGGGGCGGTGTTTGCCCCCACTGTGTGGTGGGAGGTGGGACCTGACTACAAAGGTTCCTTATTAGTGTGTAAAGTGAGGAGACATCACATTTTGCAGCAACAGGAATCTCAAGGGAAGAAGGAGATATACTTAACAACCATGTTTTAATACTGACATCAAGATTTCTCAATTTGTTTTGATTTGTCTGAACTCTGTAGGGCAGATCAACTGGTGGAACTTCATGTATTAGCACCTGCCAGAGAACATCTCGAAGTACGTCAACCAATATCCGACAAATGTGTGCAAAGTCTGTTGTCTCCTGGCTGGATACATAAGAACTACTGCAGGAACTTGCCATGGTTGTTTTGCTGATCTGGTCCTACATGTCACATCTAACAAAGAAATAGTGTAATCCACGATTTACAATATATATAATATATATATAATAAGTGAACATATGGAGGAAGGTGTTATCTGATATTGCTCTAAATGGATTCTTCATTGAAAATTATACGAGAGTAGCTTGTCATTAGAGTGTTATTAATCCCACTCTTAGGATACATCAAATGTGGTCCAAAAAGGGCAATGATTTCAGAAGAAAAAAAAGATTATTATACCCATCACATTAAAACAGCAAAGAAAGATGAAGAAACTCAAATTTAAATTGAAAGTGTACTGAAGAACACATCTGTACACATAAGTTATATATGCTGAAAGCATATCTGAATTACAACCAAAAATAAAGTGCAAATATGAACAAGATTACTTACAGTGTTTAATCATTTATCCACTATTATCAGGGACATATTCTTTGCCTTATCCTGATTCTTAATCTTGACTGCATTTTTTTGTTGAAGATCTAGGTCAATGAAATTCACCTTTTAACAGCAACCTGATTATTCACTGAGATTTCAACTTTCATTATGACTGTTCTAGAAACAGATGCATATCAAAACTCTTAAATTCTATGAACATTTTCAACCACATGGAGTCAGTTAACCAACCCACCCGTAAACGTGGTCGTATTTCAGATTAAATTCTGATGATAATATTCTAGTCTTCATTGGTGTTCCATGAACTTGCATCCGATCACCTCTGCATCATATGACATCTCAATGTATCAGTCCATAACCCACCATCTGTTTGCTACTAAGAGAAAGTTCCATATGATAAATAGAACCCATCTAATGCATGACATTCAAGCAAACGCAACAATTTCATTACCAGCTACAGCAGTACATCTTGATACGTGCTTGTGTTTATTGCTTGACCAAGATGCCCCAGCAACGAAGTGCAGAATATCAATTTGAAAGTATTCTCCATGGTATAGTAGTGTTAGGAACCTGCTTCCCACTGCTAAATGAGAGTGCCATAAGGCTGAAAAGATCTTGCTTTTCACCAGCCTCACTATTTATAAGCAGATCTGTGAAGCTGCTAAGAAGAATACCACAAACATATAGTTCATGCAGCAAAATCAGCACATTATAGTACTAGATCATGTAAAGTTCCAGCTACAAGAGCATTTCAAGATTATGAACAAGCTAGTGTCAAGGAATAAATGAACACAACGTCCAACAACATTCACTCTCGCTATCCTTCTGAATCTGTTTGCATATTTCTTCCATGACAATTTCAATCTAAGACTGACAACACAAAATCTGTTCACTATGCAAACTTTTGTTGACTGGTTCCAGTCCAATATCCCTATCTAACTTCATCCATGTACACACCCCATCTAGAAACTTATGATCATCTTTTGACACGCGTATTCTCAATTTGCATACCAGGGCCCAGCTAAATGGAAAGAATTTCCCATTGATCTTAGAGACAAGGATATAGGAATTTCATTCAAGAGTGCTCTTAAAACTGACAATATTGTAAGGTGCTTACAGCTTCTAAAGATTAGGTGCTGTACTAAGTCCACATTTAATTATTATTATCATTATTATTATTATTATTATTATTATTATTAATGCAATGCCTCACAATTTGTAACAAAAAAATTAAATCAAGAAACAGCTGATGGTAAAACACTTTTAATTTTAAAGCAATGTTGATGAGAAAAATGAATAGCATGCTATCAATAAGTCTGAAATAATCTGACAGTGAACGGACATAATTCTTCATCTTGGTTCTTAAAATTAAAATTTAATTTACAGTTTATACTCACATATAAGCTGAATAATTTAGGAAAAACTAAAGGCCTGTAAGAAGGAGGGGGTCGGCTTATCCGCAGGCCAAGGTCTAAAGTTGACAGTTTTAAGGTCTTTTTATTGACTACTGTAATGGCTGTAAATCTTGGGACATGAAACAATATTTTTTTCTGTGTCCTAAGGCACAGGCATGTAAAAAAGTACCTTTATGTGACACGACAATTATTAAACACTTATAAAGTACTATGATTGATTTTTGTTATTATTTTGCATGTGCATATTTTCTGATTTCTCCAACACGAAGTTAAATAAAGGTAAATACAGACTTCATAATTCTCAGGCCAGTTGAGTTCATGCTGAGCTATAATGCACAGTACTTACACAGTGCAAAGCGTGCATAGCGTCACTTAAATCTTTACTTATTCCCAAACATATTATATGCAGATTTTGCTTTATTCGTTTCCCCCAAAACGTGCCCTATTTTCATATGCTGGTCTGCTGTGGTCAAACTGCACAATAGCTAAAGATTAGTCTTAAATAAACAAGCAAGAAAGCCAGCGCGACTAATTAAAAGTTAATCCTTATCCATGCAACTATTTTGTGAAAATGACTGGCCCTCCATCATAGTTCAAAGAAACCACGTTCTACACTATTGTGTGTTACGCAAACACCAGCAATTGATTGGCAAATAAAGGATTCCCAATTTTGTTGAACCAAAATAGCCAGCCTCATAGTACCGTACATGTGGCAACTATTCTCCCCTCTTTGTATATCCAACCGTATTCCCTTACTGTCAACTCGTAAAGCATTTACTATTGTTTACTATAAAACATTTATTCTGTATAAGTTTTTTTTTAGGACAAATTTGCTGCGTGGTATGTATTTTCATTCCTTCTTTTAATTTGTGGATGGTAATCAACATTGGTATATACTGTATAAAAATGCAGTGTGTTAACTTGTGTAAGTTTCTTTCGTGGGAATGGCGCTATAGCATATGGAGTTACAGCATTCATAGTAATCATATTTGGGATTGAAATTAATTGTGGGCGATTTTATTGTTGTGGTTTACTTTTTGTTCTGGTTTATTTTTTATTTTTTTATTATAGTAGAGGTAAAAAAAATCATTAATTTACATGAATAATGTTTAAACTTAGCATTCTATTTAGTGAAGAAGTGAATTCTTTATAGTAAAGTAATTATTTCGTCACAACAATAATTCACAGGTGATACAGCAGAACATGTAGGACTTTTCTTGTTTAGAAGAAATGAAAATCTAAGACACAATGTAATAATCGGGAGTTCTCTGCAAAAATTGGAAGATATTACGAAATTGGGAGGTAGGTATGGAGCAACCCCAAAAACCTGGAGGTTTTTTCCTCCCGGCGTGAAAGTTGACAAGGTATAGTGTAAGGTTGCCTACATCAAAGCAAACTACAACTCAGCTTTTACAGTATTAGCATTGAACCGTATTGTTTGTTCATTGTGTTGTAATACTGAGATTACATTTTTATGAGTTAGCTATTTACAATTTCAAAGCAAAGTAAAAACGTAATTACTGGTGCACTGATATAAAATGTCCAATGTAATAATGCATAAATTTTCAATAATTGATTCAAAAGGGAGAGGCAGTGTTACAGCAACTCGCGAGTGCAAAGTTCTTGTCATCATTCTATCAAATTATACACAAATCGAAATTAGGCAGAAACAATAAGAATACAGAAAATTAAATAAATTACTTTTCAAACAAGTTTAGACCATTTTTTTAAAATACTCATTCACGCCAACCTCAAGATAAGTATACATGTAATTTTTCTAAATATAAAAGTTTGCCTAAATAAATGCATTTAGAACTTACCTCGTGCATCTTGAGATGTCTTGGAGTTGTAGGTCGGCTTATACGCGGGTCATGCACTTTTTAGTTTTTTATACCTGTTCAGTTTGGGGGTCGGCTTATACGCAAACAGGCTTATATGCGAGTATATACGGTCATATGGATTATTATAAAGACATTTATTAATAAAATTCACTAAACAACTCTTCATGGAAATACCTCAGTATTTGTGTTCAAAAATCAGCCTTTCAGTAAGAGATGGTTGTCAGCTGCTACATAATTTTTGAGTTTATGAAATTCCTGCAATACTTAGAATACTGCTAGATTGAATTGGGAGTTGAATGACTATATGTACAGTATTGGAATACTGAATTCTGAATTGAATGACCAGACGTACAATACATGTACTGGAATACTGAGTTCAGAATAGAATGACTAGATGTACAGAACTAATATACTGAATTGGGAATAGAATGACTAAATGTGCTGTACTGGAATATTGAATTAGAAGTAGAATGACTATTGTACAGTACGGGAATACTGAATTGGAAGTAGAATGACTATATGTACAGTACTGGAAAATTTAATTGGAAGTAGAATGACTATATGTACAGTACTGGAATACTGAATTGGAAGTAGAATGATTATATGTACAGTACTGGAATACTGAATTGGAAGTAGAATGATTATATGTACAGTACTGGAAAATTGAATTGGAAATATAATGACTATATGTACAGTACTGGAATATTGAATTGGAAGTAAATGACTACATGTTCTGTGCTGGAATAATGGATTCAGAATAGAATGACAAGATGTCAGTACTACTATTGTGATTTGGGAGTAGAATGACTATACGTGCAGTACCACTATACTGAAATGGGAATATCATGACTGTAGAGATTACAAATGACCATATATATATATATATATATATATATATATATATATATATATATATATATATATATATATATATATATATCCCTTTCCCTTGACAACTTGTGCCCTGATAAATCATGAACCCACTTATACTGCGGGGTCAGGCATGGATCATGTGATCAAAATAGGTAAATGAAACTTTGACTGTTGAGTACTCTGGTTCCTTGTTACAATTAATAAAAATAATGATATATGTTGCATTAGGTAAAGGTACAGGTTTCGCTCATGCATATAATAACACAAGTTCTTAACCAGATTTGGGTTGCAAAGTCAATGGTATAGCACTGAGAAATCAATTTCCATCAGTAGTAACTCATAATGGAATGTCAATGTGGACATTCATGCTGCTGTGACAGGAAACAGTTTACTTAGTCAATGGGTAAATAGTGGTTTTCTTGACTGCGGCAGTTTGCACGGTCCGGTAAACTATCCTTTAGCATAACAGCTGCTTCCAGTTTGACTGCATACACTAAAGCCAACTATCAATAGGTAATGGCATGTACCAAGAAAATAAATATTTAATAGTACAAGTAATCTGCTGTATCCAATTTGTTTATCACTATACACTTATTCACATACAAATTTAAATTCTATAAGATCTTGTGATCAAAGGCAGATTTAGGAGACTGAAGTTGTTTTTCTAGGGTGTAAGTCATTAAATGAAAATGGTGAAAACTAAACATTTAATTTTTAAAGGCAATAAATATGTAATAAAATCTCTGTACTTGACTTTTTTGCTTTCTAATATAAAATGTTGGCTTTTGTAATAAATTGAGATATAGATTGATTTAGGAAGAAGTGTAGGTGAAAATGGGTGTGTTTATTTACTCCAAGAAATTTCTGGTTTAGTACCTGCACCCCACCCCCAGCATTGTTACATAAATAATATTCATGAGGACAAAGAAAAAGGACCTGAACCAATACATGTACTTGACAGTCATGTCAATCAGTATCCAAATCATGACTGTGAAATATCGAAAAGAAATTAGACAATTTCATATACCAATAAATATCTAGGCCTACTGTCATATAATTAGATAGGATTATTGAAATATAACCTAAAATCTACAAAACTTTAGACAATTATGCATACTTCCTGCAGTTATAACACAAAAATACCTTTATGCCAAAATATATACCATACATATTTCTTTTAATGTAAAAAAATGAAATACAATAAAATTAAAATAATTAATAATACTAGTGCAGCAGGGTAGGATTGTTTCTTCCTGAAGTCAAGTCAAGCAGATAAAAGACAATGGTCCTTCCAAAGTCTGAATGTTTGCTGGACTGAGGTTTTGACAATTATAATGGAACCATGCCTTACATGTACACTGTACTTCATTCAATTGACTCAGAAAAGTAATGTTTGCAGCAGGCTGCAAAATACTGACCTTTTTGAACATGAAACTTATGTTAAGATACTATCAAAGTTGTAGTAAATACAAGTAATTGTAGAGAATTATGTAGCATACAGACTATCAGAGATTGACTGCCATGGTGGCCATACGATGTCAGATGCATACCATTTCCATTAAGGACCAGGAAGATGTCACAAGAAGTTTTATGGTAAAAGCACAATGTCAATATGACCAGAATCTTGAAGTAGCAATAGCAGTAACACGATTTTCTAAATGGTCATTATAGTGGTCACAGTGGCACCATTTTCATTATGACAATCTAGACATTATAAGAAGTCTTTCTATGAAAAATGGATACTTCATAAACTGACTTACCATCGTGGTTAACAAGAAAATGACTTGGGTTACAGAATATGTTGTATGGACAACAAAGATAAAAATGACTTTGCATAGGAAAATGCAAGAAACTCTCTCTCTCTCTCTCTCTGGTATAGATCAAAGTTAATTATAAAAAAGCATGTATTTCAGATAGTAGTTTTCTTTATCTAATTACTTAGCAAAGTAAATTAATTCCAGATATTTGGAGATAGCAATTTTAAAAACACAAACTCATTAATCACAAATACATATTATTTTAATGGCCTACCATAAATTTACTGAATCCACTGCGAGGTGACAGAGGAACACTTGATTTACCCCATAATTCCATTACATCTTTTCCCAAGTTGGTCCATCGCCACATGACATATTAGGCTACCAGCAATATCAAACTGGGCCAAGGTTGCACAATGGAACTGTCTTCATGGAGAAGCTTGCTGCATTATAATCGACTATCATATCTTGCATAAGAATAAATAATAGTATTAAAAAGCTGCCATGCTTTATATTCATAGCCCATAAGTTAAAACCAAATATTTTAAAACAAAATAAAATTATTCAGTAAACTGGTAAACCTTTAGCTCTCCATAAATACAGGTGATGGCCATTAAGGTAAAATCATAATATACATTTTTTTAAAAATTCACAATTATACTAGCAATACCAATATTGTAAATCAGGAGACAATACTGTAATGTTCAAACTTCCTTCCATTAACTTCTAAAACTTTGTGTTCCTATTTGGATATTTATTCGTCTTGAAATGTTATGGATGAGCTAGAATAACAAGAGTCCCTCAAAGGGGCTGATGTTCTACTGTCAGAAAATAATTTCCATAAATTCCAATACCAGCTTTTTAAAACTGCCCAGTGCTGAACCATCTCTGATATGCTTCAATGATAAGACTTCTAAATTAGCTGCTTAGGCCATCGTACTAGATGCAACATTGACACTATCTTCACTGAGTCAAACTAGACAAGATTAGAAGACTTCTAGTGAAAAACATACCAATATGACCATCCATTCTGGAGAAGTAGCAATAGCAATATTTTCAAGATGGCCATAATGGCAGCCACATGTGATAAAGTATTGACACTATTTGCATCTTGGAAAAATTAAATATCATAAGAAGTTATCTGGTGAAAACCCTATGTCAATATATAACCATAAATTCTGCAGGAGAGGCTACAACAAAAAATTTCCAAATGGCCATCATGGTGGCAATATTGACCATTATACCAGCATCATTTTCATTCAGGACCAACCAAACACATTAAGAAGCATAGATGCTGCCAGGAATGTTTTCTTAAGAAGGGGAGGTCCCCACATCTACTTCAAAAGAAGGCGGATCAGGGGCAACACTGCTAAATGGGAGCTGATGAGTAACAACATTATTATAAGGTATCTGAATCCATAATTTAAGAAAAGCATTCAATGACTTTATATCATGTCTCTGACAACAAATATATTAAGTATCAGTGTACCCAGTTTAGTTTGCTGAGCTGGTAAATATTTTTTTATGTTTTACCCCTCTCCTTTATCAGAGTATTTGAAAAGAGAAATGGTCTATATGACCCCCATGCATCTGAATAGTCATCAGTTTATTCACTTTTTCTGATGTTAAGAGCAGTGAGTTCTGTTTTGTGAACTAAATCCCCTCTCACATTCTGCTCTTTGCAATGAAAAAAATCACATAATAATGGCCTATTTAAACAAATTAAGGAATTGGTCTTAAAAATATTTGAACATTTTTCCACAACGTGATTGTAGGATCTCATTTGTTGCAAGGCTGTATGCCAAGGTTACAACCTCTGAAGAACATATGTTAACCACTGCAACCATTTTCATTAGTGAAAGGATTATCTTTCTTATACTATCAACAAATAACACATAACAACCCTCCTTTTTGGTTCTTTCCTTAACCAATTGCAGGTAATCAACTACATGTCTTGGAATTACAGTTCATTTTCCTTTCTTTATCTAAGCCTCTGGTTCCAAATGCTGTGGATGAGGTGGCAACTATTTCCATGTCACTGGTTCGTGCAACATATTCAGTTCACATAGCAGCATGAGAGCTTTCCTCTTGTTCAATAGTATCATCCACAGCAGATGATATTACTATAAAGCAGACTGGTTATCTTCCATTTCAACATTCATAAAACTTGCTGCAAGTTATGCTCTACACAATTCTGTTATGGCTGATCAATGGATCAGTCTGCTATACTGCTCTAGGAAACAATTAAATCTGAATTCTTCAAAAGTTTTTACAAAAACCACATCAGACCTCGATCATACAGATGCTTGTATTCAAACACTAAATATACATTAGTATAGCTTTAATGAAATCAGCAGCAAAATTGATGAACAAGACTTAATTTGACAAACCATTATTTTTAAGTTTTGTCTTAAACAAAAATGAAGCACAAGACAATTCAGCATGCACTGAGTACAACGAACTGCAGGAATCACAAATAATTTGCGTGAAATTTCCCCTACTGGTAATGAGAAGTTGCGAGACGAACAATTTTCTTGCAAGAAACCCACAATTCCATTGCCTGGCAGCATCTCTCTGTGGTGAAAACCATAAGCAATAGTAGCCATAACAAAATTTTCAAGATGGTTGCCACATCTGAGGTCAGATCAACATGAATTTCATTTGCAAACAAGAAATTATTATTATTATAACTAGTCTTATAAAAATTCAATGCTGGTATAATTTTCCTTTCAGAAGGAGTAACAGTAACAAGATTTTTAAGATGATAGCCATGGTGGCCATATTGGATATCAGAACAGAACCAACTTCATTCAAGACCAAACAGACATCATACGAAGTCTTTGAATGAAAATCCTATGTTGATATAGCCAACCATTCAAGAGTTCCAAGTGAAACTATTGCAATTTGATCCAAATTTAAATAGATGATGTATTGTGCTTTGTTGCCATCCAGAAGGAGTAGCAATAAACAATAGTCAACATGGCTTCCACGGTTAGCATATGGGATATCAGATGGGCACCATTTTCATTTAAGACCAACTTTGATATCATAAGATGTCTTTAAGCAAAAACCCCATGTTGACAAGACCAATCATTCAAGAGAAGTAACAATAACAAGATATTGCAAGATGGTCACTGCAGTGGTCAATCTACATATGAATGCAGCTCCATTTTCATTAGGACCAGCTAGATATCATAAGAAAATCTTCTGGTGTGAGCCCTATGTCAATATGACACTCAACTCAAAAGGAGTGACAATAATACAACTTTCAAGATGCCTGCTCTGACAACCATGTTAGGAATCTGATCTGTACCATTTTCATTTACGACTAGTTAGACTCTGACCACAATTAGCTTCCCTCAAGGTTCATCACAATCAAAAGACTCTTCAAAAGATAATTAAGTACCAAGTTCAATGGTGTGTTTCACATCTGACTTGTTTTGACATTCTACAAGTTATGTTAATAATAAACGAGTAAACTTCAAAGTTTACCAACCTGTATAGACTGTTACAATGAAGACTGTGATATATAAAATGTCATCTAATTTCATATAAATTAAACATGTGAGATTTGAATTTCTAACATAGCTTTAAACTTTTTCCAGTCATATCACTATGATGCCTGCAGTGTGGCAGTTTATAGTGAAGTCTAGCACTGGGGTATCATGCCACAGACATGTAGCATCATGTCCCACCCAGTCACATTATTCTGACACCAGGATGACCAGTCCTAACACAAACCTCTAAATGCTGAGCGCATGTTGGATCTGAAACTAAATGTAATTGTGTGTTTGCATATTAAATCATCAAAATATTCATAATAAGTCTAATTTATAAATAAACACATGTAAGATGGTAGGATATGTTCAGCTATTGTAATTGTCAATTGTGTATTTCAAGTTTGAACACTCCAGTATTAACTATAAAGCTGGCGCAGTATATACAAGTTTCAGGTTCACTTGGTCAGGTATCATTAATAAGAGGAGCCCCGAGTGGTCTAAAGCGCTCTCCGTTACGGATCACTGCCATCACCTCTGTCTGCGTGGGTTCGAGTCTCGGATTCGGCCAATGTGGGTATGTGAGAAAGCTTGCTAGCAGCTTTTCAAGGATCGGTGGTTATTTCCAGGGATTTTCCGGGTTCTTCCTCCACCATTAATAATGGCCGCCATGTACAGCCTATCGTATGCTGAAAATGGCGTTGAACCCTACAACAACAACAACAACCACCATTAATAAGAAAAGCTTTGGCTGATTTCTTAAACAATGGAATCTGTGTATTACTGTCTGTGCAGAAGAAACCAAGATCATGTCTGGCTCTACCTTGACAGGATTGTCACTCCTGAAAAAGCTAGGTATCATGCAATATTTAAGACTTGTAATAAAGAACTGTTTGGAATAGTTATGTTTGGAAACAGTACAATGAAGTCTGCAACCAGAAACAGAGAAGCAGTGACATGGAAGTCACCACTGTGACTGACAAAAAACAACCATTCTGTCACTTATGTTCCAGGAGTATCAAGAAAATATGTGGCTTCTCAAGTTCAGTCAACATTATAAAAGTAGCTTAAGCTAAGTCCTGGCATTGATAATTTTGGGATGCAGACATCAGCAAGCATGAAACCAGCATTAGACCTACAAGTGGCCTGCTTCATTTATTCTGCTAACACCACCTTCTATGCTGTGGTACATGCAAAGTCGTCAATGCCATGGTTAGCAGCCACCAATTCATATTTTCACATAAATGTAGTGACTGTTTTAACCTTGCTTATGTAATTACTTTACAACTGTAAAATAAATCAATATAAATTATGTTTATTCTGCAAATAAATAAAAAAAACTAAATCAATTCTTGTATGCACTAAATTTCATCAAAATAAAAAATCTGATTAAAATTTTTACAAATCTAAGTGATTATAAAAAAGATCTTGACTTTTAAAACCCAAAGCAAACTAGTTATTTTGTTGTCAATTTTAATTATGTCTACTAAGCCACTAAATAACATTTTAGTCTAAATGTTATTTGCATTATATCATAATTTATACTAAAACTTAAGTGTGTTACTTTCTTCACATCTGTCCGAAATCTGAGTTTGGACTTGATAATATGGTTCTTTATAGCTTTGTGTGAGTGGTCTTTCTTAGAACTGTTCTCTATTTAAATTCTGTGAAAAAAGCACCTTTCTTCTCTAGTCATAATGACCTTGACCTTTGGATGCCCAAAATCAATACCCATCAACTTGACCCCAAGTGAAAACCATCCACAAAGTTGGGTATAGGACTGTCACGTTTAATTAATATAACCATTTGTCTCCTTTCAGTCATGCTGATCTTGGCCTTTGAACTTTGAACCCCAAAATGGAAGGATTCTTCCCTACCCAAAATAAATGACATCCACTAAGGTACATGTATATGTTGTAGAACAAATAGTATTGTGTGGAAATGCTTTGATTACTTCATTCACTGTGAGCTTGTCTTTGACTGTTTGACTCTGGGAAGGAGAAAAGTTTTCCTTACCTCTTGTGCATGCCAGCAACACAGTTTCATAACCACAGTATCAATGACCTTGACCTATGACATTTTTTTACCCCCAAGTAGTGGTCTTTCTTAACAAAATGCATGACAGCCACAAAATGTGGTTTCCATCTCTGGTGTACAATTTAAGTTATTGTGGGAGAACCAGTATTCTTCTTTCAGTCACAGTGACTTTGACTTCTAACCTTTATGTTTCTATTTGACAAATGGAACCATAAATCAAGATGGTTGAGGGGTGATGAAAAGTATGCTAATATGTGTTAGTATTTGTGAACCGTAATCATGCACATGGTACATACTGATTATTTTAGCCTTTGCTGTCAAAAATGAATGCAAAAAAAGAGGGCTTGGTGGAAGTGTGGGTTCAGTATAAAACCCTGAAGATGTGTGAAGAATTAACCTGATTACAGTAAAACCTGTCTTGAGAGACCACTGATATGAGGGACTGCCTATTTTGAGATACCAGGATCTCCATGCACAGATTTATTGATTATATAGTGTTGTGACCGGTCATGAGAGACCATTATTTTATGGGTTTGTCTTTCAAGACAGGCTCTAATGTACCTCATCCAAAATCTCACATGCATGCTTTCTACAAAAATCATAGATTTTATTTGTATCTTTAATATAAAATTATTCTCATCCTTCTGCAATATGTCGTTGTGGGATGAAAATTCACCAGCTTACTGTCTAGTAAGACGTTAGAGGTGAAACCCGGAGGAGGGTAAATACCCCTTCACCCCACCCCCCTTGACCAGATGTGCGGGCGTCCACGGTGCCAAGATAGGTGTCTACCTGGGGATATCAGCTGAATACAAAGTTGCCAACATTGTTGTGTAATGAATTTCAATTCAGCATAATGTGTCATAAAAATTTTACATTTAAAATAAAACAGCTACCATTCAATTACTTTGTAGCGCATTTGGTATTCATGTGTCCATAAGAAACAGAACACGCTTATTCAGCACTTGGAATGAGATCCACGAACGATAACTCTTTCACCACTGTGCGAGAATAGTTCACACGGTACTAATTATACGGAAGAACTGTGAACCAGTCTAACAAATGATAGAGTATTTACGGGTTTGGTGGTCCATAATTGGTTAATAATGAAAATTAAAATTTTAGTAAAAATATCTTCTGAGAGGTTATCCTATATGAAATTTTAAAAAAATAATGAAAAAATTATATTGATCGAATTTTAGTATTTTTATAGGCTTGACTTAGGAGTACTCAACAATGAAAGTAGCACCTGATTCATTTGGTGCAGAATCAATAACATGTGTTTCATGTACATGTAGATAAACACAATGCCGTGGCTTATATGATGTTCTCCACACATAAGCTTGCACCAAGGTTAGTTGTGTATGGAGAATTATAGGTCTCATCATCAGCACCCAGAAATTTTAAGTTATTGAATTTTGAATATGATAGTGTTTCTATATGTTTACTATTGGAGTTGAATTAATACCGTGAGTCCAATAGGTCATCACCTAAAAAAATTTCATGGATTTTAAGTTTTTAATTTTGAGGTATTTGAGATTGAATTCAAAGATTTCTGTTCATTTTGAAAACAGAATTTCAACTGTGAAACATAATTTGAGGTGTCTTGAGTTTTGTTTTGATTTTATCATGTTCCCGTGACGCGAGGAAGCTACAGTAAACTTGATTGATCAAGAAACGCAAACGACACACGTGCATGTCCTTGATATAGAAATATGACCAGTGACATTTATAAATCTTCAGTTAAATTATCAATAAACCTACGTGTAATGCAACGTAGCGCACTGTCAGTAAGCATGGTCCAGGAAGTTTAAACGATTCTTTAAATCTATTTATGAATCATTGTATCCCATAGTCCAAATCAATCGTACCGAATATTCTAGACTGGTCCCATGTCGTTATCATACATCAAAAGCCAGTTAGTAAAAAAAAAATATTTTGAGCAGCAGAGAGTGCCAACAGCCTCTAACTGATTTACTCTCCATTTCAATAAATACGCAATTCCTGGAAATCACAGCAAAAAAAAAAAAGTTCCAAATGAAAATCGTAGCGAAAGATTTAGCAATCGAGTACCGAGTAGGAGACTTCGCCCTCGTTGTTGCTATTAATTAAAAATAAAGTTATATCAAATAATGACAATAGGGGAAGCTTATACAACACGTCTAGCTCGAGAGCGACTTGAAGCAATTAATAAATATCTACCATTGAGAGATGTTGTTAAGGAAAACTACAAGCAAGACAAGAATCTCAAGTTGAATATGCAGAACGCACAGAACAATTATTTAGACCTGTTACGAAAGCTGCCGAGAGAGTTACAACAGTCATTAGAGAGCGTCTTCTTCCATCAGTCAAACAAACCGCTGAACAAATTGCAAAGATAGCTGCAGCTCAACCTCAACCATTTCCTCAACTTGAAAATGAAGGTGAAGAAACACTTGAAGGTGCTGTTGGTTAAAAACCAAAAAAAAAAAGAAGAAAAAGAGGAATTGATTTTAGGGAGAAATTTACTAAAAAAGGGTATACAAGAAATTCAAAAATATAAATGGAAAACTAGACAGGATAAAGCCAAGTTTGGTGAGTTTGCTGCCAAACGTTTTCCTTTCAGATATCAATTTTTAAAACCTGAATACGTTAAAAAAGTAAATAGTGACGTATGGAACGATTGGGTGTTTAAAATAAATCAAAATGTTGATTATATAGACAAAGAAAATATTGATTATAAAATTTATTCGGCAGGAGCAGAAAGTCATAATAAAACACTAAAAGAACAAAGAGAGCCAGAAAAAGAACAACAGCAAAAAGAAAGGGAACAATAAAAAGAACAAAAACAAAAGAAAAGGGAACAAAAACGATAACAACAACGAAAACGACGACAAGAACGACAACAAAAATCTTCCCAGCAAGAGCCTTCCTATCAACTTCCTCCTCCATTGCAACAAACGGAAAAAGAATCGACTGAAGACTTTATAAACTTTATGGAGAACCTACAGAAGAAAAATATTACGATGCACCTGGCACGGGTGCTACTGGTAGCGGTTTCACAGGAAGTGGTCTTGTTACTTGTCCCAACAATATTCTCAATGACGTGCAACGGATAGAAGTTCTCATAGGAGGAGCGCGGGCTGGAAATAATTCCCGGGAAATAACAAATGAAGCAGCTGATATATGTCGTCGATTATTTCAAGGCGGCATCATTGATATTAATGTTTATCGATCTCTCATTAATGAACTCGTTGATGACTACAGTGATTAGATAAATAAATAATAAATAAGATGATCATACACAACAAATAAGATGATCATACACAACAACGGTCACCGCAGACCCGTGATGATCAGAGCAGAAAACGCATTATTACCTGTTTATAGAGCGTATTACGGAGATGAACTTGGTAATATTATTCAGGGATTATTTAGAAGGATGGCTCCCAAAGGAGCACCAATTGCAAAACAATTATCAATGAAATGTATCGACGTTATTCGTGAGAAAAGCTCATGGTGCAGTTGCTAGTGCTGCTGGTAAAGCTTTCACGGCAATCAAAGACAGAATAGCTCAACTATTACGCAGACGTCAGACTGCTAAACCACAAGTAAATTTGCCTTCTACAGAGGTTATGCCCACCGATGTCAGTAAAATAATAAACCAAGCCGCAAATAAAAAACTAGCAGCCTTGGTAAATCAGCGTGGAGATGAAAAAATAAACACGAGTTTTATTTCAGGAGGTGGAGTTTCCCGAAGATCTAGGTTACCACGATTTAAAAAAATGAGCAGTATAATAAAAGATGTTCAAACGTATATCCGATACAGCATTTGACATGGATGAACCAGTCCAAAAAGATGAATCTGTGCGTGATTATCAGTATTATTCTTATGAAGCACGTGTATCTAACGTACGAGGAAGAATTGAATTGCAGATCCATGATACAAGTAGATATTTTCTACCTGCTGAGGCTTTTATTAAAGTGGAAGGTGAGCTTGTAACAGACGTTCCTCTTAGCACACCATATGGGAATGGTGCCATAGTTTGTTTTGTTAATAACGGTATCATGGCGTTATTTGACAGAGCCACATATATGATTCATAGAAAAAAATAGAAACAATTCAAAAAGACGTTGACGTTGCCACTACAATAGTAAGGTTAGCAAGATACTCTGACAATTATACAAGATCAACAGGTCCGTCAATGATGTTTGCCAAGGATAATTCTAATAGTCTTGACCCCAACACATTTCGTTATGTACAAGTGACACGTAATACTTCGACTGATCCACGACCAGACGGAGCGATAGATATAATCGATCCGCCAATATGCGGCGTGAAGCAATTGTTGTACTGTTGTCTATATCAAAATCATCATTACCACATCACAAAGTTGTGCACGATTATACGAGTCAGCGCTGGAAATCTGCGATTTCTAATCATTGATTTAGATCAGAAATAAAATAATAATGGTAGATATTTACGGAAGATCCCGCGATGGTATTACTGCGGATAAAAATATCTGACATAGATCTGTCAAATTACGCGACAAAAGAAGATCTTAATGATCTCATGAACATAGCTGGGGTTGACCTGGATGAGGTTGTTGTTTTTTCAGGACAGATACGGTGTTTTGAAAACTAGCAATATCAAATAGAATGATATAGTTCGACGAGTGCTCGGTGCGGTCACGGATAACAGCCCTGTGTTTACTGACGGTGGTAGAATCAGAGACTCAAGTATATCGTTTACAACTATCAGAGATGAAATTGCAAGAAGTGTTGATAATCGTTTGAAGAATGCCGGTGACAATGACAGGTAAACTCAGTATGAACGGAAATAAAATAGTGGTTTTAAGAGAGCCAACATCCGACGAAGACGCCGCAATAAACAAATATGTGGACGTTAACTACAGCAACGTAGATAATAAATTATCCACGTTACGAGCCTAGTATGACCTTCATGTAAATATGTTCACGAATCTTCGTAGAAATTTTAGAAAAATTGATGAAATCGCTGATGTTTTATTTGGTACTCTATTGACCGCTGACATGAAACTCTCTAATATCAAGACGAATATTGAAACGATTAAAAAAACACTAGAAGATGTCGTAAGTGGAATTCCTGAGATCGTTAACAAAATTAATCTGACTAAAATTCTTCATAAACAGATTACCAACGTGGTATACACAGTTTCATCCGGGTTCGCAACATTGTCACAACCAAATAATATTATCAAACATACCGCGTAAGTCACTGATGTGTACAGGCTGTCTGTGTTCAGTGCTGCAAAATTTAGTATATGCACTACATATCCCTTCCGGCATTCAACCGATAAGTTTTCCGGGGTTGTGTCTGTTGTGAAGAGACATTTATACTGGAAGCAGCTGAGAAAGAATTAACCGTAACATCTTCCTGGTGGTGTCTGGAATTTGTTGCTGAAACACCTCAATTGGTTACAGTGTAAGGTATAATGGAAGTTCAAAAAAATTAGATATTTTCAAGCACGTGAATGTCAGTCAGCGTTAGAAACCATTGACAAGTATACCGCGAAAGTTAAAAAAATACCGAAGACGTGTAATTGCCATCGATGTTGTAATATACTCGTTATCTATACTCTTTGCGTCCACCGGGGTAGTATTATCAGCGCTGACCCCGCTAACGGTAGCAATAGCAACAATATGTGTTTCATCATCAGCAGCAACTGCTAGGGTTTTTAATATTATCGCGAAAAAGATATCCACGTGCGCGAGTACAAAATTTCATGATTATAGTATGCGTTTACACGCGGCAACAAACGCGTTCTCGAAATTATCGTCGCTGATATCATCCAGCCTCGACGCCACAACGATATCAGATTCCGAATTTGCCATAACGGTTAAGATATACAATGAAGTAATTGATTTAGAAAACCACCATTTGAAAAATGACGGTTTAAATAATGACCAAACTACCCCAGCAGATAGTCACAAATACAAGTCCGCGGAAAACCACAATGATAACAGTGAACTCCACCAACCCTGAATTCAGTATTAATTTTCCAACTGCGATTTCGGTAAGCGAAATCGCCTTTACGCAGTTGCGAGTATACTACAGTTGGCCAAATATCAGATCAAAATCATTCCGTGGATTAAAATCGAAAAATTCGTTGGTGTTTGCAAATAAAAAGGAACAGATGGCACCCCTGACTCGAACATTGTTGGAATACCAACTGGCAGTTATCAGATAGAACAGATCAATGAGGAATTTCAAAGCAGAATTAAATCTGTCACAGGCCGGGAACCCAAGATAGCCATAACAGTTCATGAACCAACGCTGTCTGCGGCCATCGAGATAAATTTTCCCGTTTACTCCATAGAAATCTATCAATCATCAGTCAGGTGAGTGTTAGGCTGGCCTGATGTTGCACCGCCGATACCTCCGCCGTTACCAGAACCAAAACGGTCTGATTTTACTTCGGATATACAATCATACTACGAAGTTAATCCATGATACAAAGCTCTTTTACTTAAAATAAAAAATACAACTCGGGTTAGCGAGCTTCAGTTTAATAATAAGACTGCTGTAGTTTGATATTTTGATAAACATGATGGAACTGAATTTGTATTTATTCGCCTAGATGAAATTACTAGATATATCAGAGTTTTTAATCAGGAACATAAAACACAACGAGAAAAAGTACCGCAAAGTTTCCAAGGACATCTTTTTGATATAACAAGTTCACGCAGCGAAATCATTAAACAAGTAGAAATATTAAATCAACTTGTATCCGACATGGAATATATTAACCAGCGAGTAATTCAGACAACAACTGATTACACTGACGACGAAAATCTCCATAAACAAAGATTTTTAAATGCACATTCGATAATTGAAGCTTAACCTTCCAAATTATAAATTTCCCTGGAATAACTCACCCGAGTTAAGAAAATCCGTCAATGAAATCATCGATGAGCTTTTCCATAAAATACTCGCCGAGCTAAAAAAGAATAACACCACACTGGGATAACATTCTCCAGCACAACAATGACCCACAAGGGACAGGCCTCCACGTCTTTCCGGGAATAGTAAATATAATCTCGACGATCGCGGTCAGTCTTGTGTGTGATGTAATTGATGGAAGCTATCAGACAAACACAGAATATCCACACAGGAGGAACAAGGATATATTCTATATTCGTTTACTAAGCAAGTTCCACCTGATCTCTCATTGTGCAAGAGCCAATCAATCCCGTCTATCTATGGTGTCATAATCCGCTATTATCAAGAATACATTTCAGACTAACTGACCAGTCCGGCAACTTGATTGACCTACGAAATTAAACACTGAGTCTGAATTTATGTGTGAAATCGTAAAAATCTACGATTTTCAAAGATTTCTTCGTAGTGTTTTTATCAAGGAAACATCACATACTTTGAAAATGTCACTGACGAGGTCTTTCTGCAACTGTAGCTCAAATTCATAATAATATTATAAAAATTTTATTTTCTGCTGAAAATCTGACCGATTTTGTAATTTTGATAAATAGTTGGGTAGTCAAAATAGTGCAAATCTGACAGATTCACGAAACATCAGAAAATATATAATATTTTACTGACAATTGGTCTATGGTGAAGGACAAGGGAACAGCATCTACTTTGAAAACGTCACTGATACATTAAAAACAGTGAAGTTAAGGTGGATATTTTTTTAAGCTGACAAATGGACTCAGATCGGACATACTTTCACTTTCATTTCCACAAATGAGTGTAACTTTCTTTTTTCATTACCACTAACAGTTTCTGACAATTTTTCTTAGTTGTCTCACACGACTATTATCTGTTTTGCTTCGTAGTCACGAAATAATTCTGATCTAATTTTTCTACTGCGAGAGAGAGGAGCAAATTCCCTCACCTCATTTTCTTTTATTATGGCTAACGACTGAATCATCGCCTTCTGAATTATCTTTAGAATATGTATTCCGATGGTAAAGTATACCCCCTTCCTCCTTACGTTCTTTTAACGTCTCAAAATCAGAAATATTTTTTTCAGGATTTAGTTCATCAAATATATTTATGCCGTCTTTTTCCAATTTTTTAATAGCAGAAATAATATAGATATTTTCGTAATTAATTATACAGTTGATAATATATACTGAATATATATTTAAAAGAAATATAGTTTACACTCCAATGTGAACAGCTATGGTGCCTATATGACATCCTAGCAAGTCCAGAAGGGTGGGGGTTTTTTTTGCACTAAAGACGGCACAATCCCATGTGAATCTCTAGGGTGTCCATATGACATCCTACCAGGCTCAAGGGCTCAGGGGCACACGAAACACAACCTCCTATGTGAGCCACTAAGCTGTCTATCAACAGTCTAGCAGGATTAAGAGGGCGTGTTTAGTGGAGCACGTCATAACACATAAATCCTAATTCTACGGAGGACGACACAACCTCATATGTGAGCCCCTAACCTGTCAAACAACAGTCTAGTAGGCTTAAGCGGGCGTGTTTCCCAAGGACGGCACAACACATAAATTTTAATTCTGAGGACGGCACAATCCTTTTATGTGAATTCCTGGGGTGTCATATGACATCCTAGCAAGTCCATAAGGATACAGTAAACCTTAATTCTACGGACGGAACAACACATATAGTATTTACAGTAAGGACGGCACAATCTCACATGAAACCTCTAGATTGTCAATAACGTTCTAGTAGGTTCAAGAAGATACACTTACAGTAAACCTTAATTCTAATGACGACACAACACATATAGTATTTACGGTAAGGTATTTACACTATTTACAGTGATGCTATACTTATGTGTATGTATATACATGTGTCCCAATATATATATATATATATATATATATATATATATATATACTATTATTTAAGGTGGGTCGTGGGCAGTTTTGTCGTCCTCAGACGGTTTCGTGGGCAGATAAAAGTTCGTGGGCAGATTTCCATCTGCCCACGAAGCACGTCGTCCTTTTCTGCACTCTTGCCACAAATATCAATAAAATAAATGCATATTTATGCTGCTGAATGTTAAATATTCGATAAATATTCATCTGCAAAATAAATAATTGCCTTTTTACCTATTTATTTCCATTTTTTCATTAATGAATTGAATTGAATAGCACAACTTGAGTTACCTCCCATTATGTACTAGTATATATTGCACCTTAAAAATAGATTGACCCGGAAGTAGTATGTTTCAAATTTACTGCCCATGATGACAGGGGGTCGTTACAAAGAAAATCAAGGGATGGGGTTCTAACCTGTAACAATATAATATGTTAATAGTGTTACAGGTTAGAACCCAAATCTGTTGATTTTCTTTGTAACGAGCCACTATGCCCGTGATTATTATTGTGAGAGATCAAAACTGCCCGGGAACCAGGATGTGGAGTGAATAATCTGCCAATGTCGCCAACAAGCACCATACATATATACTATTTATTTTGATATCTAAGAAGTTTTCAATAATGCTAATTAGTAACATTATAATGAGTGAGCTGTTATATGTCTTTCGAAATACCTCTATTCACTATTGCTGGTCTTGAGCCCAAACTAAGAGGATTGTGGCTGTCATTAGAAATACAAGTGATACCATTTATTTAAATCCAGGCTTAGTAAGTTCATAACTTCACTTAAGTTCATATTATATGCTGCTGCATTTTCTTCTCTCAGTCTACCATTAACAACGACAACAAAAGAAAAATGGTGTTTACTCAGAATTTGTTCCTATATTTATCAAAAAATTTGTTTTGGAACAGATATTTTGTTGGAAAAGCTGAA
Source organism: Sinohyriopsis cumingii (assembly GCA_028554795.2). NCBI lineage: Eukaryota > Metazoa > Mollusca > Bivalvia > Unionida > Unionidae > Sinohyriopsis > Sinohyriopsis cumingii. The sequence goes on along the minus strand of CM068838.1, from coordinate 110,106,409 downwards.
AGAATAAAATTGGGGGAAAATCATGATGGTATAATAATACAATTGTTTACTTATAATAAAAGAATACTGGATTTAGTGTACAACATCCTTGCAATAATTAAATGGCATTGTGAATATGCAGAACCCCAATTCTTTAATGTACATGTACTGTTTAAGGTACAAAACTGTTTTGCATACTTCATAACTTATTTCTCTAATAGTGCAAATAATAGGAGACAGAAGACATTTAGAAAGAATTAATTTGTCAAAATAAGTTAAATATCAAGATTAGTTTAATGGACGTTTGAAAATTTACTATTAAAGTAAAATTGCCTAATTTTGAGAGAAACATCCTAATAGTAATACACGTAATTTTATTTAAATTAGCAGTAATGTAGAGGATGCTGATTTATTTATGAAATATACCATAAACGTGTGTTTCATGTTCATTACTCCAAAGTAAAATACCCAAGAACCACCTCAGAAAATCAGTAATGACATATTCACGTAAAACACAAAACACAATTCTAAAAAGGTGATGGAGATGCAGTTATCAGCTGTGAGTCACATAGCTAACACATGTTGAGTAGCAGACTGGATGATTGGTATGGAACGAATTGTATTTGCCTTGTCCGAATAGTTGGTAAAGATTTTAAGAGGACTTCCTGGTTGGAAAAAAGTGAATTGGAGAAATGTATTATTTTTTTCATCGTATGTGTCCTTGTTTCACTTCATTAATAATAATGATATGACTTTTGACAAATCTTTTTGTCCGAGTGACTCAATGCTGATAAGTGTAAAAAAATGTCGAGGCTGCGACAGATGTGTTCTCTGTAGAAATGGGTGTTTATTAAACTAGGTCAAAATTAGGTAGTGTAAAAATAGGAAGTGGAACAATACACAATATGGAAAACGCTCGCTGTGGAAGACATTGGGCGGACATACAGACACATCAAGATGTATTTAATAAGATTCATACACATATTATATACTGTTGTATAGCTCTCCTTGTATGCTTCAGATTTATACTATAAACATTGAAGTGTGTGATACCGAGACAAACGGCAATGGAAGATGCACGTATCAAGGTTATGAAGATTGTTAAATTCACAAGCGATACAGAGTCAAATATACCAAAACTTTCATATTGCATTTTCTTACATTTCTACTATCACAGATCGATTTAGACTGATGCGAAACCTATCAATTTATATCAAATTTGTCAAAATCGGGGTTTATTTACTATTGTTATGAGTTATTCACCTGTATGGAAAACGATCGTATAGGAAGACATTAGGCGAAATGACAGACAAAGGAAGATATACTTAATAAGATACATACACATACTATTTACAGTTGTACGGCTTTAATTATATGCTTTAGATATATAGCAATAGCATCGAAATATGTAGTACGATCGCAAAACGGCAATGGTAGATTCACGTAGCAAGGATATGCAGATCGGTAAAGTCGCACCCGATATTCAGTAAAAAGAACAAAACCTTCTATTTTGCATTTTCACACATGTCTATTGGCACAGATCGATTTAGTATGATTAGAAACATATCAATTAAAATCAAATTTGTCATCTGATATCAAATGTGTCAAAACCGTTGTTTTTGCGATTGTTATGACTTATTCGCCCATATGAAAAACTTTCGTATAGGTCGGATCTAGGCGCACGGACAGACAAATAAAGACGTGCTTATTAAGATATATACACACATTTTATAATATTGTATAGTTTTAATTCTATACTTCAGATCTCTAATATTAGCATCGAAGTATGTGCTACAATCACAAAACGGGAAGGGTGTATTAAAGTAGCAAGCATATGAAGATCGGTAAAGTCGCACCCGATATTCCGTAAAAAGTGGAACTTTTTTATTTTGTATTTTCACACACGTCTATTGGCACAAATCGATTTAGGCAGATGAGAACCTATATATTAATATGAAATTTGTCAAAAGCTGTGTTTGTTTACTATTGGTATAAATTATTCACCTATATGGAAACCGTTCGGATAGGAAGGCATCGGGTGCACAAACAGACATATGAAACCGTACTTAATAAGATACATACACATATTATTTAATGTTGTACATCTTAAATTATATGCTTCAAATCTATAGTATTAGCATCCAAGTATGTGCTACTATCGCAAAACGGGAAGGGTAGATGCACATATCAAGGATATGAAGATCGGTAAAGTCGCAAGCAATAATGAGTCATAAATACCAACTTTTTTATTATTAATTTTCTCGACTTTTTTTGGCACAGATCGATTTAAACTGATGAGGAACCTATACATTGATATTATATATGTCGAAATATATGGTTGTTTAAGATTGGTACAACTAATTTACCTATATGGAAAATCTTTGTGTTGGAAGGTATTTGGCGCACGGAAAGACAAATGAAGACGTACTTAATAATATATGTAAACATGTTATATGCTGTTGTTTAGCTTTAATTTTATGCTTGAAATCAGTAGTATTAGCATCGAAGTATGTTGTAACCCCCCTCCCCTTAGTACGCTACTGCAAGCAGACTTTGTTAAATGCTAAGAGACACTAATTGCTCGAAAATTATAATTTAAAAATATTTATGTATTTATGGACTCGTATATTATAACCTTATAATGCGCCTTCATTTTCCATCAGGTAGGTCTCCAGGTCGAGTTGTCATGAAAAACAGGAACCAGTATCGTACATTCTTTACTAAGCGACTTCTCCGATGGTGCAATGTGTCTATAGAGCGTCCGCCTCGGATGCGAGGGGTCGCGTATTCAAACCCCGGCCGAATCATACTAAAGACATAAAAATGGTACTAGCAGCTGCCTCTTTTGGTGCCGATCATTAAGAGGTTAGTGTTCGGATTAGTCGGCCTGGTGTCAGGATAGTGTGACTGGGTGGGACAAGTTTGTCTTATGTCCGCTAAAATGCAAAAGCCTACTGAACCAAGTCGAACAGGTTACGTATTATACAACTTATTTTCGAGGTTTCAGCGCCCCCCCCCCCCCTTAAATGCGTACATATATTATCAGTATACCTCCATGCTCAAGCCTATGCATTTGGGTTACCCCCCACCCCCACCCCTCTATGCGTACATACTAAATGGACGGCCCCTAACCATTCATGAGATGGTATTGATTCAAATTTACGAGTGCGATTGTGATGTACGCATTTCCCTACACAAACACGGGATGGTATTATTCAACCGTACATGTCCACAAAACTATATATATTTATAGATATATGTATACAACCATGGTACATCAATTAGGTATCTAATTGCATAATGACAGTGTAGTGGTTAGCAAATTTGAGAAATATACTTTTTTATTCAGACACCATGCCAAAAGGAAAGAACTAACTTACAGTTTACGCTGAACTAAATTAAATTTACTATTTTTGTTTCCAGCATGGTCGGAATATGTTTACATGTTTCATATTAGGAAACAATTTGCATTATGGCTAAGTATATCTAAGAAGGAAATAAGATGTTCTTACAAACTCTTATTTTGTTGGTGTATTGGTTACCTCTCAACATATGAACCATTCTTTGCCATCTCACGATTATAATCCGTATGTACTTAAGCGTTGTCTCATTTGTAGTGTTAATTTTTAAATGTATACTTTGCTTGTAAAATGATCCCACTTTATATAAATGTACAAACACCGCAATCGTGATGTGCTTACAGGAATACATTCTTCTGAGTTCTACTGAAGTCAGTTATTCAGTATAATTTGTAAAACGATATGGACTGATTGATAAAAGTGACTGTTTTCTTTACTTTGGTTTGTCGCAATATTTTTCTAACACAGTACTAATATACACTGGTCACACATGACGCCCCAAAGAAGCAGTTGTAGTTAATTCTTTTTTACCTGTAGTAATGGGATTTTTACAATATATGGCTGTGGCAGATGTACGTCGATTATCAGACAATGGTCGGCTTTTGCACTATTCGCTTATTTCCCTACTTCGAGTGCGGACTGATTGACCGTTAAGCAAAATCTCAATTAATCTCTGCGATTTATGTGCAACGTACGATATTGTCCCCAGTGTTTATTTAATTCCATCATCGTTTAACAAAACTTCTTTTCTTATCCTCTCTAAATCAACTTTTGTTGACCAAAGACAATACATTTTATAAGCAAGGCAGAACGCAAAATCACATTACCCATCCACGAGTACAATGAAAATATGTAAACAAAAATAGTTAATAAAATTCCAAGGTATGTATAATATTGTAATATATTTTGGAGTATGCGCATTTGTTTACCGCTCTCCATTTTAAGGATTCCTTATATACTTGCTTGAATATGGGAAGTCGGTGCTGGGATTATAGTCTTTAGACCAAAATAATTAGCCAATTACTAGGGGCAAACGTTACGGAGTGAAGTGTAAGTGAGTTTCAAGATGACATGGTTTACTTTTGGTGAATTCAGGTAAGAGCCGCATGAGTATCCCTGTCACTCAGTAGTCCCTATTCAAATCTAATTGCGTGAATTGATCGTGTGACTCCAGGTGCAGTATTTATGACTGGAGATTGGTAAATTATACAATGGAATCAACAGAAAAGGACTGTTCCGCCGTCTGCGGGCGCCATTTATTGTTGCTGTGGTGGTAAATATGTTACAAAGTTACAGGCGAAATGAAGCTAAAAATCATGATTTAAAAGGCCTAAGGTGGCGTAGTAAAAACGGTTCCCTGTATTAGGTTGTTGAGTTGTATAGTTTCACGGCGTGAAATACTGGCGGTAAGTTACGGAAAGTTAACGAAGAGAAGCTTTGCAGTTGTGACATTGACATACAATTGGGAAGTTGGGATTTGTGGTCATGTATTAATTAGAGTAACATTAGTGATAGATTGGACGCGTTGGACTTTCCAGTTTGCAGAAGTAGTTGTACAGGATTCCTTTGAATCGGGGAAACCTATGACTCGTAGCGGGATTCGCGCAAGGGCTTGACATCGCTCGGTCAAGAAACCCATTTGGTTGATACAATATTTCTTGCGTGAGCATAATGCAAATGTGTATATTGGCTTGCACTGTTTGCAGCTATGATGTACGATGTTAAGATCTCAGTCGGTCAGGATATTCTTTAACAACGGTATCTTTTATCCTAACACGTCTTTCAATACGGTACCATTTACCCCTTGCAATAAAGTATATCAGTTGGAGGTTGAGGATGAACTAATCGATATTGAATTTCTCTAAGTACTGTTTGGTCAATGTTCGGATCTCATTATCTTGTTATTGCAAAAAATATATATTGGTTATAATCAATTACACCTTTAGTTTTATGATTATTTAGACATTCTATATAAATCCAGCATGGTATCAGTTAATATTTCGACGATATTGTTATATGTGACCAGTACATTTGAACATGTATGATTATAAACAGTAAAATTAGGCATTTAAACTGTAGGAAAAAAAATTCTACTGAAAAATGTTTCATCAGCATAAAAAACTAAGGCTTGTCAAATCCGAGACTAGCAATATTTTATAGTACCTATATTTGCTCTTTTCAGGCCAAGTTCTCACGTAATGGCTTGTTTTAGTAAATTGCTTGTTTTTGTGTGGGGTTTTTTTTGGTGCTCCCACACAAAATACGCATGCGCGGAATTTATTTTCCGTTGCCATGACGTATAAAAGTTACCGGCCATGCACCAACATTTTTCTTTATACATCAGATTTGCATAACATGATTAAAAGTAGTTATACTTGAACAAAAAGAACCAAAAAAAACCTATAAAGTGTACAGAAAAAATAATTTAATTTCTCGAAATAAAAGTATACATCACTGTTACTTAGATACGATTTTCCACCTATAGAGGACGCCAGCAGGAAATGACGTACATTTATCCCCACAAGACGAAGTACTGGGGGGGGGGGGCCGGCACCAGACAGACCCCCCACCCCACTTTTCCAAAAAATTATAGTGTTTTATGTGTATTTATCCCCCCCCCCATGTGTTGTATGTTTTATATTATGCAAAAGAATTTAGGTCAAAAAAATTTAATTCTCCTTTTTAACGGGGTATTTCTTTTAAAACCTAGTTTTATCTATAGGGTTGTTTTTCCGAATAGGTTTCCATCTTTCCATCACCTGACTTGAAATCCCTTCCCTATACTCTTGGTTGACCTTGGCTAGAGGTCGCCTATATCCCGTGTGTGCTATATATATATATGCTATAGTTTGTGTATGCTATATTTTGCTTCCATGTTGGGATAGCCTTTATTTTTTCCCAAATCTCCCCAGTAATCTTAGGACCTTATAATCGGATCAAGAAAAGGTTTATTTTTATTTATTTAATATATTTTTGAATTTTGGCTAAGTAACGGTGTATTATAATTTAATTAAGAAAAAAAAAACTTAATGTGTTCTGTGTGCAAATATATTGTGTCATTATTCACATATTGGATTTGTAAATTGAAATCCGCTGTACTCGAGTTGGAGTCCATACACTTTTTTATTTGCTTGTATTTCTCCCACCTAGAGTTAGGCCGTCTCAAATTATTTATTGGATTTCTGCCAAAATCTCTAAAAATGGTTGTTCTTCCCACACACACACACACACACACACACATACACACACACAGTGGGGATTTACCGTGCAGTGCGAGAGCTGCACATTTTGAGCAAATAGAATTAGAAGAGAGACTTATTAGATCCTTTGTTTTCGTGTATGTATGTAAAGTTTCCTATATGAGGTGTTTTTCCCGACTCTTTCATAGCCCCATGACGTCATTATCTCGTTCTTTTCCCATATAGTTTCTCTGTCCCGATAATTAGGATTTGTGATAGTTTACGTAATATAATTAAAGTCTATTTAATTATTTAATTTTAATTGTAATGGATAATAAAAAGAAACTGAAGCTGTTTAGGAAAATTTATAAGAATCTAAAAGGGTGGCGGCTACAGCAGATTCCAATCCGGGGTGGGGGTATGAGGGCAAGGGTTCACTTTGTGATGGTCCCCTTTAAGGGAAGATTATCCATTGCCCCATCTCCCTCCCCTTCTTTTCACCCTTTGCAGCCCCGTCCCTCCCATTCACAAATCTTCCTAGAAGTTCTTTTTTCTAATTAATTTGAAAGGATTACAAAAAAATTTGCCTATTCATTTTTTTTATGTTTATGACTTGGTCACACGCCATCATGGTTTTAGTTATGTTATCTGTTATTTTTCCTATTAAAGTTTTGTTAAAGTTGCCGTCTTGATATAAAACTTGGTTTCTTCTGTATTTTTATTTCTTGGATATCTCCATAATTAATTGTATCCTGTCTTGTTTCCTAAACTCGCACTGTGCCATCGCATGATATTTTGTGAAGTTCGCACATTTGCACATGAGATAATTTACATGTATGCATATGTCGTGTAGATATTTGAATATCAAGCTTTGTATTTTTGGAGAGCCGATGTTGGTCCAGTACCTCTAAGGTCTGTCCCAATTAACCGAGATATTTCCTCCTCTACTTTATTTTTAATTTTAGAGGTTAAATTTTCCCTTATCCAATTATATGTTTCCTTAGTTTCAATTCCCCAAAGTTCCTCATTTTCCCTATATTTACATAAAAGTTCCTTTATACTTCTAAAGGTCCTTGTTGTTTCTAGTCTTTTTACCAGTTTATTATTTTTGTAGATGTCACTTATGTTTTTCATGCTAAAACCAAACCAGTAAATGTATAAAGCTTCCTAAGGGGTTTTGGGTTGGATATTTACTTCTTTTACATTATAAATTAAATACTAGAGAGGAGGCCTAACTCGAATCGGGAGAAACACAAATAAATAAAGAAAGAAAGTGCGGACCCTGACTCGAATACAGCCTACCTCATTTTGAAAATAGACTTTAATGTGAGAAACACCACACCATAGTCAATCACATAAAACAAAAGGTTTTATTTTAATTTCAAATGGTAGTATACCGTTCATCTCGCCGGAATTCTAAATTGCAAATTAATTCAAAAGCAACTAAATTTATACCAGGACAAACAAATAAATTTGAAAAGTCCATAGAAAAATATATATTAAGACAACAGAGACAAATTTGACATAGTATTGCTGTCCCTACACACAGACTATATAGCATACACACACCATAGCATTGATACACATAGCATACACGGAACATAGAAAATTCTTGACAAAGATCACTAAAAATCAAGGATATGAAATCTGAAAATGGGAATAAGACCCATGTTTCAGACTACTACCCTTTAGAAAACACTAGGACTAATTATAAACTAAAAGTTTGATCAAAATTCCTTTTTTAAACTTTAAACAAGCACACGCATCTTGGGGTATACAAGAGTACATGAAAACACTTTATTTTTTATGTGGTGGGGGTCATCTGTCTGGTGCCCCCCCCCCCCCCATGATACTTTCGTAACTCATACCTGCGAAAGATTATCATTTGCACTCACATTGTATGTTCTTTAAAATAATGATTTTTTTTTTTTTATTTGCGAGATATCGTCGTATAGTTAACCTGGATACAATATAATCTTGGTCCGTTTGCACCTTGAAACTTATCATGCGTGAATGGCAGGCGCCTTCAAGCAATCTGGTGATATTTTCGTCTCTTTTGCGATATTTTTTTTATCTGACATTAGCGATACACACACAGTAAGGATGCATACGCATGCCGGCATCCGCTACATTTACGGAGTTCGTTGATATATTTTGTTCTGTAAATTTCGCATGATGAAAAAAGAAGGAATACATTATAACAATGCAAGGTTAATTTCTTTTATTTTATTTTCAATCAAGTGTTTGTTTATTGTACCGTGCCGGGGCGGGGTGGGATGGGGGGGGGGGGGCACAAATTCAACACAAAATTAGTTCCTTTCTTATCTGCATGGAATAATGGAGCAAATATGATTGACGATATTGACTAGTAATAACAAGCTTTCAATTTACGCGCGCACACACGAAGACAACTTGAAAAATAGAAACAAACAATAAAATTAACTGGTAACTTCGCACTTGCTCAAGGCTTTGTAGTTACAATGGGGGGGGGGTCTGTGCTATTATCTGGTTAGGCATGACTATTTCGCAGAAATACAAACAAATCTTTTGAGATGAGCATAAAATACAATTATTTCTTTTCCTCCATACATTTACGATGCTCTCAAAGGACCCACATATTTAGGTAAAAGTATGACCGTTACCAGGCGTTACCGAGTTGAAAATATGCCGAGTAAACTTACGAATTACGCCACGTACAATGTATAAACAACACTTGGCAACTTTTAATGATAAAAGATGGTGTTTTTATTTATTTACTTATTTATTTAGTTATCAGAACTCTTTCAGAATAACAATGTAACTGCCGATTATACAGCTCGCCTCTAAGAAGATTTTCGTAGTTTCCAACTGCCATGCATAAAATAAGTTTATGCCAAAGTGATCGTGACCTACAAAATGTTGGCCATTGTCACAGGGCATAAAATTCATAAAACAATAAAGAACATTCCTTTTTGTTCTACCAAAGCAGCGGAACCATAATGAGTTGATAAAACACAAGGATATTTGTTGTTATTTTGCAAACCATTGCTAATAAAATCAGCTTCAGAAACTATTATTATTGTCCGCCCTAGAGGAAAGATTTTACAAGGTGGAAATCACTGACTGTCAGTATCCCTGGAATGACAACCAGTATGACAACTATAACTAGTTTGTGCATCAGTAAATAATCTTGAGTAGCCACTGCACCTGAAATGCGTGCAGTCCATTCATCGAATACCTCCTATTCATTCATTGTATAATACACATTTTACTTACTAAGAATACCCTATCACAGTATAAATGTTTAGTCATAAATCGGGAAAGTTTACAACTGTATATGCATATTTATTTCTATTTTAACCGTACTGTCATAAAGGTACTTCTGTGGAGGCTAGTGTGTATATGTCATGATGAAAGCTTATGTCATTAATAGTTTTCTTTCTTTGCTCTTTACAAAAAATCAAAATAATAAGACTTTCGTTATCTTTTGTCAGATTTCATATTTTCTTGAGAATTTTTTTAAAAATGTATCTGGAAAGTAAACATAAAAAATACGATAATTTAAAAAATGAAATTTGGGTCTCCATCTAAAGAATTTATATATTCTTAGTTACTACTCAGTAATTTTTAATTATTCATAAATGATTGTAAGATAAATTAGTTTTACAGTGTAAAAGTGCGAGTTTGCTCCATTTACAGAAGGGTTTACTTGCTATTCTCTTTGTATAATTCTCCCAGCTTTAAACTACAGATACAGAACATTACATAAGACAGCGAATTTCAGTCTTAACCTAAAGCTCGAGGCTGGAGAAGAGGTCACTAAATTACCGTTTCCATAGTTACACACTGGTCAGATAGAGCAGTCTCCCGCAGGTATCATTCCCTATAGATGAATTAGAGGCCAAGTAAACTGCCTTCATTTCATGAGCTATACTAGTGTAGTATAGATGAAATAAGTTTTAAATTGCAAAAGTTGTCTCTTTTGTAACCAAAGTGCAAATCAATAAAGAAATATAATGACATGTAAAATTACATGAACAGCAATGAAGGATCTTTTCACGAGAGTCGTAAAAGATTGAAACTATTTAACGAATTTCATAAATTTCATTTTAAATAAACTTAAATGTAAGATTATGTTATGTGTATCACATGACAGAAATGATATTCAATAAAAAGCATAAAAATAGGTTACATAATTGACTTTAAATTGCATTCGTCATTACACCTTCAATTCATATGTCGTCATGCCGGCATTTGCTGAGTTACTGGGTGTTATTAAACGTATCATATAGTTACGTATGATACTGGAAAATATCATATGGGTATATTAATCTTAAGAGGAGCAACATTGGCTCAGTGGTTAGCGTCTCAGACCTGCGACCGAAAGGATGCAGGTTCAACCCCTGCCATCGGATCAAATCCTCGACCTTATTGGAAAATAATGAGATAACAAGTACATTCTACAAAGACATGGAACCTATTACCTCCACTGAAACGTACGAAATGATCATCTAAATTTGCAACAAGTGATCAGGAGAAGTGCGACCTGTTGAACTCGGAAGTTTGATATGTTACACGTTTAAAAAATTATGATAAACAGTTACCGCATTTTGAAGTTAGAAATGAAACTTTTATTTCTGCCATCATTATATATAAACAAGAAATTATAGATGTAGTAACTAGTCTTGACCTAAACAAAACCGCTGGAACCAATCCAATAAGTAATAAACTTGTACAAGTATAGTTGAAGAAATGTATGTTCCATTGCAAATACATTTAAATAAATCACTCCCAGCCAGCGTGTTCCTAACACAGTGCAAGCTAGCGTATGACATACCGATGTATAAGAAAGGAGATAAAACACTACCGTCTAAATGCAGACTAATTGTTGACTTCAGCTAAATTATATACACTATTCATAAGTCCAACCTTAGAATATACTTCTGGAGTCTGGGATAATTGTTCTATTGAAGATTCGGAAAGATCAGAATAAAGGGGGGAAAATCAGATGGAAGATGCACGGATCGTTCCAGATCTATACCCATTAATTCTTCTAGATAGTCTCTTTATGCGGAAACTGCTTGGTTTGCACAACGAAGGAAAAGGAAGAGATTATGCATTATGTATTCGATTATAAATACTCAAGTACCTAACTATTTAAACGAACTTCTTCCACAAAGGAGATATGAGGCATCTAATTATCGTCTACGTTACTCTCAAAGTATCACACCAATCTCAACCAAACTTTATATTTTCACACGACCTTTTACCATATACGATTCGTCTTTAGAACTCTCTGCCTGATGATATCCGAAATCCTCCAAATCTTTCTATTTTTAAGAAACGTTTCTCTAATTTAACTAACGGGTCATCACACAAGCAGAAAGACATCTTATTGTAGGTGAGTAGTCACTTCACTTTTCAATGATAAATCTAGACTTAACCAAGAAGTGTATTGAAAGGTAGAGCGAAAGAGCTGGGATCTTTGGCATTAGGTAAGGGGCAATAGACAAAGTGTTCAACTTCTTCATTATCATAAGCACATGCACACGTGAAAGAGTTAACTAAATTCACCATGTAAAGGTCGGATTTCAGGAGACTACCTGCTTGTCTAAGTTTAGTATGTAGGATATTAAGGTGACATTTGTCAGTAGCGTAATTTTAGCGTGATGACCCGTTAGTTGAATTAGAAAAACGTTTCTTAAAAACAGAAAGATTTGGAGGATGAGAAACCTATAAACTAATATCAAATGTGTTAACATCGGTGGTTCTTTACAATTGGCATGACTTATTTGGTTATATACAAACCATCAAAAAACGGCAAGGGTAGAAGCGGGTAGCAAAGATATGAAGATCGGTAAGTCGCAAGCAATACCGAGACAAAAAAGGCAACTTTCAAGGTAGCATTTTCACACATTTATATTGACACGGGTCGTTTTAGACTAATGAGAAACCAATGACTGGATATCAAATAGGTCCAAATCTTTGTAGCTTTTTTTACGATTAACATGACATATTTAGCCTTATAGAAAACGATCATGTTGCAAGGATATAGGCGCACGGACAGAGAAATGAAGATGTACTTAATAAGATACATACACATAATTTTTACTGTTTTATTGCTTAAGTATATGCTTCATATCACTAGTATCAGCATCGAGGTATGTGATACCATCGCAAAACAGCAATACTAGAGGCACGTAACAAGGATATGAAGATTGGTAATGGTAAAGTCGCAAAGGATACTGGGTAAAATATATAAACTTTTCTAGGTTGCATTTTCACACATTTCTGTAGGCATAGATCAATTTAGACTGATGAGAAACCTACCAAATAATACCAGATTTGTCAAAATCTGTGTGTGCTTACGATTGGTATGACTTATTCGACTCTAAGATAAACGTTCGTGTTGTAAAGATCTAGGAGCACTAACATTCAAATGATTATCATCGAATTATATGGTACCATCTCAAAGCGGCAAGGGTAGAGGCACGTAGGTAGAATATAGAATATGATGATCCGTTGATGATCCGTAATATCGCAAGCGACACCAAGTAAAAAATATCAACTTTTTTACTTGCATTTTCACACATTTATATATTTCACAGATCAATTTAGACTGATGAGAAACCTATCAATTGATATCAAATTCGTCTAAATCGCGTTTTTAAAAAATTACTAATGTTATAACTTATTTGCCTATATGGAAAACGCTCATTGAGGAAGACATTGAGCGGACATACAGACACACAAAGATGTACTTTATAAGATGCATACACATATTATATATTGTTGTATAGCTTTCCTTATATGTTTGAGATCTATAATATTAAAATGAAATATGTGGTACCGTGGCAAACTGCAATGGTAGAGGCACGTATAAGTCGCAACCGATATCGAGTCAAAAATACAAACTATTTTATTTTCATTTTCACACATTTCTGTTGGCACATATCGATTTAGACTGACGAGAAACCTAACAATTGATACCAAATTTTGCTAAATCGGTGTTTATTACTATTGTAATGACTTATTCACCTGTTTGTTAAACGATCGTATAGAAGACATTAGGAGAAAAGACAGACAAATGAAGACGTACTTAATAAGATACACACACATATTATTTACTGTTGTACAGCTTTAATTATATTCTTCAAATTTGTAGTATTAGTATCGAAATATGTGGTACAATCGCAAAACGGCAATGGTAGTTTCACGTACCAAGGATATGAAGATCGGTAATGTCGCACCCGATATTCAGTAAAAAGAACAATCTTTCTTATTTTGCATTTTCACACATGTCTATTGGCAGAGATCGACTTAGAATCATGAGAAACGTATCAATTGATATCAAACTTGTCAACATCGTTGGTTGTTTGCGATTGGTATGACTTATTCGCCTATATGGAAAATATTCGGTTAGGAAGGCACTAAACGCAAGGACGTACAAATGAAGACGTACTTCATAAGACGCATACACATTATTTACCGTTGAACAGCTTTTATTATATGTGTCAGGTTTATAGAATTAGCATCGAAAAAATGTGATACGATCGCAAAACGGGAATGGCAGATGGACGTAGCAAGGATACGATGATCGGTAACGTTGCAAGCGATACTGAGTGAAAAATACCAACTTTTCTATTTTGCATTTTCACCCATTTATATTGGCACAGATCTATTTAGACTGATAAAAATTTATCAACTGATATCAAACGTGTCAAAATCGTTCTTTGCGATTGGTATGACTTATTCGCCCATATGGAAAACTTTCGTATAGGTCAGATGTAGGCACACGGAAAGACAGATAAAGACGTGCTTAATAAGATACATACACATATTTTATAATTATGTACAGCTTTAATTCTATGCTTCAGATCTATAGTATTAGCATGGACGTATGTGCTACCATCGCAGAACGGGAACGGTATATGAACGTAGCAAGGATATGAAGATTAGTAAAGTCGAACCCAATATTCAGTAAAAAGTACACTTTTTTGTATTCTGCATGTTCACACATGTCTGTTGGCACAGATCGAGTTAGACAGATGAGAAACCTATATATTAATATGAAATTTGTCAAAATCGGTGTTTATTTACTATTGGTATGACTTATTCGTGTATATCGAAACCGTTCGTAGAGGAAGGCATTGGGCGCACGAACATACATTATGAAGACGTACTTAATAAGAAGATACATAAACATATTATTTACTGTTGTACAGCTTTAATTATATGCTTCAAATCTATAGTATTAGCATCCAAGTAGGTGCTACCATCCCTAAACGGGAAGGATGGAAGCATCAAGGATACGAAGATCGGTAAAGTCGCAAGCGACAATGAGTCGCAAATAGCAACTTTTTTATTATTCATTTTCACACATTTTTTTTAATTATTTTTTTTTTTTTTTTTTTTTTTTTTTGCACAGATCGATTTAAACTGATGAGAAACCTATAAATTGATATCATATATGTCGAAATCGGTGGTTGTTTACGATTGGTACAACTTATTTACCTATATGGAACATGTTCGTGTAGGAAGGCATTTTGGCGCACGGAAAGACAAATGAAGACGTATTTAATAAGATATATAAACATGTTATGCTGTTGTTTAGTTTTAATTTTATGCTTCAAATCAGTAGTCAGCATCGAAGTATGTTGTAAACTCCCCCTCCCCTTAGTATGCAACTGCAAGCACACTTTGTCAAATGCTAAAAGGCACTAACTTTCTTGAAAATTATAATAATCAAAAAAAATTCCGGATTCGTATATTATAACGTTATAATGCGCTTTCATTTTCCGTCAGGTGGGTCTCCAGGTCGAGTTGTTATCAACAACAGGAAACAGTATCGTACATTCTTTGCTAAGCGATCGCTCAGGTGGTGCAGTGTCTGTACAGAGCGTCCGCCTTGGATGCGAGAGGTCGCGGATTCAAACCCCTGCCGAATCACACTAAAGACATAAAAATGGTACTAGCAGCTGCCTCTTTTGGCGCCCATCATTAAGATATTGGTGTGAGGATAATGTGACTGGGTGGGACAAAATGCTGTATGTTTGTGGCATGATGCCACATTGCTAGACATCATTATAAACTGTCACAATGCAGACATGGTAGCGATATGATTGCATTTTTTTTTAAAGCTACGTTAAAAATTACACACACACACACACACACACACACACACACACACTTTGCTTAGTTATTTGCTATTTGAAGAGATGGAATATTGTTCATATTTCAACCGCTTTTTATTAATGATCATCGATGTGACCAACATATACGATAATAATACTCCCGATGATGATGATGATGGTTGTTGTTCTGATTTCTGTATTACTACTGCTCCATGGGTATATTATATATCGAACTTGAAAACAGAAGCACTACCAGCAATAAAGCAGCTTTGAAAACAAATCGCACTTAATCGATATCAATATATATTGACATCAAAATGAACGTCAAATGCTCTGTGCAACTGTATCGAAATGAACTATTACATGCTGGGTTTTTTTTTTTTTTTTTTTTGGGACAGTTTTAGACCGAAAAAAGTAGTACTTCAAGGCTCTGTCTATGGTATAAATATGTTCATGTACACTTTTCCATTGTAACTTTAAGTGTATAGACTGCAAATACGATGAAGCACAAATCGAGGACGTCGAGTGTTAGCATTGGAACAATGTTACTACTTCGGTCGAGAAGGATAACGACCTATATATGTATTCCTGCCCACTACCATGTAGGATGTATCAAACTGTATATTACTCAAGCGCTCTTTGTCGAGCGTGCTGGTGTGTGTGTACAAAAACAAATGGAATATAATAACTTTAACTGAAATATATACAATTAAATTCTATATAAAAGTGATGCGGCATCTGGGAGTAAAGCAAAAATGGAAGAAACAAATTTCCGGATCGCTACTATCAACAGCAATGGGATAGACAAAGCGAAAGCAGACAAAGTAGCCAAAGAAACAAACTTTGGTGTAATAATGATACAAGAAACACACTATAGAATTAAGCCAGAGTTCGAAATTTTAGTAGAAGACAAACTTAACGCAATAAAGATATGCAACAATTTTGCAAATAATGATATTAGAGTTGGTTGCAACAATAATATTTTTAAAAAGCTGGGAAGGGTTTGAGGAGGGGGGAATTTTTTAAGGGACGGTTGCTACGTGTTAAAATGTTTAATTGGCATATTATAAATGTGTACATGCCAGCTAATAGAAATAAGAAACTAATTTTAAAGAAAACCTATACACCTACCTACAACAATATTCGATGGAAAATCTAATCATGGGGGAGATTTCAACTGGGTAACTATAAATTAAACCAGTCTAGCAGGATTGATAAATTTTACGGAAATTTTTATGATCCATTAATATATATTAATACTGCAATAACCAACCAAAAGCTATCAGACCATTTCATGCTCACTATTGACCTAAAAATGAAAAAAATAGAAAAATGTGGGTCAGGACTATGGAAACTAAATAATAAGATTTTAAATGACAAAGAATATGTCGAAATAATAATTAAAAAAAGAAATTGAAACCGTCAAAAATGAAGAAAATATTAATATAATAATTGATTGGGATGTTTTAAAAAACAAAATAAAAGGAATAAATATTCAGTACTCAAATAGAGGGCGGAAAAACCCCAGAAAAAAAAAGACAAACACGAACTCAAATTAGAACTAAGCAAAACAACAAACGACGATGGAGAAAGAAAAAAAAAACGATTGACAGACAAAATTAAAATCGTTGAAGAAGACGAAAATCAGGGGAGAATAATAAGGGCGGGAAAATTTACAGAGATCTACAACGAGGCAAAAAACGTATATAAGCGAGAAGAATTTAGAAAAGGGGGTGATACAATTTTAAACAATATCAAAATAAACAATGTAACCCATACTGTAAAAGAAGATATCCTAAATAATATTTCCAAATATTATAAAGAACTATACACCACACACCACACAGAACATATACTTCAGCACAATCGACAGCTACTTAAAAAATGTCGACTGTGAGATGACATCAGCAGTACATAGAGACCAATGTGATGATGTCATCTCAGATGAAGAAATCACAAAAAGTATATCAACACTCACAAAAGTCACCAGGGAAAGATGGACTCATCGTGGAATTCTACCAAAAGTTCCACGGTGAACTGACGCCGATCTTAAACGCTTTGTATAATAATATAGTTTTAAGTAAAAATAAAATGACTAAATCTATGAGGGAGGGAGTTATCACAATTATATACAAAGGGAAAGGGAATAGAGACGAGATTAAAAACTGGAGGCCTATATCACTTTTAAACACGGACTATAAGATTTTAAGTAGGATTTTAACAAATACAGTAAAGGGTAGGATAAACAAGATAATTAATGTAAATCAAACTTGTGGGGGAGGGATATACAAAACAATATTTTAAACATTAAAACTATAATTAACTACATAAATGAAACTGGTATGATGAGTGCTATGGTACTCTTCGACCAGGAGAAAGCTTTCGACTGATTTGAACAAAACTGTATAAAGAATGTTTTTAAAAAATTTGGTTTCGGACCCAATTTCCAAAATGGACCAAAATCCTACACACTGGGATAATTAAACGGGAAATGCACGAAAGAATTTGAAATACAACGATCAGTGATACAAGGATGTCCACTATCAATGCTAGAATACGTAATGGCAATATAAATCCTACGTCACACGATAAGAAACAACCCAGATGTGCAAGCAGGGGCGTATTAACCATTAAGCAGACTAAGCACGTGCATAGGACACCAGGGCCAAAGGGGGCACCACAAAGTTGAGAAAAGGGTGAAAAGAAAGAAAGAAAAAAGAATGAAGATTTGTAAAAAAAACTGATACAACTAGTGCAAATTGATCATGATGTTCTGTTTCTTGATCATGGTACACCCTAGGGTTATCTTCTCAGGTGTACGTGGAAAAGAGGGGCGCGCCAAGATTTGTCAGTGCTTAGGGCACCAGTGAGCCTTAATCCGCCCCTGATTATACAAGGCATACAAATACCAAACCTAAAAAAGAATTAAAAAATGCTCTAACATGCATATGATTGCAACATCTTTATAAGAGAGGGGAAATGCTATAAGCGTCGGGTTCCAAAATAAACCACAACAAGCACGAAATCTTAAAAATAGTTAACTGGAGGGGCAACCACCCTGGATTATCGCCCCCCCCACACACACACACACTTACTGAGAGACACTGTAAAGGCTCTAGGGGTTTACTTTGGTAATAAAAAAAAGAAGCTGTAGAAAATTATGAACATATTATCAATAAAATAAGAGAAAATGTGAAAATCTGGCCATGGCGCCATTACCTATCATGGAGCGGGCCCAAGTGGCCAAGACTTATTTATACTCAAATATTAACTACATAATTAAATCCATAGATATGGATAATACAATTTTAAACAAAACAGACAACGAAATAATAGATTATATATGGAATCATAAAATGCATCATGTAAAAAAAGAGACATTATATAGGGCCAAAAGTAGAGGGGGCTTGGGGTTGCCGAGCCCTCTACTACTATAATTAACTAACATAATCAATAGATTAAAAAAAAAATGCTCTCAGACCCGGCTACAGCGTGAGAAGCACCGTACATCTACTGGTTCGGCTTCACCTTGAGAAACCGTCCAGAGATATACAAAAATAACAAATTAATATAAAAAAATCGAAGTGCCACGCAAACATATGAGAACTAATTTTAAAATATAGAGACAAAACAGATTTATGCAAAATTTAATAAGTAAAAGTCACGCTTGGATTAGGGAGGAGGTAACCAAAAATATAAAATGTAGAGTAGAGCAGGACAACTGAGGGGGTAAATTGGACAAAAAATTGGAAAAATTGGGGAAAATAAGATCTGTCAAAACACAAAGTATAATTTTTAAATACCTGCACAACACCTGGCTAACAGGCGAAGAAACAATCAAACATCGTATGCTGAGGATAATGCCGAAATGCCCTTTATGTAAAACAGCGAACTTCACCAAACTACATACGATTGTCCAATGTGATAAATCTAAACATAATAGGATAAAGTTAATAATGAAAATTTGCAAAAAATATAAGTATAACAAAAATAACATTTTATTCATAGATTTAGACTACGAAAACAAAATCGTTCTAAAATGTATAGACTATATAGTAACTACGATGATATCCTGTGGACAGGTGATAAAGATTTTTAAATAAGATACGTGGTAAAAATAAGAATATTAACCACAACAAGAACTCAGTACGTCTTACGACGAATAGATACTTACCGTCAGGTTGATATAACGCAATTGATGTTGGAATTGGGGGAGAGAGGGGGAGGGAGGAATAGGTATTACAGACCGAAGGGTCGCGTAGCGCAATTGCGAGCTGATGCCATACCCATACCCCCTCCTCGCACCCCACAACAGCCATATTTCAAAGAAAATTTCAAATTCTATTTCAAATATTTCAAAGAAACCCATATAACTTTTTTTTTAAAAGAGAAAAGGGAAGAAAGGAAGAAAGAAAAAAATAAAAGAATTTTGTAATTTAATTTTTTTTCTTCTTTCTCTGAAAGAAAATTCTAAAGACATATATAGGAAGGGATACAGGGAAAATATAAGGGGGAAGTAAATGGCGATGACATCATGGGGCTAAGTCACAGGGCTCAGTGAAGTGCATAGGCCCATCATGAGTCTTTGAAAACACCCAATGTAGAACATAAACAGACAAAATAAAGACACAAATACATACTGTATAACACTTAGTTTAAAACCCTACTAACTTCTCCCGCACTGCATGGTTGACCACTATAGAATAATGTGGTCTCATAAATACGTTTGGATCTTTCAATAAAGCATAATCAGATAAACTAAATAAAGGAGGCCTAACGCGACCCAGGAAAAACACATAGAGAATAAAGAAGCGTGAACCTTGGATCGAGCGTAACCTACCTATCAACATCTTTAAAGACTATTATGAGGAACGACACATATTATCACTCGAATAATAAAATAGGAAATTATTTTTTTTAAACAAAGTCTAAATAGTACACCATTCCATCGTCAAAATTAGAAAACCATAAAACAAATTAAAAGATACAATATAACATCATAAAGGAAGAAATACAACTGGGAAAGATATTTGATCTATACTTGCTGTCTCAAACATAAAGAAAATATAGCATACACACAATATAACACCATTACATATAGCAAACACTGAGACCTAGGCGACATATAGCAAAGGTTACAAAACATTTCAAGGGAATGAACTTCGAGCAAGGTGAGGGAAACCAGACTCGGACGAACAACCCTTTAGATAACACTATGGAAACATAAATACCCCATCAAAAATTCTAAAAACTAAATTTTTTATATAAAATTTTGTTTTAATAAAACGTAGAACACATCTGAGGGGGAAATACACAAATATAAAATACTTTTTATTTTTTTGGGGAAATGGGGGCATCTGTCCGTTGCCCCCCCCCCCACTCCCAAAAAAGTGTGTGTGTGTGTGTGTGTGTGTGTGTGTGTTATTATACCCATTACATTACTTGCAAAATATATATGGTGCTGACATTTTCGGCAAGAGGGAGACCTACCGATATTCTGCATATAATTATTTTAATGTTTTTCAGAGCGAGAGTATTGGGGCCTGATCTGTTCAATATATTTCTCAACTGATACAGCAGGTATAATCAGAGGCGTAGCGGGGGGGGGGGGGGGGAAGGGGAGTACATATGTCCCCGGGTGCCAAGGTACAGGGGCGCCAAAATGAGGCTTACAACGTTACATTATAATAAGTAAACAAGGGTAATATTCAAAAATGTGATTAAACGGGGAGGGGGCTGGGGCGCCAATTTTATAGTTCGTCCCCGGGCGCAAAGTATCATAGCTACGCCTCTGGGTATAATAGAGACCCCCCCCCCCCCCGAGTTTGCCACAGAGCGCTCGTGTAATATACGGTTTAATACAAAATACATGATTGTGGGCAGGAATATACAAAATTTGGTCGATATACATGATCGTTGGTATCTATTCAAACGAGGGCCATGAAATACATTAGCAAATTCCTACAGTATTTTAAGGCAGGCGATTACGAATTATTTAAACCACGTTTTTCATCTGTCACAGATTTTATAATCATTTTGAAGTGGCTGCTTTATCTCGAGGAAAACGAGAGGTAAGTGTTATACAAAACAAAATCTTAATAGCAATTTGATCACTTTTGCGTCATTTGACAGTAAGAATAGTAATAAATAGAGGATAATTTCTTTTCCTACGTTAGGCCTAATACCTGGTATGTTTTTTAGTGTGGTACACACACAAAAAACAACCCCAAAACAACACTAACAACATTTTAAAAAACCCACAAAAACGAGTGCCGTGCCGAAGCCACGGGCTAAAATGCTTTATTATCATTTTTTTTTATTTATAGCATCAATCACAAATTGAAATATATACAGTATTAGCGTTGGAAAAGAAAGTTTTCTTTTTGTTATATTTTTTTTTCTCACCCTAGCGAAACACTTTCTGCAAATGACCTTAATAAAGAAAAATAATAAATTAACCTAAACCACTTTGAATGTCGACCGTATCTTTTATTTACACGGCATCATGCGCGGAAGAAAATACCAACTGAACCGGGATTTCAGACAGCAGATGAATTGAAGTTGATTCATTGAACATCATTAGCAATTGTACAATCAAACAGATGCAACAATGAAAAGTGGAACTATGAAAAATCGAGAATGTTAGATTTGCGAAGGATTTATTCCGAATCATTGTCTGTTAATAGAGAATTCATGTCAGTTGCTGTGTCGGCGATGCCCACACAGCGCGCCGTCCAAATGTGAAGTTGCGTTTTGTTGACAGACATAACACTGTGCCATAATTTATCTGATGGCATGTAAAGAAGCTACTTAAATTATAGTATTTAAAAGTTTCTTCATTTTGTAAGAGCTCAAGAAATTAATTCTGGTTTGAAAGACAAGATGACGGTAAAACTCAGAAGACGTAGCTGTACAGTACCGTTGGTGTTGGAGACGTCATAATAAAGGTAACTGCGTTAACTTCGCTTTTTGTTTGGTAATTTGTTGGATATTATCTTTTGCTGATCTTCTTTGAGCTTGGAGTAAATTTTACATTCTGAACATTTTTATTTGCACGTATCTGCTTAATATGTATTGCTGGGATATCATATAGAATATGAAGTCAGTATAATGGTACTATATTACATATTTGAATGATAAAAGACTGGTAAATGATATAATGATAAACTACAAAATAAATAATTTGCCCAATATCCCAAATATGTTAATTAAAACAAACATTGAATGTAAATTCAGATATAATGAGCAGTTGTAAGAAGTAAGAAATAACATTTTATCCATTGAACCTGTTATGTGTTATCATCATCAGTTTTAAAATAAACACATGGAGACAAGTTTGCTTAAATTCTAAAATTAACACACACACACACACACACACACACACACACACATATGGTATTTTAATCTAATACAGAAATGGTGACATTGATATATGCAGACCAATAGTTTTTTTTCTTCTACAGATATAAATTAAAAAGCCTAATTCTGAGAGTTTCACCTACAACATTCATGATGGGAAAGGGCCACTAATTAAGAGCTGACATATGTGGAAGAAAAATACCATCCATGTTGAAAAGGGCTAGAGGTAATGTGAGAAAACATAATTTATCAATCTTATTTAACATTATTGTTGATATTTTATCTCAACTGGTCAAAAGGCTAAGTGGGTTTATGTAATGGTCCAGAGTGTGTTATTTATTTCACATCCCCTTCTGTCTTTCAACAGTAAGAAATTAGCTACTTTGGAGTCCATAGTTCTGATCAATTTGTTTATATAAAACTTGGTTTTGGGCTTAAATCAACATCTTGGATAAATCTAATAATGAGCAAAATCCAAGTATATACATGTGATCATGTATAAGATTAGTTGAGTTTTTTAACCAGCCTAAAAGCCATACTTCCACAATATAGGCTAAAATCATTAAGTTGTCCTTGAAGTTTGATGAGTGTTAACCATTAATAATAATAAGGTGATCTTTCATCTGAGTATGTTACCACCGCATGCAATATTTATACATGTAGTGCAGTTTTTACTAAACGTAGAATACATGCTTATATAAATGAGATCTAGATTGAAGAAGTGAAGATGCATACAAATACATGAGGTTATAACCACTACTGCTGATTCAAGTTTGATCATGCTTGGCCATTGGGCTTATAGAGTCAAGTTTCACAATGATGCTTATTATGAGTGTGATAAAGGTATGGTAGTGAAGTGACCTTGCATCTGATTGGCAGAGTTTCTTATGATTTGCACAACAGTGTTTATGATCCAATTTAGATCTGACTTGTTTAATTATTTGCTTGTATGTCTGAGGCTATAAGCAAAATCTATGCATATAATGTGGTGGTTCTACATCTCACTAGCCATTCTTGCTACTGCTCTTAAAACTATTTCTCATTAATTTCATCAGACTTGGTGAATAGATTTATCTCATCAAGATATAGCAAAAGAGCAATTTTGTAAAAAAAATATTCATTCATATTAAACTCAAATTCTGCATCTGATTGGTTGACCTTGCAAATACTATAAGGGCTCTATTTCTGACAAAAAGATTATTTTGATCTAATGTAGCAGAAATGCTTATATGATCAAAACATTGAACATATTTGATGACAAATAAGAAATAGTTTTTCATGCAAATTTGAAAAACATTGATAAATCGGTTCATATCATTAAAAGCTTGGAAGAGTTTGATTACATGTGAGACCATCACATATTAATCATTCTTTATTTAGAGAATTATTTTTGTCAGGATTTAGTAAAATATGTAAAATCAATATGGACTGGTTTTGTTATGTACAGCAACACTAGTTGTTTACTGAGTACTGAGGGAATTGGAGTAAGGCAAGGGTACATTGCAGTAGGTAACCTGGTTGACTTGATAACAGGATTTTAACACAAACATTTTTATCAGGAGTCTAGCATACTAACCATTGATTCACTGCAGATCCTGCCCCCATTAGTTACCTTTTAATACATAAAGCATTTGGGTTTTTTATGTCACAAATCCCATAGGGATTAAAATTAACATCATAGGTCTCACTGGATAGTTTCGTATTTTGACATCCCTCTAATTTTTTAAGGTAGAAGGCATGAACCTAATTATCACAAGCCTAGCATTTATAAATTTACACATAAGCTAAATCTATAATGTGGTTCAGATTTACTTTGAGTTAGGCATGGAAATAGGTTGGCTTGTTGGTGACTGCCTGTCACAGTTAGATGAGCATTGGAGATCATATGCGTAACTTAGTCTGCAAATGAGCTGCCGACTTTTATTTGTGTCTGCTACAGAGGTAAATATAAAAAAATCTTGATGGTAGAGGGGTGATGAAAAGTATGCTAATTTGTTATAGTACTAGTGAACTTTATTCATGCATAAGGCACATACTGATTCTTTTAGTTGCCTTGTCACAGAAAAATATTGAAAATAGCTATTTCTAGTAAAAAATGAATGTAAAATGTACCTGCATCCTTTGACCCTACCAGAACCAAACTAAAAGCTCAAATTTGTGCAGCTGCTTTTTGCTCATCACAAACATAATTGGGAGTATAACTGCTAACCCTACCCTCTAGCACACATTTCATTCATTCATTGGATTAAAGTCACGTGCACCTTTCGGTATGTGCGACTGTTTAGTTTGTACACGTTTGTGTACTTTTTGAATTTAGCGATTAACTTATACAATGCCCCCAAGCAAGCAAGCCGAAGCCCAGGTGCCCCAAAAGGTCCCGCCCAGGCTCTCATCGCTGCAACCTTCTCCATCGTTGTACTCCGTTGGTGGTCTGTTTCTGCATCCTGCATCTCCTTCCTCTCTCATTTCAGGCAGTAACCGAAGCACACCAGCAGCAGTATTATGAAATTTTCGTTGCAATCAATGCCCAGTTCCCTATATTTATTGGGCTATTCCTGTACTATCTTGCCAAACATGTGATTGTCACATACGCTTCAGATATTCCAGAGTTGTGAATTTTCCTATCTTTTGTAAGGTCTATTAAATTTTGTGTACTTTGCGTACTTGAATTTTCCGAAAATTTTTTCACATCTAGTAGGCTTTTAGTAGCCCTTTATTTTGTTTTGGAGATCTCAATTTGGTTAAGTATTTCGTACGTGTGGCTTTAAACCAATCAGTGTGTTTCAGGGCCAGTAAGTTGTTGGTCAAAAGAGGGCTTTCGTGGGTCAGAATGAAAGCCCTATGTGGTAAAATTTGTTTGTAAAAAAGAAAAAAAAAAAGAAAAGAAAAGAAATAAAAGGTGGGTAGGGAGTGTGTATGCTATATTTGTGTGATGGCTATAGACATTTTTGTTCGTTTTTCTGCTTTTCCCACATATCCTGACAACACACATTCACGCTCACTTTCTCATTCACACTTATAAGTAGATGTGGGGGGGGTGGCCTTATTTCTTTTGTTTGATTTCGGGAAGGCAATTCTTTTCATACTGGGGGGTGGGGGTGGTTTGATTATTTGAGGCATACTCTTTTCATTGTTTCTGCCTTCATTCCCCAAGGTCTGCAAGTGTCCTGTTCTTTCTTCTTTTACTGCCTTAGGACGTTTAACTTCATCCTG
The DNA here is from genome assembly GCA_028554795.2 of Sinohyriopsis cumingii. Classification (NCBI taxonomy): domain Eukaryota; kingdom Metazoa; phylum Mollusca; class Bivalvia; order Unionida; family Unionidae; genus Sinohyriopsis; species Sinohyriopsis cumingii. Next base: position 110,080,207 of record CM068838.1, on the reverse strand, counting down.
TGCCTTTTCCTGCTCTTCTTTATTTCAGCTCTTTCTGCCTTATCCCGTGTCCGTTTCTATTTTGGTCTTCTCGTCCTTTTGATACTGCCATGTTCGCCGTGAGATGTTTTCTTCGAGGGAGGTGGTTTGATTGCCTTTGTTTCCCTTCGCTTTGACCACTTGGCTATTTACCTGTTATTTTTGTTTAGCTTAGCTATTTGTGATTTATTTTAATGTATATTTTTTTTATTTTTATTTTTTTATATTTGTTTAATTTTTTTTTGATCCTACGGGACCTAGCATGCCGTTATAATTCCGAAACAGTGATTTTGTAATATTTTGTCCTTATTTGGTTTTTATTGTTCGGGTTATGATCGGCTGTGCCAGTCTGTGAACCCACGATACCGAGCCGGCCGTCACAATTCCCAAACAGTGATTTGTAATATTTTGACTGGTCTTTGATTTACTTTTTAATTTTTTTTTTTTTTTTTTTTTTTTTTTTTTTTCCTTTTTTTCTTTTCTTTTTTTTTTTTTTTTTAAACCTACGGGGCCTAGCATGCCATTATAATTCCAAAACAGTGATTTTGTAATATTCGTCCTTATCTGGTTTTTATTGTTCGGGTTATGAGCGGCGGTGTCAGTCTGTGAACCCACTAGCCCGAGCCGGCCGTCACAATTCCCAAACAGTGATTTGTAATATTTTGATTGGTTTTTTTCTTTTTTGGTTCGATCTTTTAGGTTTATTGGTTTTAATTTCTTTACATGGTCTCTCTTTATACCCAACCCTTCATTCGGTTTAGATTTGTCCCCTTTTGCCTATTTTGTTAATGAATGTCATGATGTTATTATAGGTCATTCCTATGTTATTGTTTTTTGCCACAAGTAACTCCGGGTATGTCCACCGTTCTCCTATTTGTTCCTGTTGAGATTTTAGTTCGGCCCTTTCCTGGTTGTATTTGGGGCATATATTTATTAAGTGTGCGATTGTTTCTGGAGTTGGGCAGTAGGGGCAGTTTTCGGTTGGTCCCCTTTTTATGTGTTTCTCTGCGCATCCTGCCAATAGTGTTTTACCTGTTCTTATTCTATTTATTATTGTTATATCGTATGGATTTTTGAAGGTCGGACTTTCGACTTTTCTACTTACTTTTTTCATCATCGTGTGTATTAGACTGTTTGCATCCGATTTTTCCCATAGCTCTTGCCACATGTCATTGATCTTGTCCCATGTTATTGATTTCAGTGACGCTGTATGCTATATTTTGGGCTTTTGGTTCGTTTGTGGCGTTTTTTGCTTCTGCATCTGCTTTGTCATTGCCTGGGATTATGGATGTGAGAGGGTATCCATACGAATTCAACGTGTTTGTTGTTTTTTTCAATCTCTTTAAGTAGCGATCTTGCATGATTAATCATATTAGGTCTGCTCTTGGATTGGTCTGTTGTTAACGATTGTAGTACACTGTAAGAGTCGCTTAGAATGACTGCCTTAGTTGTGGGGTATGTTTTGACGTATGTTAATGCCATTAGTATTGCCATGAATTCTACCGTGTATATAGCGCATTGGTCTGGGAGTCTTTTTCCAACGGCGACATCTAATTTTGGGATCACTATCCCTGCTGCAGTTTTATTTGGATTTTTGGTTTTTGATCCATCTGCGAAGATTTGCGTGTATGTCTCGTATTTGTTGTCAATGTACGTTAGTATTGATGCTCTTAGTCCTATCGGGTCATTTTGTTTTTGTCCTAGTTTACGTAAGCTAAGATCTATTTGTGGTGTGGGACAGGTCCACGGGGGGTCTGGGTAGTACCTTATTTTTTCTGGGTTGATATTTGCGATTTGAAATTTCCTTTTTAATTCTATAATTATTTTCCCACTAGGTATTTTTTTATTTTTTCCTTTTGTATCGAATGGTTTGTCGCATGCTAAGAGGGCTTGTAGCGTGAGGTGGTTGGGTTGGTGTATTGATATTCGAGTCGAGTATCGCAGCATCAATTCCTTCCGCCTTAGGTCTAGCAGGGGTTCTCCTACTATTATTAAGATATCTTGTGTGGGGGTACCATTTAGGACGCCGGTGCATACCCTTAGCGCTTTTGATTGGACTGTGTCTAGTTTCTTTAGTAACGTGGCGTTCGCCGCTCCATATACCTGGCAACCGTAGTCCAATTTTGCTCTTATAAGTGCTCTATATAGGGTAACGAGTGTTTTTTGATCAACCCCCCAATTCACCCCTCTGAGGTTTCTGTGGAGGTTGATGTCTCGTTTGCACTTCGTTACGAGTTCTTGGATATGAGCTGCCCACGTGAGTTCGTGGTCGAATACCATACCTAGGAGTGTCGCTTGTTTTTCGAATTTGATGGGTACCCCCTTTAGGGTTAAGTTTGGAGTGGGTGGGGGGTGGCCACCTCCCGGATTGAAAACTATGCCTACTGTTTTTAGAGGTGACAGTTTAAATCCCCATTTATCTGTCCAATTTCCTATATCGTTTAGTCCTTTTTGTAAGTGCTTGGTCGTTTCTCTGCTGGCTGGGTTGCCAGTTTTCCATACGGCGCTGTCATCGGCGAATTGGGATAAGTCAAGGTGGTTGGGTTTTACCGCTGTTTCCAGGTCGTTTATCATTATATTAAATAAAGTTGGGCTGATTACGCTTCATTGTGGCGTGCCATTTTCCAGTTTGTATCGTTCGGAGTAGTCTTGTCCTAGTCTGACTTGTATCTTTCTATCGGTTAGGAAGTTAGCAATAAATTTGTATATATTGCCAGTTATTCCGTATGGTTTAAGTTTACTTATCAGTCCCTTAGTCCACATTAGATCATATGCTTTTTCCATGTCTAAGAAGATGGCTGTAACATATCTGGATTTTTAAAATTTTTCTCTAGATGCTAATTTGACAGCGGTTTCTAGTCTCATGAGTTGGTCTATTGTGCTTCGGTAGTTGCGAAACCCGCTCTGTGTATTAGCTAGTAGTCCTTTGCTTTCTAAATGGTATTTCAGCCTGTTGTTTACCATAGTTTCCATTATTTTACATATATTGTCTGTTAGTGATATGGCTCTGTATGATTTTATATCGCTTGAGGGTTTTCCAGGCTTAAGAATCGGGACCACTACTGCCTTTTTCCATCTTATAGGTATGGTACTGGTTTCCCATATTTTATTAATGAGGTTAAGTGCAATTGTGACAAGTTTTTTGGGTAGGTTCTTGTACATTTCATACCCCAAAGTATCCTCCCCGGGGGATGTGGTCTTTTTGCCGGCGAGGGCCTTTCTCCATTCGGCTTCTGTAAACGGAAGGTTTAGTGGGCCGTCATTATTTCCTGCTTCCTTTATGTTGTCAGAGTTGCTTTCCTCAAATTGCCTTTTATGATTTTTAAACTTATCCTCTAAGTTGGTATTGCTACACATGTTGGCGAAATAGTTTGCGAATAATTCTGCCTTATGTTTGTTGTTTTGTCCAGGTATGTTGGGGGTTATTGATTTAGTTTTGCCTCTCATTTTTTTAATTCTTTGCCACACCTCCTTCGATTTTGTGTTAATATCTAGTTTTGAGCAGAATTCTCTCCATGAGTTTTGTTTAGCTATCATAATAGTTTGTTTGGCAGTTTTTTCCTTTTCCTTGTAGTAGTTAAAGTCCCTATTATTTTTAGTTCTTTTGAATTTGTTTAGAGCTCTTTTTTTCTCTTTAATTGCTATTTTACATTCATTATTCCACCAGGGCACCGTGGGTTTGGGTGCTACTCCTTTAGTTTTAGGAATTGTTTCTTGGGCCATTGTGTTAATGGTTTCTATTAATTTGTCATTAAAGGTGTCAATGTCCCGGTGATATATGGTTTCTGGGTCGATTGAGTCACCTATCTGTTTGAACCTAATCCAGTTGGCCTGTTCGTATTTCCATCTTGGTGTGAAGGACGCTTTATTTTGAGGTATTCTAATTTGTATTTCTATATTTATAAGGTAATGGTCACTTCCCATAGGGTCGCTTTCATCAACTTGCCAATCAGAAATGCCTGTTAATCTTGGTGTGCATAGAGATAGGTCTATTGCTGATGTGTGGCCTGTTCTGTCATCTATCCGGGTGTGCATTCCGTTGTTTAGAAAAACTAAGTTGCATTTTTGTGCCCATTTTTCTACAATTTTTCCTTTAATGTCCGTCTTTTGACTCCCCCCATAGTTCATTGTGCGCATTGAAGTCCCCGCATATTACCACCCATTCTCCACAGTCTTTAATCATTTTGATTGTTTCGTCTGCACTTAAATTGCGCTGCTCATTTGTTTCATAGAGGTTAACGATTAGTACCTGCTTAGTTTGAGCGGTTATTTTGACTATCTGTATTTCGAAGTCATTGGGCGGTCTACTATCTGTTAATTTATGCATTTCTGATGTAATTCCATCTCTAACAAAGGTTGCTAACCCCCCTCCTCTTGCTGTGGGGGATCGATGCTTTAGGTATTTGGTGTTGTAGCCTATGATGTTTGGGATACGTGAGGTATCATTTAGGTGGGTTTCCTGTATGCATATAACATCTGGTTTTCTTTCCTGTTCAAGTATTTTGTTATTTAGTTGGTCAGCGTGGGCCCTAAGGCCGCGTGCATTCCATTGCCATATTTTGATTTCTGCTCTGGAATCCATCTCTAGTGCAAAAAGTCTTAATAGTTTGTTTAATTTACTGTTGTTTTTGTTTTATGCGTGTTTCCTACCAGTGAGGGTGCTACCTATTTATTTTGTTTTTGGTATCCTGATTTTTGTTTTGGCCTGCTTATAGTTTACCCCATGGGAGATCATATATTCGACTATTAGGGCTTCTCTAAGAGCCCTGGGGCATTCTGCGTGGTTTGGTTTGTGGTTACCACTACAGTTAGCGCAGTGCTGATTGGTGGCGCTACATGTTTTCCGGTCTGGGTGGTGAAGACCACATTGATTGCACCGGAATAGGTTTCCGCAACTCTTAGAGTAATGCCCCCAATTTTTGCAGTTGCCACAGAACCGTGGTTTGTTTTTGAAAGCAAAAATTTTTTTAGCCTCGAGTTTTTCGGCTATTTTGATAGTTTCTGGGGTGGCGCCCTTAAAAAAGAGTACCACTGCAGTGCTATCCTTTCCCCTTCTTGTTTTTAGGCGGATTGCTTTCTCTACTTCCTGTCCTTTACTCCTTATGTAGTCTACTATTTCATTGGTTTTATTTTGAGTTGATACGTATATGACTCCTTTGTTGTGTGTTTTTGGGGGGTTTGGGTCTATGTGTTGTTTTGTTCTGTTGTGTCTAGTGACCTGAACATTTATTTGGTCTATTCTTTCAATTTCCATATATTTGGCAATCTGTTGTTCAGTGGTGCATTTGATTATCAGCAAGTCGTCTCTAGTGCTTTTAAGCGTGAATTCTCCTTGGTGATGTTTGTTCAATTGCCATGCTATGGTTTTAAAGGCTAACTTCGTTATTTTGGAATTTACTCCCTTGACGAAGAGAGTCAGTTCAGCGGGGTGTTTCTTGTTTTGGATATTTTGCAGACTGGTCTTTTTTCCCCTGGTGTTTGTCTCTTTAGCTGACTTTGTTTCGTTGTCCATAACCGGCTTGCTGGGTCTTGTATTCTGACAGTTAGTGTGTTCCTTATTCTTTCTAACTGGTATTTGGGATTTGGTTTTCCTATTATTCTTACCTTTTGTTGAGTCGTGTGTGACTGCTTTATTTGTGGTAGGGTGAGGGCGTTCTGTTTCATCTAGTAGGTTCTCAGTTTGAGTCCCCTGGCTGCTAGTGTTTTTAACCAGCGTGGTCTGGGTTGTTTTTGTGCTTGTTGAGTATTGTTCCTCAGTTTGGGTACTCATGTCGGATGTAGTTTTGCGGTTACTCGGTAGATTGTCCACATTCTCGTTTACGCTTGGTGACAGGTAGAGTCTACTCATCGAGTCAGTTGGGGTCGAGTTGAAAATTGGCGTTAAGAACTGTATCTGTCGTTTTTCTCTTAGGGGGGATGAGACTGCTTCGGAGTAAGTTTGCCTTAGTTTATCTGCCTTTAGGTTGACCAGGCAGCTGAGATAACTATTTGATGATGTGACATTAATTTTGTTGTTATCCATCTTGAGTTTCTTTATTTGATGTAAGGTATATATGACGGGATATTTCTTTAGTTTTAATCCTGGGTTTGTTTTGATTTCTTGCAATTTATTTGAGTTTAATTCTAGCTTAAAGCTATCTGTCTTAACTATACTTTATTCTACTTAGTACTATGAAAAAGCAACAGCTGTAAGGGGATATGCAAATAGCTTTTATTCTGATTTGTGTAATTAGTTATTATATTACTATTATCCAATTTAAACTTATTGAAAATTATTTTCTAGCCAAATGGTCAAAGTAAAAGGTTTTACTTACCCCGATCCAATTTTCTTTTTAAGATCTTTAGAGTTTTTAAATACAGCCTTCTAATTATACAAGTTTCATTACATTGGTCAATAATTAGTCACATGTGATGACACTTGTAACTAATCAAACCACAGCAACTGAGAGCAGACTAAGCACTGATATTTATATGGTACAGTGGCAATATACAGTCTGTCTGCCGCAACACATGAAACAAACTGGACAAATCTGAAAGCCTTGAATTTGACTTTATTTATCTGTATGGTAGAACAGAACCTGAGTTGAAAAGCTTTTAAAGAAAGACCTTGATATCAAACCTAATAATAACTGCAGGAGTTATATTATGGATAATTAACCATTCTCTCAGTTTCAAACTGGGCATTCCATCCCATGGGGTTCTAAATGTAAACCAAGTGTAACTGATATCCTAATGAACTGTAAAGACCATAGCAGCACAACAGCAGGGGACCAGGTATGTCCAGATCCAGAAATCACAGACCAGTTTCAAACTGATGATGAACCACATAAAAATTACACATCTGCTAGAACTTATGAAGATAACTTAAATTGCATTATTATTAATCCTCCTCCTCACATTCATCATAATTGAGATGCATCATATATGTTTTATTGTAAAATAGTTTATGCAACATAATTCAGTGAAGACCTTTGCTGCCAATTTACCAGTGAACAATGAACATATTTTATGTTGTAACAAGGAGCATCATTTAAACATTATGATACACTTATCATACCTGTATATGAAATCTTAATACTAACACTTATACTTGCAATACTACTACTAATAAAAACACCTGCATTGATAATTTGATTATGTTCAATTGGACTTGTATCTAAATGATCACCAGCTGTATGAAAAGACATATTTTAATATATAGATATTGGATGGAATACTAGTTACCACAATTGAATAGTCATATGATAAATGATATATTATTTTAAACAATTTATATTTGCAGTGAAACATACTTTTACATTATTTTCACTTAAATTTCATTTATAGAGCAGTATACTCTGCATTCATTAAATTACTGAAATGGTTATAATACAACAACAAATACTGCAACTTCCAGAATCACAAAAATCAAAAGATATAAACAAAAACTTCCCTACATGTATCAACAGTTGTCACTTAATAGACAGAACTCTGAAGATTTAGAATAGGATGTTAACAAATTAGGTATTCAAGTTAAAAAGAAAAAAATACCAAGTAAGCTTACTACCAAAAAATCAAACAATAACAGTGAATTTTAGTACATTCCCAGGAAACAGAATATATGATTTTTCTTAACTTGATCTGATACATCTTAAATCTATAGAAAATGATTCATATTGTATGACTAAAATATTATGTAAACAAAAATTCCATCACTTTTTTCAGATGCAACATGCATACCCCAACCCATCCTTCTTGATCATAAAGTATACCAGCATTCCACTATAAGATGGGGAGCTGTAGTGGCTCAGTGGTTAGCTTTCTGGACCTGTGAAATAAGGTAGGTTCAAATTCTACCATCAGACCAACCTGGGTTAGCTACCATGGTGTGTCCTTGGGCAAGGCACTATACTTAAAGTGCCTTGGCACTAAATAACTTACTTGTGTTGGTTTACCATAAAAGGCCAAACCAAACACAAAAAAACAACAACTTTAAAATATGAGTTTTGTCAATACTAAGTAATTGAAAATCATACTGAAGAAATGTTTTTGTTAATACAGATTAATGGATCTAAAAAATCTCTTTCTTCTGCAGGAGTTTAAAATGTTAAATTAAAAAGGTCATGGTACACATTGCTTTGTTCGTACACATCAGGCTCCGTAACCCATATCCAACTAAAAATTTTAGTAGAGTCTGAATAAAACATATTTTAATCTGGATGATAATATTCTTTCTCCATTCATATATTACACCACCAAGATTGATCCAAATAAGATTACATTTTACTATAACACTGAGGATGAGTATGCCTCTTAACAACTTACAAATGTGGAGAGAATGGAGTTAAACTGAACTTTGATTTCTTTTCAACCATAGCACAAGATGATCATTTATTATGAAAAAACCTGAATAAAGTTGGAGTTCATAACCATGACAGTCTTGATACAATATAAATTCAATATATTATTGTTGTCTTGAGGTATAGTTCTGTATATTACAATCTCACACAAGATCAGGGTATATTTTAGTACCATACAGTTAATTCGGGATTGTATTAATACCTATTCTGGTGAATGAACATTAAATAAGATTTACTATTTTGGAACCAGTTGCAATAAAGTTTACTAAACAAGAGAAAATATGACTTTACTATAATATCTAAAATGTAAAATCTGCAAACAGAATACTTGCTTGACTTTACACTTCAACTATATCATAATATTTATTTGAAATGAATTTATACAAATGGCATTAAATTTGGTTTCAGGCTGGTAATGACAATGGTAGTAGTGAATAGGGACGGTCTAGGGACTAGGGAACTTCCATGTTAAAAAGGGTATATCCACTCTGGGGACTATGTAATTTAACATGGGAGAAAAAAAAAAATATCCATTCTAGGGACAAGGGGAATTTAACATGGGAGAAAGAAAAAAAACTATTCACTCTAGGGACAAGGGAAATTGAACATGGGGAATAAATCGTGGGACTGTCTTGGGACTAGGGGAAATGGAACAGGGTCGGGACCCTATTTTAATAAGGTCCCGACCTGATGGGTCTATGAAAATGGAACAGGCGAAAATTGAAACAGGGAGGGGTCTCTATTTTTTTATTATTTTTTTAAACAAAAAAATAAAAAAAGGGGTAGGCAATTGAAAGTCAAGATCTTTTCGAGAGATAGGAATGGCCCTGAAAAGGGCCTTTGGTTTTATGTTAATATACCCTTAACATAAAGGGCATCTGTGACATCTTCTTCTTGACCTTAGGCTGTGCCTGACTGCAGGACCATAGATTAAGACTCTTTTGAGGCATCCTTGATGCTCCACATAAGATTCTTCGCATCCACAGGCTGGTGTCTGTCCTGTGGATAACTGTCCAGTTGGATCGGACATACATTGATATGTCCGTCCGGAACATCATCGAAGACACAAGCGTTGAAGATTGTACATCGGTCCACATGTTGGGGTGCTGAGTAACGGGTGAAGGAATGCAGTGAACTGTACTTATTTATAGGGGGAGGAAGGATTGAAACGGATTGAGTTTGTTGACCAATCCAAACACGCGTTACAAAATTCAGTCAGCCCACGTCCAATCCGAAGAGAGCAGTCTGTGACGTCACATAGTCTATATAGATTCGCTAGCGCCTGTGCGTAGTCAATCTAAGCGACAGTTTTTCAACATGACGGAAACTCAGAAAACGATCAGTTTGGGTGCACTGATGGTGGAGACTACCCAAGGGAACCCAGGCTTACTTTCAGAAGAGGTGAATTGGGATTTTGTGGATTTTTTTACCTTGCAAGAATTTGTTCCTGAACCTTCGTCACCTTCTCCTTCATTACCGCACATGGAAAATTTTAGACAGAGACAGAAAGAAGAATTGGAGAAATTTATACAACAGCAAAAGGAAGCGGAACAAGCTTTTCTCCTACAGCAACAGCAGCAAGAAGAAGAGGTAAGAAAAAAACAAGAAGAAGAAGACGCAGCAGCAAAGAAACAAGGGTGTCAAAATCAAATGGTCACGGTACTGTTAGACATTTTAGTTAAGAAGTCTGAAACAGATGTATCAGACTTCTTTATTACGGCCGAAGAGAATACGACCTTCCCAAGCTAAACACTCCAACCCTGTGACTACGCCTACTGCACCATCCTTAGTGATTTCAACGAAATCATCATCAACAGTACGCAGTCCAGAAGTAGGCCTTGGCCATGGCAAAGGCTTAAGACAGTTAAAGTTGATTGTTTAAACTCACCCCTTACACCAAAAAAGGCCCTTTTCAGGGCCATCCACGTCTCTCGAAAAGAGATAGGCTTTCAATTGCCAATAACTAAAAAAAAACATTTTACCCAATAGTACCTGTCTGTGTATGAGTGTGCGTGAGTGTAGGTTCTTATTTTAAAATCAAAACCCAAAGACACTTACCTTTTATAATTAATTTATTCTTTTATAAATATTTACAATTCACAATTCACAACAGAGCACTTTAAAAAGTTCATAGACTTATTCTGTCTCATTGTTCACTCTCTGTTTTTTTAATTTCTTCACCGTCATAGTCTTTTCCTCCTCTTCCTCCTCACTTTCTTCCCTTCTTTTCTTCTCCTGTTTCTTTTTCTTCACCTGTCTGTTTTCTTCCTCTTCTTCTTCCTCTTCCTCTGAAGAATCCCTCTCTTCTTCTGACTCCTCTTGTTTCTTTTTTGGGCAGTCTGGTGACCAATGTCCTTTTTCTTGACAATAATAACAGGTATCTTGACTTTTGTCTCTTCTAACCCCTTTTTTTTCTTTTTTGACGGTCTGGACACTCTGAAGACCAATGCCCTTTCTTCTGACAGATATAGCAAGTATCTTGACTTTTATCTTGAAAGGAAGGAGAGTAGTCCCTCGGCTGGTCTGAAGAGAATTTTCTAATGACCCCTCGGAAAGCTCTGATGAAACGTTCAATCTTGGTAGTCTCTTCCATTGTTGTGCTCAGTTTGAGAGTGAAATGAATAGTGAAAGGACAAGACACATACCCTTTATATACGCTGGTCTGCTATGACTATAAATTAATCCATGGTGTTTAAACTTTAGTCATTTGACTTTTTGCTATCGAGATGAAATGATCCAATTCATTTGAGAAGAAAGAAGAAGAAAGTAAGAGGCAGAAACGTGATCTATCGCCTCGTACTAGGGCTGAAGTCTTGGCACAAATTCATGCCAGTGATTTTGAAGAGGACATGAGTGAACCAGAATCCAAACCCTCTAAACAAAGTTTACCACCCTTAGTCAACCCTGAAAAGTACTATGACATTCGAGAGACGGAAAAGCGTCCCTCTAGAAAATTTAGAACTACGGCTTACAAATACACAGTGAAGTTTAAAGATTTCAAGTCTGAAGTACTGTTAGAGAAAGCAAAAGGGTTCATCACCGACATGTGGGATTCTTTGCTCACCACACTCAAGCGACAATGTCAACCCAAAGAAGATGATCGCTTGAGACTTTCCATACAACATGACGGCTTGAAATCCCCTGTTTGGATCGAGTTTAGCAGCCCTGCAGAATTGACCACTTCCAAAGTCATGGACAAGATTCAACACGTGCAACAATCTAATGACCAGTTTGACATCACCGATGGAAAAGCCACACTGGACATGACCCACGTCTCTCCTCCTCAAGGGACCGGACAATGCAGAAAGACCTTATTGGTCAACAACCTTCGCATTACCAAAACAAGTCTTGTCCAAATTAACAATTTTCAAGACCACATGTGTTTAGCCCGAGCCATCGTGGTGGGATGAACCTATGCCGACAAGAACGACACGGTAGAATGGAAAAGAGCCTGGGAGAACATTCGAAAATCGAACCGAGCCAAACAACGAAATGAAGCAGAACTTCTGTTACAACAAGCATGCCTGTCCAAAGACACATCCTGTGGCATTCCTGAGATGCAAAAATTGCAAGATGCCCTAGCTCCACGATACACCTTGAAAGTGCACCCTCAAGAAGTGCGCGGGTCTCTGTTGTTTCGAGGGAAAGACTTTAAGGATGGAAAATACATTCACCTCTATCATCACGATGACCATTTCGATACCATTACCACTATCACTGGATTCCTGGGATACAAATATTACTGTGAGAAATGTGACTTATGATGGTTATAATAATCGAGAGCAACACAAACATTGTGGATCGAAATGCTCAGGATGTTTGGCCTCTCAACCCTGTCTGAGCGAAGGGCAAGAACCAGTGCATTGTCCTGCTTGTCTGCGCACATTTGTCAGCCCTGCCTGTTACCAACAACATCTGAAGATGCAAGGTTCACAGAAGAAATGTGCTTGTCAACTCCTGAGATTGTGCCCAATGTGTGGAAAAGGTCTATGTATCAACAGTACCAAGGCACACGTATGTTCAGGAAAGAAAAAATGTCACATTTGTCACTGCATTGTGGACTTGGAACACCAATGCTACATACAAAAATACCAATCCCAACCAGAGAAAGAGGATGGTCACAAGAAGAAGAAAGGCAATTTCATCTTTTTCGATTTCGAATGCATGCAAGAGATCAGTATTCACATTCCAAATTTCTGCGTGGCTCATCGAGCGTGCGAGAAGTGATTCAAGAACCTATCTTGAGTTATTGCCCTCACTGCAGTAAGATTCCTGGAGGGCGTGAAAAAATCTTTCAAGGACCGAACACACTAGCCGATTTCACACAATGGGTCTTAGACCCCATCGACAAGACGTGGAGCCAAGAGGACATCGAACATTATTATGGAGATTGTCATTGTCATGCCACGGTGATGGCTCACAATTTCTCCGGATATGATGGACAGTTTCTTTTGAGATGTTATACGGAACGTGGCATCGAGCGTCCTAAAATCACTTTGAACGGAGCCAAAATCATTTTCATGCAAGTGGGACAAGTGCAGTTTAAAGATTCGATGAGCTACTTAGCCATGCCTTTGAGTCGAATGCCTAAAATGTTTGGAATGACAGAAATGGCTAAAGGGTACTTTCCACACTTTTTCAATACAGAAGCCAATCAACACGCCGTTCTACCCCATTTGCCTCAGGCTCACTATTACGACCCTGACAACATGCGTACCGAACGAGAAACTTTCTACGCTTGGTACCAGGCTCATGCCTCCAACCCTTTCGACTTTCAGGAAGAAATGCTAAAGTATCGTCGTTCCGACATGGACATTTTACGGCGATGCTGTGGAAAATTTCGAGAACTGTTCATGGAACACGGAGGGGTTGATCATTTAAAAGAGGCTTGCACCATTGCCAAAGCGTGTTCCTTAGTCTACCGACAACGATTCATGCTTGAAAACACTGTGGCTGTCATCAGTCCTCGAACGACCAACTATGTCAAACGTCAATACTCGGTCAAAGCCCCATGCTGGTTGCATTACTTGTGCGACAAGGAAGACAAATGGATTCAGCATGCCCGCAACGGACAGGGCGAAAGATCATCGGAATGCATTCGGTCAATGGCTGGGACTTAGAAAACCCCAAGATCATGTACGAGTTTAACGGTTGCTTATTTCACGGATGTCCCGTCTGTTACCCTGACCGCGGCACTAAAAATCAGTTCTTACAACGAACCATGGAAGACTTGTACCAGGCCATTTGTCAGCCACGCCTAAAGTTAGAACAGGAAGGATACCAAGTGGTGGAAATGTGGGAACACAAATACAATCACCGTTTGAACACCGATCCCGAGTTTAAACACCTCATGGAAAGTTACCAGTTCATGGACCCCCTGAACCCAAGTAATAGTTTGTACGGAGGAAGGACCAATGCCACCTGTTTGCTGTACCAAGCTGACGAAGAGAAAGGAGAAGAAATCATATACTTGGACGTGTGTTCACTGTATCCCTACGTGTGCAAATATTGTTGCTTTCCTGCAGGGCACCCACAATTGTTCACCGAACACATCGACCTAAAAAACATTCGACAATACGAAGGCTTGATCAAGTGCAAAGTTTTGCCTCCCACGAACCTATACCATCCCGTCTTACCTCGCCATTGCCAAGGCAAACTTATGTTTCCTTTGTGCCGTACTTGTGCTGAAACGTGCAACCAAGATCAACCTTGTCATCACACCCAGGAAGAACGGGCCTTGACGGGGACATGGGTCAGCGTAGAATTGTTCAAAGCTCTGAACATGGGATACCAACTGTTAGAAGTGTACGAAATTTGCCACTTTCCCAAGACACAATAATTCCACAAGGGTGACCCCACGCAGAAAGGCATTTTCGCAGACTACGTGGATGCCTTTTTGAAACTGAGCAAGAAGCCAGTGGCTATCTGTCCTGGTGTCACACTCCCGAAGACCAAAAGACATTCAGAGAGAAATTCTGGGCACAAGAAGGCATTACTTCAGATCACATTGAGAAAAACGAAGGCAGGCGATCGTTTGCCAAAGTGATGTTAAATTGCTTGTGGGGTAAAATGGCACAATGACCGTGTTTACCCAAGACGGAGTATTTGACCGAACCTTCCCGCTACTTTCAGATGATTCACGACAAAGCCAAATTCATGAAACACGTGGACGTCGTTCGTGAGGATTTGATCTTGGTGAATTACGAAGAAGATCTGAACTTTGTAGAAGATGACCCCTTTGGAAATGTCATCATTGCAGCTTACATGACAGCTCATGCTCGCTTAAAATTGTACGAAGCTTTAGAACTGTTAGGGGAACGTGTCTTGTACTTTGACATGGACAGTTGCATTTATATCGATCACCCGAGTCAACAGCACCCTGACATCGAAGGAGACCGTTTAGGAGCCTGGACAGACAAGCACCCCGATGACAAGATTCTAAGTTTCGTTAGTGGTGGTCCCAAAAATTACGGCTACGAATACTGGGCCAAACAAGGAGAAGTGCACACGAAGTGTAAAGTGAAAGGACTTACTCTGAATTATCGTACCAGTCGAGTGGTCAACTTTGGCATATTGAAAGAAGCCTTGCAGTCTAGAGATAGTGACCACCTATCAACCCAACAAGATTGTACGTTTACCCACACACCACATCGTCAGTCGACCCTTGGAAAAAGTCTATCAAATCGTGTAGCAGAAGCGAGTGCGGCTTCCCACCCACTTTACTTTGCCGTATGGACACGTCGGTATAAAACATTGGTTGTAAGAGGATAGCCACCCACCAGAAGGATGACTTCGCCGCAGCAAGAATCGAGTGAGAAATCCAGTGAGAACTCCAAGTTCAAACCCTACCATTTTCCAGTCTTCTTACCTGACTATTGTGATTGTGCCCGTCGATTGGACATGTTTCAAAAATGGCCTACGGATAGGGAAGGATTACCTTCTTCGTATGTTTTAGCTAGAACAGGATTTGTCTACTTCGGACCCGAGTCAGGATTGGGATACGAAGTACAGTGTTTCGCTTGCGGACTGAAGTTACGAATGGATCTGTGTATCTACAAAGATTCAGCTATTCTGGAACATACTCGATGGTCTCCGCACTGCCCTTACCTTTCAATGGCCTTTCCACCCATTAAACTACGGTACAATTATGACGGTACCTTAGAGACGGTACCTTCCAAAACTAGACGTAAACACATTGCATCCTATTTCATTGTTGTTTCTTTTCCACATAATAGCTTATTTTTTATAAAATGTTAAACTTTACTAATCTTTTTTCAAGATCACTTTAGTTTGCAAAAATACATCTTGTCATTTATTGGCATTCTACATTGAATTTTGTAAACTAGCTATAAACCTGACCTAATTACTCAACTTAACTGCTGACAGAAACAGTCTACAGTAAATGTATTTCATTTCTATAGCTCGATGGATAAACATTACATCTTTTAAAGCTGTGCACAGAATAGGCCGACATATCACGAGTCAGGAAAACATGGGGGTGGTATCCCCTGTGTCCAAAATTAATATCATTTTGAATAGAATATTCTAGTGACAATTGCCTCTTTTCAAATGGTAAGCACTGCTTTTTTTTATTTTCATCAATCTGTCAAATTCGGTATGCATTTTGCTTTAATATTTGAGATGGAAACCTTAGGTGCATAGAAATGTCAGACAGCATTGTACATCATGGATGGTGTCCAACATACTTTTATGATCATAAAACAAAATCCCATTTTTTAGTTATGGCCACTGATTTAAAAAATATTCATCCAAGCTAAATATAATAATAATAATAATGAGGACTTTGTATAGCGCCTAATCTTTAGAAGCTCTAAGCGCTTTGCAACATTAGACAACATAAAAACATACACAATGATATGATTACAAAAACAAACACCATGAAATTAGAAAACATAAAAAACATGCTGAGAATATTTAAGGTAGTTAACATTATTAAGTCATTAAGTTTGTTTTTGTAGTCAGAATAAGTAGTTTTGAGAGCACTCTTGAATGGGATCACTGCGTCTTTGTGTCTAAGTTCAGTGGGCAATTCATTCCATGTTGCTGGGCCCTGGTATGCAAAAGAATGCTGTCCATGTGACTTTGTTTTCATAGTGAGAATAATGAGTATATGATTGTCGGAAGAGGAGTGTAAGTATCTTGCTTGTGTGTACACATAGGTGAGGTCGGATAGGTATGTTGGACTAGAGTCTGTCAGTGAAACGTAGCACAGAGAACTAATGTTGTGTTTGATTCTGGATCGAATGGATAGCCAGTGTTGGGTACAGAGCAGCAGGGAGGTGTGCTCTGATTGTGGTACTCTAAGTATGATCCAAGCAGCTATGTTTTGAACTTTTTGAAGTCTCTGCAGTAGATATTAAGATGAACCAGACAGAATTGAGTTACCATAGTCCAGTCTTGAAAGCAGTAATGAACACACAAGTGTTTTAGTGGCATCAACTGAAAGATATCTGAGAATGGAGCTGATGCGTCTCAGCTCAAGATACGCAGCCTTGCATATGTTCATGACATGTTGGTGCAATGTGAGAGTACTGTCCAGAGTAACACCTAGGTTTTGTACTGATTGTGTGAATTTAATGTTGGTGTTGCTGATATTTATTGTGTGAGGTAAAGGATGTGAATGAGAAAGTCTTTGATAAGTAAGTATGGCTTGATTTAAATTGTGTTTTTCATGTGACTTGCCAGAGATTTTTAAATGAATTGATAAAGTAACTTGAGACACATTTCAAAGTACATGTTTTAAAAATATTCCATTGATTATTGCTGGCATTTAGAAAAATGCAATGCATCCTTTGTTGTGAAACTTATTTTAAAACATTGTATTACTCATGCAGAAGCCTGCTTGAAAACTAATGGCAAAGCAAAGGCAAATGGAATGGAAGAGACCATATCAGAGACCCTCAAATATGCACCCAACCAACGCAGAATGATAAAAAACAAGGTAGTCCAAATGACTCTTATTTCATCAATATTGGATTCAGTTTCGTCTTTTAAAGCATAGTATTTGCAAAGCGGATGCATTTCTAAACTGATAACAAAATCAGCTTATCCTATTGCCCAGGACTATCAGAGCTAGAGTCCAGCTAACTACAATATGCATATATCTTGTCTGATCGGACAAGTGCCTCCATTTGGAATTTTTATTCACATGAAATATTTGGATGAAATAAATTCATCTTTGTGCAAATTGATTGCACCATCCACTTGCCAGAAATGACAAGTAAGTGCAAAGTTATCTTGTATCATGGCCTAACGATAGTAAGGGAAGCACAAGTGCAGTGAAGAAAATTTCATACATTTTTATAATGCTGATTAACATGACTTCTGCATATGTAACTAGTGCTGAGATGATATGACTTTATTTAAGCATTACAATTTTGTTTTAATTTGCAGGTGCCTGAGCAGAAGAAGTAATAGATAAACTTTACAGTGGAGTTGGAGACTGATTCTGATTCATAATCTTAATTAAATCTAGAAAATAAACATTAAAGTCATATTAAAATATCTGTTGTATTGTTTCCTTCTTTCATTTTTCTCTTAAAAACAAATGTCTGAACCTTTAGTCTGTAAATTCAGTGGATTCCTTATCAGCCCATCTACTTTTACTTTACACCATGCTACTTTAAAAAAAAAATGAATTATCCCCATTGGGGTAGGTCCCCCCAACCCCCCACCCTACTTTGTCAACTTACCTGCCACATTTAAATCTAATGGAAGGCCCTGCTGTAAAGCCTGTTAGTAAAACTACCCAACAAGAGGATTTCATACATTTGAAACTCCTAGATGGATGGTAATGTTTTCATTTTTGTAATGTAGATTTGGACATTCTTGCCAC
Organism: Sinohyriopsis cumingii; assembly: GCA_028554795.2. NCBI lineage: Eukaryota > Metazoa > Mollusca > Bivalvia > Unionida > Unionidae > Sinohyriopsis > Sinohyriopsis cumingii. The sequence goes on along the minus strand of CM068838.1, from coordinate 110,061,994 downwards.
CAGTATGGAATATGTGTTTCAGAAACACAAGCAGCTTTCATCAGATTTGCATATAGGTTTTATATGTTGTGAGTATGTTGTAGGAAGTTTTTTTAAATAACATCATATGAGATGATGCCAGTGGAAATGGCAGAAAAGTGTCTGTATTGTTCACCAACTACACCTTGTTCTTACAAAATGTGGCTGTTACACATTCCCATGATGATGTCACTGACAGCCATCAGTGAGGAATGCCCCAACAAGCATAATACAAATTGCTTCCATTGTAATTGTTACAATTCCATTCTGACCACTCCGGTGTCCTAGTGGTTAGAGCGTCCGCCTCAGAAGCGGGAGGTCATGGGTTCAAACCCCAGCCAAGTCATACCAAAGACTTACAAAAATGGTATTAACAGCTACCTCGCTAGACGCTCAGCATTAAGAGGTTAGTGTTAGGACTGATCGGCCTGGTGTCAGGATAATGTGACTGGGTGCAACATCATACTACATGTTTGCAGCATGATGCCCCAGTGCTATACATCACTATAAACTGCCACACTGCAGACATCGTAGCAATATGACTGAAAAATTATTCAAGCTACGTTAAAAATCCAATCACACACACACAATTCCATTCTACGATCCAGAACCAACACTAATTCCGTACTACAGTTCTTGCATTTCAATCCAATTTTGCTTTTGAAATGTAGTGCCACTCAATTCATAATGAACCCATTCATTTCAAACACTCGCAAATACTTATTATTCCTGTCTACAACTGAAAAATATCTATATAAAAAAACGTGTAACTGTGTTTTATGCAAGGGCATGGAGATGCACAAAAACTTGCACCTGAAGCTTGAATAAAACCCCGACTGTGGATAAGACTTTACCCATCGATTACCCCAGCTTGGGGATAAATTCCGACCGTGGCGATTTATTATATATCCTATGACTGCTCCAGCTTGAGGGCAAAATCCAAGCACATCCCTAAAAAGATAACAAGTATAGCGGCTCTTTACCTTCTGTAAATGCCACTTGAGCTTCCTGATGCTGTTGTATCTGCCATTTGACAGAATCACGAATGTGGATATATTTCTTAATTGCCTCTAGTTGTTGAGTTAGTTTAGCTGTATGAAATTCCTTTGTGCAGACTCACTCATTATTAATATTACAACAGTGATTTAATTACACATCACCTGTCAGCACACCGATGATAAGTCAGTTATTTTATAACACACCAACAAGCTTGCCCCTTGCACCCCCCCCCTTTTTTTTTTATTTGGGCACCTGTGGACATGAATCTGCAAGGCTCAAATTGTCATTTTTAATATAAGATCTCAACATTTTTAAGGCCTTAATTTTAAAGACATCCTTAAAACCCCCAAAAGGTTATCAACTGGATCACCAGCCTTCGTTTAGAGTAACAGCAAGTATATATATATATTTAGGTCTAAGGAAACACAATAAAAATGTTTGATTTAACAATGACATATTTGCCTCAGGTCTGTGATCCTGAAGTGAATATTAACTGTCCATTTATTTTCTTGGCTTTTCTTTACTAGGAAATTGATTATAGAGATTTCTGCAATGGTGAAGGCAATGTAAAAATTGGTTACTATAACATACTTTTTACGCCATGTTTGAAAAAATAAATCCAATGGAAAGGTTATAGTCTGAAAATCTTCATTAAATTAAGTTAATATAGGGAAAAAACTTTAAGAGTTCATAAATATTTTTCAGTGCTGAATAAAGATATAACATAACACTTTCTGCTGTGATTTTAATAGTTTCTGAGAGCATGAAAAATTTCTAGAACTATAATGTATAAATGTTTTCAAAAGATTATATTAATATGAGGGAAAAATCTGTTATGAAATAAACTGACAAGATCTTGTATGAATTCATGTTATCTTTAAATATGATATTTGTGTGAAAATATCTGGAAGAAAAAACAAGATGGTGCCACTCACACATACAATGTGGTTGCCACAGTAGCCATATTAAGAAACTTTTTATCGCTACTTCTGAATGGATAATTGTGTCAGCGTGTCAACATGTGTACAAAATACTTATGTTGATGTCTAGCAGGTCCTGAATGAGAATTATGGTGCTGTACAGACATCCTATAAGGCCACCAATGTGGCCATCCTGAAAATCTTGGTATAACTACTTCTCCTGAATGAATCGTCATATCAGTGAAAGACTTCTTATGTCTAGTTGGACGTAAAGGAAAATAGTGCCAATCTAACCTCCAATATGGCTGTTTTAATGGGCATCTGGAAAACCCCTTCCTTGCTACTTCTCCTAGATGGCTGGTCATTTTGACATTGTGCTTTCACTAGATGACCTATTTGATGTCTGGTTGGCCGTAAATGGAACTATGCATATGGTTTTGATGTCTAGTTGGTCCTAAATGTGGTTTTTGCTGCTCATAAACTTCTAATGGTATTATAGTTGGTTCCTTAATGAAACTGCTGTACAAAATTAAAAGGCCTTCTCACTTTCTGTCAAGTTGGATACAATTATCTTTACCAGCTAGGATTTCTTGATCCTCTTTTTTATACATCAACCCTTCGCATATGTAGTTAGCTAAAACAGTATTTTGAACAATTAATTGCCCTCTTGCAAATACAATCCCAATTGCATGCTTTTACCAGTGTGAGAGCTCCTTATATAAGTAGCTAAGTATTCAGTAACTGAATTTCCACATCCACATGCATCAACTCAGAATTAAAAGTTGCAAAACATATACAAATTTGAAAATCTTGAGACATGTGTCACTTTGCATGGTGGGTGTTATGATTTAAATGCAACAAGGAAATTGAATTAGGGTTAATTTCTTTAAGCTGTATTCAATCATGGGGCCCTGGATTATAGAATGGTCTAGGCATACACATCACTAATCAACTCTCTCTAGTCCAACCAATGTGTGTATATGAGAAAGCTTGCCAGTAGCGTTATGTGTGTTGATTTCTTCCAATAAATATGTTGGCTGCCATGTAAAGTCTATGATGTCCTGAAAAATGGTGTTAAGCTCCATACAAGCAAGCTAAACAATCAATGATATAATGGAACAGTAGACACCATTTTAGCTAAATATGCCAAGAATTGATTTAGAGACTTGGTTAGTGATGATGACTTAAAATTGGCAAGGGATTAAAAAGATAAAAGAAATGACCTTTCATGGCACTGTAATATAACAAATGAGGAAAAACAAAAGTTTATTGCATTTGAACCTTTTGTTTTTTCACAGTTTCAATTTAAGTCATAAGGCCCCTTATTTTGCCTTACCAAACATATAGCAAGTTATTACCTCAAGCCCTAGCACTAATAATGCCTCACAAGTAAGCAGTCTTTTATGAAGTCTCAGGTCTGAGTATATGTCTAGCAATACTTATGTCCAGTTTGTTTATAAAATTCTTTCTCACATGGTACAGTTTTCAGAGAGACACGATAAATTCAACAAGTGTGGTAATGAAGGGACAGGCATTCTTTATTTATGCACACATCCCAAAGGGACATTGCTATGTTTGAATCAACACTGAACTGAAGAATGGAGCATCAGCTGCATCAATTAAAATATTGTGGCCCACACAAAATACTGCAAGGACTATAATCAATTTATGAGTGCAATGGGCATGAATTACTGTAGCAGACTGGAGGAAGTAATCCGAATTTATTAATATCTTGAAGCTAAATATAGTAAAGTTTTCATCTATAATCTGTGGAATCATTTTTGCACACAGTTTGCAGGATTTGTCTTTGGGTCATCGTTTTTCTTTTTCTTCATCTTTCTAGCTTATGGTATCTTGATAAGTCTTATGGTGCCGTGCAACTGCACTTGATGATTACCACAGCCAGTGACATTGTATCAAATCTTCTGGGATCAGATGATTCAATGCAAATTCCACATAACCTATCACCATCCTCATGTTTGCCATCTGACTTACTAAGTTATTTTGCCTAAATAATAATAAAAACAATCTGGTCTGATGTATTGATAGCGTTCTGAATGACCATAATATATTCTCTGTATCTATCCTAGAAAATCCTGAGTGGATTGCTGTTTGGTTTTAATAAACCAAAGTAATCCAATGAAAGGCATTTTACAGACACAAGTGTCTGTTTCCTGTATGCAGTGATTAAATGATAGTATTATGTCTTTATTTTTTTAAAACTGATGATACATATGATCACCTTCAATGTGCAATATTAGTTATGTTAATTAACGAGTGGGCAATATTTGAATTTCAAAGATAAAAGTGTATGCCATGATCACTTTAGTAGGATGATTTGTCAAGTGAGGTTATCTTTTCTGTTTGAATAAATATTGTTAACTAAACTATTTTCGCAAGTTATGACATAAGAATGATTCAAAGAAAGAAAATTCATTAAATTGAACATATAAAATGTAATACTGCAACAGAGTCTAGATGAACTATTTCTTCAGAGACACAATCCAGACTCTGTGGCAGCAAAATTATCAAATAGGACACAACTAAGAGACAATCACATTTTCAGTCACAATGGTTTGACAATTATCAATGGCTTGAATTCATTGACTGTGAAGGCAAAGTGATTTGCAGTTACTGCAAAAAAAGTTCCCAAACTGTCACAGATTTTAAATTCTACCAGTGGACTTGTAAGTGTAACTGACAAATTCAGGATTTAATCAAGCAAGTCTCATGATAGTATTATACCTAATAAAGCAAAATGTAGCACAGTATATTCATGACACTTAGGCCAGCATGTACAAAATATTCCTCAAGTTACAGTTGCTAGCACTCCACTAAGAAATGTCATTTTATAATAAATAAAAATGTAATGGAAAAAAAAATCGATAAAGTGATTGCACTCTTTAACATAGCCTACTACCTAACTCAATAATGAAAATGATTTGGTTCATTATATCTTTGTGTTTTATGGAATAAATGCATACATCTGATTGAATTTTAGGCAAGAGACTGAACTTTTGGGTTAAGTTAAAATGTATGTGGAACAAATGCATTTTCTAAAACTACTTGTATCAGTGTGCATTGTGACTTTTCTTTAAGATAACTCTAAATGGTACTGGGTATATATCATTTTCTTCAACTGCACACTGTTGTCTTCCATTTGATTTGATGACTTACAGCTATACTGTCTACACAGTAGGCCTCAACGTCAGGAAAAATTCTGTATACTTCAGTTACAGCTGAAATAAGTTTTGCATTAGTACCTGAATCAGACAAAAAAGGTTGTGTTCTGGTGTGTGAATAGAAATGGCTAAAAGTAATATAGACAAAAGCCATAAGAGTACACAAGTTACATATGAAAACCACCAATTCACTTGCATGTGTGGCATACAAGTTCAAAGATTTGCTTCATGTTTATTTCTGTACACACATTGTTCAACTCATAAGATATTTTAAGAGCTATTTCTCTATTGTATGCATAATTCATTTACAAATGTGATTAGTGGGCCACACCGAAGGCCATACTATTAGTTCACTTGGCAATATGGTAACGTCAGCTGAAAAGCATAATCATCCATTAAAAGAGCATTATGATATGAACATTAGGTATTTAGGACATATAGATTTTTCTTTTCCAAATGGAGTCCAAGTAATTATTGCCCAATCCAGGTATAATTTTTTTACACAAGTAAAGAACAAAATAAGATAAATCTTCATTTATTTGCAATTGACAATACACTTCTTAATGAATATACACTTTTGCATTTATTTTGTATCACTTGAATAAACAATATTTCTTTCAGTTCATTTTAAACTTTTATTTTATATCACTTGAGTAAACAATATCTCTTTCGTTTCATTTAACACTTAGAAACAGGTTCTTCCAGTTACAATAATCAACTCTGGAAACAATAAACAAACTGGAACTTTTGACCTAATTATATTACATTTACTAGGGTTAAAACAATAAATTCCTTAACATAATAAATTAACAGTTCCAGTTAATCAAACACAAAATCACCTTTTATACAGGGTGTGAACTGTTAATATTTACAGGATAAAGCTTATAGTTTCCAAATTGATTGAAGCTTACATGTTGCAGTTGCTGGCACATATCTATTTCCAGCATGGTTTGCATACATTCCACCTTTAATAATTTTGTTACTTCCCTACCCCACCCCATTCAGTAACAAGTATCAAAAATCAGGCTCATTCTAAGGCAAAGTCTGTAACTTGTGTACCACAGTCATCAGAGAGACAAAGATGCAAAACTTTATGATGCCTGTCAAAGGAAGAAAACAGTTTGTTGTTTACCCAAGTTTTGAACCAGTTAACTTGAATTCTCAGACCATCAATTGCTACAGCCCCACTAATTACAATTGTTAGGGAATAATGAGAACTCACCTTCAGTTATCTGTGTATATATATAATTTTAATAACCAAGAATACCGGATGTCTGGGAACATTATAGCATTCAATGGTAACGTCAGAACTGAGATGAGAGAATTAAACAAGCATAGTACATGACATAATATATCCATAAACTATTGACTGGGAAAAATACTACAGAACACCATTTCTGCTGGCAGTAAGATGTTGAACCTATATGTCATAAATATCAGGTTGGACATCTAGGACCAGTAATATTCATAATGGGCAGTACCCACCCCCCACCCCCCACCCCCCCAAGTGAGAAGGGCCTGATTTGTAATCTAAGCCACCCAACCTATCACAGCCTTTATAGTACTTGAAACAAATATTGAGTAATAGTAAAACAAACTCTGAAAGTTATTAAAACCAATTTGTTATATTTCCATAACTCTGCATAGTTAACTGTGCAAGCAGACTTAAACATATCAGTGTATGACAGTTAAATTGAGCTATAGCATCGATTAACAGAAGCTACGAATTCATCAACAAGCAGTGAACAATCATCTTCACAATAAATGTCAAACATTAGCATCCATAAGCTGTCAAGACAAGTTGTTACACTGGATATATAATCATCCATTTATTTCAAACAAGCTGTGAAAAACGAACCTCACGTCCGCTATATGTACGCTGGCCATTGCAAAGGATGCTTTAATAGATTAATGTTTATCGTCGTGTCTTGACAACCATTTTGCGCGCGCACACCGGAAAGTCATGCTATATATTTGTTACTTGTGAACGTATTCGTGGGCAGTACGCTATATATTGTTCCCGTGACCGTATTCACGGGCAGAATGCTATATGTTTGTTCTTCGTGAACGTATTTTTGGGCAGTTACTTTGTCATCTTCAACCTAAAGGTCAAAACTGCCCATGAAATATATATATCTGCCCACGAACCGAAAACATGAATAGGACTATAACATAAGTGTATATACTTATTTTCAACATATACATAATTACTATGTAAGAAATACAACCTATGTATATGTATTTTGATTTGAAATGTAAACTATATCATGTCCTTCCCGTAAACCCACTTTCGGGATGACTGCCCACAACGCACCTAAAACGTGTATATATATATATATATATATATATATATATATATATATGTGTGCCCCGATCAGATTAAGTTTCAAAGGAAAAAATAAACAAAGTACACAAAGCCTACGTTTGGCCACATAAACATACATCTGATCTTTGTATGAAATAAAACCTGACTGACAGAAAATAGGACCGAGTTTGTTTTTGTTTCAGTATGCCACAGAGACTAAAAAAATGTTATGTGGTTCCAAATATTTTCATGCATTGAGGGGTATTTGTACTACTTTTATGTGAGGCTAAGAGCTTCGAGGTTTTGAATACAGTGAAAGTAAATGTTTTAAAAATTATGGATCAGGAATTAAGATACAGGGTAAATTTTGAAATTTTTAAAGACACCGCAGATTTACATCATTTGGTTACATTAAATTATGCATGCCAGTATGTAAGCCTTGTGTGCATATATTGAAATATAGATGTAGTAATTTGTTTATTCTCTGGCCTACGATCAGTACCATCTTAACAAATTAAAACAGCTCAAACAAAAGCATGCATCCACGCCTACACTTAAGTAACACAATGCATTGAGGGGTATTTGTACAACTTTTATGTGGAGTGAAAGGCAATTTTAGTATGCTATGTTTGCATATATTTTAGATTTCGGGCATTCCAAGGTGTGCACAGCACATTTAGAATACCATGTTTACATATATTTTAGATATGGGGCATTCCAAGGTGTGAATAGCACATTTAGAATACCATGTTTACATATATTTTAGATATGGGGCATTCCAATGTGTGAATAGCACATTTAGAATACCATGTTTACATATATTTTTGACGCAGCAGCATTTAAAGGGGGTGTAATGCCATTACAGGAAGGTAAGGAAGAAGATGTTTTTCGTTTTGTCATTTATTGTGTCATAACACTTGATGCGCTAAGGAAAATCTGGAAACTAAGGTACATTTTTCTGAGACTTTATTTCCTTCCAGGTCTTTTTTAAAAATACCCTGGATAATGTCATAGGCTGAATGCGAATAGATTATTGAGACCTGTACCAGGAAAAGTACTTGGTGACACCAGTTGCCTTGCTTACTTGTGTACCGAACATTACATGCCTAATGAGTCACAAATCAAGTTGTTGCTAAAGTTCCTCGATGCCATTATTGTGGATTTGATTTGATTAGGAATTAAGATACAGGGGAAATTTTGAAGCTTCTAAAGACACCGCAGATTTACATAATTTCTTACATTAAATTATGCATGCCAGTATATAAGCCTTGTGTGCATATATTGAAATATAGCTGTAGTAATTTGATTGTTCTCTGGCATACGATCAGTAACATCTTAACAAATTGAAACAGCTGTAACAAAAAGCAATCATCCACGCCTACGCTTAAATAAGACAATACATTAGGTCTCTGCTTTTACATCTACACGTCACTTCAACAAATTTGGTGTCTTAGATGAATTTTATGGACATTTACATTACATTAGCTGAAATACGTTCCCAATTTATACTTCGTTATGTCAGCGTGCCACTGCAGCCAATCAGGTATCCGATATATGGGCTGCAGGTACATTCATTAATCTGATTGAAAAACCTTCGTTACTTGATATATTTCGTGCCTTGATGAAGAGCAAAGAGACATTGGAAGGATCACTGAAAATGATTTTTCATTAATTTCTCGCAATATTACTCCTTCTTTAAGCGTACAAATACTGATCTTGATTCTCTATTAAAATTAATCAATCGGCCATCTTTCATTGGACTAAGGTCTCACTGGACAGTTTATCTGGTGAATTTTCATTCAACAATGACCTATTGCAGAAAAATGACAATAATTTCACACTGAAGATACAAATAAAAACAAACTAATGATTTTTGAGGAAAGCATACATGTGATATTTTGACTGCAGCAACCAGGTTAATTCATGATGCAATTGATGGTTTTTATTCTGAACCAACACTATCACCAACCCCTAAATTTTAAATTCATTTTGACAGGAATTAGCTATTTTGAATATTTTCCTGTGACAAGGAAGCTAAAAGAATCAGTATGTACCTTATGCATGAATAATGTTCACTAGTACTATAACAAATTAGCATACTTTTAATCACTCCTCAACCATCTAGAGTTTTAGATATTTACCTCTGTAGCAGACACACGTAAATACGTAAGCGAAGTATGCTGCTCATTTGCAGCCCAAGTTACGTATTTGATCTCCAATGCTCATCTAACTGTGACATGCAGTCACCAACTAGCCAACTCATTTCCAAGCCTAACTCAAAGTGTATCTAAACTACATTACAGATTTAGCTTATGTGTTAATTTATAAATACTGGGCTTGTAATAATTAGACTCATGCCTTCTACCTTAAAAATTAGGTGGGTGTCAAAATAGGAAACTATCCAGTGAAACCTAATGAAAAGCAATTGCATTTGAATGGTATGGTTGAAACACAAGATATCTCGCCTATTGTATCTTCCACATGCAATACAGTTTCAAATGGACAAGATATAAGTCAGTAAGTACAAAGCAGTCTGGATCAGTTTTAAAGACGAGTGCACGTTTCAGATGACCTTCAAGTGAAAATGTCTTAAGTTCATTGTTCCAACCATGAGTGACAATAAAGTCATGATCGGGATCTAATACAAGATCCAGCAACCAGGGTAAACACTTGTTGTGTGTCCTTCCCGAAAATCTCAGTTTTAGGGAAAACACGGGCATGTTGACATCCGAGACCGAAAGCAAAGAATACTTAAGAAAGCTCACAATAACATTTGTAAAAATGTATCTTCTTAAACTTTTTACTTCATTAATTAGTATTTTAAAACTTGGTAAATTCATCCACTCACTCTGTCAGGGCAAACTTTGCTATGTTAATTTATTAACCGGCTTAATGTTTTCTAAGACCAATTCAATTAAGAATCAAATAAACAGTTTTCATTCTTTGGCTTTGGAGAAAGAAGACACGATCCATACATCAGGAACACAGATTTTACAAAGTGTTGGCAAATAAATACTTTATAAATAAATATAAAATATCTAAAGAATTGCTATGTAGTTGATCTTCATTTCAAAACAAGTTATCAATTTAGCTAAATTCTTATGTTATGTTCCCTGTTAGCTCTGCTCGCCATAAGCAAGAAATGCTCGTGCAATGGCATTTTGACCGCTGACGGTTGGCACGGTTATTTTATTGCTACCACTACTACTCCTGGACTACTGGAAGGATTGCTACCCGACTTTACAGACTCTTGTTTCAAATACCTGCCAACCATTATGCTTCTAGCACAATAATTACACATTTTTCACCAAATTACGTTTTAAACCAGATTGTGTATGGATTACTCTATTTTGTTTCATTAAAACTTAAAATATAAATAATGCAATAAAAGTTATTTTGTCAATTTTATTAACTCTTTAATGCCACACATAAATTTGAGAATATTTTTTTAAAGGTGAATACTGTGTAAGAATAGACTAAGAGTACTTTCCGTATTTGCTATTTATATCAACTGCATATAACCCATTCCCAAGAAAACAGACTTTCTTAAATTATGAACTTTTCTACGCAGATTTATGACACAGATAATCCAGTTATTAGGCGTACCAGTCTGTACTTTTAAACAGAATAACACCATATTCAAATGCTTTACGGTGTAAGTTGTGGATGTTATATGATGGAAAACATCATACTTCAAAACCATACGGATCCAAAAAAGATAAATCGCAACCACTTTGCAAACATCAAAAGAAGAATATGAGAGTAATATACTACAGCCCTCTGTGCAAATGACCATGCTCATCGGAAAATTGCAGTTCATGATCAGTCATCTGAAGTTACACATGTAGACTAGTTACAATGGATGCTGTAAAGAAATAAATTTTCATTATATTTTGCGTTTCCATTCTGATATTCTAATCCATACGGATGATGCCCTGTGTGACGAAAATTTTGACCAACTGAAGAATCAGGTTAGTAGCAAAAATAAATGCATCTTTTCAGTTGTGAAGTAATTCTGGTATGTAATAGATTACACATTTTACGCCCAAATTACTCTTTTTGCCACTTATAATAGAATAATTACACTTATACTTCTCGGGAGGTTGGCATGTATACTTTTCATCCCTTGGTCTAGTATAAATGAAAATAGTGCTCCTCAGATGGATAATATGGCCATTATAAAACATTTTCAAACTCGTATTATCGATGCTACTTGTATCACGAGTGGCCTAGTGGTCACACGAGCTAGCCTTTGTGATCACAGCCATCTCACCTCTGTCTGTCTTGGTTCGAGTCTCGAGCTCAGATAATGTAGGTATTAGAGATTACTGCCACTAAATTCTCGTAGGTCGGTGGTTCCTATCAGGATTCTCCTTGGGTTCCTACTCCAACAGTTATACTGGCCGTTATATATATAATCTATATTGCATTGAGAAATGACAATAGGCCCCCAAAACAACGACAGCAACTACTCCTAAACGGATGTTTGTATTTTGACATAAGGTTTTCATTATACAAATTCTTACAATATCAAAGTGGTCCTAAATTAAAATCGGTTGGATCTCACAGTACGTACGTCAAATATGGCAGATAATGTGCCAGTTTTGAAAATGCTGTTATTGCTACTTTTCACTAAAATGCATCAGGGATGAAACCAGCTTCAAAATAAAAACATAAAATTTCTTTATGCATCCAACAATTTCTGAAAATCTCCTAATCGCCATCTTTTTGTTCTAAACAAGCTCCATCTTAAACGATTTTTGCTGACTTGTTAATTTTAGTGATACTCATACAGTTTCCTCGAACAACGAATTAAAATAAAATGCCGTACAAGCCATAAACTTGTTTCAAACGATCTAGAGTGTGCGAAACATTGCTCAATACTGCAACAAAACGCATAAAGAAATAATGAAACCATGAAAACTATCCACGGGGACGCATAACTTCCGATACACGGTGTATTGGTGTTTTGTTAGTTTCTATTCAGGAAAATATATTCTGATTAAAGAAAATGGAAAAATGAACGCCCGAAAATTTCAACAAGAAAAGGAAAATCCAATGCATTAAAAAGCCGATTCCCCACTAAACCCCGAAAAGTCCCAACCCTGTGTAATGTCTAGATGGTCTTAAAATAAAAATGGTGCTGCTATGTCACTAATAAGGCCACAATGACAGCTTTCATGCAGATATTGTCAGTATATCTTTTGTATACTTTCACTAAAAGACTTCGCATAATTCTTCTTTAATAATAAATGCAAATGATGGCTGTTGGATATCGAATCTGGAACATCTTGTTATCAATACGCGTCCTGAATGGATGATCCTAACAATGTAGGGTTTTCACTATAAATACTTAATAGAACATCTAGCTGGTCCTTAAAAAACTGACCTAACTGAGACTGGATTCCAGCAAAAAGGCATTGCGTTCAATTTTGTGCATCACTGAGTTTATGAACTCTGAGAATTTTACATACAAAAGTGAATTTTGAGCAGACATTGTATATAGCTGCTTTCCAATAAAAACAATTTAGTCAGTAGTATGACTGTGATACTAAGGGCAATTATCTTGATTTGAGGTTTAACCGTTCTGGTATATGACTATCATAACAGAAACAACTATGAATGGATTTTATCATTAAACTAGGTTTGTGGATATATCTGAAGAATACATTGAATGATACCACTTACATAGCGTTGATATTGTCCCTAAAAGTATTACTTACAGATTTAAGAGCACGTAGCCGTGGGGTTATATGTTTACATTGAGACATGTTCAGAGAGTTTGTGTCAATGGTGTTAGGTTGAAGATCAAAAACCATGAGAAAGAATTCTGGCCTGATATTTCAAAGTTGCCAAGTTAGAAAATACAGGAGCAAGCACTGTAATCACACACTCAATGTCAGTCTTGCAACACACGGTATACCACAAGAAGAAAGGGGTGATAATGGCCCGCAGCTCTCCTCAAACGAATATGGTGTATTTGCAAAAAGCGGGGGATTCAAACACACTACAACAAATCCCAAGTATCCACAATCGAAAAAAGATTAGCAGAAAGCATCACACAAACTGTCACAAGAATTTCAATACGTGAAATAGATGGCATAAACCCATATTTATCGATACTGGAATATCGAAATACAGCAGTTGATGATATAGGATCTCAAGCACAAATACGGATGAGTCGAAGACTTCGTTCGACTTTGCCAACTACACACATACAGCTACGTCCCCAAGTTATAAAACACGAAACCCCAAAGAGGAAACTGACTTAAAAGAAATATAAGCAAAAGAAAGAGCATGATAGAACAGAAAAGAGCCTCCAAACCTTAATCTTTTAGACAAAATAAAATCAAGCGACAATATCTTTGTGACCAGCTTTTAGTCATTAGAAACAGAACATTCCAAGGTCGTTTAATGTGCAAACTCAAGATGGTGCTACCTACCGGAGAAACCGATGACGTCCGTTTCAAACAAACGAGACATTACCAGACACAAGATGCTAACAAGGAGGTCAATGAAATGAATGAGAAGGCGCCATAGGTTATGAGTGAGCCAAACCAGACTCGCGACGGGTGATTCGAACAAGGAGTGGACGTCTAATAAAATAAAAAAACGATTAGGTGCAAGATACAGAAATTATTTCCTTAAGTGAAATGAAAACTAAGTAACAGAAAAAAAACAACAACTGTCCGTAACATTACCAATACATTCGTGTCCCACTATTTTGACAAGAACTGATCATCCATTATGTATGCAAAATAAGCTTATATTAATTGTATAATAGGTCTGACATTGTTTTAGTCTCGTGCAGGGATGCTCTTATAGAAAGTCATTTATACCATCCTGTGTCAATTTTGGGCGATAATCTTTCAGAGTCTGATTACGTACTAGTGTAGTTCGATGTATGCCTGTCTGCAAATCTAATACTTTTAAGGCATTTTTGGCATGGTGGTAAAAAGACGCATATTAATAATTTAACTAATTGAATTTAAATTTGGATTTATAATAAGAGGAAATCCCAAATTACCAAAAAGAGCAACGTCAAGCCATAGACGAGACTATTTGATCGTAGCAATACTTGAATCGTTTCTTCTACCTATGCTATGGGAACTTGATTCTGTGAAATTTTTTAAAAATTGAGATTCCTATAACATGCAATAACTTGTTTTGGATGTGAAGTTTTGTGATGTGTTTTGGCATTTTTATTGTAATTCATATTTACGGGAACATGCCAACAACAAAAATGTAAGTATCACAATGTCTTTTTTTCTTTTTAGAACATGGATTAGATTCAGTCACAAACACACACCTTTGAAAATCTCTCTCTCTCTCTCTCTCTCTCTCTCTCTCTCTCAGATACACATCCATGTTTCATACTGCAATACTGTTTCCATGTTAAACTCAACTGAGACAAACAAATCTCAGTGTTGCACACTGAAGCTAGAGTAATGTCTTCATGTTCGATTGTATTGATACTACAGTGCCGTCTCCATGTTAAAAACTATTTATGCTAGAGTGCCGGATCATTTTCAATTTTCTCTCTTCGCATGTCATAATGACTAGCCTTTCTCGTACGAATAAACTCTGTAATATAAGCACTGACCAACGCTTTTTTAAACACCAGTATGTTTATCAAGCTACGATGCCATACCATTTCACGTCAAACAGGATCATCCAGTGAAACATATAAACCAAGTTTTAGTTATTACATCTTGTCCTACACATTGCAACATGCTGGCCTAATATTAACTTTCCAAAGTCGCTATAAACATCTTTACCCTGTAAACACAGGATGTCCGTTTGACTCTCAAGTACTTTGTTAAACTATGTATGTGCATCACGGGATTAATAACTATTTATTCACTACTCTGTGTCCTCTTTTTCTCTACAGATCTAACTCTGTGTCGTGCAGTGCAGATTTATGAGACCTGGTACATTTCAAAATTACATGGTAGCTCTCTAAACAATAACATCAATAATAATAATAATAATAATAATAATAATTTCTTACGGCAGCTGTGAACTAACTTCTTAAAGACTATTCGCACGGCAGCCGTGTAATTACTATATCAAATATTAACCACTTTATGACCGACTAATGGTCTATGAAGAGTCCGAAATATTCTAAATGATTTTTAACCATTGAAATTCTAATTGCGCACATTTTGTCAGCATAAGGCACTTAGCCGAGAATTATACCGCCCACGATATCTGTCTATTACAAACAATGTGTTTCAGTATATATGATGGATTATTCTGAAAACAGAGAAAGCAAAATGTGTTATGTGAAACCTCTTAGGAGCAGTTGCGCCATCCGTTAGAATTCATCAATTAACGAATGTGTGTCATCATAAGTGTCATAATCAAAACAGGAATATGCGGGAATCCATAACGTCTGCCTCCAATTTACTTTTCGAGTAATTTAAAGTAATGACTGGGACAGTAATGAGTGTTACATTGACATTTCATTTGAAAAATATTACAACTTTGCATTAATGGTTTTCATAGCAAGCACCATACAGTTTGTTACGACATGTATGCTCAGTGAAGCTAAGGTGCATTCTTTTTTCATTTCAAGTGTCTAAAGACAAAATAATAAAACATTAACTCGTGTACGGTTCTTTTTTTTTTTTATCTCATTTAAACTTATTGATTATGGCTTGTCTGTCTGTTACTTATTTCCTTGTGAGTTATTTTTCGGTGACTTTTGCACATTCGTCCGAAATAGTCTTATATTTGAATTTCATGGTTTTTTGTCATTTTGATTAAGCCTTATTTGGTAGAGAACATATTATTAGTAAATGCTTCCACTAAAACAATAGTATCATCTCATGCTCTTTATATTTTTTGTACCAACAAAATAACCCATCTTCATCTGTATTAGATCAAACGCTTAACACAAGCACAAGAGGGAACTCGGATGAGAAATATGCTGCAAATGAAGAGTTAAATCAAATGAAATGTGTTGAAACATATCTCAGATCTCGGGTAAAGACATGTCAAAGAAACCGTCTTGCAGCTACAATCTGAGGGTCGATTCATACGTCTCTGCTCCTAGCAGTGCTTCTAGTTTCTAAGGCAAACCGAACACCTATACATTCATCTTGAATTGACTTCAGTATACTCAGGTACATGATACTGACACCTGCCTAGCTATGTCAATCGGTTATCTCGAACAGGGTGTATTTGCCTAGTGAAATACGAACATCCTAATCGTACTGTTTAGATATATAAAGTCTGGTATCAAGAAGTGCCATTAGACATCATTACCTATCATTATTCAAATAATCGGCAAGCAGTAGACCAGGTTAATATTTAATTAGGTAAACTTGTACTTTGATCAGCGAGACAATCAGTCTTGCTGATACTATTGTCCGATTAAACGCATGCATACAACGTTAAATTGAAACGTTCACAGTCGGATTGTTTTAGATAAAGAGAGAATATGAAAAGTATGTGTTATTTATATGGTCACCTCCAAATCTCTAGCTATCATAAACTATCAGGCATTTACGGTGTCCCACCCCGAACCATTCTTCTAAATTTAAAAATTTTATTTATGTTTGTTTCCTCTCCATTTTCCGTATCTGAGTTGTATTTTTACACAAAAAGGATTTTCATTTTAAGAAATAATTTGTTTGGTTACGGTTTCTCTATTATTTTTGATCGGGAAGTACTCGTTTAGATTTCCGATGCCAGCTTATGTCCTATGCCTAAATTGTATTCCAAAACAAGTTTGTAATCATTTCCTTGAGGTTACACCTTTTGACTGCTTTCCTCTCTCCCAGTTAGAAACGTCCCTGGGATCCTTGCTAGCGATCGATGTATTTTGCCCTTTTCGTGTGTCGATAATATGTGCATCATTTGTTGCATAAAATGCAATAATCCCGTAGACATGTGTACATGTCAGACTGGCAATATCCTTACATTAAATCTGTTTTAAGTCACTAATTTATCTATTCCGTTGGGGTATATTATAAATATTCCACCGTTCCCACTGTTGCTTAAAGATTGTATATGGTCTGCTTTCATGTCTCTTATTTCCAGGTGTATTAGATTTATGTATGATCCAGTTGTACTTAATTTAAGTGATTCATACCAAAGTTCGCCTGCACAAAATTTCTTCCATGGTAGAAAGTATGCACTGCCAGAATAATATTACTCTTGTCATCGGGTAGACTTACGATCGATTTATGCAAATTTCCTTCCTCACTGTGAATGTAATTATGCGCGTTTTTATAGTACAACTGGAGTTCTTACTTCCGGGTCTTCTCTCATTCAACTGACGTGAAACTCGGGTCTTCATCCTTCAAAATGTCACTAAATTTATTACATTTTAATAGAGTAACGACTGCATTATATTCACAATTCATGTACGTAAGATATTAGTGACGAATTTCTCAAGGAAAAATTCCATCCACTGAAGATTATTTGAATATAATGGTTTTAAATCTATTGTAAAACTATGGTGCTCTTGGTAGAAATAAACAACTCGTAGTGTGGCAGTCAATGTTAATGAGACAACAGAGAATCATGTATGAAATTAAATTCATTATATTGCTTATATCAAAACTAATTATTGGTACAACGTTTTTGAATTATGTCAAAAACGTTTATATAAAATGTATTATGATATTAAACTGCCTTGTTTATTTCTCCAAAAATGACTTTATATATCATAAAAGCTTTTGCTAACAATAAATAGACTTTTGTTATGAAAACTATGCTGGAATTGTTTAAGTTAGAAAACCCAATTTTAACATCTAAAATACATAACTTTTTGTTTCATTAATTTGATATTTTCAAGTTCTTGTTTATTTATATAAAATCCTATTTTTTATATTAAATTAACAAAAATCTAATATTCATATATGAATTATTAATATTAACCGCTCGTCTGTTGATCAATACCCATTTATTAATCATTGAGCAGCTTGCAAGCATTAAATGGCGATTCCAGATTATGTTTGATCAGAAGCATTATCCAGTCCACCTTATAGTCTACTAGCCTATAATTACATGTAGTTCGTCGATGTTTCACACACTTTATCAAACTGCAGCTTTCAAAAACACTCCCGAACAAACTATACATGTGAAACGATTTGTTATATATTTGTATTGTCTTTTGAGTAATAAACTGGGTGCTTTTATATGTTTTGAGCATTATTCTTTAAAGAAAGATATTGAAATTGGCATGGGTAAAAGCTCGTATTTGAAATGGTTTATGCTAATCATTTTTGTTTAAAAAATATTTTAAAACATTTCTTGATCTACTTGGCCAAAGAATCAGTGCAATGCCGTAACGGAGAAACATAATCGAGGGACTCTTTTACGAAGCCATGCTGTCATAAAGTTTCATGAATATGGTCCAATATAAATGAAGCATGTATTGAAGAATTATAAAATAATTAATCGTTCGGGAATGATGTTTCCAACACCGACTTCCCATAAATAAAACAATAATCGTTAGGTAAATAATCATTAAAATCTAGCAAAGCTATAAAAGGGGACGTAAATACAAATAACACAATCATAGGTCTGTTATTGCAGAGAGAGAGAGAGAAAGAGAGAGGGAGGAGGAAGAGACATTCATGTTACTCCGCCACAAAGAAACTATATTTACATTTATGTTCAGTGCTTCTATCGCCATTCTCACGCATTTGCACAATTCGATGGAAATAAACTAAACTTGACCAATAATGGACATGATACCATTTGAATGGAAACTATATATGGGGGGGGGGGCTAGGAACAGAGAAAAGTAAACTTCCCCTATTCCTGGAACCCGTAGATGAAGGGGTTGGGTGTAAAACATTAGTTTAGTTTACTAAGAACGGTGCTACATTTTGTTTGTTTAAACTTTTGTATTGTCACAATAGGATACAATGGGATTGGGAACTAGTTCCAACAACTTAAATTAGCCTTCTCCCTACATGATACAAGTATTACAACATATTAAACATGACAACATAACAATGAAAAATTATTGGAGAAAGAGAGAGAGAGGCACAATGACAGTAATCACGATTTGAGTAAGTTACTGAAATCGTCCAGCAGTTGTTATATATTTGCATACATGATGTAAAATTCTGTGTTTCATTTGTATCGCCCTTTCCCTAAATCAGAAACTCTAAGCTAGTGCTTGCGCATGACATTGAAAGTAATTTTCTCATTAACTCAGTTCGATGTCTACTGTGCTGTAAAGTGCACGCTAGTTTCGATCCCACCGCAGGAACAAAACGAAGAGTCATCAGATTGAACATGGTCAAGATCAGCATTTAATGAACTTAAATTATGTCGTAATCTTATATGGAAAATATCCAATAAAACTTGGCATTTTGCTAGATACAATATTTGGACATAAACACTTTTCAAAGCACTGTACGACATTCAGTATATTGGATAACATTAACCAAGGGGTTACAGAAATCCTATCTTGCCCCTTTGATCTTGAAAGTGTCAGGTTCACTCTTTGCTAAAAAATTCTTCTCGTGATTTTCTTTTCTTTATTATTATTATTATTATTATTTATATTATTATTATATACTGCATGCTCATAGTTGTTTATCAACACTCTAATTACATATACACGATGTCAATATATTATTCAGGCTTTCCAACGCCGATCTCTATTTCCAAGTCAATATATATAATATTCACCTGGAATAATTACAATCAGACAATCAGAATTACAGAACGTGAGAAGTATATAGATGATAGCATAGAGAAATTACGGAGTTTAACCTTTAAACATTTAAATTAAAACTAAAATCTGATTAGTGTCAGCGTACAAATGGCCATGCTAGTGTCCCGTACTAACGCTCTAGTTTACAGGAAACAGTACGCATTGCAGTCAAAAAATAGAATAATGTTATTGTAATTAAAAGTTTTTAAAAAAAACAAACAGAATAAGGCTATCTTATATTACAATACTCAAATCATAATAAACAATAATATTGTGCAAACTAAAATACCAAAAGTATAGAATAATGTTTTTATAAATTAAAATGCCAAGACAGTATAATAATACTGCAAAATCAGTGTACTCCAATATTTTCACAAGCAATTTGCGTAGCTGAAATAAGAACTTACAGTTTGGGTATTGTAGCAGCGAATATTGCTGCAAATCTGGGCGCACTGTTACTAATGTTTGAAGATACGAGTTAGCCAGAGGAAGCTTGACAAAATAAGTAGTTAGAAATGTGTTAATGCTATAACGATTCTGTAGATTTCTCAGGAGTAAATCATTTCAAATTCAAATTGAGTTGTAACACTCAAATCTTCTAATTGATGATACATTGGCCTTATAATAACCTGTAATTTGCATAGTAATAAGCTCTACACTATTATGAGATACCAATTACATTATATCTAGAGGAATGAAATCTAAAACATACCTTTTCAAGATCTTTTTGCGACTGATATGTTACATACGCACTCCACATTTAGAGGAAGGAAATTTCCCCAGCATAATGTCCATTGTTTGTAATGAATCAATATTATATGTGTAATGTTTTACTGCTGCTTAACATAAACATATCAGTTTGTCGCGTGATCTTCTCCATTGTCATGGTTACATCATCATGGAGCTTTTATACAAATTAACTTTTTCTTGTCTTTCAAAATGCAGACATTCATATGAAAACAAGGAAGGGAGTTTCAAGATTTTTGGAGTGTATTTATGTTTCTGCTCCTTCTTTGTACCTTGTATAACAGTTTTAATTATGAATTTGTGCCATAGCCAGTTCTGTTTTAGATATTCAAAAACATTAATTTGCGATTTTGTAATAGCACCATGTTGAATTATATAACAAAACTGAAGAAGGTTTGGTGGGATAGCGTCTTCAACATATTCTTCATCTAAAAAATCGTCAAGTTAGCATTTGTGATCTAGCATATATAGTTGCATTATTTTAGGTGCTTTTGCAAGGAAGATAACTTCATTGTACACAAGAACGTGTTAGTGAACCACGCCAACATTTATCGTGAAAGCAAGGAATACATGCTTTCATTTCTGGTGCGATGTTATCTCTGGTTTTTAGGGCAGAACTGTTTTTTTTTTAAACTGGTTGAGTTGGCATCAGATAACTCTACCTCCGGTTGTTGAAGCCACTGTTTGAACGCTTGAATAATTTCGTTAGATCTGCAAACTAAAATATGGTGGGAAACGTGCCTTCATTGCAAGATCACAGGTCCGCTATATAGTTGACTAGTTCAGAAAGTGTCCTCTCTCTCTGTCTCTGTCTCTGTATCTCAGTCCCTTTGTCTCTTACACAGTTCTACCAAACAAGCAGGATGGCATGGAGCCACAACATCTCCACCTTGATTGTTGCCAACACCCTTCCATCACTGAGACCCCCTGCACATTCATTCCGTTTGTTCTTGAGTTGTATGGTTATTGCTTGTCTTAATGCATATTCCGGAGCCGATTTATCACTCACAAACAAATTCGGACGATTGCAAAATAATAGTTCTTGTATACAGCCAGGTTATATTAATTTGACCAGATGAATGGTCAAATCATTGATATCATGAAAAAGAGGAATATTCTTTGCAATGTTGCTATAGCCATCAATTTATTCCACACTATGTGAACTTGAACTCGTCTTTATTGTCCTGCAGACAAACGCAACATGTACTCAAATCGAACAGGAATGGCCATTTTGAGTGTTTCAAATTAATAGTTCAAGGTTGGGTTGAGGATTTATCATTTTACTACTTCTCTCACCTAAGCACTTTAATATATAGTATACAGTTAGATTTATGTCTTGCCTTGCACCAAACCCGATCTTTCATCCAGTGTCATTTAAGTCAAGTGTGGCTACCTGTAATGAGATCTACAAAGGTGATGCCTCCCTGGTGGTACACTGACAACCTTTCAACTCATTCTCATCACAGAGTCCTGAAGGGATACATAGACTATCTCGGAAGTTGGAAAATAGTAACATCAGTTACTACATGCTCTTAAACATATAAGTTGACACTTAAATCATCCAAACTGTAGAAATCGGTCAATTTATGTAATGCAAATAACAAATGGAAAAATGGCTAATACTTTATTACCCAAAGATACACAATTGTGAATATCTCGAGCAAACTTTAAGCTTGTATCAAAATTTGAACGATTCTTTGGGGCAGTGAATGGCAAGGATCGGCACTTTGGATTCAAGATTGGATGGTCATGATAATCAGTTAAATTATCTTTCCCGTGACCTGTGTTACAAACTCTAGTTGTAGGCTGCCATCAGTACACTTTAAATTAAACTGTTTCAGTTTGTAATAGCGTATTAACGAAATAAAACTTGAGAGAATGAATGATCGGCACGGACGTAATGCGTATGTGGTGGCTGGATTGTAACGCGATTTTGTGCACCCATACTGAACTGTGGTAGCATAGATGATATACAATGTTGTTTTATTCCATCTCGAGATATTCCCAAATCCCACAACACATAGATCTCGGCCAATGGGCTTAAATATAATTATAAACAAAACATCAATTTCTCTTCTTAAGTTAACACCAGAAGTATGTATGTTCACTCGTATATATTTCATCCTTAGTATAAGATCTAAAGGTATATATGTTCACTTGTATGCCTCTCATCATTGCTATAACATCCACAAATCAGTCTGTTCACTCGTATGTATTACATTCTTATTATAACATCAATAAATAAATACGCTTGTATGCATTGCATCCTTATTATACCATGGCGCTTCTGTATTTTTGGCTACTTATATCTATACCCCGTTACAAACATTGGGAACTGTCCGACCTGTTAAATATTTGCCTTTATGTCACGGATATGTTTTCATTAGCGAGTAACACAGGCCATGGAAAAGTAGTTAGCTCGCTGAATCAGCTAAAGTGTTATGCTCACTAACATTTGACAAAAATGACCAAATAGATTTAGAGGAATCATAATCAATATCTAATAAAGTCTCAGTCTGAGAAGTTAGTGAAACTGGGTCTAACATATCACAAATGCTTGATTCTTAGTTTGAACTCTGAACCAATAAAAGACAAGGTTACAAGGGCAAGACAAGAAAATTGATATGGGATGGGCTAACACAAGAGCAATCTTGTATTTATAAAAGAACTTTGTTTTCCATATGTATCCCTTATTTGAATGATTTACTTAAATATTTGTCATCTGGGGTAATATCTTTGATGCCCAGGTTGTACATGATAGCATAGTAAGCTGTCTTCACTTACCTTTTACTCTGAGAGAAATAGGTAACTGTATCTATTTCTCCAGGATTAAGGTAATACTTGTGTATTTTCGTAATTTGTCTTCATCAGTGTGACGAAATTTTGTCATGTTCCGTGTTGAATCTGTTTATAATTTATTGTGAAATGTGTGCCATTTGTACTTTGTTTAAATAAATCGGGCACCATTTCTACTACTGTGATACATTGGCTGTTCGGCTTCACTATTTGGTAATACTCGTGAAATCTGTGTCGTTGAATTGCCCGAGTGTATTCCCAAAACCTACAAATAGCGGCGAGATCCGCCGTTCTGGCAGTTGTTTTTCAGCTGGGTTCCAATGTAAAAGAACTTACGGTTTTACGAATTAAATTCCAAATAATCCTAGAATTTCTAGCACAAGTCGCAATGAATAAAGCTATGAAAAAACATTAGTAGCAATCCATAATACATTCAACGTTGAAGGTGTTGATGTGAATGATGGCCTGTAAAGTGGAGATGTGCCAAACAAAGGTCTTTTTTTTTAAAATCACAATAATGTTATCCAAGAATTTATCCTTATTTAATTTACATTATAACTTTAAGTCTCCCTGTCCAAAATATTATCTTAAAGAACTTTTTATTTCCAGAGAAGAATAATTTGAATAATTCCAAACCAAAATACTGTACACAGTGATACAAAGTTGATTCTGCTAAAATGTTAATGCAGGAATTATTAATTTTCCAGTAAACAAGATTTATAAATAAAAACTAAACCTGACATAAAAGAAAACCTGAATAGGGGTCAACATTTCATTGTTCTAGAATTATCTAAGTTATAACTAGAAAGTTTGTAAAATAAATCATAATAAAGCATTTGACAATCATCAGATCAAAAGGTATAGCTAGATAAATTACACAAATGTCCTTAACTCAAAATAATAATCCTAATTTTCTTCCTTCGGTAAAAAAAAATGATTTGTTTACAAAACTGTCACTGATTCTGGACACGATCAGCAACTAGATACAATTTTACATTACCCATATCATATTGTAACATCGCCCTCTTAGTATGATGGCTGGTTAATTGGATTTGGCTGGCGTTATCTAGGGAATGACCTCCCTCAATTTTATAGCCCGGTGGGAGTGGAAAGATAGAATATTAACAGAAAACTGAGCAAGACTATTGGGAAGAAATAGTGCAATACAAGCCCCCTTAGACAAGAAAAAAAAAAAACCCAAATTAATCAATAACAATTAACATCGGCAATTCCAATTCAACTTAAGTTATGTCAAAAGAATTTAATAGCAGTGTCTAATTTGGATTTATTTCATCATGATAACAAGTGATGAAAAGAGCGCAATGTCCTCGACTGACTGCATCACCTTCCTCCCTTGACCGTGTATCAACGTCTTCCTATTTCCTCGAGCCTTCCTATTCTCTACGCTTCCCGCCTTCCTGGACGTCCTAAGTCCTTATTCTAAACTCGTCACTTCTTTCTTTGGACTTCCGTATTCGGACTGTCCCGTCTCTCCCCAGAAAGCTGCTTCTCCTCGAAGGGCACAAACCCCTAAATCTCAATATGTATCACTTTCTATACGTACATAAAATTCCCTCACATACGTTACTCAGAAGCATAAATAACTATCCGAACACTGCATAAATTGTGAACTAATCCGATAGAACATCACCTTAGCGTCACAGCGACTGGCCATAAATTAACACCTGAGCGATATATCTAACATTATCGTATCTCTTTATCTATGCTACCACATGCTCGAATATTATTGCATAACATTCACAAAATTCTAGCTCACAGAAATCCCTAACTTATAAGATTATTTAAGCATTACAAAATCGGATATAAATGTGATTTTCGTTAACTCACGATAATCAGTATCGTCCTAACCGACAAAGGAAATTATTTCATATAAAACTCTGAAAATCTACACATATGAAAACTTGGATAGCATACAATCATCAATTCTATTAATGAACTAGTAACTGTAAAAATAAAGAGATAAATTGCATATCAACTATAGCATGAACAGCATTCCGTGAAATTGAATAAACGATACATAATATGGATCCTAGTCATATCAAACATATTTGAATAAAAGAAACAATCAAAATAGAAAATTACGTGAACAGTTTAAATTGCATACCTTAATGCTGCTCTCTTTCAGAAATTGTGTGTCCTAGCACTAAACCCTGTCTTCTTTTACAAGACAGCCACCTGGTCCCCTTTTCTTGTTTAACGAGGAAAGCACTATTCTTTTTATTCTTCCTCGGGGCCAAACTACTCCTCTCTGAGGAAATTTAAGACTAACGAATTTCGACCAATGTCGTCACTTGAAATTCACATTATGTTCAAAGTGTACGCCGTAATTTACTCTGCCTAATCGTAAGCAGCGATTCCTAAATTATCCCGAGATAATCATTTCTCTCGACAGAATTTAGATAGCATAGAATCTCTGAACTACGGTCATGTCAGTTTCCCTTTGAAAATGATAATTTGACATTGGTTCCTATCAAGCGGTTATGGTTGGTAGCTCAAATGTTTACTTTGTCAAGACAGCGCTGCAATGCCCTGATCAAATCTCAGTGAGTCATAAATGCCAGCCTGTCAAGTTTTAACACTAACACGGGGGGCGGGGGGGAGAAGAAAGGTCGAAGTGACCCTTCATAAAGACTTGTTGGGGGCTTAAATGTGATAAAATGTTAATGCTCAATGTATTCAACTTTAAAGTTCATTACTTCTTCAAAATTCGACACTTTACACATATAATGAATTAAGAATGAAAACTAACAAGCAAGCATGCAAATTAAATATAGATAACAATCACACAGAAGTCTATCTCGCTCATTTGATCTCGACTGACAACTCTGTGTGGGGGGGGTGGGGACTTGGATTTTTAACGTAACTTGAACAATTGGTCAGTCATATCGATACGATGTCTGCTGTGTGACCATTTATAGTGATGTATAGCAGTGGGGCATCATGTCCCACCCAGTCACATTATACTGACACCAGGCGGACTATTCCTACAACGTAAGACACATCGCCCGATATTTTTGTTCTGGGAGAGGGCTGTTACTAACTAACAGCGTTGTGTAGCGTGTTTTGATGTCGACTAACAGTGTAACGAAAGTCAAATTTTCAGGAATATCATACACAACTGACAACCAATAACGACGCTATTCTACAAAGTAAAGTTATAATGTTTTTATCAGACTTTACTTACCATTATGTCTTTTCTCTAATAAATCCAAATTCTCATAAAAAAATGGACCTGTTTCTTTGGCCGACATTTCAACTGGCTGGAAAGCGATGAAAACCGGGAATATCGAATAAAAATATATTATGCCTATTGGAACTGTAAGCAACGTTTCATTTCGTTCAAGAAACATATCCCCCACATGAACCTACTTCAGCATATATCGACTACCGTCGCATTGCAACAAATTCAAATGTATGTAAACGGAACATGAAAATGCATCCATTTCCTAGTGTCATATTATCATTCCGCCAAGATAAAGACAACACAGTAAGTATATTAGTTACATATAAATTAGTGGAAAGAGTGTTGATATAGACTGCCAAGTGTGTGAGATATTCCTGAAACTTTGACTACTCATTCTGATGTCAACCGAAATCGGAACACGCTATACAAGGCCGTTACTTGGGAAGTAAGACATATTACTAAAACAAAAACAATATGTGCTATGTTGGAACTAAAATAAAAACAAAATTTGCTATGTCTTACATTGTAGGACTACAGGCCGACCAGTCCTAGCACTAACCTCTTAATACTGAGCGCAGCTAGTTAGCTGTTAGTACCATTTTTATAAGTATTTGGCATGACTTGGCTGGAGTCCGAACCCGCGACCTCCTACATCCGAGGCGGCGACTGATCATTAATTCGAGCATTATTTAGCAAGGTAGACTATTTACTTCCGACACATTAAATTATCAAACATGCATTAGACCTAGATTCATATAGTCATTTTTAGTTCTGACCGTTCGGGTGTCTTCACACGCATGGCAGACCACATATTGAGAACGGTGTTTTATTGGTCATTTTCCAGTATCAACGTTGTTCGTTGAAACATGCTATGTTAGTACAAATAATGCTATCCATTGGTAAATTATTATTTCGACTGGCATTATCAAATTTACTACACTGTTACATGTATTATTTTGAAATCACATATTTGCATCCATTTTGTATGTTGTTTTGTTATGTGGATGTTGAAATAATATACGCGACACACCGACAAACTTTGTCGCTATACAGAAATACAGAATGTCTCATCCAACCCACGCAACACACTACTGGTATCCTTTCCAGAATGAGTCAGAATTGGGTCACAATTATTACTTTCTGTTCAGAATGTAATTCCATGCTATTTTTGGAGCATTTTCTTCTCTCTCCTATTGGTGGTGATAAAAGATTTAGGAATTCTTAGTATTGATTTATAGGTAATTGTATGTTCTTTGGAATCTGAGCATTATGGTGTGGCTTTCTGTGTATTTCTGTGACAGTGACCAGAGAGTAATGAGGAATTCATGATGTTCCAGTAGTCAAATCTGTGACACAATGTAAAGTGCTTTGTTTACAGTCCAGCACCTCCAAAAATTCCGGATAACATATGACACGAACTTCACCATAACTTTAACTTTGAGGCTACTTAGAATAAGATACGATTTATCATCATTTGGACACAGTGGAAGAATCAGTACAAAGAAACAAATGTAGAGAACATAGAGTAAACTTATTTGTGACCCGAGTCAAGTCACTACGAAACGACAAACTTTATCGCATCCAACTTACGCAATACACTTGATATCCGATTCCTGACTCCGCGTCCAACATATTTACCATCATACTCTAACCACAAACACAGGTCTGGTTCCAAAACTTGATTTGATTCGCAAAATCACTACAACTTCAGTACGTCATATGAACAAACTTTGGTGACTATTAATGTATTATTTTGTGCAATATCAGTTATGAATTATGATGAACAGAATATTTTGGTTGGTTTTCGCCCGCTATTGAACACTGATATCAGTGCTGTCAGTTCAACCTGCTTCATCACTCGTCTGTTGCTTGTATTATTCTGCTCATTGATAAATATTATATTTCGCCATTTTGAATACTACATTTTGTGTGAGGATACACATATAAGTCTTGCCGCAATATAATAAACTATGTTGATTATTTCTTTGTTTTGTTTTGTAACTTAAGTTATGTCTGTGGTGAAAACATTATGTCTTGACACTACAATACACTGGAGATATCTAGTAAAAGAAACGGTTTCTTCTGTCCATCTATTCATTTTATTTGGCTTTGATTGCCAACACATTAACATATCGTGCAAAGAAA
The DNA here is from genome assembly GCA_028554795.2 of Sinohyriopsis cumingii. Lineage (NCBI taxonomy): Eukaryota > Metazoa > Mollusca > Bivalvia > Unionida > Unionidae > Sinohyriopsis > Sinohyriopsis cumingii. Next base: position 110,032,992 of record CM068838.1, on the reverse strand, counting down.
ACAGTAAAATGCCTTTCACAGGTTTCCTAATCATCTGAGCCCTTAATGATACAAGCATAAAGATAATAACTGCTTTTTTGGGTTGAAGTGCTCAAACTTGCTAAAGTCGCTCACCTTCCTGGGAAAGTAAATACCAGACTGTTATACATGGTAGCTTGGTAGTCTTTCATAATTACATCGATTCTATCCTTCTGCTCTACAAAGATGGCAGGCCTGGAACACAAGATCCAACCCTGCACCTTGGAGACAGAACATGGAATATATAATATCCGTTAACTGGATTAAGTACTCCTCATTCAAGATTGCACATATTCCACTTGTGGGGCCCAGTACTTTGGTGCTGGGGACAAGAGATTCAAACTTGTGCCAAGGGGCTGGTATCGGCGGCTCCATCCTATGCTTGGGAACTATAATGGTGTGGATGAATGAAGAGCCTTGGTTGCAAGTATTGTGTCACAGCGTAATGATATTCATCCCTTGTTATCAGTCTTGTTCTAAGCAAATCATTCCGTTGAGTGTTGGTAGTCATTGCTTGTGGTTTATAACAATTCAAAACTATGCCTTCTACCTCCTTGCATACTAGCATATCTGCACTTGGCTGTCTTTATTACAGCATTGATATGTATGTGACTGAAACATTCTCATCTGCGAAAAACAATTGACATAGTTCTGCTAATTGGACCCAAACAGTTTGGGTATTCGCTCTTCCAGCTCCTGCTTTGCTAACTATGACCTTTTTCATACTTAAATTGCCAGAAACGTCACCATGTGGATTTTATTCGATTAGTGAATTATTAGCCAAGGGTGGATCACAAAGGGTGATGTGAACTATAATTTGCCAAGTAGTGCCATACAATGAGGAACTTGTGAAACAAAGTTTGTATGATGGGGATTCAGTGTCTTTACCTCCTTTACATAAGGATTAACGTTCTCAATGTATCATTAACATACCGCTGCGCATCTAATTTAACTGAAATCCAGCAATCCTTAGTACAGTAATGCTGCAGATACTCAGACGGACAGGTAATCAGGGGCTATAACTCTTTTCAAAATGAAATAGAATGCTAGAAATTATATTTATTGACTCTTATCAATATAACCTATATACCAGATATAGTTAAAACTAGGAATTATTGGTAAAGTAATAATGTGGAAACTATATATGCACTGTGAAAGCCAAGGCAGGAAGACAAATATTCACTTCTCTAAACAATGTCACTGAATGAACTTTCAATACAGAGCACACATTGGTTGAAGTCCAATAATCCTTGGTAAAGGTAATCTGTACAAATTAATGTTAAGATGACATATAATTCGGGGTCGTCACTCCCTTAATTGATATCACAGGAGTAAAATTGGACTATTTTGAGGTCTCAATCGGTGTTAATTTATATAACAAATTTAGCTGAAATCCAACATTTGCAGTATCTTTTTTCTTACAGAAACCAAATTGCTGACCGATGGACGTTTTGATGGATTGATGGATGTGAACCTCACTATAGATTTTGGTCATAATAAATAATCTCGAATGTTGAATGATTTGATATTGAATGTATGTAATAAGTTGAACAATTTTGCACATTGTTTGCACGCACAAGACGGGAATCATTCAACGAGTTTCAGAAATGTAATATTAAATTCTTACCCATCTGAGAGTCTGTTTTTATACATCTTTTATTTTGTGGAAACAGTTTAGATAAAAAGAACAAACACAGTCAAAGAGAAACAGCCCTTCAAAATCAATAAAAAAATTTGACAAGGATATAATGAACTTACAAGTTCTGTCCATAAATGTTAATGGAATAGACAGAAATAAACTACTTAAATTTCCAAAAGATTTAAACTATGATATTATGCTTTTTCAAGAAACACATAACGGTTTTAACAATGAAATTAAAGCATTATGTTTAGCCATTTAAATGGTATTCTTTTAATTATGATTATACAGGAAATGATATAAAAGGGGGAGTAGCCATTTTGATAAAAAATAAAAGAAGTATTTTTTGGGGAAAAATAAATAAAGATAATAATAAATATATCTGATGGTTATATAGAAGTGAAATACAGAACATTATATACAAAACAGATATAATGTTAGCGTCATTACATATGTCTCTACTTTAGTTATGAGTGAAAAGTAGTAAATATTTATATGAAAGTTTTATTCACGTAAACGAACTGACAGAAGTTAAAAAGTTGGACATTGATCTACACAATCTAGCTCATGCAGAATGGCAATAATTTTATTTATTCTTGCTAAAGAGATATATTGGTCAAAATCTTGCATCTTCGTTAAAAACAACTCCTTACAAAAAAATGAATAAATGTGATTAAAAAAAAGAGCTATCGCAGGTAAGGAAATAATATATAATTCATCTAATATTTGAATACAGTGGGTTGACACATTCTTGTAATGTTTGAATGCAATAGGCTGAGACAATTTTGGAATCACTTATGTCATTGACTTCAGATCAACTTTAACTTACAATACTATAAAACCATAATACAAATACCTTCTTTTAGAACATTTAGGTAATTATTACAAAAATGTTTTTTCATGTAAATATGTGATCAAAATAATAAAAGGATAAAAAAGAGATAGCTTTCTCACATGATATACGCCTGGCAATTATTATTTTATAATATATTTAAGGATTCCAAACCCCATGATCACAGTCTCCATGTACTTTTGAATACAACATAAAATATACTAATTTCAAAATCTCCTTACACAATCTCTCTGTCTGTCTGTCTGTCTGTCTCTCCCGTGTCACTGTAGTTCACCGTAAAAAAGGCTGAACACAAATTATAAAATTAACATATACAGTTTCACTCACATACCCTCATATCTCCCATTACATTCCAAAATATATAACCTGTTATATCTTAAGCCAAGCACATCATTGAAAATTCAGATGGCAGCTCTCAGTCATTTTTATCTTTATATTGCTCCATCACTTACATATGGTGCCACCAGGTTGTATATGTTTGTAAGGCGATGATCCTAATGTTTCCAAAGCTTAAAACTGCCTTATCACACAGGGTTAAATATTAGTAATCTAGCTTGTATTGTATTTCTTACTGTACGAGTTGCATGTTAGGTCAATAACAAGTGATCTAAAATCCTCTACTTTACTACAGCTGCATTTATATATTTTCATACTTGACTCGAAAGCGTTTTATTGTTAATTTTTGCAATAATATATAACAGTAATTATCGAGTTAAAATGTAAGGGGAATGATGATCGTTGGCCTCGGCATGTGTAAGTATTAGGGAACAAAGCACACTATTTGATTGGTAAGTCCTATGTCGAGCTAACCAAACGAAGCAATATATTCTTGCATGTTACGAAATAAACATTGTTCAGATTAATTTTAAGCACAGTTAGTCAAATCCTCTGTAAAAAGTCACAACTGTTATTACTTCACTTGAAGAATTGTAACATTCCCCTTTATCCACTCAAAAATGTATCTAAGACTTTGTTTTGATAAACATGTTTGATCCTCCAAATTATCAAGATCTAAATAACACAGTCTTATAAATGAGTGTTTTATTTTTTATTTTATTTTTCTTATTGTCTGCTTTTTCTTTTGTTCACAAGATGAGTGAAAATGTGAAACGTAATGGTCACACCTGCACTATCTGTAAGTGTTCTTACAGATTATGCATCGTTCATCCTGTAAAACATATAACAATTATCCAGGAATGTAATGTAATGTAATCTTAATCATTAAAATAATATCGTGAAAGTAAATGGGTCATAATTTAACCGTTTGAGGAGGATGATAAGGTTATGTTTCAAAGCTGGAACATTCTTCCAAATTATGACAATTCCATATTCGTGCAACAGTCATAAATTATGTAGCAACAATTCATGGCAAAAACGTTATAACTATTGAAACCAAACTGTGCGAAACGATTGAAATATCGTTTCATAAACACTTGTCGCAATGTTTGCAATCTCTTTCTCTTGTGTTGAAACATCCTTGAACACTACTGAGCACAAAATGTCCCCAAATTAGTCAGTTCATCACTTAGACTGATCAAATCCTATGAACGAATGAATGAATGATTCGAAAGTTCTGTCGCATTAGGCCTCTCTTTGGATTTTTGTCGGAAAGTTTGGCTCAAAAAGTCCTTTAACTTGGCGGATGAATCCGGTGGTAAATGGTATATGGGATCAGTACCGAGACCAATTTTGAAGATAGCAGCATGGGTTTCTAACTCGTGCCAAGGTGGGTGCATTGTAAGCATCTCTACCACTGTGCATCCAATGCTCCTAAAATACAAGTTTATAGATCATGTGAATAAGTTAAAGAGACATGGGGAAAAAGACAGAGAAAAATGTGAAAGGGAAACAAAAGAGATAAAGGAAAGAGAAGCAGAGGGTAGATATAGATCTAAAAGGCTCCCATCGGCCACTAAATGTATATGAAAAATGTATTTGACAACAAAAGATGTTCGTCTGCATTGATGTAGCATCAAATTAAGACACAAAAGAAATATAGCTGTAATTTATTGAAAAAGCAATAGAAAAGCGAAACAAAGCATAATGATATTTTTTAACAAAAATAAATCAGTGATAATTGTTAAAACTGATATTTATAATTGGAAATCTCATATCGGAAATTTGGGAAAACTTGAATATCCTAAATCATGAAACAACATTTTATGCACAATTAACATACCAAATGTCAGCTCTTTTGCCATATTTTTCTGCCCTGATTCGCTCAGGTGACATCCAATATGGAGATCCCACATATGTATTACAGCACGTGTTACTATTGGTCAGAGTTTGAATTTCCTTTGATATTCCAAAATCACCCAGCTTTGCATTCATTTCATTATCAAGAAGCACATTGGAACCTGAAGAGGTAAATTAAATAGTCATGAAACTATAAACTAATTAATGTCTAGAATTTAATGTCTTATTATGAAATATTACATTTATTTTGTTCAAATAGAAGTATGCTGACGCATAAAATGAAGCTGAAAATCATTCTTAAATAGTTTAAAGTTAACATTAGGGTCTTATCTACCATATTATTGTCACAACAGTAATGGTGTGAAGTGCATCAAGTGCTCATGTAGTCCTTCTACGAAATATGAATGATAAAATCAAATATAGGATTATATAAATCGCACTATAATGCATTGAAACACCCATTTTTCATAACTTAGGATGCCATCACTCTCGCATGTATGAAGCTATGTATGGAAAGGTAGAACCATGCTGCATTTTAAAAAATGAACTATACCTAAATCATCAACATAACAAATAATAACGTTGTTCTTCCTCCACAACACGATGTTCATTTTGTTTTATTCATTGATGATACTGTTTGCATTTTAAAGATCATAATTAGTAGTGAAAGTGGGCCTAATAGTAGTAGTATTAACAAGAAAAATAACAAAATATTTGATCTAACTATACAACTGCATAACTTAAATACTATACAAGACACTGACAACAAAGATCGTCTAATATGTAACCCAAGGTCAGAAGTGTGGCAGTTGTAACATTAAATACTGTCAGTATGCACTCAGATCCAGCCAATTATTTATGTTTTTGTTTGTGTTTATTTACTAAATAGATTAAATTTTTTAATGAATTAAAATGAGTTAGTATATATGGTATAGCAAAGAAAATATTCCAACTTACGTCGATGCAACTCTGTTTACCATTTAGATACAATTCTTAATTTCTTTCATGAAAATGTGTCAGTACATTTATTTGCTACATAGTGGCCTTTGAATTTTCTTTCATTTTGTAAATGTGCATGTCAAACGGAATAGTATTTCAAGTATATAAGGGATATCTACATATTTTAGTAGATATCAGACATTATGTTATGAGTTAAGTGGAAACATTGTATTGTCACAAATGACTACAAAATGTTTCCACTTAACGAGTGTCAGCTCATGAAAAGTATAATTTCTTTTCCTTGTATATTGAAAGGCAAAACCCTTCGATTTGCACAAGTTTGGTTCTCAGTTATGTGTCAATGACACTAACGCCAGCATTAATAAGTTGACAAAAGAAGTTCCAAAATTTTTGCAATAAGTTTAGGACAGCTCCTTTTTAAAAATTTAGACTGTACATATAATGCTTCAAACTGGGTATTTTGTCATATTAATGATTCTTTTCAAGCAAAAATGGAGAGAATTGTTTATTTTTGTTAACATATTTCTTGCGTGGATTGATACTGTTAACATTGCTGAAGAGGGGATACTATTTCAGCATGAAAGAGCGCACCAATAAATTTCAGAGAATAAGATCATTAAACAATACATTTTAGTGAGTGTGGGTTTTAAGACTATTTTTGTTTACAGTTGCATTCAGAGGTGAATTTTGTGTTGTTTGCAGTCTATTGCAGTAACAGACACTGCATTGAAATCTCGTTTTTCACTTAATTTCGGTTTGCAATCGACACTAGTCAATGCTTGATTTCTCCATCGTTTTCAGACATGATTATGACTGTGATTACAACTAAATTCACTACTTAAACAATTTTCGATGATATGCAATCAAGAGTTTTCATTATATATTTTAAAATAATGAAGCTAAGGACACTTAAGTTTTTTTCTGTTCTTGACATCCAATAGGTGTAGTTTAATAGCAATCTTGAAGTAGATCACAGATGCATTATGTCTAATTTCAAGTGACACTTTGTTCCGCGTAGATATGCCGTTATGCAAAGAAGGGTTGTACACATGGGTGAGATCAGATTGGTATATTGGACTTTAGGTAGTCAGTGAAGTGTAGCATAGACAGCAGATTTTATGTTTGATTCTGGAGCGACTGGTTATCCAGTGGCAGGTAAAGCGCAGAGTAGCGTTGGGTTCTTGGTACTCTATGATGATTGCAGCAGCTTGAAGAGTATGTAGTATGCATTGATACGAGTCTGATAGAAGAGAATTACAATAGTCCAATCTAGAAAGTAATAAGGATCACACACAGTGGCATGAACTGAGAGAAAATTATGAATGGTGCTGATGCATCTCAGATCCAGATATGCAGCCTTCCATATGTTCATAACATGTTGGTGTAATGAGAGGGTACTGCTTAGAGTGACATCTGGGTTTCGTACTGATTTGTGAATTTAATGTATTTTGTTTGCTGACACTTATGTTTTAGGTAAAAGACGTGAAGAAAAAAGTTTGTGAGTGGTGACAAGAATGGCGTCAGGTGCATCAACATTCATCTGCAGCTTGTTACATATCATCCAAAACTTCTTCTCGGAAATGTACCTCACTACGCCTTGGATGGTAGCATCAACTTCAGTTGTATGCCTATATCTGCATATATGGGTGTCATCTACATACAACTGTTGAGACACCAGATGACAATCAATGGCACTGAAGGATTGGTGTATAGAACGAAAAGCATGGATCTAAGGACATGAATAAACTGAGCTAGAATGGTTTCCATTTACAGACCCAATTTGTGGCTTATCAACGATATTTTACTTTAAATATAGTAAGCCTGTATCTCGAATGCCAAATGCATACTGGAGACTGAGAAATAACATATTATGGTATATTGTGTAAAATGCTGCAGATAAGTCAAGTAATGTAAGAACTGTAATCTTCCTACTAGCCAAAGCAGAGGGAATGTGGCTAATTAATTTCAGAAGAGCTTTTTATGCACCATGTGTGTGTGTGTGTGTGGGGGGTGATATGAAGGATGTACACTGATAAAAAGACTATATAAAATCAGGTGAGATGCAAGTTGAGACAGAACACCTATTTGTAAGACTGTTGACATGAATGGGAGGTTAGAAGAAGGGCCGTAGATTGTTTTCTTAAATCATTAGGGTCAGGCGTTGACTTCTTCAAAAGAGACTTTACAATAGCAGATTTGGAAAATGATTGGAATTCCTAGGCTGACAGAGTGGTATTGATATCATTTGTTAGTAATATTGACACTTAACACTCAAGTAGCAATGAAGTCGGAATCTGATCAAATTCACATGACTTGGGGGGGGGGGATCTCTCATCATCAGAATTTAACGTAAGAATTTGGCAGAGACAAGCTCAAATATTGTTAAGCTGGCTTTGAAATTATGTAGCTTCACGGTGTGATGAGGATCAGTTGATTAAAATTGGTTTGTCAAATTGATCTACAATATTTTGCAATTTATTATGGATGGAATTTGACTAACATGAAGAAAATTGCATGTTTATTTTTATAAAGCAGAACAAATAATTAATAAAGACAAGAAATATATAAGCAAAACAGGTGAAAATTGAGCCTAGACATGCTTAGTTTCAACAGATAAAAATGATTTAACAGGTCCGGGCATAGCAAGCTTAATTCCAAGTATTATACCATATATTGTTTGTTGTATACATGGATAAGTTGGAGACAAAACAATCACTGCATTATTTGTTTTGACAGTATCGTGCACCACTAAAAAGATAATTTAACTGTTAATTTCAGGACAGTGAGAACCATAATAAAATATTCAAAAGTGTAACTAGATATTGATGCTGTTCCATTTTGATTACTGCAATTTTACTACTGAATGACACCGCTAAAGGGTAGTATCATTGGAAACAAATGTAGTTTACAGTCATTCAACCACATTCTGCATAATGTGAACCAAACACAGAGCCCTATGTGTTTATCAAGTCAGGAACTTCAACTTCATCTGAAATTAATTTTGGATTACGCAGGGATATTAGCTCATCTGGTATCTGCCTTATTATTGAATTATGAATAGAACAGCTGTCTAAATTGTATTACCATTTGATTTGAATCCTTTAGGTGTAACAAGTAATGCCTGGGTGGTTATTAATGTTTGCAAAAAAAACAGAGAAAGAGACAGAGAGAGGCACTCAACAGAAAAAAGTAATTATAATTCCCAGACAAAGTATATATTTGCTTAAACACCTCAACATCAAGTGACAAATGACATAATGATCTTCTAGAGACTAGAAGCATGGCAGGCATGACATGTATGACATGATTCATTATGCACTATAACCTGATTATGTTACATCCTTTGGACCATGCATATTGTGTAAGGACGTTTGTTGAACTTACATATTATTTGTATTGTGTGCATTAATAATTATGTACTAATGACTGTCATTTATATGTCACGATCCAACATAGCTATTCATTACCCATCATAGTCCTATTAACTTTTGCATTCTATTTTTGTACGAGCAGAGGTTTAATGATTCCGTATGTATGTATGTATGTATGCATGGATGTATGTATGGATGTATGTATGATGGATGCATGCATGCATGCATGTATGTATACTTATTGCAGTAGACATCTGAAGATTTAGCAGCAAGAATACATGCTTCATTTTCCTGTCTCTGCCATATTTATCAGATAACGTCAATTGTTTATTATTTAGTTCCAAAATTCAGTATAATTACAGTCATAGTGAACTATATGTGAAAAAAAAAAAAAAAACATTTACCCACTTTCTCACTTAGCATCAATTGATCCAGCAACGTTGCACTGCTGTAGAACTTCATACTTCAAGAGTTCATCGTGCTCACATTCGAGTAGTGTATCATTTGTATAAATGAGCTATATTAAGTTACAAATTATAAGACGATTAAATTACATGCATAATGATGGTAAGATTAGTAAAAATTAATTTCGACAGCCATCAGCTGTCTTCTTGTGTGAATGCATTGCACATCTCTATTTATCTGTATACACTTTAACTTAACCTATCTTTATTTTGATCATCTTTTCTTTAATAGTTGATTGGCAGCAAATGCATCCATTTTTAAAGCTGTTTCTGATCCCAAATATTTACTCCATGTCTTTTAAGTATCCTGAATAATGATTACATGACTCACCGAATCGTAGTTGGACCATTTAATGGTAGATTGATTTCAGTGAATGAATTCCCCAAAGATATTACAAATGATTCATTTATGCTAGTCTGGTAAGTTTATTTTAAATTAATGGCAGTATTAACTACTTTGACAAAATACCATTTTGTCTTTTTTCGGCAAAGTCTTTAGGAAATACACTGAATTCATCTTTACTCGGGATCTTTTAGGAAGATGAGAACTCAGAATTCAAACTTCACAAATTCGACTTTGTATATCACTTAAATGTTTTTTTTTATATCAATGTTTGAGTAAAGAATGTCATATTGTATGACTGAACAAAACACGTTTAGATCACTCATTTCTCAATTCGGATTTTGCCATTGTGTTCCAGATTCAATAGGCAAAATCATGGCTGATGTATAGCATTGTCGTGCTGCACTAAATCAAAAGTTGAAAGTGGATTCAATTAGCTAACCAATGCTGCAATATACGTCTTGGCATTACCTACTACAGAAACGTTAAAAATACAACTGCTAGAAATCGCTCGTAGCCTATGCAGAACTGAGCATACCGCCCTCTGTTATGTAACTTCCACTGGCTACAGGTTTGATCCAGAATCAAACACACAATCTGATCACTATGCTACATTTTGTTGACGGGCTTCAGTCCAATATACCCATTTAACTTCACCCAAGTGTACACTCCTCTTCTTACAATCATATTCTCATTGTTCACTCTGTTAAAACGAAATAATACAATGTTCTTTGCGTAGCATTGCCTAGCTATAAGGGATGAATTGCCTTAGATGAGGGACACAATGACACTGTGATTTCATTCAAAAGTGGTATCAAAACTTACCAATTTTGACTACAAGAACAGACTTAAAGACCTTTATTTCAGTAAGTATTGTCAGCACGTGTTTGTGCTCTACTTTCATGGAATTTGTTTTTGTAATCTTGCTGTATATGTTATAAAGAGCTTAGAGCTTCTAAAGATTAGGCGCTGTGCAACTTCCACATTATCGTTATTATTATTATCTACAGACGCTAGTCCAAGAACAGCACCATTTGGTTACCATTTCAACAGTCTGTTGAAACTGCCAGGTAAGTAGGTCACTCAATGAAAGGGGTTTTAAATGATAATTAGCTTCTAAATGCACCAGTGTCACAGTTACAAGATCTAACTGAAATATACGGTTTGTCGAAGGAGATAGATGACCCAATAAGGATAACTACAACGACTCAATCATGAATTGATCCAAGACTTATTTCTGAATAAATATATATATATATATATATATATATATATATATATATATATATATATATATATATATATATATATATATATATATGTGTGTGTGTGTGTGTGTGTGTGTGTGTGTGTGAATTAAAACAGTTGGCAGTTGATTTTAGAAACGAAGAAACGAACCATGTGATCAAACATTCACATATAAGTCTTTAAATGATAAAGTTTCTGTTGTATCTGACAATCAAGGAATTTATGTTTTTCCAAACAGTTATTATAGTAAGACAGATAACCCTAAATTTGGCATAATTCTGACAGAAACATATCATATTTATGGCGGGCTTGTGTAAAGTATTGTTTTCACAAATAAAGCCGAAAAACAATCAAAGCAGCCACACACACGCATAAACAAAGTTTCAAACATGAAGACACATGCCCGTGAAACCTTTTTCTCAAAGCTACAGGATAGTATCTATGTTATAAAAGAACTGATGTTAAATCATTTTGAAAGCTGGTGGGAATATTTGTTAAAATTCTGGTTATTTGGAAGCTATTTCCCTACATTACTTATGCAATAAACCGAAATGTACAGCTTGGGATGACCATTTATGATCTATACCATCACGTAATAATTATGATATTCCACTTGTTCCAGACAGAAAGAATAACGTCTTACAGGTTTTGTACTATGACACATAAATTGGTGATGATAATGATGATATATCTTTTTTAGATGCAAAGAAAGCTTCAGGACTTGATAACATAGCCACTTAAATGATGACAACTACTACCCACGAGATTTCAGTGCCATAGAATCTAAAATATCAACAGTCTCTTTGTGCGGGTTCTTTCAATAACCACTGCTATACCTTTGGCCAGAAATCTCCGGATGATCAAGACACAGCATGTACAGTCAGTCTTCAGTGATATTTCAAAGCATTTGATCTAGTCAGGCATAGAGGCTAGTTTCACTCATTTTCTTTGCATGACATGAGATTGTTACTGGTCCATTAACTGTGCATAATTTATCAACTTTTACAAATCTTTGCGCATTATATATTAAGTAGCTCTGTATTGGATATACAACCTATTATAAAGTACGGTTATTGTCAGTTGGAACAATGGACATCGAAGTAGTTAGTAAAACTTAATCCGGAAACAAATTTCTTGCATGTGTTTTCTCTATTCGTAATAATGATTTAACGTAGCTGATTGCCATACAAATCATGGCATAACTCTAGAAACTAATTCTATGTGTGACGTAAATATAAAATAATGTTCTCAAATTTATGTATGTATTATCAATTCCAAACAGAAGTTATTTGACAATCCTTAAGCTGATGCCTGAGCATGTGATGTGAAGGAAGATCTCTCAGATTTGTAACATATGGACAAGGACATATTACATTTGAGGCATATAGCATAATTACCGACTTACCAATCTATGTTGACAGCAATGCTATTTACTTTGAATAAGGATGGGATGAAACATTTGCAAATTATCCATGTAATATAGAATCCTGCATAGTAAGGTTTCACACTGTTTGTCTCAAAAATCTACATTTTTCTTATACACAAAGTGTTTCTTTCTTGAGATACATCAAGCTACTTGCATGAGTCCAGGATCGAATAATTTTTTACCCATTGTTTTCAATGTCCAGTTAAATATTGGAATTCCATCCCTTGGAAGGCTTAAGAAATAGAATATTACTTCAACCAACATGATATATAACTGAAATAACTTAGAATCTTAACTAATGTCAGCATTATATACTAACTACCTTGGTTATATCGTCTCCATTAAAAAATCTTCCACACCAATTACCAACTACACAGAACTCAATTCGTTCAATTTATTAAATTGTTGCTTTCTCTGACTATCTCCAACTAAGAAATGATAATATTTCTTTTCAAACTATTACAAAAATTTATCCTGCAACAACCTCAAAATTTAAGCAGAAAATGGATAGATTTGACTCATGCTTTTACTTTTGTTCACTGTGTGGGCCAGATCAATCTAGTTTTTTATGTCCATCATTTATTGTTTTTTCTCCATTTGGTCCTTGCTCATTTTCAATTCCATTACTTACCAATTATTGTAGTAATGTGAATCTCTTGTTTGTCCTTTGTATGGTATTTGCATCATTGCATGCCAAATAATAATTGGTTTACTTAGATATCTGTTTATACTACTTGCAAGGGATAGTATCCATTATGAATTATGAAAACATGTGGTCCTATCACATCATCATACAGATAGGCATAAGAATTCTTTAAATAAAATGAAAAAGTTCGACAAAACAAGAAAAAGAAATACAAAGCCTCCTTTAAAGTAAAATTATAAACAACAATTCTTATCGTCGTAATGAATGCGGGTATTTGAAAAAAGCTAATAAACAATAGATGACAGTATGCCAAGAAATTTAAGAGGACACAATGAAGACAAAACAAATACAGTTATGTAAAGAAGAAGAAATATCACAATATACTTGATGTCCAATCTAGTCATACTCGGAATTTCAGAAAACGCATGAACTGTTATAAAGTGAAAATCAATATTATTTAAAGAGTTAAGCTTCGCTAATTTTATTCTGATAGATTAATGGTTTAAATCTTCAATCAAGCATGCAAACAAGAAAGCCTCTTATGGCTAACACAAATCTGATGGAAAGAAATAAAATACAACCATTTGCAAAATCCAGATTTTTTTACACTACCAATATTTCCAATAATTTATATTTTACACTACTACCAATAATTCTAGGCATTCATCAAACAAATAATTAATTACCAATATACATTAATTCCGTTTTAATGTTTGATCAACAAAATGATTCGTCGATGACCCTTGATGAAAACATGCACCATATTATCGACATACTACAACAACCACAAACCTTTTACAAGTCAATTTTGGCAGAAATAGTACATGTTGATAATGTCATATCTAAAGCAGTGGCTGTAGCAACTCTTTGCATAACACATTCTTGCGATCATTGTTGTAGTGTTTCAAGTAACATACTTTTTTTTATCTAAACTTCTAAATTATTTCTCTAAAATCCGTATTTAACTATATTAGATGTCAAAGAATTATGCTCTTTCACTTTTGAAAATATAACTTACTTCGGTTTTTTAAATGCGGTACTTTTGTTTGCATGTGTTTGCTTGGTCTTGGCTTTTCCTTATCTGTAATATGTTTTCTTTTATGAGAGAATTCAGGCTTGATAGATTATATATTTGATTTTCAACATATACAGCATTTACATGTGTTCATTTCACGTGTATGTTCTACGTCTGAAGTCTTCATGGTATTTGTCTATTAAGGTATTACTTAGTGATAAAACAGATGAATCGTACTTATTATGTTACAAGCAATTTCCTAAGTAGGTTTTATAGCTTAGCTTTGTATAACAGTTGGTTGAAATGCATGTTAAGTTTGCATTGATCTTTGCACAGACTAACTCCATTCAATTTACCGTGAAATTCAAATCTTGGAAGTAGGAATAGTTTGTTTATTTGCTGAATGCTAATATAAAATCTGATCCTCTGGTGATTTCCTCTATTGTATGGTTTGCTAAAAGTTTTGCAACAACCAGTTTGGATGATCGTTCAATCGACAACATTAAAAAATCTATCTATGGATTTAATATATACATCCTCCATACTATCTCAATACATAATTTTTGCATATTTACCTGCAAAGACCAAACCTAATTTATCATAAAATTTGTTTTGAAAAGCTTTCGGAATTTCATTTTGTTTAGTTTTTCTTATAACTGTCCAAAATTTACTTCCTTAAAAAACACTGCACTGCAAGCCTACTAGTATCATCATTATCTTATGCTTTTGTGCAGAACCATTAATTTTGCATGCTGGATTTACAAATGTATAATCAAAGTCACCTTCATCATCCCAAGCCAATATTTAATTTATTTAAATAGCTAAACTTTATCGTTAGTTAAAATGACTAATTACAACTCTAAAGAACTGGACTTCATCGAAGACAAAAATATATACAATATCAGTGCAAACATAAATTGAACTCTTGCAAATGAAACATAACAAAGAGAAAGCAAGTATGAACGTAAGTGAGGGAACTTCAATAGATGGACGGAAAGCACATTCAAGAAGACATATACAGTCTGAGTAGCGAATGCAAAGGCTATTTAAATTTCTAGGACAATGTTTGTCACAGTTGGCAGACAATTTGCAAACTTTTTGCAAGAATTTAATGTATTTAAAGCAATAAGATTAATGGCCAAACAATTAGAGTGTATTACACCAATGGATAATGCAAGTACGCTGCGTGAAATAATTGACAAAAACTCAAACAGTGTGCCTTCCTCACACATGCAAAACATAATATATTATAGATGGCGATATAGCCGTCTGTGGTATTGTGTTCACATGGTCTGAAAACGAAACCGCCCATGTCTTGAAGGCTGATTATGTGGCACATAATGTTGATATTGTAATGATAGATATCAAGAAAATAAACTCTACTAAAGAACAATAGTAATGCTGTGCCTATGGCACAAGTGCACATCATGACATGTACACCTCTCCGTCGATAACACGCGCACATCGGGGTCCAACAACAAAGACTGCACTATAAGCAAGAGTGCGATTTACTGAGGGACCTCCCAAAAATCAGCTAGACAAATGACATCCAGAGAACCGGGTGGTGAGGGGATGGGGGTTGGGGTTGGAGGGTGGGGCTGAGCTGTTTACTGACTGAATCCTTGTTTTATAATCGAGTCGAGAATAATTGTCAATAAAGCGCTTTTTCTGATGAAGTTCTTTGTTATTCTATATAAATCACATTTATTTTTATAATGTCCAACATCTGAAAGACTGATAACATGTTTCCAACGGTTTCAACAACCAACACGGTACGCAAAAACATTCGTGTATTAGGTCACGTCTTTTTGTTTTTGTTGATTAGTCTGCTTCCCGGAGTGGTGTGTACTCAGTTTTTCGAAACAAGGAGTCTTCGAAGCCCGGAACCAGACTAATTGTTGATATAATACCAAACAAGATTCCTTTTTTTAAAAAAAACGCAATATTTCGTGTTATAATCTTTTACATCGAAACTTAATTTTTGGATTGTTCAATTAGTAAAATATTGATATCATGATTTCATTGCAAGTAACAGTGAAACGTCTTATCATCCTTGTGAATATCTCTACGTGCGAATTCACGAATTCTCTTAAACTCGTTTTCCCCACAACTGTCCATATCTGTGAAACAAAGCACTTTCATTTACTAAGTACTCATTTCGTTTGGTTGCCTTGCTATCTTTAATCACAGTTATGATTGAGTAGGTTAATTTAAGGTAGTTTAATTAGATTATGTACACAATAACGTTGATAACAGTGTTCGATTGATCAACTGAAATGAGTTACCTGACAGACAACCGGAGGCGCTGGTTCTTAAGCATGTAGGATTTTATGCCTTTTAATTATTTTGTTTACTCCATCACCATTTTTAGATTCAAAAGACATAATTGACGATAACAGAAAAGCATGCTCGCATTTTATTTAGTGCGACAATACAACAAATGTTTACGCTAGTCCGATATCAAAATACTGTCGGCATTTAATTAGGTTCTCAGAGAAACGCTTGCGGACAGAGCTGTAACGGTATATTTACAACTGTACATTTAATTACAACAGGACACATTGCATTTACGATGATTACACTTAAAAGAAACTAAAAGATGGAATTAGAACACAAATTTCAATTGATAAAAAAAATTATTTAATTGGCATTTATTTATCAAAGTACTGCCTCCACTAGGTGTGATTTGGATTTTTAACGTAGCTTTAACAATTTTTCAGTCATATCGCTACGATGTCTGCAATGTGGCAGTTTATAGTGATGTCTAGCACTGGGGCATCATGCCGCAGACATGTAGCATGATGTCCCACCCAGTCACATTATACTGACACCGGGCCCACCAGTCCTAACACTAACCTCTTAACGCTGAGTGCCAAGCGAGGCAGCTGTTAGTACCGTTTTTGTAAGTCTTTGGTATGACTCGGCCGGGGATCGAACCCACGACCTCCCGCATCCGAGGCGGACGCTCTAACCACTAGACCACCGGAGTGGTCCACTAGGTCTAAGTGACATTAAAATTGATTTTAAAAAAATATTGAGTATCGTTAATTGCAGTGTACTAAGAATGTCATTTGGAAAGAAAATGTAACAAATGTTACGACTTTTTTTAACAGTTGATAGTTCATAATGTTGATTACAATTTCCAGGTCCTATATACTGTTTCCAACGACAAAACAAGCGATATATCAATTTCTGTCACCAAATTTGATCTCGATTTTCTTCAAGTTCAACAAATAGGAATACATTTTGTTTTCTTTCTAGTTTTAAAAATTGGATCCACTCCTGACCCATCGCTACAAGCGGGTTCGTGAGTTATCAAGGCATGATTTATCGAGGGACTGGTGTATGAAGTTCACTATGAGATGATTTTCTCTGCACGCAGTGGCAAAACAGAAGTATCAAATAAATACATCATGTCCTTAAAGAAGATGGTTAAGATTTCCACACTTCCAAATTCCACCATCTAACATGGGTATAGTGGACATAACAAAAATAGTTATTTCATTTTTATTTTGAAATAGGCCTATCATAAATTATTGCCTGTTAACAATATACGTTCACCAGATAAAACTGTCAAAACTATACAAACAAAAGTAAACTCAAATTTATATTGCTACCAGTTTAGCGTTTAAAATAATGAAATCAGCACACTGTTTCTTGTTAAAGCAGTACAGCAAATCAAGACCTAGAGAAATTAAATGGGAAAATAGGTTTAGGAGAAAGGAAAGAATCTGAAATAGGAAGAGAATCAATAAACATTTGAGAAAAAAATGTTTATTAAAGAAGCTTACAACGAACAAAATCACACTGAGTAAATAGAAAGTGTAAATCTCGGGTGTTTAAATATGTACTATACAATTGGAAAAGTAGATTGCAATAGACAACAATCGAAATGTTAAAGTTACATTACATTGCATAAAAAAATATTTTACCCTTAGTCAGTTAGTTGCTGCAATATTTCACTTAACTAAAACACTAAAATTGTACTACAAAATTGACAAGAATGGAACAAAAACTGTTTTGATTTAATGTTAATCATTTCATTACATGAATGGAAGAAATATCATTAAGAGGCACAAGTGAGTTGTTACCTTTTAAACACTGAGACGAAAACAGCAACAGCAATGAAAAAGTCAATGACCATTTTTCAGCATACAATTACATCAGTCTATTAAATTAACGAAGGAGCTACTAGTTAGCTTTGACAAATATATTTTAGCACTAAAGTAGAATCTAGGATAATAATTTTAAATCACACTATATATATATCTATATCTATATATATATATATATATATATATATATATATATATATATATATATATATATATATATATATATATATATATATATATATAGTGTGACCCCGCTATAGCATGCTCCGTTATAAAGTGAATTCGGATATAACGCGGTCGTGACATGGCTCCTGAAATTTCATATGCATGTATTTTTCATGTGCACAAAATAACTCTTAAAAAGATGCTTATCATTTTGGGGAAGAGATCGCATATGAATAATACAAGACGATCGTGGCTTGGCTCCTGAAATTTTATATGTATTTTTCTAGTACAGGAAACAGTATTTTGTTTTTTCTTCTTAAAATTAAGAAGAAGAAAAAACGCATAAAAGGTTTATTCTGGGATCGCGTAGGTCTTCACCAATGTCGCAAACTTGGATTGTTTTTCCTTATTGGCTGCAAAACATATCATGTGGCTTTTTTATTTGTTGGCGACATTGTTGGCTGTTTAAACTTTTATATACAACCATTGCTTTGGAGTGCAGAAATTTAGAGACCCCATGAAAGAAGCCGCAAACTGGATATAAAATGCACTGAAATTTATCAAGTGTTACATGAACAAATTCTTTGTCCATACTGACAAACCACCTAAACAGTGCATTGTCATATCATAATCCGCTTATCTTGACATCTAGCACGAGTTCTGTATGTTGTGAAATAAACGATTTTTTGTTGTTGACATTTCTGGTAACGGAGATCAACCGGACGAGGCATTGTTTTGTAATCTATCTTTCATCGGATTTTCGGCTGCTCGCTAGTAATTAATATATTTACAAAGACTGACACATGTATGTGGATGGTAAGTAAAATTCCTCTTCGTTTCACTCAGAATTAAATTCTTCAAAACGCTCATGTTTTCTGCAATAATCCCTGTCATCAGAACACCTGCATCTCTATCGTCCATTGACCATTTGTTAATTTTCAGAGGCATGCGTGGAAGGCAGCATCTCACTGCTACCACAAATGTAAAAAGATTAATAAATAAAAATAAAACAATCTTACTTATTGGTTTATTCAGTAGGCATGGAGGGACAGTAACTAGCATAGTCTAAACTACGGCCAATTCCTTTTTTAAAATGTACCCAGATAAAATAGTTTGCTGAAATTTCAAAGGAAACAGATTACCTCTGAAGCACCGACTGTTATGAAAATGTGCTCAGCAAATGGACAAAATACCAGTCTCAATCATGCAATACAATTATTTGATGTTGCCGCCACAATAAGAAATGGGCATTCGTTTGGTTCTCCAAAGCTGTCCTTTAGCGGTGACTTCAGTAGGGCATGCAGCCTTCATCAAAGAAAGCCGACTATAATCTTTCAATAACAGCAAAGAACTTTTCTTCAAAGGAAGTCAGTACCAAACTTAAATAAAAGTGATGGAATTTGATGGATTTTTGCATTTTCCAGTGTGACTGGAACACGTTAACTGTGCTGTGAAAGTTTCATTTTTGTAGGGAAAAAGTTTATGCAACGGCAGCTTAAAACGCAAACTAACTTTTACCGACTTGGAACGTACTTTAAAGTAAATGTGCTTCGTCATTTGTTACGTGATTGTGCTATGTTTTTTCAACTGAATTCAGACCAATATGACCCGTTACAAAATTAATGAATATTTTAAAGCTGTGTGTGCATATTTTCAATGGAATCACTTGTATTGTGGATTCAATGTATAAGATGAGGTTCGCAGGTGAGTACACGGTCTTGATACTATTCATGCTATACAGTAGACATTTATATATAAACAGGATTCACGTATATGTACCAATTCATGGTTCTCTCAATAAAGTAAACTATTATATTATAAAGGTCTTCTCTGTTTTCACTACAGGTGTATTTCTCGTTTAATATGCATCAAATCAAGATGGTAACTGTGCCGACGAAGCACGTATTTTACCGCCCCCATTTATTACCCACACACACCCACAATTTTTTTTTTGTGGCGGGGGTACATTTTCTTCCACTAACTGACTTGGTTGCATATAACACAGTTCGGTATATAACGCGGTCGGGTGTTATGGCTCCCAACTACCGTGTTATAGCGGGGTCACACTGTGTATATATATATATATATATATATATATATATATATATATATATATATATATATATATATATACTGTATATATAAACTGCATCAGTGCCATCTGTCGCAACTGCTCTTTACCACATGATTGTTAATGGTGAGTAATTATTCAAAGATGAAAAGGTGGTTGCAATACTTCATGAAGGTAAATTAGGTGAGTGGTTAGCGATATTTGTTGAGGTTTACCAATGTACGCTTACCTTTTGTCAAATTCATGAGTGTGCGAATTTAGATGACATACAAACCAAGTAGCATAACCCAGCTAGATGCTAGTGATAGTCAGTTTTGAAATATATGTTTGGGTAATAGTAAAAGTACATCTCTGAGTCATGTTCAAAAGTAAAGGACAAAATTGCAGATGAAACTGTACTTGGACCAAAATAGCATTATCTCACACAAAACGAAAAGATAGTATGATTCCTGAAATATTCAAACTGAACATTTAATGTGACTTTAAGTTTTCTTTTAACTTGAATGTGCTTGTACTCTGCAGTACATATAATCTCTCTCATACTTTCATACCAGTGACGTACTGTCAATCAAACTATATGCTATAAATTTAATGCCTTTATGATGTTATTAAATAACCGAAAGTTGCCAAATAAAACACACTTATTGTCCTATATACACCAATGCAATTATTCCTTTTTGTGCTTTAAATTGCATGACTGTATGTTCCTACTACGTGATTTTACAGGCAAACCTTTCTTGCGGTTACATAGTTAATCTTGGCACAACCTATATTTCAGATCTTTCTGATCGCGCATTTTGTTAATGTTTTACAATTTAATTCGTCATGGATGAAAAAAGTGTTATTATTAATCCACAGAACCACCTAAAAGTCAACTGTTTACTTCAGGAGATAATACAATAGATATGTGACATGTATATTTTGTCTGTAAGGGACAATTACATATAGATGCTACAGATTTCACACACACACACACACACACACACACACACACACACATATATATATATATATATATATATATATATATATATATATATATATATATATATATATATATATATATATATATATATATATATATATATATATATATATATATATTATACTAATGTCATAAAACTGTAAAGCATCCTTTATATCATTGCAGCTGCTGCCTTTCTGATCAGCTGTGCACAACAAATCAGCAGCAGCAAGAGGAATCCCAGCTTTGTTGCTACATTTGTTTAGTAACCTTCATTCCTTAGCCATTTAATACCCTCCATAAATTAATTTCGTATATGGATTTCTGCAATATGAATTACAATAGGCATTTTTAATAGTAAAGTTCGCATACGACATTTGTTCTCGCCAGTCTCCTCGCAGATCTGATCCTTACACTACTTTACTGCAAAGGCTACAGAAACCACATTGCAATGCTAAATGATGTATCTCATTTTCATTAACAAATGTTAAAGTTCAGCATGATTAAGATTATGAGCACTTCATAATTTTAATGTTAATATATTATGAGAATGTCGAAATATCATCATATGATACTTACATTAAAAGATTTAATTCCACTTTTACTTGTAAGCTGTGCTCATGAACCTTAAATTAAAATAACGATAAGATGATACAATTATTCAACAATGTCTATTCAAACTTGTTTCGCCTAATAAAAAAGCAACAAAACTTGTAATTTTATTTGCTGGATGAAAATCAGTGAATCCAGTACAAAAAGATATTTGAATGTGAAATACCTTTGACATCTCTATGCAAAATGTCTCTTCCATGTAGGTAAATAATTCCTTCTAGAACGTCATTTGTTATTTTGGCAGTCATAGACTCGCTGAATGGTTCGTGATGATTGGACATGTAGTCTTTCACAGAACCCTGGAAATTAGGAAATAATCATATCACTAAAAATATATAAATGTGAGTGTGTGTCTATTGTTTTTGTTTTTAATGTAACCATCTGAGTCATATTTCTATGATGTCTGCAGTGTCAGAGTTTAGAGTGATGTCTAGAACTGGGACATCATGTTGCAGCCACGTGATATCATGTCCCACCCATTCACATTATCCTTACAACAGGCCGAACAGTCCTAATACTAACCTCTTAATGCTGAGTACCAAGCAAGGTAGCTGCTAGTGCCATTTGAATAAGTTTTTGGTATGACTTGGCTTGGTTTCGAACCACGACCACATACATTCAGGATGAACAAACTAACCACTTAGGCCACTGGAGAGGTCAAATAATGTATAAGCATCAGGCCCATATATATCCCCCACCTGCAGTTGAAAATAACATTAGTACAGAATAGAAGACGTTTATTTATAACTCTATAACTCCTGTAATCAAATTGTTTTCTTGCTGATTAAAAATTAAATCATCTTACCTGGTTATATGGAAAAACTTTCAATAATTCATATTTTTTCTTGCATCAGTTTATGTGCTGCGTATGACATTGTCTTGTACTCTTTCAAAAAGGTAAGATTTTGAGACAACCTAATTCAAACACAATTGCAATGTTTGCATGATTTATTTTGCAGGTTTGCATCAACAGGGTTAGACCATCGGTTGTCATGAATGCTAACAGATCATGAAACAGAACCTCCCTTTGGAAACAAATGATTCTATGGCATGAGTAGTGTTGATACTTTCATTATTAAAAAATAAACCACATATTAATTTCTAATTGTAAATAATGGTGCTGAAGGCAACTGGTACTTTACTGTGACTGACAAAAACGGGGCTCATTAATATTGATACTTTATAGTGTTTCTGCAAGGTACGAAGAAAGGGTTTGAATTAAATTTTTCTGTTTCATACATAGTTATATTAAGTCGAGATTTGTATGCTAGAGTTATATATTTCAGATTTAAGAACGCATCAAAATACCCTCAGAATGGTGGTAATTGGTCCCTTGGCTCTATAGATCTATCTAAATGTTTGGGTTGGATTCTACTATTTTTATCTCTGAAATGCACATGCATAATAGACAAATGACGCATCTGCATTTAGTAAGAAAATTACATACTAAATAGACACAGTATTAAAATTGAAAGAAACTGATGGGTTTCTTTAGCTATATACACTTTCCAGGATATTTTGTGCTACTAATGATAGCTACGTTCTTTCTGATTAAGTCAAACTTTGTAGCTCATACTTAGCTGTATTTAGGTGTTTTCAAAAAAAAAGCTATTAGATTATTTACCGAGAAAGCACAATTTACTCTCAGTCTCGGTTCAACTAAAACCCGACAGAAACGTCATTTCCTATTGTCTTGAACTGAAAATTTGACTGTTTGTTTATAACGGGCACAGTGTAGAAGAAGACCTGAGTTCTTCATGTAGAATCCACACCTGAAGCACTGCAACTCTGAATTTGATCTCAAGGTCAAAAGGAGAGCAAGTTTCGCAAGAAAACTATTCTGACTTCGAAAAGCGAAAGACCGAGTAATAACATAATCCATCATGGTGAGCAGAGAGCATCAGTAACGCAACATAAACGCAATCATTTATGCACCTGTGAACTTGACCCCAGAGGTAAAAGGGACAAATTAGTGTCTCTTAGCATAAATTGGTTTCGCTGCATGAGTCTTCAAACCCATTATGAACAGAATTAATTAATGAATTTAAGAAATATAAACATGAAAAACTTCAATCTAAACCTGTTCTTAAACTACTATGAACGTAAAATTGACATCAGGGCCCAAGGGGCAAGCCAATGTATTATAATCAGAAATTGCCTTTCCCTGGTAATGAATCATCCAAATATGAATGGAATCCATCTTGAGGCGTAGGAAATATAAGCATATAAATACAATTAACTAAAGCCAAAGCACAACTGTGAACATCGTCGAGACAGAAAATGTAACTGTTGTAACTCTCCTTTCTGTCATTATGGCCTTTCCAAAAATAGTCTGGTAATGAAAATGATATTATGGTATGGTATAGTTCATATACGTCTTCATAGTAAGGTATATGTTGATGATGCAGAAACGGTTAAATAATAATTAAAATGCCACTCTTAAGATCGGCGTTTTTGTTTCAAGGTCAATCTTTGCAGACATAAAAACTGATATATGGAGAGTAAGAGTTTCTGGATTTTATTATTCATTAAAATAATTGATAGCACAGTAACTTGTTTAACATATAACGAGTGCTCACACACTTCTGGATAAATATAAGTATAAACAAAATGGTACTGTACATGTCATTCTTAGGAGACAAAGCGTTTCATATATTATATTATCGGAAAATCCAAGGCAGAGTTGACCATTTATTTCAAGAAAAGTTGAATGATTCAGAACAGACACAATGATTGAAAATAAAAATGGCAAATTATATATATGTTGTGGACATACAGTGAATTGCATGCGTGTGTGATATGGATTTTTAACATAGCTTTAATAATTTTTCAGCCATATAGCTACGATGTCTGCAGTGTGACAGTTTTTAATGATGTCTAACACTGAGGCATCAAGCAGCAGACATGTAGAATGATGTCCCACCCAGTCACATTATCCTGACACCAGGCCGACCAGTCCTAACACTAACCTCTTAATGCAGTGCACCCAGCAAGTAAGCTGTTACAACCATTGTTATGTCTTTGGTATGACTTGGCTAGGGTTTGAACCCGCAACCTACTGCATCCAAGACAGACCATCTTACCACTTGGCCACCGGAGCGGTCTACAGTGAAATGTACCTGTGTGTGTGATTTAGATTTTTAATGTAGCTTTAACAATTTTAGTCATATCGCTACGATGTATGCAGTGTGGCAATTTAAAGTGATGTCTAGCACCCGGGCATCATGCCGCAGACATGTAGCATCATGTCCCACCCAGTCACATTATCCTGACACCAGGCCGACCAGTCCAAACACTAACCTCTTAATGCTGAGCGCCTAAGTAGCAGCTGTAAGTACCATTTTTAGAAGTGTCTGGTATGACTCGGCCAGGGTTTGAACCTACGACCTTCTGCATCTGGAGTGGGCGCTCTAACCACTAGGCCACTGGAGCGGTCGTGAATTGTATAACAGGAAAGATACACAAGATGTTGCATCATAGTATAAGTAACTGACTAGACTAAAATACCCAATATGAATTATCACATTAGATCAAGCAAATTGAAGACAAGAGCTTTATTTTGAACATTTAAACATGTTCATTTAATCTATGCACAAGTACAGTATTCTTAAGAAAGTTAAAATATCACCTATTCCCCAATTTGAGATAAAAAAATTAAAAATCTTAAATAAACCTTACATTAGGCACATATTCAAGAAAGATCTCTATGTATGTCTCCTCTTGTAAACATCCATGGAACTTGATCAGTCGGTGATGGTCCAGTTTCCTGAGAATTTCAATCTCATTTTTAAGGCTACATAAAACCTTAATAATAATAATAATAATAAAAATAATAATAATAATTATAATAATAATAATAATAATAATGATAATAATTATTATTATTATTATTATTATTATTATTACAAGAAAATTTATTCAAAGGAAAATCTGATACCCGATTTATAGCAGCATTCACCCAGCCATATCACTGTAGATAAAACCATGAGCTTATTATAGGTTATAGATCATGTAGGATTCATGAAAATCAACATTTTTCTCTGTCTCTCTTTGTTTCTCTAATACATACACACACATGTGTGTGTGTGTGTGACAAAGGTACACAAAATTAGCAAGCTTGTCACATTTAGATAGGTTTCTGTGTTGTACTTTCATCCTCAAGAAAATAGTTTAAAATTATGGTAATTTAGTAAACGTTTATTTTAACTAACCTACAGTAAATTTTTCCTAAGAAAGATCTGTTAATAAATGAGAATCATTAACTAAAATTTGACACTTTTCAAATAAAATTTAAAACTGAATACATTAATTGCAAACTAGATTATATCTCATTTTTTAATCTTTGTAAAACTGAAGAAATAATTTATTTCCTAAGAATATAAAATGAAAACGAGAAAATAGAGCTTACGGTATAAAAAATAATCCAAGAATTACAGACACAAGTCCTCATAATTTAAAGTCCTGAGTGAAATTCAGTACAAATCCGGAATAAATCCAAAAACGAAAAGTAATGATATGTCTGTGGTAGCTTGTAGAGTGCTAAAGTGCCAACAGCCTTTTGTTGAATCACAGTAATATAATTCCAGGTTTGAACTCACTATAAATTCCACTGAATGTCTCTATCCAAGAATTTTAACAGAGCACTTTTGCAATTCCAGAGAAAATCACTTGAACTCAACAATTTGAAGAAAAACAATTCCAGCCCAAAATGAAATACTGGTTAACAACATATAATACAATTTAAAAGTGCTAGATCTTAAAGCACGACTGAATAAATCCTGTCAGTTACAAGATTTTATAGTTCTCTACTTGACCCCAGGTCACAATTAGCATTTTCTATTAAACCCATTACCTAATGGAAATTATCTGTCAAGAAAGATCATGATTTTTACTAAATAAAAACCATCACTTGGATTATGTAAAATTTATGAAGGAAAGTGAACAACCTAGACCCAAATAAACATATTTATCTCCTCTATTAATAATGATACTGATATTAAGCCCATACACAAAGAAAACAATTTAGCTATGTATCAGTTGTTTTTACAGAATAAAATAAAAAAGTAAATTCGGGTCAAGCAGAAATGAACTCGATTTTGGACAAGGTCAAGTCCAACATACAGTGTTACATTACAATAATATCTAATAAATTATAAAAAACTAATAAAAACAATCCTAACTAAAACACTGTGAATTAAAGATACGTATATATCATGAGTATCTACCGTATTTCTGCTGATCTTCTTCTGGAATTTGCAGCTCTGAATACATATTTTTCAAAGATGCATTGTTAAAGGGACATACTAGCCACAAAACATACAATTACCTCTGACATTGTTCCACAATGATTAATTATTTTCACTGCTATTGTAGTATTAGATTCATCATTGTGCCTTCTATATACTTCCCCAAAAGAGCCTCGACCTAATAGCTCCTGGCCATTTTTCATTCTTTTCATCTCTTTACGCAACAGCGGAGTTCCTATTCAAAAGTTGGAAGATGACAAGTGAGATAAAATTGATTTCAATATTGAAGTGCATTTGCACACTTCTTGAGCAGAAAATTAAGAAAAAAGAACATTTATTATATATATAAACATTTTACTGGAAGTGTTTAGTCATAGCCTAAGACAATATTAGGAGATAGAGGTAATTATTTAAGTAATTCTTGATCGTTACGAATGTTGGAAGATTATTATAAGACACGTGAACTTAAGTTTGTTTGCATCAGTGTATAACATATACGAAGTGAAGGGGTGTTAGCTTACATTCAAATAAGGGTTGAAAGATGTGGTTTGCAAATATTAATATTTGAAACAAGCTGAAAGTTCCACCAACAGCAAGACAGACATTTATGACTAAAATATGTAACTGTTTATTTGTATACACATCACTGAAGAAACAATGACATGTATATTAAGATAACATAGGCCAGACTGTGGTAAAATATATTCGAAATACTGAACCACTGAACCAGCATACACAAATCAAATTAAGAACGTATCATTTCAGTTTGGGATGATAACATTAAAGAAATACAATGACATAGATGGCAAAGTATTATACATTGAGCGCAGAATTTCATATCCTATATTGTTTCCCATAAATTGTTATTTTCACTTAAGCATATATGCACTAATATTGATATTTATATTACTAGGTATTAAAATTATCAGGAAACAATTGCAAATTCCAGAAATTGCCGGGGAAACTCTATACAATCGATCAAATATATTATGGAAAACAATTTGGGGTCATCTTCTTCAACTCTATTGTATTCTAAAATACCTTTCTATTTTCGGGATTGCCTATCATACAGAAAATGTGACGTGGTTTATACAAGTCATGTTTCTTTAGCTATAAGACAAATTTGCTCCCTCCCCATGATTACCTTGTCTATAGCATGAGTTCAATCACTTCATTGTCGTGAGCTCTTGATAAAGTCAAACGTGACAAATTTAACAGTTTACAAAATAGTTAATAAATCTGAAAACGGTAAGTTACTTAAGTGATCACGATCATCTTGCAAGAAAGTACAGAGGTCCAGCATACAGGTTTTGTAATTCATATCTCAGATGTGCACGGCATATGTCAATGTTATCACATAACAATTATTCCAATGTGGCGTTGTCTTATCAGACCATCAAGCTAGTTTAAATATTTACCACACTGCATCTCTTCTAAAACTCGGACAAATGGTTCCTGAACCGTAAGGGTTGTCGAGTCAAAATTCATGTCATTTTAAAGTTTGAATAAACTGATTTATGAATGACAATAATATGGTTCAGGAATAAAACCACAGATTTAAAACCAATGTATTATATAACACTACAAAAATAAATTGCAAAACTTGTATGCTAGCCTACATGCTTCTGCCATTCATTGAGTATGTGTCAAAGAAGGTAGCAAACCTGAGCCAAACAATAAACACAGAATAACCCATTGAATAAGTAATATGTGCATGATTATATCTAATGCAGTGAAAGTGTTGACTATGGGGCCTTTTTTCTGAGGTACAGTGTTGTACTCTAGACACAGTGTTTCTGTAGTAGCAGTAATAGACAATTACTAATGGAAATAATACCAACGAGAAATACAAAATCAGTAAGTGATATAAAATATCCATAATGAACTAAATTAGCGAATCTTGCTACTCGGACATAAGGTCTAGATTACGATGTCTTCATTATACATGTATAAGTCACTTTGTTTCAGTAATCAAAGGAAAAGTATCCAGTATGATTCCGTTCCTTTATTGGTTTCTGGAATCCATTTGCAGCTGTTGGCTAGTTGCATGCTAATGTTGAAAGTATCAGTAGTGGAGGAGACATGTTCTGCAACTGGACATATGCCCAGTTTCTTTGTCATCTAATTAGCATGGTAAGGATTCATCCTTTTGCTTACATCTTACAGTTCCTCCGGCATAGTTTAGATTAACAGATCTTACATATGATAACATAGAGTATTGCTATATTTTGCATGTTTATCTAGACCATATATGTTTAATGTTGCTCATAAACTGTTGTAGAGAAAGTGTTGATATCTGTTATATGTTGAGAGGAATTATCACATCACGTGCAAGATTTTACATATTCCGCATATCGTATTTTGTGTTTTGTTGTTGAAGAACTGTTTGCGGAGGAGACGTTAGCGGGGAACTGAAAAAGAATATTCACCGTAAAGGCTTCAATTCATGCATTTTCACATATGTATCTAACTATAATAGCTACTCTATTTTATTCCGTGCCATGAAACTTGAATGAGCAGATTTATAATGTCTTCAAAAGGCATAGTGGATGGTGCAACAATTTCCAGCTGATAACGCTAATAAAAACATTTTATATGTAACGCTGTAGTTATTTTATGTTACAACATTTATTCTAATATCGCTAGCTCTGAACGACGCATGGTAAATATTCTTTAGCAAATACATTAAAGAAATCCTGCAACAACATTTTGCAATCTACACTGTTCAATATATTTGACTGTCACAGAATATCATACAATGATCTGTTTGTTCTCATGTAGCAATTACTTCCACATTTGCATGCATAGTTATTAAAGATGTTTATTTTCGTAGAAGTGAATATTAAGTTGCAGTATAGTTAATCATATTATTACATGCTCATTGTTCTTCTCTGTTAGCTATACATTGTTAGAATCGTGAGGTATTTTTCATCACTGGGACGGCTTGATACTGCACGACACTTGTGTCTAAAAATAGCATCGCTTATTAGGAACTACTTTCCAAACAAATAATGTACGCTCATGTAGCAAATCCTTTAGCTTTTGGTTTATAATAGATTTGTTTGTAGATGAACTAAACAAGCTGTTTCCTTCATTTCAATGTAGAGATGATAATTTTAAGGATATGGATCAGTCACTGAGTCCCAAATCTAACGCTCAAACAGGAAAACAAATGATCGCAATGTCCATAGCAAAAGTGAGGGACGCCATACTAAAAATATCATTTTCATCATTTAAACAGTTATTAAGAAGAACTTTTCATCATTTTTCGCAAATAGAATAGTTCAGACTAAGACGAGTGATCTCTAGGGTCTATAGAAATAACATAGGAAAGCATGTTGAGGACAAATGGTATCGCATATCTATCAGATACATACAATTTGACAAGTCGGTTAAAACACTAAATTCGAGAAAACAATGCAAAGGAATGTTTTGGTAGACAACCATAAGCCTGACAGCCAAAAAGCCAAGACCACGAGGTCTTATTTCCACTAGTTTGCAAAACTTGATACACACCCCAAAATTGTACTTTAATTTCGACTACATTTCCAACAGAAATCAAATTCTCCTTACCGCACTTAAATAGCAATGAATGTAAAAATCCACGGCATCCTTTTGATAATTTTAATTATAAGAATTCATTATGATCACAAACAATCAATGCCAGAACATAAACAGAGATACTGATTCGAGCAATTACGATGAATTGTGCTGGGCAAACAAATTTTGCCATGATGTTAATAAAACACCCATGTTTGTCAGGTTTGGTCCTGGTATTTTTCTTGGAGTTAACTAGCTGCACACACCATGCCTGTGGTCCCTTGTCTCTTCCTGAATAAAAATTGAGATGCCTATATGACTATCGCAGGACTGTATGTTGCCTTCTGCTTGTACGAATGGACAATGGATGCCTCTTTGTGCTCCTGGGGTATAGTTCATTGAATCTACATTGACTGGAAGAGTTGTGTCTGTCTCAGTGCAGTGCGCAAGGTTCCGGCTTTGTAGTATTCTGCTGGTATAACTGGTTCCTCCATATTCATTCAGTAGTTCACTCTGATCAACATGTCCTCCATACTCACTCAGAAGGTCACATTGGTCAACATGTCCTCCACACTCACTCAGTAGGTCCCACTGATCCCCATGTCCTCATTACTTGCTCAGTGGATCTCACTGATCAACATGTCCTCCATACTCACTCAGTAGGTCCCATTGGTCAATATGTCCTCCATACTCAATAAATGCCAATGATCAAAATTTCCTCCATACTCACTCAGTAGGTCCTATTGTACAACATGTCCTCCATATTCATTCAGTAGGTCCACTGATCACCATGTCCTCGTTACTTGCTCAGTGGATCTCACTGATCAACATGTCTTCCATACTCACTCAGTAGGTCCCATCTTCCATACTTTCATTATGGGTCTCATTGGTCAACATTTCCTCCATACTCACTCATTAGATCCCACAGATCAACATATCTTCCGTACTCATTCAGATTAGTGGCTTTCATTTGGTACCAATCAAACAAATAATGTAACATTGCCTGATTATTTGCTGGCTTTGCCTGGTGATCACTACTGCCAGGAGTTTGTAAACTTTAAGTGACATTAGTTTAGTATTTGGACAGACATATGGATGAACACCACACAGACACCAATGTAATTTATATGTAGAGCTTCAACCAGGGTGTGCTTGACAAAAAAAATTACTTACATGAATAATAGTATCAGAAAGTAACTTATGGCTTTTTTCTTACCAACAAAATGTAATACAACATGAGGCCTCAAAGAAACTGATACTTTACTGTGTATGCATTTATGATGTGCGATTCCCACAATATTGTGAAACATGTCATAAAAGTATGGTGTCATGAGGCTTAAAATGACAGAAACAATAAGCACTGTTCTACAAATTAATATAAATTTCATGTTAGTCTACACTGGCACAGTCTGGAAAAATAAATACACCTGTCAATGATGTTATTCTCAGATGTTAATTTCTGACTGGTTGTCCGCCCAATTCCTAAAGCCTATTATATGACAGAATGGAGAAACGCTAAACTTTGTGAACTTTTTTTTAGAGAGAAATATTTCATTATCAAGCACTAAAAGTGTCATGGGTAAACAACAGGAAAGTTGAGAAACTGAAGAATTTTACAATGCTTTTATACCATCCCATATCAAGTTCACAGCACACTTTTCCTTATAACTGACCTGCAAAATTGTTTGACTTTTTTATTTCATAGGCAAATGTTATCATAATGTATTTCATTTTTATGAGCTTTTAGTAACAAAAAGCCCACCTGAAACAAAACAGTTGAGTTAGATCATCTGAATCATTCTGCGGCTGTTAGACTACTAAAACACAAGGCCTCAACGATACTGACACTCTACTCTGTGTGCATTTATGATGTGCAATTCCCACAATTGCAAAGCGAAACATGTCATAAAATTAAGGTCTCCTGACGCTCAAAAGGACATAAAAACTATAGGTGTGTGTGTTTTGCTTTTTTGCTTTCTAACGTAGCTTTAACAATATTTCAGTCATATCATTACAATGTCTGCAGTGTGGCAGTTTATAGTGATGTCTAATACTGGGGCATCATGCCGCAGACATGTAGCATGATGTCCCACCCAGTCGCATTATCCTGACACCAGGACGACCAGTGCTAACACTAACCTCTTAATGCTAAGCGAGGCAGCCATTAGTACCATTTTTGTAAGTCTTTGGTATGACTTGGCCAGGGATCAAACCCACGACCTCCTGTATCTGATGCGGATGTTCTAACCACTAGGCCACCGGAGCAGTCAAAAAGAAAAGAAGAAATCAGCTATAGTGCACGTATAGATAAAAAAAAACTATGATTAACATGTTTCCCACTGCACCAGTAGCAAACAATTCTCCACTTTGCATCACATACACTGGACATGGAGTGTCTTCTGGTCTGAACGATGCACCTGACAACTCTACTGAAATACTTGAATTGCTTCAATTAAGCTTAGTGTAAATATCGATAATCTGTGCTGGGCTGTTGTGTAAGAGAAAGCCCAGTGCTGCCTGCAATGTCCTGGGCTGGTTTACTAGCTGGTCAGGAAGATTGCTGATCCTCTATCACTGGGGCCACAGATGGGGTTATCAATTTTTGGAGCACTTGTGGAATCATCCAGAAGGGTGGGAAGGCATAAGCAAGTAGATGATCCCATCTTAGACTGCAAGCAATCACTGCCAAGGTCATCTGGTCTGGGACTTGGGGGACACAAAAGTGGAGCTAATTGTCCAGTTTCATTGTGAACAACTCAACCATGTGTCTTCACTACAGCCTGAACAGGGAATCGGATTTGGACTGATGCAGAGACTACTCCATTCTTCCTGGGATCAAAAGCCCTAAAGAACTATTCTTCCTTCTGGCTACAATTGAGTACCTCACCCAGAATCTCTCACCACCATGTACTAATAAGAGTGGATTTCAGAGTCATGCAATGGAACTCCAGTTAGAAACCTGACCCGATTGGAACACCAACTCGGGTGATGATGAAAATCCAACCCCAGATAAATCCAAGCTTACAGGAGATCCTCGTGCATTTGGAACAAGTCCTAGCTGGGTCACTGTTGACCAGCAGTGGTACACAACTTGAAAGCGGGACTCTATGAAGCTCTTATGTAATAGACAATCTTCAAAATAAGGCATAATGGGGATCCCCAAAGACCTCACGTTGGTAGCAACTACTATTACCCTGCTAAAAGCCCAGAGTACTGTGGCTAGGTCAAATGATAGGGTTTGTGACTAGTGAAAAGTATAGGGGTTCCAAAAAAAAGATGGTGTTCTTGGAAATGAAGGTGGTAGCCCTCCCTTAGTATTGAAATGCCCCATGTATCTTCCATGATGTCCGATCAAACCTCTGAAAAGAGTGCTATCTGAATAACTCCAGATATCCTGGAAAGAATGATGCATGGCAGGAGACGGACTTAGTCCCTAGGAACCCCCGACATAAGGAAATGAGGAGGAACTTAGACTTCCTCACTTGGCCTTCCCAGCTGCTGCGTCACACTGTAGACCGGTGAAATCACTGCATCCGCATAATACTCAGGGCCAAGAAGACCTCATCAAGTCAAGTCATTAATATCCTGTACTGCTTTGTTGCACTTTTTTTATTATACAGATGTAATTACGTGTAGCAAGACTAACTTCAATATGGATTTTTTTCAACCAATTATTCTTGTTCTCAATACAATTTTACCAGTATATTACTTGTTACATTAATCTTTTTTGTGTAACTTCCATCATGAGAACAAACTATTGTCTGGGTCTATGTATACATTAAAGAATGCACCTTTTTTTTTTCACACAGACGAATTAGCTTAGATTATGATTGTATGTCCTTCTCATGTGGCAAATATGTTGCAGGCAAAATGCTCCCTTTGAGACACAATTTATTGCACTACACAATCTTACTGAGCATCACCCACTGACAAAGACCATGGCCTCTCATATTTGTAAACAGTATACTTATTGTGACAAACTTCTATAAAATGAAATTTATAAGTGGCATGTGTTCTCTTTTGTCCCCTATGCCTGTGCAGAACCCTAGTGAGCCCATGGTGCATGAAATTATTTTTGTACCAAGACAAGCATATGATAATGTGGTACCATGATGTAGCCTTGGCCCCAACTGCTGTACTTGAGAAAACTAAACTGGTGTCATTGAATTAACAGAGTGTCTGTTGATAATTTCAAATGAAATCTGATAATCAATGGCAGTCTAAATAAAATGTTTTTTTGTTTTCAAAAATTAATTTGTTTGAAATATCTCATTACAGGATTAGTTAATATTAAAATGTTACTGGCATCATGGGAAAATTGCTAAAGAGTGTCTTATCTTTTTTATAATCTAGTTATAAATCACTGTCATCTTTAAACATCTAATCTATACCCTAGAGGTTCCCTTAATATGAACTATTTACCTTTGCCAGAAAATCAAAATAACATAAAGTGAGTAAAATATTCACATACAAGTTACCTAGAAAAATGTTCAAATATAGTTGTTGGTCTCCATTACTTTATGGGGTCTCAAAAACATAAACTGTTCCAGAATAACTATGCCAAAAGCTTTACAGTGAATCATAGGTGACTTCAAAACAATTTTGATAATTAGGATTCTTCAATTTTAGTTTTATCCTGAAGCACCCTCCAGTAAGATCAGTGTTTATTTTACATGAAAACTGAAATGACATCAAGAGAGCTAATGACTGACAGGAACATGGTTTTAAATTTATGAAGATAGTTTCCAGTTTTGTATTATGATGTTGAAAGTAGTCTAAAAATGATTTCAACCCTCCCCCATAGTAACCATGCCAACACAGCTTTGACGAATGGGATGGGACAGGCATGGTGAGCACTATAATATGCTCATTCTACTGAATCCTTAAAGACACAAAATGCATAGTCACATAATCAATAGATGGATTTTAAAAGAAATCATGATGAGACATCTTCACACATTAGAGACATAAAGATTGGATTTATACCATGGAACACATGAAATTATCAGATTTGTTTAGTCACAATTTAGTGGCTTGTTTTTAATAGATTGAACAAACACAGGGATTTAATGAGATGCCAGTTTATATACTAATAGACTGAACAAAAATAGAAAGTTAATGAGATGCCAGTTTGTATGCTAGCAGAATGAACATGAGTAGATGGATGCTTAAGATTAGCCGTTTCTGAATTTTATTATAGCCAAAAACAAGGTTGAAAGTATTTAGATGCATGCATCTGTTTCAAAGACACAATGAAATCATAAAACGGTAATTCATTAAGAAAATGTACACAAAAGGCAATTGATGTGATTTCAACAAATGATATAAGCATTTGATTCCTCTGAACAACCTTCATTTTTTTTAAGTCAAATCTATTGAGAACATATGTGACTATTTCAATAGCATGGCCTAAACTGTGGAAGCTTTCAATATCATGGCTTAAACTGTGGAAGTTTTCAATAGCATGGCCTAAACTGTGGAAGCTTTCATTAGCATGGCCTAAACTGTGGACGCTTTCAATAGCATGGCCTAAACTGTGGAAGCTTTCAATAACATGGCCTAAACTGTGGAAGCTTTCAATAGCATGGCCTAAACTGTGGAAGCTTTCAATAACATGGCCTAAACTGTGGAAGCTTTCAATATCATGGCCTAAACTGTGGAAGCTTTCAATATCATGGCCTAAACTGTGGAAGTTTTCAATAGCATGGATTAAACTGTGGAAGCTTTCATTAGCATGGCCTAAACTGTGGACGCTACCAATAGCATGGCCTAAACTGTGAAGCTTTCAATAGCATGTCCTAAACTGTGGAAGCTTTCAATAGCATGGTTAAACTGGAAGATTTCAATAGCATGGCCTAAACTGTGGAAGCTTTCAATAGCATGGCCTAAACTGCGGAAGCTTTCAATAGCATGGCCTAAACTGTGGAAGCTTTCAATAGCATGGTTAAACTGGAAGCTTTCAATAGCATGGCCTAAACTGTGGAAGATTTCCATAGCATGGCCTAAACTGTAGAAGCTTTCAATAGCATGCCTAAACTGTGGAAGCTTTCAAGTCCGTTAATTGCATAAAATGTTCGAGTTTTGAAAATAAGCAGAAAAAATATTTAACAATATCCAGGAATTGAAACTGCTAACAATCCATTAAACTAAGAGCAACTAATTTTTATACATTATATATTATTTATATATTATTGCAAACACTATTTCTCACAATCAATTGGTTCAGTAAATTCTTACCGATCTGCATCAATGCGTGTGTACCAGATGTATCTAAGAAGACAGATAAACCCCTTCGTGATTTATTTATCAGTTTATTGCAGTAGTTGATGACCCACTAAACCTATGCTTAAAGAAAGGCACTATGAATGACTGAGGTGAAAAGATTTCTTTACGATAATTCTGCTGTTATATAGCATGACATTTAGACAGCTGTAATTGGCAATGGAGTAAAACATACTGCTGCTCAAAAACAATCTATAACTCATTATTAGCTGACTTATCAGTGCTTCCTTTTAGCATCCATTTTATTTATCTTTAATATAACTTGGTGATTTTAGAAAATACCCCATATACACTAAAATTTGTACCATATGCACACTATACACTATTTTGCTAACCTCTAAAAGTAATGATTTACCTTTGATGGTATTTTTGCATAGTCACATAATTGAGAGATGGGTTTTAAAAGGAGTCATCATGAGACATCTTCACACTTTAGAGACATGAAAGACTGGATTTATAACATGGAACACATGAAATTATCAAATTTGTTTTGTCACATTTTAGTGGCTTGTTTTTAACAGATTAAACAAACACAGGTATTTAATGAGATGCCAGTTTGTACACTAACAGACTGAACAAAAATATAAATTAATGAGATTCTAGGTTTTAAATTAGCAGACTGAACATGAGTAGATGGATGCTTAAGATTAACCGTTTCTGAATTTTATTATAGCCAAAAACAAGGTTGAAAGTATTTAGATGCATGCATCTGTTTCAAAGACGCAATGAAATCATAAAACGGTAGATCATTAAGAAAATGTACACAAAAGGCAACTGATGTGATTTCAACAAATGATATAAGCATATGATTCCTCTGAACAACCTTCATTTGTTAAGTCAAATCTATTGAGAACATATGTGACTATTTCATTAGCATGGCCTGAACTGTGGAATCTTTCAATAGCATAACCTAAACTGTGGAAGCTTTCAATAGCATGTCCTAAACTGTGGAAGCATTTAATAGCATGTCCTAAACTGTGGAAGCTTTCAATAGCATGGCCTAAACTGTGGAAGATTTCAATAGCACAGCCTAAACTGTGGAATCTTTCAAATCCATTAACTGCATAAAAAGTTCGAGTTTTGAAAACAAGCAAAACAAAATTTAACAATATCCAAGAATTGAAACTGCTAACAATCCACTAAACTAAGAGCAACTAAGTTTTATACAGATTGCAAACACCATTTCTCACAAATCAATTGGTCCAGTAAATTCTTACCGATCTGCGTCAATGCGTGTGTACCAGATGTATCTAAGAAGACAGATAAACCCCTTCGTGATTTATTTATCAGTGTATTACAGTAGTTGATGACCCACTAAACCTATGCTTAAAGAAAGGCACTATGAATGACTGAGGTGACAAAATTTATTTGGTTAAGATAATTCTGCTGTTATATAGCATGACATTTAGACAGCTGTAATTATCAATGGAGTAAAACATCCTGCTGCTCAGAAGCAACTTATAGCTCATTATTAGCTGAATGATCAGTACTCCCATTTAGCATACATTTTATTTATCTTTAATATGACTTGGTGATTTTAGAAAATACTCCACGTACACTAAAATTTGTACCATATGCACACTAGCCACTATACACTATTTGCTAACCTCTAAAATTATGGATTTACCTTTGATGGTATTTTTTGTGTATATTTTATATGTTTGTACTACGTTTTATCTCTGAGTGAAATTAAGTTTGATTATAGTCTATAGTTAATGATTTACATTTTGATGCAGTTTTGTTATACTTGTATTTATTTAGTCTGTATTTGATGATTTACATTTTACTGCATTTTGTTGATATTTGTATCTGTTTACTATATGAGTAAATTTAAGTTTCATGGTAGTCTACATTTGATGATTTACCTTTTACTGCGTTTTTGTTTTAACTTTTACAATAAATTTTAACTCTCAGCAGATTCGATTTTGATTGTAGTCACCATGTTATGTGCAAGGGCATACTGAGTCATACTGAACACATCCTTTCCAAAACTTGGGCCAACTGTGATCAACTTTCTGAACATTAGAGCAACACAAAAATGTCCATCATACCAGTTTGCAAAGAAATTTGTTCATCATTCTCCATTTGTTCCTCAACAGCAGTGTTGCTTTGTTCTTCTTCCTCATGACTATTTTTGAGCTGAAAGAGAAAAAATCTCCAGTATGAACTATTCCAGAATTAATTTCATTTAGTACAATATCTAATTATATCTAGCAAGAGTTTCAAAATAATAACAAGTTTATAAGTGAAACCCCATGTTGATATGACCGTACAAGAAGGATGACTGGCAATGACAAGATTTTCAAGATGGCCACTGTGGTACAAATATCAGACATCAAATTGGCAACATTTTCATTTATGACCAACTAAACATCATGTAAAGCCTTTTGGTGAAAAATCTCATGCATTAAGAAGTAGCAATAACAATATATTCAAGGTGTTTACTGTGAAGGTCATACTGGATGCATGCAGCAACATTTTTATTCAGAATTTCAGACTGACTAAGCCATGGGATGAATGTGTGTCAGGTAAGTTATGGCAATCCCCCAAACAGTTTATGAGAAGAAACAATAATAAACTTGTGTTAATGGACGGATGGATAATGGACAAAGGATCATCCCATAAGCGTTTCTGGTCTATAACCAGCAGAGCTAAAACAAAGATACTGTAATCTACCTTTTGTGGATGTGAATAACTACAGGTATGGTAAGAAATTTCCTCACATAAATATACAGACACCTCTCATACATTACACCCACATCCATGATGGAGAAGAATATATAGTACAGTCTCAGAAGAAAACAACTGTGACTAGTTGTATCAGAAAAGGGAAATAATTTGAAAATGTAATGGAGCACCTGCAAGATATTTATAAATGATGTTGGTGAAGATGACGATGATGACCAAACCAGCAAAACAATGACCAAGAATATATTGGGAAATAAATGTCTTGACCTACCGACCACAATGAATAAAACCTCTGTATTATTTCTGATTAAAAACTGTAGTGTGTATGTGAGATAGTGAGAGACAGACAGACAGTCAGACTGAGATAGAGAGATCATTACAAGCTACAAATCAATGTATGTACAGAAGTGAACTTACTTTCTGAATGAAACAGCTACACCATACTTTACTTTTTAGCTATATCAAAATGGTTATCTAATAACTGCACTATTTTTAGCTAGTTTTATTTATGTTTTAAATACTTGAACCTTTTGGAGGTTCTCAGGTTGTCATTTCCAATTGCAGACAAGTAGCAGTGTCCACTGTTATAAATCAGAAGGTAAATGTGTGTTTTATGCAATACTTTGTATTCTACAACCTTCTGAGCTTATCTGATAGTAATTGCAATACAAAGAGTATACTTTTATAGTGAATTTTCATTTCACTATTTGCAAAATAAGATCAAATTCTGAACATAATCTGTCATTCACTCCTGGTATGAAAACCCCCTTCTCTTTATTAGCTTGTCAAGCCCTGTTGGAAAATCACAATGTATACAGATGGATATGATGTACATCCATTTCTTTAAATCAGGGTGTGTCTCAAAATGAGCTCTTTCTCTGCGTCACACATACACACACACATACACACACACACACACACACACTTCATAATTATAGTAACACCAGGATTAAGTCAAGTGAATCACTATATCTGATCAATGCTTTTATATACATAATGAAAAATCTTTAAAAATGAAAAAACTTAATAACACATAAATGTAAAGAAGTAACATTTGATAAACTATTAGGTTAAATATGAGTACTGAAAGAAAAACACTTCTATTTTTACTGTTAAAAATGACATTTCCACTATTTATAT
Source organism: Sinohyriopsis cumingii (assembly GCA_028554795.2). NCBI lineage: Eukaryota > Metazoa > Mollusca > Bivalvia > Unionida > Unionidae > Sinohyriopsis > Sinohyriopsis cumingii. Next base: position 109,991,990 of record CM068838.1, on the reverse strand, counting down.
TCATCCTAATCAAGATTTTACCATATAACAACCTACGTTTTGGATAATGGTTTATGAGAATTGTGTGGATTTTGTAAGCACTAATGAGAAATGCTGACAATATCTGGTGATGGAAGAATAGATTAAGATAATTTGAATTTAGGTTGTGCATATATGTTTTGATAGCTCTCACTGAAGAGGGAAGCCATCACAAACATCTGTGGTTTTCTTTAAATATGAGTGGTCCCATGCCTATCCTCAGAGCTGCATTCAGCATTATAAATATTTGTCATCATCTTGGAATTTATCACAGAAGAGTATCTCCAAGAGAGACTCACAATTATGATTAATATAATCTTAAAAGTATTTTAGGCATTTCGAACAACAGCGACCATATATTCACATGTTTATATTTCATCAATTTCAGAGATATTCCTATTTTATATGATTGCAATGGCACCTTTTATTAGAGTTATTGCCTATGTACATTCTCAATGTAGCTAGAAGCAAGTGTAAAAAGGGATGGACTGGAGGACTACATTTGACAGTCATAAAAATGTCCCTCAATTTCTGAACTACTTTTGGTACCAGGACTGACCGATTGAAGGTGTTAACCCACATTCCATCCCAGCTGACTGATAGACCATTGACCACACATGCTTGGCTCTGCAAAGGGGGGAATGAAGGTGGGCCCTTTGTTGTTTCCCTCATTGTGAAAAGATATATCATCAATTGGCCCAATAAGGCACAAATTCAACTGAATGAGTAAGACTGGAGAGAGATCATTATGCATTAAGTAGCTGTCCTCCCCATGCCAGTGAGTTGAGTAAAACATTGAGCTGTCCTCGTATGTGGTAAATCTGAATGTTTATCTGGTACTAGGCACAACAGCGAATTTAATCCGATATCATGGCAAAAAGGTCCACTGATTTCGTCCCTCCTTGTTTGAGGATGTAGCTGATCAATAGCAAATTGTCGATAGTATCAGAACTATGTCCGTACAAGCATTCTACCCAACTGTTAGATGTACTGAGGGTGGCCTTCATTCTAGGAGGCTGATGTGAAGAACCATCTCCTGACACATTCACTTGCCACTGACCTGAGTCCATTGTCAAGTCTGGCAACCAGTGTGCTCCCCAACCCAGACAGAAAGGCATCTGTACAGATCATAATTTAAAGTTGTGCTTTTTGTGGGGTAATCTTGCTGTAAGCCACTTCCTGTCTTGCCACTGGAGAAGGACATTTTTTATATGGGTTGATAACACAATATTCTGATCGAGAATGCCCATGAAAGGTCACCACTGGGATAAAATGACCCATTGGTAATAGGCACATGTAAATGCAGCTCAAGTGTACAAAATATGCTACTGCACTGAACAAATAAATGTTTCTTTTTCTTTATGAGCGGAGGTTTTATGTACATCTATATTGTATGCTTAACTGTAGTACACATCTGTAAGTTGTAGTTAATGCAACCGGGGCGTTTGTAAACAAATGTTTAGAAAGCAAACGTTTGCCCTTAGTTGTGGTTTGCACATTAAGATACAATTTGTAAACATGTTCATATGGCCTTTTGACAGTTTTGGAAGAGAATGTATGACCCACATTTTGGTCATTGCATTGTGTCTTACAACTTTATATAAGGTTCTGACAAACAGAATTATATTATTCCCACTTTAATTTCAGTCTCTTTAATCATTGTTAGTTGTGTTCAGATATAATTTGAAAAGAATCATTCATTCAAACATTTATTAGAATTACAAAGTGCTGAATGATATTTTGGACTTTTGGACTAAATCATTTTTTGGAATACTGTGAATTTATTCAAGAACATTATGAATTATAATAGTGTGATACATCAAGACTACTGGCAAATCAGCACAATCAATACTGGAATTCATCTGAAACAGTCTAAGCTTTTGGACTTGTGATATAAATTTTATAATTATTTGGGATTTAATTCACAATATTGTCAGTTCTTCTTATATTTTTACTTTGTAACTTAGAGAAATACACATGTCTGTAGATTTGAATAAACGTGTTGTTTTCACTTCTCTAAGTTTAAGATAAATGAGTTGTAACAGCAGTAAGACGAGAAGGCAACTGACTGGGTCAATAAACAATTTTTGTAACTTTTGCTGACTAAGGCAATGTCCAAAATGATGGACTGTCAGTGTCATCCCCTACATTCACAGAGGTTTTGACCTTGCAGATACGGATGACAGTACGTAGAGGTGGAGATTTGGATGGAGGCAGGATACAATAGATTAGTTCTATATCTCCTTGAAAGGTGAATTATGTCCATTCCATTGTGAGACTGGATGATTCAGGCATTTTTATTTCACACCTTTCTTCTAACGGGGAATTACCTCCTCTTGTATACTTTAGGCAGAGCATTCCATATGGTAACAATGATACCATATATTCTTGGCATGCATACTTTTTTCATAGGATATGCCGCTAAAAGTGGTGTTATACTAGAATGCTGATTTGGCTTAGCTGGCTGGTTCTATGAATAAAGTCGCTTTGCTATGAAGTACTTTACTAATATTTGGACCAGCTGATCAGATTCATTGAACTACTCCTGTGGCCTAATTGGTTAGAGTGTCCTCCTAAGATGTGGGAGGTCGTGGGTTCAAACTTCGGACAGGTCATACCAAAGACTTATAAAAATGCGTGCGATACTAATGCTAGATGCTCATCATTAAGAGGTTAGTTTAGGACTGGTTGGCCTGGTGTCAGGATAATGTGACTGGGTGGGACATCATGCTACATGTCTGCAGCATGATGCCCCAGTGCTAAACATCTTATAAACTGCCACACTGCAGACATGATAGCAAAATGACCGAGAATTTTTTTAATCTATCCAAAACACACAAACACACACTCAGAATGAGTGTCCGGTATCTTTGGCAGAAGATAATGTAGCTGTTGACATTTTGTGGATGGCTGGCTCACCGTCCAAAATAAGCAAATCATTACCACTGTAGTCATATACTGCACTCTCATACTGCTCTATTGGTTGGTCGACAGTTGGAACGGTATATGGTGGGTGATAAATGTCATGGTGGTTGGGATGAACAGAGTTGTCCATCTGTCCATACAAGTCAAATTGTAGCTTGTTTTGTTCCACTGGCTGTCCTTTATGAGTCAAATAAAAGACCCTCATGGCTCAGTAGGAAGACTGACGTACATGTACATGGATAGAGTACTGGATATTGTATAATCACACATTATGGGTCAAGATAAGTACAAATCTGCACCCTCATGCCCCATATGCGGGGTTGTATTTGACTTCAAATTATCATGTCTCATGATTGGAGCTAAAGGCTTATCCTCATTGAGATCCTGAAAAATGTCCTGTTCCATAGTCCACAATCTTGATTATATAGCCTTATTTATATAAGACTGCATGTGTGATTTCAACTCTTAGTTGGAATCATCTTTCATCCTAGCTGTATCAAGATCTGGTATTGTCTTGTAAATCTTCATGGAGGTTGGAGGGGGTCATCTCCCATAAGTCTTGTTAGAGATTCTTAAGTGGTAACTCATGCTGACAAGAAATAGATATTGCTCTTTTTGTGGCCCCTGAGTTCTTTTTTTAGAGACAGTACACAATATTCTGTATCCACATTGTGACACACTTTTATTTGAAGAATATAATGGACTGTCTTGAGGATATCCCGATATGAGGAGTACATGCCTATCAATTCTCATGCCAAAAAAAAACTCCTGATTTTGTGTTGTAACACGTACTACCTCCTGATTTCATAACATCTCCCAATGTTTGCAAAGAACTCCCAATTATTACATTATGTCTTACATTATGTCTGTCGATTTGCATTCTTCATAAAGAAGACCACATAAACAGATGTCTTATGTTGCATCCACAGATGCAAGGTTCTATTTTATCACTCATGAATATTGTTGTGACGAAATATTATCACACTATAAAGAATGTTTTCTTTAGTAAATGGAATGTTAAGTTTAATCACTCTTAATGTCATTTTATTTCTAAGACGTCACACCTGGCCATATCAAAGTCTACAAACTGGGAACTTGTCCATATGTGCTCAACCAGTGCACACAACACGCTTTCTGACACCTTACAGCATTAAAAGCTCTAAAATATAAAGTTCATGCAAAACAAAATGATACAGAACCAAAAGTGGGTGCATAATACTTACCCTAGCACTATAAGAATGAATTTGCTGAGCAATGCACAAAAACTCTCCAAAATTTATAAAAACAACATATATAACACTCAAAACAATGGCTGGGGAGAGACATACACTAAAAATTGATACACAAAGGTAAGTCAAATGTTGAAAGGACACTAAAAGATGAAGCCAAAAGCAAATTGCGTTGAGCAATATAGCACACATGTAATGCGTACGATGTCCACTCATACAAAAAGGATGTTATTTTTTAATTTAACAAAGGAGTCTGAGTCAGACTGGGATCATGCTATGTTCAATTGTGACCCTCCAATACTAACTGAAGGAGGGAACAATTGGAGACTAAAAGTCCTGGAAAAGGAAAGCAATTGAAACAAAACGCAGTATTAGCAGGTAAGGTATCATTGGTTTGATGACATCCTCTTATGGCAAATTTATTCCATACAAAATTGAGATGACTGGAAGTAGACATCTCTTGGACAAAAAATGTGAATGGCCTTAATATGTAACATATGAAACAAATATAATACCTGTCCATTATATTTTGAGGCATGTTAAACAAAATGATAGTGGACACCCATTCTAAAGAAAAGTAAATCTGACTGGAATTAAATCCTTATCTCTAGAGTAATAAATTTGACCATCATAATATATTCTAGGAATATTTTTGTTTGTGTTCAGATGATGCTAGAGGATGTTTTATCAAATGTATAGAATTACCATCTTTAATTCGGCTTGGGCATCATCTTGTATTTTCAGGTCATTGAGAAGCTGAATCATCACGTCAATCCAACTGTCTTTATCGCTGTCTGCAACTTTCATGTCACCAGAGTGTCGAAGCTTATTTTGAATATCGATCAACTGAAAAATTAAAATGTAAATTAAAATCAGCTTCTGCAATCATGTGTCTGTGTAGTAATTGTCATTTTCAAGACTAAATACTCTATATTTTAGTTACGATTTTCCCGTCTGTTTATCTTTCATTGACCACAGTAAAACCTGAGAGTGAATACACATGAGCTTCATACTGATGTAGTCATATAATACAGGATCAGATATACTGATTTCAACGTTGTAATTTTTACATTTTGATATCAACATTTACTATTTACTGGATGTGGTACATATCACATCTTGCCTGGAAAATAAAGTGAAAACATAAATTTGTAAATACTGAAACTATGGAATGCAAAGTCTTATGTAATTTGACTACATTTTGATAGTTGCCTCTGAAATTCCAACATTGATGTTTTGCTTGGCACTCCTGGTGTCAGGGACCCTCTTGGCACAGCATGGAATCAATCACTGTTTACTACAATAATCAAACATTTCTAATAATTTCAGCTATTTTGAAAACTTTATTTCTTTGGCCAAACAACTCTGAAATTTGTTAGAAAATATCAATTGATTTTACTAATCTTGGCTTATGGTGAATTCTGATGTTAATTTTTTTCTCAGAGAGAACGAAAACCATGCCTTTGGGTCAAACAGCTGAACAATCAAGTGTCAATCAAGTATATATTTAACATTTGATAAACTAAATACTAAAATAGCTGAAAGAGAGATGACAATAATGAATTTCTTTCACCTACAATTATGGCACGATTCCAAGAGTATGTTTGAAGTGATATATTTAATTAAGACTTATTAAAAAAATACAAAAATAACCATGCACGAAAACCTTACAGAAATTCAAGGTGTGAATGGCACTGTTACTTATTATTATTCAAACTCTGTTGGATGCACAATAATGACAGACCTCTGTGATGAAACTTAAAAATAATATTGAATACAAATGAATGAATTAAAATGAATAATCATCAGCTACAACGGGAAAAGAATAAAGATGTCATCTGCTACTCATAAACTTTTCATTACTTTGAAAGCTTTGTCTCTGAATGATACCTCTCATGGGAACAGTGTCTCTGAATGATCGAGCAGTGTCTCTAAATGATGGAACAGTGTCTCTAAATGATACCTCATATGGGAGCCATGAAATGCAGTAATGACTTATGCTTAAGAATTCAAATATAATAACATATCTTTTATCATGCTTTCAAGAAAGATTTATTCCAATTATCTGAAAATTTCATCCTTGGATAAATTTAAGCAATAATAACTCCTGTTCACATTGAGACTATATAATCCCATATCTTGAAAGGCTGGGGAAAACTTTGGTGTACAGGCCAATAGATACAGTTTTTGCATTGCTATAACAGCACATCAATGAATTAAGCATTACATTAGGCACATTTTCCCAGGAAAGTCCGCTGTCAACAGCATTTTTTCGTGCAAACAATATGGTGAGCTTTCTAAGAGTTGCAAGAGTCTCACTTCTGTTTCAAAGACAGTTGGCACTGATAATATGTATGAATGGGGATAATCTTAGATATGATATGTATATCTATATTGTTTTCTTAACTTCTGTTAGTGATCCCACCAGATTTTTGTCATGATTCTAAGATGTAAGTCAGATGTTTACTTGGACCCGAGTTCAAGACTTAGGTTTTTCCCTCGGAAATTATATTGTATCTCAGGTCAAATGAAATTAGTATATATAGGATATGGTAATCAATTATTCACGATCAAGCCTAAATAAGTCTGCTTATCAATGAGTATCATATACAGAGCCTTTTTATTTTGGGAGATAAACTGTATCACCAAGAGTCAGAACTGTAACATGCTTGAAAACTGCCAACTTTAAAATTTTCAGGGGTGGTGGGTTAGTGACTCCAAAGTATTCCTTCATTGCCTAACCAGAGAGAGAGGGAGAGCATGAAAATCTTCTATAAATTTGCTTTCCTCTACAGTCTCTCTCTATCAACAATCAAGTTGAAAAGGAAATTGATGAGAAAGAGGGGGTAATAGATTAATTGCTACTTAATTAAGTCACTTTTATGACAGTAGTAGGAAGTGTCTGTTACTTTGCAACCTACTTATCAAGACCTGCAAGTAATTTCTGGACATTTGACCTTATTGTCAATTTCTTTTTATTCAGCTTTGTGTTGTATAGTTTGCATAGAGCTAGTTTCAGAAGTGGAACCTACCAAGGCAAGCTGATTATTTTTCATTTTTATCTTCCTAAAATGTTTGTGAATTGCAAGTTACATAAAACATACTAATAAACATTCTTGATAAAATTATGTATGAAAAAAATGTTAATCCACTATTGCCATTTAATGCATAATAGATATAACAAAATATGCTTAATTCAAATTAAAAATAAGATTTCAATAGCAACTTGAGACCAAATGTTAAAAACTCACATAAAAACTGAATCCATTAACAATTATCAAGTGATTCAGCAACATCCAAAAAATGCTTCTTTCCTTCACAGAATATTTTTCGTCAGGAAAAATTGCTTAATCTTGGCACTCTGTTCATAATTAAAAATCATCAATTTTTCAAATTTCACAATAATGAAACTTTAAAAGCTTGATTGTAAATTTCTTTCTGAAAACCAACGACACGTGCATACACGTGTACTTCAATCTAAAGCTCTCCTCAGTGTACACACTGTTGTGTATTTCAGTCTTGTTTTGTATTCCAAGTAGCTGAATATTAGAAGATATAATAAAATGTATAAATACTAGTTTTCAAGCAGTTACACGGATTTGGCTTAAATAATCTGTATTGTTCTGAAACAACTCAACATACATAGATGGGGCTATTAGAAACAATTCAGCATAGGTAACGACATCATGCGCATCAACCTAGCACTACCAGGGTTAATGGTTTCTTTTTTCACTCATAGCAACCATATTTGATGGAAGATCAGCCTCTTTAGTCCAAATCTGAAAGGGTTTTAAAAGCTAAAATCCTTTATGTCACATCAGATCCATTTCTGCTGAGAAAGTATTAGAAGAATATGTTCTGTTTTTAGTAACAACAGTCACAATGGGCAGCTAGTCTGCATCATCTGAATAAACTATATGGGATAATGTCATGAAATTTGACATTCTATTGAACTGTATTTTGAGATGTAGCTGTTGAAAGGTTCTTCTATCTGAAAATAATTGTGGCCATATTTGTTGCAGGATTAGTTTACATAAACAATTTGCTTATGGTTAGAAGCACTTTAAGGGTTTCTAAGCTATTTTAAGGTATTTTTGTTTTTAGTAATGCTGGACATATTTTATGGTATATTGGCACCATTTGTGCAACTTTAAAAGGCAACTCATGCCAGGATACTTTCTGTAAGAAATGGTCAAATGATATTGATTAGTTTTCAAGACGTTTCTTAAAGCAGATTCCTCCCTTTTTTAGTAACAGTGGCCATATTTTGATGGCAGATAAATATCACTGGTAACAATATGAAAGGCCTTTATGTCTGGATATGCCTTGCTAAATTTGGATTATATCAGTCTGGTGCTTTTTGGAAAGTTAAAATAGTAAATGTGACAAAGAATGCTAGAAGACAAATGACGAATGGCAGTTGCTGGATACAAGAGCTAAATAAAACAAAAGACCCAGTTGAGACTGAACTCACTTACCAGTTTGACAACTACTTAATAGTTAAACAGAAAAGAAAGCCAGGAATTTTTGTTTGTTAGAATACCTGGTCAAAACTTTATTAAAATTCTATTTATCTGTTATGTTTTCTCCATCTCGGACCACTGATCAGCATCATTTGTACAAAACTGAAAGATCAGCATCAGTTGTACAAAACTGAAAGATCAGCATCAGTTGTACAAAACTGAAAGATCAGCATCATTTGTACAAAACTGAAAGATCAACATCAATTGCAAAAGAAAAGGGCTTCATGTTTGGATGCATATTGAAATTTGTTGTCAAATTCTTATAGTGGGTTCAGTGGTTTAATTTATTTTAATGCATAGTAACATTCACCATATTTGATGTCAGATGAGCATAATTCATACATAATACACTGGCCTTAGTGCTGCTTTTTATGTTAAATTTGATTATATTCTGAGAAGTGGTTTGGAAACAAATTTGTCTACAATTTTCTTTTATGAGCAGCCAGCTCTGGCATCACAATAAATATAAATGACAATCTGAGGCCTATCCAGAAATTTTGAGGCCTTCTAGACAGAATTATCTTGGCCCCAGTTGGATGATAATAGCAAAGGGTGATGGAGGATTGATACACAATGGAGGATGCATAAAAAATGATGCATAATGGATTAGTGTTATACCATAAGACTTAGGGTCACATGAGCACATGAAGTAAAGCCTTCCTTTTAACAGAAACACAGAATATTTAGTAGATAGAGAAGTATATTTAATATAGTTTCCTGATCAAAGACAAAACGTAAGCATGAACAATTATTTTATTTGACAATGCATATAGTGAAAATTTATTCCAAGTTTACCACTATTTCAGTTCAGATTTGACCATTATTTACATCTGACAGTATCTGTACAATTGGGAGATCTTTTCTGAACCATTTGCAGTATTTCATAAGTGGCAAAATCGCAGAAGCATCAAGACCCTCTGGCATCATGATAGTCTTGCGTTGGCCTTGTGGCATGAATATTTTGGCAACCTGATAGCAATCAGTAGGCCACATGCGTACGTCAGCATTTTTCCAATTTATGATACAGCTCTAGGGATCTTCATGAACAGCAAGAATCTGTAGAAGCCATTTGTCACATATGCTATTCTTGCAGTTTATGTAGCAATCTCCACTTCTTCCCAATCTGTCTGCATTAACTTCATCTGCCGGTACGTCAATGACTGAGCATTCATGTGAATGGTGTAGTTAACCATGTGTTTATAATGCTCTACTTTTTTCATTAAAACCATCTTTCATGTTTAAATTATAAGTGTGTACTATATTGGTTTAATCAATGTGAAGAGAAATAGAAACTCAGAAAAGGAAACAATCAACTTATCAATATGCAAAGGTGATCATGAATAGCCACAAAATACACAGAACTACACTTTGTAGCGGATACACTAGGCAGGGATGTGAGTAGTTCATTCACTCAGTCAATACACAGTTGCCTGTAGTCTGTGTGTGATTTGGATTTTTAATGTAGCTTTAACAACTTTTCAGTCATATCGCTATGATGTCTGCAGTGTGGCAGTTTATAGTGACATCTAGCACTGGGGTATCATGCCGCAGACAAGTAGCATGATGTCCCACCCAGTCACATTATCGTGGCACCAGGCTGACCAGTCCTAACACTAACCTCTTAATGCTGAGCACCATGCGAGGCAGCTGTTAGTGCCGTTTTTGTAAGTCTTTGCTATGACTCAGCCGGGGATTGAACCCACTAGCTCCCGCATCTGTGGCGGACACTCTAACAACTAGGCCACTGGGGAGGTTCAGTTGCCTGTAGTAAATCTTAACTTCATTCAAAGGGCAAATATACGTATTTGTATGTGATATAAATAAAATATATTGATATTATGTACGCTGTATCACTGATACACCACTATGTAATAAACCCACTCTTTGGACAGCAACAAGAAGCATCTGTTTCCTGGCAATCTGCTAAATCAAGATCATTATTAAATACCTGAACTTTTGTATTTTTGGTCAACTTTTTTGTATTCAATATTGTAATGTTCAGTTTTTACACAGCAAATTTCAGAAGTTGGGCAATGAATATGCAAACTTGATTTAATACTATAACGAAGGTAAGACCTACCTGTACAAAACAAAAATGTACAATAGTTGGTGTCCCAACACTTACAAACGTATCAAGACGAAATTGGCAAGATCCCCATACATCACACAGCAGTGACCAGATCTTGTTTTATTACCCTGTCAATAAACTATTACAATCTAATATGATTGTTTTTATGTCGTCTATTTTGCGTGTGTATATTTTCTGATTTCTCCATTATGAAATAAAAGAAGAGTAAACAGATTTCATACTTCAAAGGCTGCTTAGATTAGTATGTATACTCTTGTTTATTCCTAAAAGTATAAGATGCATATTTGCTTCATTCCTCATTTTTACCAAATTTCATTCTTCCAGATCACATTTTAGCTACGTGTCCATTGCTGTTTCAAAGACCTGGTTTCATGCACTCATGACTTACTGTTTTTCAGTGATATAAACAATCCTACAGTAATTTATATGAAATGACACATGTTGAATGAATATTTATAAATATATTAAGCACATAACCAGCATACACCTCTCCCTCAATAACTCGCGCACAACGGGGTCCACAAACATAGACCACACTATAAATGAGGCACGAGTTACCAAGGAACCTCCAACAATTTTTAAAAAATTGCTTTGACATCGAGAAAACCACGGGGGCAGCAGCGTTAGGGAACTGGGCTGTTTATTGACTGAATCCTGATTTTACAATCACGTCAATAATACTTTTTATTAACGTGCTTTTTCGAAAGAAGTTGTTCATTATTCTGTTTAAATAACATTTATTTTTCAAAATGTCTCAACATATGAAAGATCGTTCCAACTGGTTTCATCAACCATCACGTGTACGTGAAAATTTAGGCAATGGAGGCAAGACACAGTGGAAGATGCATGACAAATGACATAACATGGTGCCAGACCATAAAACTTAATGACAAGTGAGCTAAAAAATATGAACACAAGTCTTATAATTTTCACAGAAGGATAGAATATTTAGTACATACAGAAATATATTTGGTATAAATCTGTCAGAAAATTATAACTACACACTACCATTAAGAGGCATTGCAGAAAGGAAGCAAGATTAGTCATTTATATTTGCCTCGATATATAATAAAAATTCAGTTCAAAGTTGACCATTACTTACATAAGTCAGTATCAGCGTATTAGGGAGGTCTTTTCTGAACCAATTGCAGTATTTCATTAGTGAGAAAATTGCCGGAGCATCGAGGTCCTCAGGCATCTTTGTAGTCTTGTGTTGTCCTTTTGGCATGAATATTTTGGCAACCTGATAGCAATCAGTGGGCCACATGCTTATGTCAGCATTTTTCCAATTTATAGCTGAGTAATGAGGATCAGCATGTACAGCAAGAATCTGATGAAGCCATTTGTCACATATACTATTCTTGCAGTTTATGTACCAAGTTCCACGATTTCTTACTTTTAGTTTGATATTCTTCCATGAGCATGAGCCACATTGATTTCCAGTTGATGAACCACATGGTGTGCTGAAGACTTTTTGTGTGATGTCACCATGCAGTTTTTTAACCTCGTCGTCTATATAGTCATGAAGAGCTTCCTTCATGATAATCAAGGACTGGCTACATTTCAGCCAGTTCTTGTACTCTCCATCACTGAATCTGCCTGGTGTACTCATGGCATGATAGTCCCTAAAAGAACATTAAAACAATGATGTATACTATATATGAGTAAGACTCCAAGGTGCAGCACCAAAGGAGCAGGCCTTCTTAAACCCATGGGTAAAGATGCGACAGAGTATCCGGGTACCTGCCCATTAAAGTACCCAAATAAGAAAATGAGTCATAGGATACCTGCTTAGTTCATATAGAAAAACAATGTTTCCAAATTCTGATCAAAGATTATATCTGGTGATGTCAGAAGACTGCGAGTCACAGAATAATGAGTTCGTGGAATGATTGATCTCTTCTGTAAAGTAACCGGAAATATGAATCTAAAAACATTGTTTTTCCTATGGTATGTGCATTCAGAATAAATGGTACATTTGTTATGCAGCTAGATCATTAAAGCACAGTTACAAGATATAGAGATGATACTTTTGAACTACCTCATGATTCCTTACTACTCCAACTCAGCTCATGCAACGCTTGATCTTTGTATTTCAGGGGAACATCATAACTTATCCTCATACTCTATCTGATTTAATTCAGACATTTCATATCTAACAGAACAATGGGAACAGCATAACTTATCCTCATACTCTATCTGATTTAATTCAGACATTTCATATCTAACAGAACAATGGGAACAGCATAACTTATCCTCATACTATATCTGATTTAATTCAGACATTTCATATCTAACAGAACAATGGGAACAGCATAACTTATCCTCATACTCTATCTGATTTAATTCAGACATTTCATATCTAACAGAACAATGGGAACAGCATAACTTATCCTCATACTCTATCTGATTTAATTCAGACATTTCATATCTAACAGAACAATGGGAACAGCATAACTTATCCTCATACTCTATCTGATTTAATTCAGACATTTCATATCTAACAGAACAATGGGAACAGCATAACTTATCCTCATACTATATCTGATTTAATTCAGACATTTCATATCTAACAGAACAATGGGAACAGCATAACTTATCCTCATACTCTATCTGATTTAATTCAGACATTTCATATCTAACAGAACAATGGGAACAGCATAACTTTTCCTCATACTCTATCTGATTTAATTCAGACATTTCATATCTAACAGAACAATGGGAACAGCATAACTTATCCTCATACTATATCTGATTTAATTCAGACATTTCATATCTAACAGAACAATGGGAACAGCATAACTTATCCTCATACTCTATCTGATTTAATTCAGACATTACATATCTAACAGAACAATGTCCATTTCATATTAGACACCACTGAAGTATGGCATTGCACTGATCAGGACTGTGAGTTTTGCTGACATGAGTCATGTACAGAACAAAAAGAAATTCACTTATAAAGCAACTTAAGGTCTCTCCAACTTTAATAGCATCATAAACAATATTCTGACACAGACACAGAGACATGTCGAGCTTTTTGGTAGAGCTCCAGACACACAGGCAATACACATCACTGGCCATACAAAGCCAAAGTCCCCCCAAGCGCTACTGCAAAGCTGTCAAAAACCAGAAATGTGCTATCTCAAACTGGTTTCTTTCTAACTTTGTCGAACACCCACAATCCACCCCAGTGGAATCAAATACAACAATGAGATTGCAAATGTAAACTCGCGTACTTGCCAACCAGAGTGGATCATTCACCAGTGAACATGCTATTCCATAAAAAAAGATTTCCATGTAGTGTTTCACTGCACTCATAATAGCAGCACTTGTCATATCTTTAGGACAGAAACTATAAATTTCCAAGAAAGTAATGAATTAGGCATTTCCTTATGTCACAACACACTTCGTTAGAACTGTACACTGTAGGCATACTGTAATGCACAGTGTCGTACCATTGTTTACCATGGAATGTTTTCCAAATCAGAACTGACGAAAGTTAAATTTTAACCGTATACAAGATATCAATTATCAATTTCACATGACATCCATCGATTACATGTGATAATACAGTAATAATATCAAATGATTTTATGTTTCTATTTTCTCATGCTTATAACTTGTGTACTTCGGGTAGACAGATCACTGCCCTCATTAATATGTTTGTCTTAATGCACAGCACATGTATTTGGAAAACCAAAAGCATGTGGCTCCATATGCGCATTGTGCAATACTTCCAACACATTACAATTATGAATTGTATCTTGATTTTTTTTTCTTTTCTAAGAGTGGCATAAACATATTCTACTTAAATAATTATTCAGATTTTCATAAAAGAGTACAAACTTGGTGATCTTTATATAGAGTGAGAGGCAATAATAACACCTGAAAAATACTGTGTTTTCAATCTGCTAACTAAACTGCAAGTGTACACGGTTATTTTACATCAATTTGGGAAAAGTTGACTTAGAAAAATAATCTATGTCAATCTTTGCACCAAGACAAGGAAATCCCAGTAGCAGTGTTGTATTATAAATAATATAAGCCCGGATTTCCTTGTTCCACGGAGATGAAAGAGCAATGCTTACTATGTCTAAGCATGACAGCTATCCATCCAAAGCTTTGACATACATGATTATATGGTCCAAGTATGACAGCCATTTAAAAAAGCTGTGAGACATATGATTATACTGTCCAAGCATGTTAGTTATGAATCCAAAGTTTTGTGACACGTATATGATAAAACAGAAAAACTTAAAATACTTATACCACAGTTTATGCTGCTCACTGAATGAGTGTCTTCACATTTTCTTTGCTCTAGTAGGCAAGGCAAAAGTAAGAATGGCTATTGTGCCTATTCCGCTGAATGAGTGGCTGCATATTAGTGTCTTTGCTCTAGTAGGCAAGGCTAAAGTACGAATGGCTATTGTGCCTATTCCGTTGAATGAGTGGCTGCATATTAGTGTCTTTGCTCTAGTAGGCAAGTCAAAAGTAAGAATGGCTATTGTGCCTATTCCACTGCATGAGTGTCTGCATATTAGTGTCTTTGCTCTAGTAGGCAAGGCAAAAGTAAGAATGGCTATTGTGCCTATTCACTGAATGAGTGGCTGGATCTTAGTGTCTTTGCTACAGTATGTAAGACAAAGGTAAAAATGGCCAAAGTGTCTATTCTATTGACTGAGTGATGTATAGTGTCTTTGATAAAGTAGGCAAGACAAAAGCAGGAATTGCTAATATATCTATCCTATAATACGCCATTTTACTTTCATCTTTGATACATGTTGTATAGCAATCACTGTGTCCGCTAATCAAACATCTGAAATGTTTAGTGGTATAATGGAACAATACAATATAATACAAGGTGGATAAACTGACAAGAAAAGGACATTTGTACCAGTGATCAATAAAACTTAGCAACGAGGAGGTACTGTTTCTAAAACATTTTCTACTGGGCCTACTTATAAGTTTCTTTTCTGATTTTGGCACTAATTTAAGTGTATTTTTTAACATTACATGCAAACAATTAAACATATGCAAATAGCCCTTACAATATATTACCTGGTGAGATTATGACAGTATCTTCAATCATCAATGCAAGGCCAGCAAGCTGGAGTTTCCATGATCTCAAAGCAGCATAGATATTTCAAACATATATGCTATTATGCTTTATTTCTGCCCTGAAACAAGAGTCACATTGTTTTTACTTTATCAATATTTGTTCAGCATCATTTGTCCAATAATAAAAGACTTTTTCTAACAAAATTAAGGACATCTGAGGCTATATACACATACTGGCTAAAGCAGTGCATAACATAAAAAGTTGCATATTTGTAGCTTTTCAAGAAGAATGAGTTTGACCTCAGTTTAAATCATTTACCACACATGGTATAGTGACTATAGTGGAGCGTAGCATAGTCACTATACCATCTATATGCATCCCAATCAAGGAATCCTACCTATGCTTCCAAAGAGCCATATTCAAGGCAGCCACTAAGTCTGTCCCTCGTGGTCATCGTCCAGTTTATAGACCCTGTTTGGATGAAGAATTTCATCCTCTTCTCAAGCATCGGGTGACCCAGACATAGCAGATCACCTGATCGAATCCCTGGACACTGCCAGGTGCACTCGCTGGGAAGGAAATACAGGATCACTCAACTTTACATGCTCCAGCCAGAAATGCTGGAACTTGAAGACTTGGCACCGCTCAGCAACCACCAGTTCAAGCTCACCCTGTTGTCAAACCAAATGTTGTAGCTAGCCACTTATTACAAATGGCAAAAGCACCCCTGGAGAAACAGCACCAATGTCAAGTACAAGATGAATGGTGACAATAATGACATCGGAAGTCAGATGAACTAGATCAAAATACTCCAGAGGCATTTACAGCAACAGAACCTGAAATGGTGCTATGCATCATCAAATCAACAGGATATTTTAACATCCTGTCTGAGTTCTTGAAGCATTATGGCCCGAA
Organism: Sinohyriopsis cumingii; assembly: GCA_028554795.2. Classification (NCBI taxonomy): domain Eukaryota; kingdom Metazoa; phylum Mollusca; class Bivalvia; order Unionida; family Unionidae; genus Sinohyriopsis; species Sinohyriopsis cumingii. Next base: position 109,975,229 of record CM068838.1, on the reverse strand, counting down.
GGCAAAGGAATGGCTCGACGCTTTTTACACCTGGGTTGTTAGGGAAAAGTGCATGCCAACTTTGTGGCACCAGGCAAAGATTAGTATGATCCCAAAGCCTGGCAAAGAGTTATCAGCTGATCTCCTTGCTTTCAGTCTGTTTTAAAGTACTGGAGCACCTGATTCTCCAAAGAATATTATAACTGTTGAGCAGGCAGGTTTCACGCATGGCAGTAGCACTTGCGATCAAGTCCCTGCCTTCACTACATTTGTTGAAAATGGTTTTCACAGGAACCTTGAAACTGGAATTGTTTTCCTTCATTCAGTCAACAGTGGTAACATGGACAGTTTCAAAATGTTGGTTAAAATATATAAGTATTCACACATCAGCATAGTTAGTTTATTGTATGCAAGTATTCACACCTCAGTAGTTAGCTTACTGTATGCAAGTATTTACAATTCAGCATAATTAGTTTATTGTATGCAAGTATTTACACATCAGCATAGTTAGTTTATTGTATGCAAGTATTCACACCTCAGTAGTTAGCTTACTGTATGCAAGTATTTACAACTCAGCATAATTAGTTTATTGTATGCAAGTATTTACACATCAGCATAGTTAGTTTATTGTATGCAAATATTTACACCTAAGTATATTTAGTTTATTGTATGCAAGTATTCACACCTCAGTATAGTTAGTTTATTGTATGCAAGTATTTACACCTCAGAATAGTTAGTTTATTGTATGCAAGTAGTTACACCTCAGCATAGTTAGTTTATTGTATGCAAGGATTTACACCTCAGTATAGTTAGCTTACTGTATGCAAGTATTCACACCTCAGCATAGTTTATTGTATGCAAGTATTCACACCTCAGCATAGTTAGCTTACTGTATTGCAAGTATTCACACCTCAGCATTGTTAGTTTATTGTATGCAAGTATTTACACTGCAGTACAGTCATAGTTTATAATAAAATCTTAAAGGAGTGCAGCCAGGAACATTACCCTTGCTAAACTAACTGATCTGATACCAATAACATTAAAACTTCTAAACTGCCTTGCCAATTATATCAGCAAAGGAGATGATCAAACACTAATTACCTATAAATATGTGTATTCTTTAATAATTGTGAACATAACTTAATCTGTGCTGGCCTTTAAAAGACATGTCATACGCTTATGCTCTACATAAACTTACCTTTAGTAGACAAGTTATACATGATTTCAAAGAAATATCTGTAGTGTCAGTCATTGTATTGTGTCATGCTCGGATTCGTTGTCAATATCTGAAATAAATATTTAGATATAATTTATCATTCATAAATCTTGCCTGGCTGAGTTTGTAAAAAGGCCAGGGTTGAATCATAGCCATAAGTAGTCTGTATTCAAGCATTCATTTATTTTGTTTAAAACAGTTATCTGAATATTATCCACAAAGATCTAGATATGTCTAGAATCCAATTTATAGATTTGTTTTATAATTATAACACAAGGTGTAACAAAATTAAATTTAGTGGTAAAATAGTGATGATCAATAATGTTTACACATCTTATGATTATGCTAAATGGACATTCCTCATAAAAATATTTAATGAGTACCATGCAGTAATAATTGTTTCATTCTATCCTAGTGACTGATTTTTGAGTTGGGTTTAAGTTATTAATAAATCTTAGTTTTATGGCTATTTGGAATTTGGTTTTGAGGTTTGTAGCATTTCTGTCCGTCTTATCATTGTATTGTTGCCAGGATAAAATAGTTGGAATAACCTGGAGGCCATATGACAAAAAAAGAAAGAAAAGAGAAACAAAATAAAACATCTTGCTATATCAAAGTAAAAGTATGAAAGGAACTTCATTCAACATTAAGCTTATGCACTGAAAAAATATAGATTACAAACAATTGCACAACATCTTGTATCATTAACATGAAGAAAATAATAATCAACAAATAAGATAACATTTTTTCTAGTACTGTCAGTTTAAAAGATCTCAGTACTGTCTTTGTCATATTGTCTTTGTGTTCTTGCTAGTCTGTGCTATCCTGATGTGTCTACACCAATCTTTGCCTGTCTTTGCAATGTCCATTAGGACTTAAATAAGGTCATCATAAAAAATCTCAATCTAAACAAGCCATCCTATATCTTTCTGTAGATTATTAACTAAAACACAGCATGCACCTTTGAGAATACAACTGTCAAAATATCTAAAGGGGGTGGGGGCTGCAATTGTTTCGATGGTACATACAGGTATAATGGTATAAACAGCACAATCGATACGAGGTGGAGCTAAAGTGTAGGGAATACATTATTCAGAAATAAACAACAAAGCTGTGATTAGTGCATTATTATGAAATGTAGTGTATGTCAGGTAAAATTAAAGTTGTGTCATTGGCTATATGTGAGGTTAAGTCAGTTTATAGTGACATGATGCTTTGTATTTTTCGTGACTTTTTTAATGTGATACACATCAATCTGATGATCAGTGAAAATGTATCTCTTTTTACAAGATTACCCAAGTCTAGTTCTAGCAGAGTTACCCCTCTTAAATGCAGTGGAAGATAGTTCTCTCGTGATACCTACAGACCCACTCTCCACTAGTCCTATGATGTAAAACGCCTTCCCTGATATTTGTGTTTTGGGGGTTTGTGGGACCCCAATGCTATGCCAGTCTCACAATTTTATTTTATCTAAATGTTTAGTACAATTATTTAAAATGTTGCGTACATGTACCTTGTTGCACACTATTACGTTGCCTTGAGACGGTCCCTCGTTGAAAGCACATGTCGGCTTTGAATGAGATCGACCGACACTCATTTCATCCATTCTGATGATTATTTCGACTCGTCACTATGTTTCGAGTAACTGTTAGATAATTATGTATTATTAGATGACAATATTTTATTTTGCCTTACTTGTTTACAGTGTATTTTAATCAAATATTGCCTCCCGGATCGTGTTCCGCTAGATTTGTAATGGCGCCACTGTTCGCAGTACTTTAGGTTGCTGAGCGCGAGGTGGTAGCGTTCTCGTTTCTAACCCGTATCTGGAGAACCTCGAGTGTCCCCGTTGTTTATGTTTGTGTAAACATCCGAGGTTCTCCAAGGGTATAGAGAGTATAAATAAGGCCCCCGTCCTTGCAGACGAGGGACTGACAATATTGAAATCACAACCGTCTGTCTCCTTTCGGATCAACATTCTAAATCAAAATTTGTATCAGTCATGACTACTTTTATTCAGGTAAAAGCCCTTTCTGAAAGTGTTTTGTTACTACCAATATCAAAATTCGGATTTGTCCAAAACTTGGATTTACCCGAATTTTGATTTATACAAATTTCGGATTGGTCCAAAATTCGGATTTGCCCAGATTTGGATTTATACAAATTTCGGATTTGCCCAGATTTTGATTTATATAAATTTCGGATTGGTCCAAAATTCGTTTTTGCCCAGATTTTAATTTATACAAATTTCAGATTTGTCTGAAAATTTGGAGTTACCTAGAATTCATTTAAAGGTTTTATTTGACAGAATTTCTATTAATAGGGTTAGTACAATCAAATACTAATAGAATTTTACTTTGATGTTATTACATCAAATCTAGTTTAAAAACGTATTTATGCTGAAATTGTTATTTCTTAAAATATACATATACACTGGCGTATTTAAAACAATAATCTTGTTTGGCTTGTGTTGTATAGAAAATGTATGGTCATGAAGTAAAATTATTATTGTGTATGTCAATGTAATTGTGATTTGGTGAGAATTAGAAAAAGGAAATAAGAGAACACAATAAAAAGTAAAACATAATTTATTCTGTATTTATTTACAATATAGATAGCACACATTTCTTCATTCTTCTCTATAATCTCCTCTGTCATTCTAGCCTTTTATTGAAAGAAATATCAATACAAACACTACAATCAAAAGGTTATATTCGTTTCACCTCAAGAAAGTACCTGGCGAACCCTAAAATATTTTATGACTGAAAGAACCGTAGGAAACAGTCGTAACAGTACATACAGGTATAATGGTATAAACAACACAATCGATAGGAGGTAGAGCTAAAGTGTAGGGAATACATTATTCAGAAATAAACAACAAAGCTGTGATTGGTGCATTATTATGAAATGTAGTGTATGTCAGGTAAAATTAAGGTTGTGTCATTGGCTATATGTGAGGTTAAGTCAGTTTATAATGACATGATGCTTTGTATTTTTCGTGATTTTTTTAATGTGATACACATCAATCTGATGATCAGTGAAAATGTATCTCTTTTTACAAGATTACCCAAGTCTAGTTCTAGCAGAGTTACCCCTCTTAAATGCAGTGGAAGATAGTTCTCTCGTGATACATACAGACCCACTCTCCACTAGTCCTATGATGTAAAACGCCTTCCCTGATATTTGTGTTTTCGGGGTTTGTGGGACCCCATAAACACAAATATCAGGGGAAGCGTTTTACACTGTAGGACTACCCCACCCCTTTCACTATCCAATTCCTCTACTCTGTAGTCTCCACGTTATGGACCGCTGAAGATATAGGCTGTAACCGTCCTTAGGTTCCTGTGAATATATGTAAACGATACACACACTCATTTGCTATACAGTATGAATTGAAAAAGGCTTACTATATTTTGGATACAAAACTTTGAAGTTCTTCTTTAACTCGTAATCTATTCCATCTCCAATCCAGTTTAACCGGAATAATCCTGCAGATTTTGTACTGAAAAGGAAACTTCCGTTTGCACACGGTCCTAATGGTTATTCCCCAAGTTTCGCTTTTACGTTTGTGTCATATTTTAATGAATAAAAAGTATAATTTATTCTTTGGTTTGGAAATATTGTTTTGTATTTCTAAGCTTTAATGGAACTTTTAACGCATATTGGGTATGAAAATAGGAACACTAAAGCTGCTCTGACTTCATTCCTTTCAGAGTAACCATAGGAATGCAGGGGATGTAACTCATTTTAACTTACGGGGCAGGACTCTGTTTTTATGCACAAATTTAGCGACAACAACGTAGCTAGAGGGCGCTTCAGTCGGGCCGAGTGCCGACATCTTACTATTTTTGTACCGAGAGGGTACCCTTCTTTACAGGGCTCCCATTCTTTTAATTTTGAACGGATAATTTCATGAATAGCGGGAAAATTTTACGTGATAACGTGCGCAAAGGAAATCATTTGGATTTCCTTTTAAATTATACGTTATTGGTAAGAATTTGATACGGCTCAAAGAATATTTTCATGAAAAGTCCACCATCATGGATCATGGAGGGTTTCACAAGGGAGAGGTTGTATTTATGTATCAAAATATAGAATGTGCCAAGAATATTGTCGTACTTATCTTCGTTTCGTGGGAATAGGGCTGTATTATAACATACTATATGTCTCATCGTCAACCGTAAATATGTGTCAGTTTTCTCCCTTGAGCACCTGGTAGAAGTATCAACCACAGATTCTGACGTTTTATCAATAAAGTACAACGAAATCTGTGACAACACGAAATCACCTTATCAGTATAATAAATATACATATATTTATAGTACATATAGTACATTCAGGGAAATTATTGTAAGGTACTTTGCTGACAAAATGTCAGACTTATTCGGTAGCAACTATATACTCAATAAATATAAATATCGTTGCTACCGCTACCTGTAACCAGCAGCTTGTTTTTATTATTACTGCTACAAAATAGTATTAAACCTGTTTGATACCTTTGGACATGAAATTAATGTAGTAGTAAGAAAGATTAATACAAATGTATAGTTGTATCTTCACAGATGAAATGTGATTGTTTTCTGTTTGAAGAATAAGATACACACACACACACACACACACACACGTAATAATTTAATACAAACGTTTGAAGTTTTTAAGGTTACTCACAGTTCAGGCTATTGTAGCATCCATACCCCCTGCATAAACATCTTCATTTGTCTGTGATTTTATTGTAATTTTACACTGTTTAAAATAAGTTGATATTTTTACGACAACAAAACAAAAAAAAAATGCCAGCACGATCCAATTATGCAATAAAGCAACTGCAAAATATATAAATAAATAAATAAAAATAAAAAGTATATACAGTACTGTATTTAACTTTTCACAGGAAATATTAGAGAAAAATAAATACTTTATGCAAACTTTCAGTCATAAAAACAATATTTTTGATGAATTAGTCTAAACAGATTCTAATATAGGTAGTTATTAAAAAGGAATAAATACCTGGATTTTCTTGTTACATTCTCCTTATAGATTTCTTTTGAAAAATAAGGAGGCATATGGTACCAATCCATTTTTTTTTCACTTTCACATGAATAAAACATGAATAAGAACAAGCTTTGCACATAATAAAGCTTTTGGACTGGACATACACTCATAATCGTAAATTCGGAGCAATTAAAACTGTAAATTCTGGATTGTCCGTTGCACATTTCCCCAATATTTCCTTTTGCATACTACATACATTTGTAAATTATGCCTCAAGAACCGTCTGGCTATATTCTCTAGTGACCGCTTAATCCCAAAAAAATTTCCATTACGGATTTGTTTTCAATATATATACTGTACAAAAAAATGTTCACTTTTTGGAGAATTCTTCTTCTGTTGCAGGCAATAAAATAAGTTATTATATGCTCATTTTTTTCCCCGTTAACTTTACATTGACAGAATCGTTCAATATTCCCCGGTACTGAAAGCGCACGACAATTCACATATAGCATTCACGCGAATAAAGGAACTACTTTCTTTTGTAAATAAACAATGGACTCAGACGCCAGCACTTTTGATTTGTAATCAAATCATGTACAGTCGCGTAAGAGGCTCTTTACGTTGTGGTTGTTTAAATTTGTTTCTAAATGAACTAAAACATGTTTCGTGGACTGCAAAAAACCCCAGCTGTCTTGACATTTTGCGTTGATACAATGTTACGGATTTAGGCTAGCTATCTTATATAAATGACGGATTAGGTCCTTACAAATAACAAGGCATATACTGTTTTCTTTAGCTGGTGATAAGAATGGCAAAATAAAATATACTTACAGTTTTACGTCCTAAATTTCCTCAAAATGTTTTTCTTAATTCTGCAATTCCGAATTACATGAGCCATGTCATAGGTTTTCAATCTGGATTACACATTTCGAAAGTGAGCTGTAATTTCGATAAGTGCAATTGCATCCTCCTTACTGCACTCAAAATGAAATACACATTAAATTCCATAGCGTCTTTTTGAAAATTGCAATTGGAAGAATTCATATTTTTCCCACGTTATGATTTCAAACATTCAATGACATAAACAGAAACACATTTGCAGACGTAAACACGCTTCTCCCGCGCCACTTCAATCCAATGTATTTCATGTATAATTTGCACATATGAATCCAGTCCAAAATCACAAACTTTCGTCGAATCGAAACAAAATACCAAAATATATTCATTCCAGATCAAATGGAAAAGTCGCTGCAATGCCCATTCATTCACAATATAATTGCAATGCCAGTAGCTGGTACAGGAAAGTAACATTTCCATTGGTCAGAATGTTACCACGTAATCAAAACGAATTGCGTTCATGTCATTTTGTAATGTCCAATCTGCGCTTGTGTATTTAGTTTGGAATACGGCATTCATTCATTTACGTTGTTTCTTGTGGTGTATTTTGTTTATATAATTAAACCTTAGGAAGAATAAAAAAATGAGCATATAATAAAAAGGTTACTGCATTTGTATGGGAAAATATGAACTCGTTTTGTCGGAAGGATATACTGCACTCACAAGTTCGTGCAGTATTCATTCCGAAAACTCGCTCATATTTTCCCATACAAATGCAGTAACCTATAATTGTTTGCACTTGCTATGAGCAAAAACCATGAAAAGGAGAATACTTTATTTGCTAATTTGTTATTTCTGATGCTTTGACCGTCTCAAAAATATCATATTTATTAACCTGAGATGAAATTTTAAATTTGGCCTGTTATCCCTAACAAGTTTAATGCCGCAATCACCGGCCTAGTATTTAATAAAAAAATCATAAAAAATCAAATACACAAGTGAGGTCAAAAAGGTCAATATTTTTGGATAACTATATTAAAACAAAGCATAAGAATATTATCCACTTGACCAGAGGCGGCGTTAGGAGTACGCGGGGCCTAGGGCCGACCATGACCGCGCGGGGCCAGAGTATGTATCGGTATCTCGATTGGCATGCTACTGCAAACACTGCTTATGTCTAGACTAGATCAACTTTCGCGATTTGGTGCACGAATTTAGTTTTTTCATTATTCATAAAAAAATCCTGTTTGTGGACAACGTTTTTTTTAATCGAAATATTAACATGGCGAAACCATTTTGAACCACTATTAATAAATGTTACCGCGCACACCGCTATTGAGACACTAGTTGAAGGCAGTGTTTCAAGAAGCAGACTGAACTAAGTTACTGTGGTATCTATAAGGGGTTTCACGGTTTGTATCTCCCCTTGAAAACACCAGAGGGCATCTCTGTACAACTCACTTCCGGATAGTTCAATCAATTAAGATGGCAGATGTAAATCAAGAAAATGTGACAGACCGCTCACATTATGCAAGCAGGATCGATATCTCACTATCTTAAAAAGAAATTCTATCAATATTTAATCAATTGGTTTTACATCTTTCTTTTCCCACTAACTTGCGCTGCTCCCAGCTTTCAAATAAATATTCTCTGCCCATTTGAGAACTTCATTATCTTTCCATTACTACCTTATGCTCTAATCTGTATTATTTAATTGTACGAAAGTGTATCGCTGCGTAAAAAGTTCTTGCAATTTATCTCGCTTGAAGAATATTAAAAATATGTTTATTATTTACAGCTTCAATCATAGCAGTTAATGGAGGTTGAACGACAGCGAGAAAAAAATCTAACTTCTTAAGGTTCTTTTATTATTGATTTAGACTGTTGCTTTTTACTAATGTTCATTATATTTTTCCATGAAATAAATTGAGCTTTTTCAAAATGTACAAATGTCATCCACGCTTGAACAGAGAGGTGCACGTGCGAGTCTCCTTGATCATTATTTTAATTGTATTTCCTTGAACGGTTGGAAATTTTAGAGTATACAGTTTGGAGAAATATCAGTGTTAGACACACTATGCATGTATATGATATTTGTGGCTCTCACTTATCTGCCTGTCTGTATGTCTGTCTTATTTCATTTGGTGCATGGGTATGTATATCCTCAAATGAATGTGTGTTCGCATGCGTATATTATATAAACATACGTCTGGTTAAAAACGAGCATAAAATGATGCTAAGATAGAGTGACTGATAGATAAAGACAAACAAATATGAATATTTGTGAGGATCCATTTATGATTGACCTGTAGAGCATGTTCTTACAAGCAGTCCCTTTTTTAAATTATACTGTTTGCAATTTCACATCCGATCACGTGGATCAATGAAAGTTAAACAGAATTAAATTAATTTTAAGAAGGCTGTTCTAGATGAATTTGCTGGTGGCAATCAGAAATGTTGTCTAAAGACCCCAGCAAATTTGAGAGATATTACCTGTCGGCATAAGCAAAGAAAATCATGCTGGAAACTATTGCATATACCGTCAGATACTTGATGTTTCAAAAGTATAAAAAAAGAGAAAAAAAACGTCATTGTGCATGCTATTTAATCTGAATATTGTACGAAATTTACACCCAAATATGAATAAATATTCCGTCTGCATTAATTACCCTCCTTTATCGTTATGATAGCTAATGTAATTATTGCTTTATTAAGTTCCTCTAAACACATTAAAATACTGTGTTCCATTTAAAAAATAAAATTAAAAAATTTCTGGTTAAAAATATTCAGCATTACAAATCAGCTGACGTATCTAATTCGTGTTAAAATTTTCTTATCGAACTTGTGTTATAAATTTCTTAACTCATGTTATAAACGAACTATTAGCCTTGCGAAAGTAACTGAGAAAGAAGGATGTATCAACATATGAAGAATGCAAATTGTTGAGATTGTTTTCGTTAAAGTTATATAACCGAAAATGTGCAATAAATGATTAAAATCGGAGAGAAAAGTGAAATGTTCTTACGGATGTATCTGAACTTATGGATAATGAATCTATATTATCAGGTATGGACAGTGCATTTAATTTAATTTTTTTATATCATTTAAGTATGGAAGGTAAATATTATTTAATTATCCGATATAATGTAAGTATGAACACTGAATCTAATTATCTGATTTAATGTCTATAATTATTCACTTAGCATGAACAAAATATGTTTGACATATATAATTGATACATTGGATTAACCATAATGATCTTTAGTACAGTTAAGATTCCTTCCTTTGATGACTTTATGTTTCGCTAACCATGTATAGAACGGTGAACTATCCAGAACTGAAAATGTTTTGTGGGCATGCGCATTGGAGCTAAGGGAGCTAATTTTAGGCGCTACGATCAGTAACTCCGTTGAAACCGTGAAACCCCGTATAGGCTATCCGGGTACTATGTGCGGCCTGTATCAGCGTTTCCAATTTACCGGAGAATATAGCTTTACAAACTCATAAGGACGACCTTAGGCCTGAAGCACGGGGCCCCCTTAAGAGCGGGGCCTGGGGCGGTCGGCCCACTTACCACCCCCAAACGCCGTTCATGACTGGACCAGATAAGTCAATGACAGTTCATAGCAGAAAAAGTTTATACACCCAATCCCAAATTTATACGTGCAGTTTTCACGTCCGAAGGTCATTGTTGACACCATGTGATGCTCACAATGCAAAACCGCAAGCCCGTTTCCTAGATGATAATTCTGCAAAACAGTGAACACTAAACATGCTGATGCAATTGAAAATAGTTGTTATCCAATCCGTTTTTGAGATATGCTACTTGCCCCATAGCTACGATGTCGTAGCCTCAACTTGATTTGTTGTGGTTGAGGCTACCAACTTATCCCATATCATGTAATGGAGCGAAACAAATCATCACTAATGTCAGAAAAAGAAATAGTGTAGAAATTTACTACTTAAGTATAATCATGTTGTGAAAAAAATTTGGCTTATTTTGAATTTATTAAGCCTTTACACGATAAAATGAATTGGCATGGTTACACTAACCTCACCGTGTCCGCCATGACAGATAAAGCGAGACTCTTGCCGTGACCCCTTTTCTAAATAAGGCTTACCAGACGATATGTAGATATCCTACGCTATGTTATCATTTGTTGAATGACAAAGCGCGAAGACGGAGAATGGATACTTGCATTAATTGCGACAAGTAATTTTTTTGGGAAAAGGCAAAGTCAACGACTTTCCAAATCCAGTGGGTAGCATGACTAATGCATCCTTTTTATCAACAAGTAGCGAATAACGGCTTCTTGGTGGAATTTCAAAGTTATCGATAAACCGTATTTACTTTTAATGCGCAGAATTTCTGGCTCAAACCGCGCCATATTTTTAATACGATTTGTTTACGTTTCCAAAAAAGGCCTCAATGTCCTTATATGGCATACAAACAAACGAGGCTGAGAACTGGAGTAGTCATTATTTCAACTAATATGGCAGACGATCTAAATAAAAATTACGGATAAGAAAGGTAAACGAGATTTCACAACTATTTCTACAATGATTTGCGATACCTCGGTATTAAATAAGAGGACTACTCAGTTTATTTCATTATATGCGAGGAACATGTTCAAATTGTTGCTATTAGGCTTTAAAAAAGAGTGCGTAGTGTGAATCACACCTGGCTTGCTCTATTGACACACAGAGGCTCATGTTAGTACCCCGTCCACGCGGTAGGAGTAGGGATACTAATATTAGTACTACTTGCCCCAAACCCACGTGTTTACTGCTATGGGAAGCTAACTCTTCATTCCAGCCGACTATTGCTACTTCACTGTCTACATACTGCAATAAAAACAATTCGTCTTTGAAACATGCGCTTTGAGTGGAATCCATCATGTTTAGGTTAAGGCTTCTAAGCTGACTCTGAAACAGGATTCGACTCATTAGCGTCAGTGTACAAAGTAATTGTCACTCGGAATCAAATGGTCATTCAACTAAATAAATGCAGTCCCAAATTCAATAAAATAGACTCACAGGCGTCAGCGTACTCAGTAATTGTGTTTCAGAATCCAAAGGCCATTCTACTAAATTAGTGCTACTCATTATTATTCATATATTATACCATTATAGAGACTTAAAATTCCGAATAAGTGTGCAATATGTATATGATCTGATACCTTTTAAACACAATAAATACAATTTTAGCTATTCAAATATTTTAGATATCCCAAGAATTAAAACTTCTTCTTATGGCAAAATGTAATTTTAGATATAGATCTGCCATTTTAGAGAATCATTCACCAGATCACATTAGACAGGAATAAAATTTTAATTAATTTGGACGAATAATTGTATCTAGGAGACGTAAAGGCTTTAAATGTAATATCTGGAAATAATACCCGGCCCCCATCACTGCCATGGTGACGAAAACATTTTTCTTTTTGCTTTGAAGTAAGACTTAATTTGCATCTCGGCATGTTTTTTGTCCTAAGCTGGTTCTTTGTTTGTAATTTAATTTTAATTTAAAATGTAACTTATAATTTAAGTTATCAAGATTTCTCTTTAGCATCTATAAGGTCCTAACCTGTGGCGTTTTATTTTGTAATCTAAATACTAAATACGCTTTTAATTACTGCCTTTCTGAAAACACTTTCCTTGCTTATATTTTCATGTTATGTGCTATGTGATTTGCTCTATTGTACTTTGTGCCGTTGTTGTTGTTGATGATGATGCTGTGGGCTTAACGCCAGTTTTCAGCAGATGAAGGTCAGTATATCTGGTGGAGGAATAATCCTGGAAAGTATGAAGTAGGATTATGTAATTTTAATGTACGGTAATATATTCTCCCGATATATTGTAGCTCAGATTCCTAGATAATGTAGTATTTATGGTCATACGGTTATGCAGAATGTTATGTCTCGCCTGCTTCACCAGTACATACTGCGAAAACATATGACAGACGCTTGACTTTGTCAAGAAAAGTGCGTCATTACAACCACAATTTACTTATAACGAATGTTATCATAAGTGATGCATGAGAACGTGCAAGTTAAATTTAATGACCATGTGAAAATGTTAAAGAAATGAAACTACAATATTTAGTGATAAAACCTGTGTCTGGCGTAGTTTACCCAAGAAATTATGACTGCTGAATATATCTAAGAACAATATGCTTGAACACTGTTTTGTTTGTGTGTCACACCTAATTTTAGTTGCTCACAGTAATGATTAAAATTATCACAGATCTGTTTTGAGTCGATCCACCTCCCAAATACAGACACAACACACTCTGAAGTGTAGGGTGTATTTACGCAGATACCATGACATGCATGCCTAACTTAAAAAGGATGCCCAATAAGCGGATAAGGATAAGATCAATTTGTTTGAAGCAAATTATTATTTTCAGTTTGGTTCATGCTTGGTTTCGTTCCTAAACGGCATAATTTAATTGACAAAATTACACTTATTCAACGATGATTTGACTTTCACTTGATAAAGCCGTGACAGACAGTCCAGTATTCTCGGCCACACTCTTGTGTGGGTACTGGGTACACAGTTCTCTTTTTCTAGTACAACTTTCTTGCATCAGTCTAAGAAAGGCAGTCATAAGGCTGCAAGATTTAACAAAATGTTTAAACAACCGAAATGATGTCGTTTCAGTGAACTCAACTTTTTCCTTATCGACATACTTGGCTTACTGACTAGCTGACAACTATTACAATCTGCATGCTGTACTTTGCTCAGCATAAGATTGTTTTCATTTGCCCTACATTATTTGCCACCTAATTTAATAGGATTCAGTTTGTAAGACTTGTCTGTGTTAACTACATCTGACAGCTTCAGACTGTTGTAAATTTTTTTCTAATGCTAGATGTATGTTAATGATGAAACATTCTATAGCTGAACCAGACATTCATTCACATGGAACACTTTTGTAGGATCTACAATGGCTATAAAACAATGCACTGGCTTACAAACGAGAAAAAGATTTTGCTTCAAACATTACAAATCAGATGTCTTATAAACAAACATATTCTTTAAATGTAAATGTTGTAGTTTAAAGACATTTTTTTTGAGTGTTAAATGTAAATCAGCCTGATCTGTACCTTTGTGCATTGTACACTATAACAATTCGTGTAAATTTTTTTTTTCCCTGCTTTGCCATATTAGGTGTGAAAGTCAAATATAAACACTTTTAAAAAGAATGTACATACAAATCATATAATAATCTTTAGCAAAGATGTACAAATTCTTTAATAACAGCTACATGCCTGTTCATTTACATATTTACCGATTTTGTAGACATTCACTGGCAGTAAAGTAAACTGAGTTGTTGACAGGCGTAAAAATGGCAGCCTTCAAACAAGGAAGTACATTTCTACTTCAAGGAAGAAAAACACCCTCGCCTCCAACTCCCCCAACCCCCAAATGTAGCAAACCAAATATAATCAAGCATCCTCTAACAAATATACACAGATAACAATTTGACTCTCTACTGGTCAAAGATTTACACCTTCTTCGCAAACTGAATCGGATGCAAGACCATCCATTTAATTGCGGGGATAGGGGTGCGGGAGCTTAGCTTTTTAACAAACAATTTCCAGCAATTGTGGGAGAGGTTACATTATGCATATCCTCTTATAGATCTGTTGAGGCATCCAGCCCACAATTATCATAGAATATATTATGGGCTGATTGTGGACAAAATATTCATCAAACGCGTCTACGTATATAAAACAATTACCTCTGACAGAATGTATTGTACTCATTAGAGAGACTATTGTCCATTCTGGATGTTCCATTTTGATGAATCCAGAGAAAAAAATGTGCAAATTAGTTAATAAATCTCTTTTTATAATAATTGTCTCAGAACTAATAGTGTCTTTCAGAATTATTTTGGGATGGAGAGAGGAAAAGGACCCCCATGAACTGGAAACGTAATGTTATGACAAGTAAGTTTTAATTTTTTTGTGTGGATTTAACAGCTCTTTTGACACATTGGCTATATCATGATGAGGAAATTGGAGAAAGGACACACCGAGGCAGCCGGCCTGACTAACCTGAGCGGATATCGAACCCAACAACCTTCAATTATGAGTAAAACACTCTACCATCTGAGCTACGGCGGCTTCCCAAGTGAGTGTGAATGCTGAAAACTAATGAATTGTTTTCTAAAAATAGAAACATTTAAATGTCACAAAAGCTCTCATCATTGTTTGCACATTAATTATTTAATACCAAGGTGACTAAAAGAGCTAAACTGAAAATCCATTAATTTCACTATAATATACCCCATATTCTACAAATAAATTTTTATCAAACTTTGCTAGTATATGCAAATGCCAAATTTATTGCACCCAGACGTGCACAATAAAGTTTGATTTTCTTCAATCATTCACATCACACTAACCTACATAATATGCCTGGCATTATCTTCTAGTCACACGGTAACCTATACATAACGCCTGGTAATATCTACAGTCACACAGTAACCAATATATAATCAGAGAGGCTCGTATCTTTGATAACAATATACCTATCGTCATCATGTACTATAAAAAATATTACAAGCGAGGAAACTTCTCTTCTATATCGCTCGACCTTTTTAATTATAAACGCTGATATTTCAAAATCAACTTTGCGTAGCGTAACAAATTTGGTATCGATATTTAGCTCAAGCAATTGGCTTCTTATGCCTACTCACAATTTGACGTACTAGTATACCTTTTAGGAATGACTTACCGTTTTCCCAGTCTACCGCTCGACATGGCTATGATCGCAACCGCTTAATATGCAAGTGCAACACACTGAATGAAATACTTCCCCCTTGATGATCAAATATAAATCAGTTTATCTCTAGGTTCAATACGTCATTTTCGGTCGGCCAATGAGAAGACAGTATTATATTCAGCTCGTTGCATCATGACCTAGTCCAACAAAATCCACAATGTAATACATGTGTTATGCATGAATATGTTGTGGTTTTGTACTCATTATGCTTTCTTAATTATACTGTCAACTTGGTTAACTTCGTAATCATTGACAGTCAAAGATCAAAGTATGTATAGTCCTTTTTGTATTGTATATACTTCCAGACAGGATGAGGGCCCTTCGGACAGTTTATGGTACCACTGCACTCGCAGAACGGGGTATGTTGCTTTCAATAATTTGTATGTGCATCGACAACTAGCACTACTTCACCTGTGGTCTCATCATGTATAAATCAATAACAGTGCACCCATTGCTACCAGTGACTTCAGAAATTAAAGTTGTATTCCTATTCATGCAATGATAGACAAAATAAGACACAGAGAAAGTTCGATTTCTGAAAATAATCTCCTTAAATTTTTTTAGAAATCTTAAAACTGGCCCATAGAAATGGACAGCTTATGGGATGGTATGTCGTCCATCATCCGTATAGGTTTGTTATCGTTACCTTTCTTCTGCTACTTCGACGGTTGCCATGACATGAACATGCTACCAATCTGACATCTAGCAGGGCCTCTATAGCTGCTATCTTTAAAATCTTGTTATCCCTACTTTTACATGAATGGTCATATCAAAATGTGATTTTCACTGAAAGATTTCTTATGATGTCGATTTTGTCCCAAATTAAAAGGTTGTCAATCAGATATCATGTAAATCTTGTTATTGCAACTTCTCCTGAATGAATGGTCAGTTTCCACTAAAAGGCTTCTTATAATATTTTGCCGATACTGAACAGATGGGCGAATCAACATTAGATTTTAACTGAAAACAATTATGGTGTCTACCTGGTCTTACATTAACTTGGAGCCGATCTGACATCCAACATGGCCACTGCATCAGCCATCTTGAAAATCTTGTTGCTGCTATTCCTCATGAACCGAAAGGGATATATTTATATGGGGTTTCTACCAAAATACTTCTTGATATCTAGTTGGTCATAAATGAAAATTGTGCCGATCTGATGTCCAACATCTCTACCACGACTGTTATCTTGAACATGTTGTTGTCACTACTCGTGCTGTTTTAACCAGCAGAGTTCTGATGATGCCAAGTAAGTCAGAATTGAACATGGTATCTGTCTGATGTCTAATATGGCTATCATAGTGGTCAGCTTAAACATCTTATCATTATCCTCAATGAATGGTCATACCAGCATCGCCTTTTCACTAAAAAGATTCTTAAAAACGTTTGCTAATCCTAAATTTAAGTGGTGCTAAACTGACATCCAATACGTGGCCATCTTGGAAATGTTGTTTTTGCTTAGCCTAAATGGAAAATCATTTTGACCAGAAGGGTTCTTTTGGTGTCTACTTGGTCCTAAATGAATATGACTAAAGCTCAATATGACCACCATGGTGGCTATCTTGAAAATATTTTTATGTCTACTCCTCCCAAATGTATATATCAACATGGGTTTTTTAACTTTATACTTTTTATGTAACCTAGTGGGTCCAAAGCGATGATGGTGCCACTTGTACATGCAATGTGCCTGCCATGATGGCTGCTTTGAAAATCCTGTTGTAACTACTCCACCTAAATGCATGATCATTATGAACTGGCGTTTTCACCGCAAGTCTTCTCATGTTTGTCTATGAAAATGGTACCCTCTGACATCTGGTATATCCGTCACTACACCTTATTTGAAAACCTTGCTATAGCTGAAAAATATAAGAGATAATTTCAACATTCAGCAGTTTAAAGGAAGAAATGATATTATATAAAACTCCTTTTTTCTGCAGTAGAGGCAAACACATGTCTGTGTAATATTGCTGTCACTGAAAATTCTACTAAATGATTATTAACGGTACATTTTCATTTCCTTTGTTGTTGCAATAGATAAAGGTGCTCGTGGAAAGTAAGAAAATGTATTGTGGACAGTGTCTGTTGTAAAACTACTACAGCATTCTCTTCAAACAGATGGATGTCTGTTTGGCACTTTGTTGGTGGGATCTTAGTCTGTCAGAATGATACATATTTGGAACATTTATTTTTGTGGGTAATACATTTTGATTGAAGCTTATTTCACCATGTCAACTGGAGACGGTTAAGTCACAAACATTTCCTCACTAATATAGTAATTCACAATACGATATATGATGCTTTTCTGCAATTCTGTGGTTATCAATTTATCACAGTATTCGTATTTTGTGTCTACTTTTAATCGATTAATATATATTTTCCAAAGATGGCTTTGGATCTGAGCTACATTTTTGTTAAAGGAAGCATTCATAACGTGACCTTAACAGAGGAAAACGAGGCACATAACATCATTGTTAATGTTACTTAATCCTTAAAGCTCGATACCCTTATGGGCTCTTCAACTCTACATCATAAAACAAAAATACAAAATTGTCAGATGACAAGTAAAACTGACACCTCGTATGTCTATTCTTCCTGTGGGAAAATATTTGCCTACGTACAGAATCTGAAACGCCATGAGGAGAGTAAACATAAAAGTAATTATAAACACATATTCACATATTGCAGTAAAGGATTCCATACAAGAGGTCACTGCTGGAGCGTATTCAAAGCCATGCTGACATTAAGATATATCAATGCTCGGAATGTGGGAGAGGGTATTCATCTAAATATGACATACAAAGGCGAATGTGTGCATGGTTTTCAAAATAAGGGGAATCATACCAAGCAAAATAGATATACTTCTGAAATATGCTGTCCAATTCGGTATTGACAAGTTTTTTAAAATGTTTTATTTATGACAGTTTTGCGTACACATTGTCACTGTTTAATTGAGATATATCAGCACATAAATAACAATGGAAAAAAAAATATAACATAAGAATTTAAAACTGGCAACTGTTTTCAAATGCTCTTATCTGTGTAGTTTTTCATGCAGAATAGTGGTACACACCATTCATGTACCATGGTTTATTTTGGTAGGAAACAATATATTTAATCTAAGGTTTTCCATTGAAAAACTAAGCGATTAGAGGAAAGTGCCTTGCTCCAGAACACACAATAGTTGTCTATCTGGGTTGATCCAATGGTAATATTTGATTATGCACCCGTTCGCTCATGAGTTCGGAATGCCAACCATTGAGTCAATGTGGCTAATTCCAGAGTCGAATATAAAACAACCTTCAGTTGTGAAATTTGCGCGATTCTCCATCACCCACCCAACCTTGACACGTCAGAAGACTTTCTAATGAGTAATTTTGCTGTCGTTGATCATATATTTATGCTGTAAAAATAAATTTGAAAAGTAATAATTCTCTCACTTTTAATATTTAGTTAGCAAAATTATTTTCCCTTGCTTTAACTTTTTGTGCAAAATAAACGATAAGTCTGTTACCTTTCAAGAGATTATAATTCTTGTAATATTTTATACAACTTTTAATGTAACCTTTAATCATCAAGATCTCAGACTAGTTTGGTTATGTACACGATTTATAATATAGTAATTAATGATGCAATCCTTCTTATTGTTTACTAATTGGTAGAGCATTAGACTCGTTATCAAACTGTTCCAGATTTTGTTCCTACGCAGGATATCCTGGACCAACTGCCTTAGTGTATCTTTGTGAATATGCACTTCACTTCCATTTCTTGTCTTCCAGTTGATGATTTAGCCTTTAATATATTGCAAGTGCTGTTTAAGCTACGGTCAACTATTGCGACACATGTCAGGTAGGAGATATCATGCCTTCTTGGGCCTCTTGGTTTGGTAAATCTTTGGGTTAATATTTGAGGTTTATAATGTTGGTTTTATGACGGCAAGTAGAGATTTGCTGA
Source organism: Sinohyriopsis cumingii (assembly GCA_028554795.2). Taxonomy (NCBI): domain Eukaryota; kingdom Metazoa; phylum Mollusca; class Bivalvia; order Unionida; family Unionidae; genus Sinohyriopsis; species Sinohyriopsis cumingii. Next base: position 109,955,461 of record CM068838.1, on the reverse strand, counting down.
TGAGCACATCAACAGAGCATACAAAATAGAATTGCCACATAAAAACGACTTTTAACGTGAAAATATCTTAAAACGCACGTATGTTATCGCTAATCTATAAACACTTTTTTAAATGTATTTGGAGCAATAGAAAATGTGCAATTGATAGAGATAGAAAATGTTTCCCCATTGATATCATCAAACTTCCAAAACAACATTTGCTTGGTAGCACTCTATTAGCTAAATTTCTCCTTTGATTTTGCTCAGACCTGGAATATAGGCCCGTGCTATCAAAACTAGGATGAGTTTGATGATAAGCTAGATTGATGCTTATTAACGAGATAATCTTGCATCTGATTGGCTGAGCTTACTAAACAATATAAAGACCATATATATGATCTGACTTCGTTCAAATTCGGAATATGCACGTATATCATTAAGGAATGGATGAGCTCAAGAATGAGCAAGACTCGTGCATATTGATGAGGTGATTATGCTTCTGATTGGCTGGGATGATTACCACTGACTGATGAAGGTATATTTCTGATCTGAAAACTTACAATATGGGCTTATATCATAAAGACCTTGGAAGAATTTGATATTGAGAGAACATAATTCAGGTGACCTTAATGCTATTTGACTGAGGTTGATGGAACTCTGGAAGCATCATTTTTGACCCGATTTTAAACAAACTTGTAATATAGGGTTATATGATAAAATACCTCTCTTAAGGTAAATGATGCTTGAGATCCATGCGTTTTAATAAGCTGATTTTGTATGTGATTGGCTGATTTTGTATGTGATTAGCTGAGTTTGTTACCAAACCATGATGTATGTCTGACCAAATTTTAATCCAATTTGGTATATAGGCTTCAATTATTAAGATCAATACACGGGGTGAGTTTTCATTGATTGGACGATCTTGTCAATACTTAAGAAATTATATTTCTGAACTGTTGTTTATCAAACTTGGTAAATAGGATTATATTTTCAAATTATCCAATGAATTTTTTTTAATAATGAGATATATGCATATTAATGAGGGGACCTTGAAAATGATTAGCTACGGTTCCTGCTTATTGAGAATGGATTTCTTGCCTTTTTCAATCTTACTTGCTTATATAATCAGGATGCTGGATGATTTGTACTATGAGCGTCCTATGAATATTTATGAGATAATCTTGCATCTGGTTGGATGAGTTTTGTTACCATTCCAGAGACTGTATTTTTATTGGAAATTTAGGAAACTTGGCAAATAGGCTTATATTTAACAATATCACAGCTGAGAATTACTATGAGTAAAATCCATGTATACTATTGTACGAAGAAAATGTTTATAAATAAACAATTAAAGTAAAGTTTGTTATATGGTTTTGATGAAGTGTAGAGGGGCGTTTAATTTTGTGTGCAGAACGGCAGGTAAAACATGATGTTACAATTAGTTGTACTAGTGTACTCAGAATACTCTATCTCAGCACCAAAGGCAATTCAATGCCGAAATTAGGACAACTGATTTAAACATCTGACGCACGTTGTCCTGCACGGAATTAAGTGTGCCATACAGAAAATTCTTATGGCTCCTACATATAAAAGAACAATCAATATCGTATCTGATCAAGAATTTCGGCCTGCAAATCAAATGTTTGAAGAAAGATGCAAGTTGTATTTCTAATAGAATAATGCGACAGCAGAGTACCATCCTAAAATAAGCACAATGGACATGGAAAAACGTATTTTACTTTCAGCCTTCAAAATTGCCTGAAATACTACAACATAAAATGTGGTTGTTTCAATTTTACAGCTTTGGCAGGGAGAGACTAAAAACTTAATTGCATGAACATTTTGAAGACTGACGACAAGGAACGTGAGTACTTGACTTAAAACATGACTCAAAGTCAACAACATGTGCAAGATTTAATAGTCGTTTGTCATAATCATGAGGAATGAGCCAATGTGTTCAACAACGATGGTACTGTCATTGCTTGTATTTTGGGTAATGCAGAAGGATGGGGCTTATGGGGTCCAAAAGTGATAGCTCTCTTGAGATATACAGGCGTACAAAGTTTGCTTCAGTAAACTAAACCCCCAAGTGTAATGTTTTGTTCCAGAGGATCAAAACTACCTTAGAGGTGGATGGAATTTGGTTTGATGTTTCCCTTTTGGGCAAAATAGGATAAAAGGAATTTACGAAAACTATATCATAAAAGCTCCTTGTCTTATATTTTCACCGACCACTGTATGCGGGTTACTGCGATTACTGATGTGAATTGTTTTAATATAAATTGACATATAACATGGTCACATCTAAGCTCACAACATTTTGTATTAAGTTCATTTGATGTCTTTATCACACCATTATAATATACTGACAGACAGTTGGCTAAAGTTGTTGTTGCTGCTGTTGTTGTTTTGGGTTTAACTCCATTTTCAGCTCAAGATAGGCTATACATGGCGACCAGTATGATTGGTGAAGGACCAACCCGGCAAAACACCGGTAAGAACCACCGACCTAAGGGAAGCTACTGGCATCTTCTCACATACCCACATCGGCCAAGCCAGAGATTTGAACCCACGCGGACAGAGGTGAGATGGCAGTGATATGTACATTCTAGCGCTTTAGACCACTTGGCCACCCCGGGTCCACGTTGGATAAAGAACGATAAACCAACAGTCTGAATAACATCACTATACGAATAATATGAACGGTAAGCCTATAATCTATAGATTATGATTATATTAATAACAATCTTTCCGTCGACAATGATAACGTGTAGCATGCATATCATAATTACACGAATAACATTGCTTCCATCGGGAAAATGAATATAAAGATTTCATTTTGAAACGATCACTGGAACCATGATGTATGTATGACCAAATTTTAATCCAATTTGGTATATAGGCTTCAATTATTAAGATCAATACACGGGGTGAGTTTTCATTGATTGGACGATCTTGTCAATACTTAAGAAATTCTATTTCTGAACTGTTGTTTATCAAACTTGGTAAATAGGATTACATTTTCAAGTTATCCAATGAATTTTTTTATTAATGTGATATATGCATATTAATGAGGGGACCTTGAAAATGATTAGCTGCGGTTCCTGATTATTGAGACTGGATTTCTTGCCTTTTTTAAGCTGATTATGATTAAAATCCATGTATACTAATGATATGATCTTGCTAAACTTTTCAACACTCTAGCAACTATATTTCTGATGAGCTTTTGATTGCACTTGTTGAACAGAAATACATTTTGAAGCTTGTGGATGAGTTTGCTCATTATCAAGAACAGTGCATATTAATTATGTAATGTTATATTTAATTGGCTGATTATTCAAAGGGTATTTTGTTCTTGCCTGAAAAAAAAGGTTATATTATCACGCTCTGTGTACTGAGTGAGATCTGTGCATGTTAATGAAATGATTTGTATCTGATTGGCTATGCTTTTGACCTCTCTAGATCTAGAGACTTTATTTGTCATCCACTTTTGATGAAACTTGGTGAACTGGTTATATGGTATATATCTTAGATGATTTTGTTTATAAGCAAGACATGATGCATATTATTTCTGCTTGCATCTTTGGACATATGTTTTACCATACTGTAGTACACTAGGGAAACTTGTCATAATGTAAAGTTTGGGAGATAGTTTACATAGTCTGTGTGGTTACAGTGGTGAAATAGGCAAATGTTATATACATCAGGTGCGCAATATCAGGCCAAGTTGGACCTGATTGTATTATTAACATAGAGAATATATATTTGGATTTAAAAATGTTTTTAAGATTAATTATAATCTCTATTTTATTTCTTGAAAAGTACCAATTTATGTTCAAGAATTTGACCTGTGATAATGCGGAGATACAAGTGCAGATATATTTTGCGTTGAAGTAATTCAATTGTAGAGAAATACCAATTTTTCCACAAACTAAGTGTTTATTATTGTATAAAGAAAATGTTTATAAATAAACAATTAAAGTAAAGTTTGTTATATGTTTTGATGAAGTGTAGTGTGACGCTTAATTTTGTGTGCAGATTGGCAGGTAAAACAGGGTGTTACAATTAGTTGTATTAGTGTACTCAAAGAATCTAACTCAGCATCAAAGACAATTCAATGCCGAAATTAGAACAACGGATGGAAACTTCTGAAGCCCGTTGGCCTGCACGGAATTAAGTGTGCCATACAGAAAATTCTTATAGCTACTACATATAAAAGAACAATCAATATCGTATCGGAGGAATAATTTCGACTTGCAAATCAAATGTTTGAAGAAAGGTGCAAGTTGTATTTCAAATATAATAATGTGACAGCAGAGCACCATCCTAAAATAAGCACAATGGACATGGAAAAACGTATTTTACTTTCAGCGTTCAAAATTGCCCTAATTGCTACAACAAAAAATATGGTTGTTTCCTTTTTACAGCTTGGCAGGGAGAGACTAAAAACTTACTTGCATGAACATTTTGAAGACTGACGACAAGGAACGTGAGTATTTGACTTAAGACATGACTCAAAGTCAACAACATGTGCAAGATTTGTCATTGCCAGTAGTTTGTCATAATCATGAGGAACGAGCCTATGTGTTCAACAGCGATGGTACTGTCGTTGCCTGTATTTTGGGAAATGAAGAAGAATGGGACTTATGGGGACCAACAGTGATGGCTCTCTTGAGATATTACAGGCGTACAAGGTTTGCCTCAGTAAACTAAACCCCTAAGTGTAATGTTTTGTTCCAGGGGATCAAAACTACCTTAGAGGTGGATGGAATTTGGTTTGATGTTTCCCCTTTGGCAAAATAGGCTTAAAGGAATTTACGAAAACTATATCCCAAAAGCTCCTTGTCTTATATTTTCACCAACCACTGTATGCGGGTTACTGCGATTACTGATGCGAATTGTTTTCATATAAATTGAGATATAACAGGGTCACATCTAAGAGCACAACATTTTGTATTATTTAAGTTCATTTGATGTTTTTATCACACCATTATAATATACTGACTGACAGTTGGATAAAGTTGTTGTTGTTGTTTTGGGTTTAACTCCATTTTCAGCTCAAGATAGGCTAGACATGGCGGTCAGTATAATTGGTGAAGGACGAACCCGGAAAAACACTGGTGAGAACCACTGACCCACGGGAAGCTACTGGCATCTTCTCACATACCAACATTGGCCAAGTCTGAGATTCGAACCCACGCGGACAGAGGTGAGATGGCAGTGATAAGTAAATACGAGCGCTTTAGACCACTTGGCTACCCGGGGTCCCCGCTGGATAAAGAATGATAAACCAATAGTCTGAATAGCATGATTATACGAATAATATGAATGGTAAGCCTATAATCTATAGATTATGATTACATTGATAACAATATTTCCGTCGACAATGATAACGTGTTGTCTGCATATCATAAGTACACGAATAACATTGTTTCCATCAAGAACATGAATATAAAATGAATATAAAGATTGCATTTTGAACAGAGCACTGGAAGCATGGAAGGGAAAAGGAAAAGCACGTGTTCGATGTTTGGGGTAAAATTCTTTCTACACAGTACTTTACCTGACTCCTCCCCACCTTGTTTGATGCATGCATTAACTGGTAACATGCAAGCTGGATGTCTCAGTCAACGTCAGTCAACGAAATAAAACTACAACCACCGGTCTATATTATATATAGCTGAAACAAACATACACGAGGTTTCTGGACACAAACTTTTAGGAATTATCTTGACCAGTGATGCCACCTGTCATGCACATATGAAATATATTTATGATAAAGTGTGGGAGAAATTAAACCGTTGAAAAAGTTTAAAAATTGATTGTATTTAAAAATAGTGTACAAATGTTACATTTTACCAAATTCTAGTTACGCTGACCACTTAGAACTCTTAGGAAAATACATATCGAGTTGATGAGATTTTCAACCAAACGTACATCCAATGCACAATTGTTCCTTGAAACCAAGTATGAAAACCTAAATTATCCCTATTATAAGCATACATTTCTCCAGTTATTTAAAATTATTTATAGTGATTTATTGATTGATTTTGTTTTTAAAGGCGCATCAGCACTGTTAGGCTATTTAGCGCCAAACAAAATGTTATTTGAATAATGTTTTAAAAATGATAAAAGGTCCTATATCGACCAGCGATATAAAATAACAAATGGTTGAAATTAAAACGGTAAGATGGTAACGGTGCAAAATAAAGCTTCCCGATCAATGGGGGATGTAAATGTTCTATGTTAATGAAAAATGATGAAAAGGTATTAAAATGGGACGGTATATATATTGCATAAAACTGTCCAAGGTGATAGCATAAAAGTTAGAGTTTAGAGTAAATATTTACTGCTTTCAGGAACTCTATAATACGAGTTATGTTTATAGTATCGAAACGTTCTTTCATGTCATGCACAATGTAATAACGATTGCGCGTAGGTTGCAGGTCAAAACACTCTATCATGAAGTACTTAACAGTGAATGGTTCATTGCAAGAAGTGCACTCTGGTGGGTCTTCACCTTTTAGTATGTGGGAGTGGGTGATATAATTTGAACATTTCGGATTCTTGCAATGACAACCTCCTCCCAACGCATGATTTTATAGGAAGGAGTCCATTCTCCTAGAGTTGACTTGATTGGATGAAGTTTGTTATTCACGGCATCATTCCATGATGCCTGCCACTTCGGACGAAAGAACTTTCTGATACAATGTTTAAAATCAGTATACGGTATTTTAAAATCAGATGGTTCTTGAGTAAAGTCCATTTTATCAGCGCGATCCGCTTTTTCGTTACCTTTAATGCCAATATGGCTAGGTAACCAACAGTATATTATATTGTGGGAGACACAAAGTTCGGTATTTTTGACGAGTATGTTTTCCAATAATGGATTATCCAGTTTTATATTGTGTAGTGACTGAAGTACTGATAGTGAGTCAGAAAAGATGATGCTGTGTAACATACGTTTGTTTTCTATCTGTTGCAGAGCTAGGTCTATTGCTCTGATTTCGGCTGGAAAAATTGATGTTCCATTTGGTAAGCGAACTTGCGTTGTGTTATTTCCACAAATGAAGGCGGCAGCAGCCTTTTCATCATCCTTTGATACATCCGTGTACATTCTTGTGTAGTTTTTAAATTCGGAGAGGAGTGCATGGTAAGAGTTGTGGAAGACAGAAGGACTTGTCTTGGATTTGTTTCCATCGTGTAGCGTATAAAGTACTTTTGGTTGTTTAAGTAGCCAGGGTGGTGTTTCGGAGATGAACGTTTCTGAATTTTAGAAAGATCTATTTTTGTACTGTCAAGGCTGGATGATATTCTGATGCCAAAGGAAGGTATGGCGTTTGGTTTATTTTCGTGCAAGGTTTTGTATTTGGGTTGAAAAACAGTCAAAAAAGCAGGATTCAGAGGGTTTGATTTTAATTTGAGAGCATACTGTGCGGAAAGCATTTCTCTACCATGCGATAACGGTGGTTCGTTCACTTCAGCTAGTAGGCTTTCACAAGTGGTTGTTTAAATGCTCCCAGAGCCAGTCTTATTCCCTGATGATGAATTGGATCAAGCTTTTTCAAATATAATTTTCTGGCTGAACCATACACAACGCAACCATAGTCTAGTCTGGACCGTATAAACGCTCTATATAAACTGAGTATGACTTTTCTATCAGCAACCCAGTAGTGTGCGCTACTACTGTAAGTAAGTCAAGTGCTTTTAAGCATTTATCTTTCAAGTTTAGGTGTTGAATAAGTCAGTTTTCTGTCAAAGATAATACCAAAATTGTTATTTCCTCAACAAATGTAATAGTTGTTCCGTGCAGCGTGAGGTGAGGTTCATCGTGATGTCTTCGTAACTGACAAATGCATGCATACTGTTTTGGACTTCGAGAATTTGAAACCGTTTGCACCGGCCCAATTTTGAATCTTGTTTATATTTTGCAGAAGTTGTCTTTCAATTATATGCATGTATTTTGATCAATAGCAATGAAAAAATCATCAACATATAGCGAGCAATCCACACCAGGAGTCAAACACTTGGTGATGTTATTAATTTTGATATTGATAAGTGTCACAGATAAAATACTGCCCTGGGGCACACCAATCTCTTGCTCGTGGAGATCTGAGAGTAGACCCCACTCGTACATTGAATTATCTGTCTGAGAGAAAGTTAGATATGAAAGAGGGCAGACGGCTCTTTAGACTAGATACTTCATGTTATTTAGTATCCCGTACTTCCATGTCGTGTCATAGGCCTTTTCTAAATCAAACAAAACCGCTACTAAGTGTTCTTTCTTGAAAAATGCATCGCGAATGAATGTTTCCAGTCTAACCAGATGATCGTTGGTGTTCCGGCCATATCGAAAGGCACTTTGGAAAGGATATATTAAATTGTTAGTTTCCAAGTACCAGACAAGCTGAGAATTGATCATTCGTTCCATTGTTTTGCACACACAGCTGGTAAGTGCAATAGGTCGGTAGCTGCTGGGATCTTCGCTATCTTTACCTGGTTTGGGAACTGGTATTACAGTTACTTCTTTCCAAATTATTGGTACATTACCAGTAATCCATAAATCAATAAATAGTTTCAAAAGAGATGTTAATGATGATTCTGGAAGGTGTTTCAAAAACTGGTAATGTATTTCGTCAGGCCCAGCGGATGTAGCATTGGCCTTATTTAAAGCCTCCCTAAGCCCCAATAGTGAGAACAGTTTGTTATAACTTTCAGAGTTGTTGGATGTGAACTTAAACGTGACTTTTCTGTTTGAGGTTTAAGTCTTCGGAAAGCTTCTGAATAATTAGATGATGATGAATTTTCAGAGAAACTGTCAGCAAGAGCATTTGCAATGTCACGTTTTGAACTAAAATTGTTATTGTTCAGTATCAGATGTCGGAGAGGATTTTGTTTTCTCTTTCCGTTTGTTTTGCGTATAGTGTCCCAAACTTTCTTAATAGAGGAACGAGAATTTTTAAAAGAAACATATTTCTTCCATGATGTTCTTTTACTTTCTTTGATTATGCGGCGAGCTTTGGCCCGGACAATACGATATATATTTAAGTTTTCGAGCGTCGGATGATTATTAAATTTTTTCAATGCTTCTCGGCGTTGTCTAATGGCTTTCTTACATTCCTTAGTGACCCAATGTTTTGGGGTTCTTTTACAGTTCAGCGAGGACTTGGGAATGGATTCTTCTGCAATCTCTATTAAAATAGAAGTAAAATGCTGAATAGGGTCATTAATGTTGAAAACTGTATCCTCGTTGAACCTAGTTTGACAAAGTGTTTCAAACGTAGCCCAGTCGGCCTTCTTAATATTCCATTCTGGGGTTGCGTCATTAATGGTAAATTTAATATTTTCAAGGAAGATTGGAAAGTGATCACTGTTGTGAAGGTCATCAGCGACCTTCCATTCAAAGTCCAAAAGCAGCGAAGGAGAACAAATTGTCAAATCGATGCACATGTATGTACCCGTTCCAGGTGTAAATATATCGGTGTTTTGGTGTTATATAGACACAGATCGTGTCTATAAATAAAGTCTTCAACTTTGTGACCTCTGTCACTTATACGATTTGAACCCCATAAAATGTTATGGGCATTAAAATCCCCGAGTGAAATAAATGTCGAAGGAACCTGTTGAACAAGATTGTCCAATTCGTTTGGTACTAGGTTAGTGTTTGGTGGCAAGTAAATAGAGCAAAATGTAATCACTCGATGTAGAGAGACTCTTACAGCAATGGCTTGCAAATTTGTGGTTAAAGGGATGACGCTATGAGGGGCTCTGTTGTTTACAATAACAGAAACTCCTCCTGAGGTCCTGTAAACATTTTGGAAGTAGGTGTGAAACAGGGAGTAGTTTTTAAATGTGATGTTGTCCGTATCTTTCAAGAATGTTTCTTGAAGGCATAGTACCGCTTGATCATGTTCGTTACAAAGTAGTAGAATGTAATTGTAATTTGCTTTAAGTCCTCGACAGTTCCATTGTATGATGGTGTTCTTCATTATCCTTTTAAATTGAAGATTGTGGACCTAGGTTAGACTTTTTGCGGAAGCAATTTGTGTGGTTATTTGTCTGGAGGTAGTATAGGGATGTTGTTTTTGTTTGTAGGTCTGGAGCGCATGAAGCAGTTTCTTCTGCATCCATGCTCTCAATGTCTCCAAACCTGTTGTAGAGTTTGATGGGGTCATCTGACCCCTTTTGTTGCCTGTTTCCATGAGATTATTTACTTTTTGGTGATTTTGGTGGTTGGGTATTATTTAATGTAGTCTGAGTAGATGACTTGTTATTTTGTGCTTGATAATGAGGGGTCTTTGAGCTTGGTGTTGAATCGGGTGTTTCAGTTTGTGTTTGAGCGTCCTTTGTTGTTTTCGGATTGTTTTTCACTACAGTGGAGAAGGATGGGCCAGTATGGGCTGTTTTGGCCTGAACGAGGTTTCTGGCTTCTGGATAGGATATGTTAGATGTATATTTTACCCTCTGAATTTCCTTCTCCTGTTTCCAGGTATCGCAATCCTTGGAACTGGCGTGGTGCTTCTTTCCACAGTTGACACAATGCGGAGTTGCTCTACAATCAGCTTCCTGAAGAGAATTGTCTCCGCATCGGCCACATATTTGGCTTTCTGAGCAACTGTCTTCGTGATGGCCGTATCGCTGACACTCATAGCACAGAAGGGGGTTTGGGATGTAAATCTCGACCTTCACTTGTGAAAAACCAACATTTACCAGTTTGGGTGCAGTTGGTTTGTTGAAGGTGAGTACAATGGTGTTGGTGTAATGCAGGTTATTATTACGTTTGATACGTATTCGACGGACTGCAGTCAAACGTTCAATTTTCATTCCTTCAATGATATCTGCGTCGGTGACTTCAGCCAAGTCACGACAGCGAATCATGCCTTTGGACGTATTGAGTGTGGTGTGAGCGAATGAGGTCACTGGAATATCAAAACCTCGTTGCTCACACTCAACAAGAAGGCATTCCGATTTCATCTTATTTACTCTCTTTGGCGTACCAATCAATCCTGTTATAGTTTTCTCGATCACAAACTGAGAGAGTGAGGCAAGGGATTTTGTGGCATCTTTAGATTGTACAACCATGAAGCATGGAAATGAATCCACACTACATGGTTCGTCATCAGAGTCAGAAAAAGGTTTCGTACGTTTGTTTTGATTCTTTTGGAAATATCTATGTTGGCTTAATTAAAATGCAGCAACCGTGCTCCACGCCCACCAAGGAGCCCAACAAGGGGACACGTTTCAAGTGCCAGGGATACACAGATGCCATACTAAGTTGATAAAATTACCTTTGATTGACCATTGAAGTCGCCAGTTTCTAGGGTCGGTAAAATTACCTCCCGATTGACCCGTTAAACCACCGCCTTCTAGGAAGTCTTCTAAGACTTGGGAAAGGGAAAGATAAAGGAATAGACTATAGGGGCAACGGTAGTATCAAGAGAGATACAAGGAGAAAGATAAAGGTGAGAGAGTAAATAAAGACTTCCTAGGGCTTGGCCTGACCAGCCGATTTGTCGAGACCGGGCCCATCCCGACCACCCGTCTAAGAGAAGTAGAGGCTAAATTAGTTTATTGCATCGGAAAGCCTCTGCTCAACTACCAGGATTCTTTCCTCCCCCGACACGGGACGCAACCCAAGGCAAACAGGTTGCTCTCTACTTAGTCGCCTTTTACGACACGTAGCGAGGCACGTCGGGCCAATTCTACAACCCCGGACCCGCAGGAGGGAAAATTATTAATAGATTTCTCCTGCTTATCATCAAGATGTGATTTGACCATTATGTATACAACATGAAATCTACTTCACACGACCATTTGTCGTTCAGCCTTTAGCGTGTGAAACAACATTATTCAGTAATTCGTTTTTACTGTCAATGATTCTAAAATGAAACTCGGTACCCGCAGAGGAAGGAAATAATCCTAACTAAATAATCCTACCTGAATCAAGAAAAATATTATTTATTATACATTGTTGATTAGCATGTTAGGTTAAGAACAAAGTTTAGTCGTTTAAATTATCGTTATGTATGAATCATGCCTCTAAAAATACACGTCGTTCCAATAGTGAAAAAAAGATGACAGTACACTAGGGTTCTCAAAATAGTTTCTGGACGAGGAGTCGTGGACTCTTCACTCGAGAAACTCATTCGACCCAGCCTACTTCTGAGAGTCACTGCAATACATGCACGAGTCCCTGAATGATGAGTAACCCAATTTAAAAATGATAGAAATGAACATCAAAAAGTACATGGTTATTATTTTCTTACTTATCAGGATTACATCTCACATTAGAAACTATTTTCAGTAATTGTCCAAAACATTTGTATCATATTGCACTCTACCATCTGCAAACTAGATTTTCAAATCAGTTTCATTGTCTTTTCACTGTTCTTTGACTTAACAAAAGTATCATTGGCATTCGGAGTTTGAGAGTCTTTAAGGTCAGGATGAACATAGATTACTCTGATTAAATCATTCACTGCTTCATTGTACAGGACTGTGCTGCTTTACAATAATTTTTCACATTAAAATTTCTCGAGTTTTCTAAGCAGCATAATGGACTGCTTGTTTTTTGTTTCGAATAGCATGACACCCCTCAGCAACAATTACATGACCCATGTTAAATTTGTGACTGCTTAGGCTGAAAGTGGCAAGTGAATATTTCCATTTCGAGTTAAAGAGTTTCTTTTTCCTACAGTCTCACACCATTCATAAATTGATTTTCATGTACCATCTGATTGCATTTCTCTTCAACCACGAGAACTACCTTTTACATTCACCTATCTAAGTTCAAACGTTCATAGTTCCGTTCCGCCGCAATTTTAACAGCTTCCATCACTGTAATCAAAATGCAGTCAACGTTAAATTCACGTTCTGAGTTTTGTGTTTTCACTTGTGTTCTCACTTTCGTCTATTTTTGCTTTTTGTTATCATTAGTTCATTTTCATCGCAAGTCTGTTTCTTTTTCAGTTACGTTTCCCAAACATAATACTTTAGGAGAACTACTATCACGCAAATCCAGCTAAAAGTTCTCTGCCACCTCGATAGCAATTAGAGCTATTATCCTTGATACAGAAACTGGCACCAAATCCCAGTAACTTCAGTAACTACTTTCACTTACGCCGAGTAGCACGATATATAAGGACAGAGAGCCGTTGCAATCTCCATATAAGTATTTTGAGGTTTTCGACCTTAAAGCAGGTTGGAGGAGTGTTCTCTTAGAATGGAAATATACTCCAGCTATACGTTTCTATATTTTCGTTGAGTGAGATCAAGATCAAAACAAACTACCTCAGTTAATGTCTTTCACTTCAATGTCATACCAACCATGTTGTCCCCGTACCACAACGACCCGGATTATGTCATGTTTGTCTGATTGCAAGCTTCATAATGACGCGGCTTCATGACTTCCGTTTGCATTGGGGAAAACATTTTCATTTCAAAGCCGTTTCATGACAGATGGAGTCTGTTCTAAAGTCGGTGACCTAAGATGACTTATTCAGAGTAAGGGGATATAATTCTCACCACTTCTTGCCAATTCTCCAGAGGCACTATAATCTGGTAATTTATTTGAAGAAGAAACCATCTTTCTAGCTATGTGTTTCTTTAATTATACTTAGTTGATTCTAATACGCATACACCCTCACAGCCTCCACGCAGTTATATCCTTATGGAGAGTATGCCTTCAGCTCCAGTAGTAAGTTACGTATTTACGAAATTTGGCGCCAATCCATTTATCAAGTAACAAATGTGTACTGTTACTGTCTTGCTCTAGTCTATACAGTATGTACTGAAGAAACAGTTATTATTATTATTAGTATTATTATTATTTGTATTAGTATTGTGCCATATTAATGATTTGACTGTTGGTCAGGACAAAATCGGAGAAATCTTTGATTATTTGAACAATTTATGTATGCGTTTTTCACCAACTTAAACACTGAAAACAATAGTATGCATCGCGTATTTGCCAAACAATCACAGACGTTTACATATATTCAGTAGAAGTTAAGAGAAGAATGAACTGTTAATTAGTCACACTGAGACAATTTACACGGAGAAAAGGTAGGTCTGTTGAGAATTTAACATGTCATTGACACGGAAGTTCAGGTCCCAGAGGGCATTGAATAACTGCCTGTCAGACTATCCAGTATATCTACATTTGATTGGTCACATCTTATAAACTCTTTCCCTTACACAATTTAAATACTGTTATTTGGCAGCCACAGTGATGTTGCCGTGAATTGGCTGGAGAGAAGGAGATTCCCGCATGGCTCCTAAGTCTTCATATTAAGCACTCTAAAGAAAGCATTGTTCTGTTGACGCTTGCAGAAGTTGGACTGTTTCTTAATATAGTGTGACTATCAGTCTATGTACATAAAAACTTCTAACAATCTCTGATAAGTAAAGGCATGCTCATGGTTTTTCTAGCTTGAACACAGACACAACCGTTGAAAGTTTGACTTATTTGGCTGGCGGTGAGGGCTTCACATGAAATATGAGAACAAACTGTCTCCATATTAAAATCACTAATTTCCAAAGAAACGTCAGCTGTTTAAAATTGATCTGAGGCTCCTGGAGATATATGTGAAGTACTAAGAGTCTCCAGGTCACCATTGTCATGTTCATTATCCTGATCTCAGTAGGAAGTCCCAGCAGACGGAATTTTGTTAAATAATCACTTATCAACCTTTAACTGTCCATTATTTTAAGCATGCCTGAATGGATCTCCCATCATATGAAGTTGGGCTGTGGGAAAGATTTAGGGAAATGCCAACAGACAAAAAGACCTTGGAGGTCAAGTCTAAAGTAGATAACTTTACAAAAAACCAAATATGGCCCAACTTTGTTTTGAATATTCACACATGACAGGATTTTATTTGTGGGAGTTCAGGTATCATTTTGTGTGTTTATACACATAGCCAATTTCAAATTACATGACGGATGGTAACTTTTGCGAGTTCAGTGAACTTACGCTGCCTGGATAAATCACCACAAACCTGCTTACGCTAAAGAAAATATCTCTAAAACATTCTTGTCTGTGCAAGCCTTCAATAAGATGACAAAAATATTTAAGTAGTCCGTAACAATCACAAACGTTTATATAATCCTCAGATTAATATTTTGTTTCCCTGGGAACAAGCTCTATTGTCGAAATCGTTATGTATATGCTTCTGCTCATATATTGATTACTTGCTTGTCCTTTTTCTTTGCAACCACTTGCACCATCATTCAGACTGATGCTTTTATATATTCGGTACTCCTTTGGTGATAGTGCTCTCATAGTCTAATATTTTCTACTCAAATCAATAATCATATGTCTCTACTTTCATTTTACAAAAAGGTTCCAAAATAAATAAAGTGTCAAGCTCACATTTCTTGCCGATTTTAAAATAGAAATAACTTAATCATAAGTTGACTCAACAAGACGAAACCTTTAAAAGGCACATCTGCGTAACAGGCAGTTAATCTACTAAATGACATCGAGTTATGAATAAATGTTTTACTAGTCACAAGAAGTGTGAATGGACTGTCCACATCTTACTGCAGGGCCTGAATAATTACCATTTTCATAACAATGTATTAATGACAGCTGTATTGTGTAAAAGGTGCAGAGATTCAGTGGTTACACAAAGCGTGAATGATCAGAATAGATGATTACTATAGGACTCTAACATCTTGATGCAGGGCCTTAATAATTACCATTTTTATGACAGTCAAATATTAGCTATACTGAGCAGCCAGCAGTTTTCAGCAATTAATTATTCAAGGTCGCCCAAACCAAAACAATTCAGAAATGAATATCTGTTGAGAAAGCATCACTTTTAGAGGCCATTTTTCAGAGTTGCTAGAGAAGGCTAATTAAGACAGGCATGACTGTTATAACCGTTAATTGTACCAAACGGTATACATCTACCAAGCAGACAATCCATATATTTTATAACACACGTTGACACAACAACTCAAAGAATGGCCAGGCATGACTGTTTATATTCAATTGTACGAAAGTGTATTTATCTACCAACCACACAATACATACATTTTTTACCACACCTTGACTTTTTTGCTTTCGAATTAAAATTTAAAACTGCATTTATTTGGCTGTTTTGCTATGTATTCAAAATGTATATATTCACATTAATTCCATTAACGTTATAAGATCTACATATATGCAAATATAGATGTGCATATAAGTGTGCACATATATGCAAAAAAGTGTATGCGAAAGGGAGGGGGAGCCTATAAGCGTAAAAATCTGAGCTTATGTCAATGATAGCTAACAATAGTTTTAGAAAAGCAATAATGAAAAATATTTGATAGGCACGCTGAGGCTTAAAATGTTGGTCACAATAACCCAGTTTATAAAATTGTACATTCCTCATCGGAATGTTAACAAGCTCATGCGAATAGATGCATGCAGTATCAAGAGGTGTTGTAAGCACATATATCCGATCCGAGATGGTATGGGTCGGTATTGAACATACAACCCATGGAGTACGAGTCCAGCACGCTACCATCTGAGTTTTCACTGTCTCCTGATCACAACAGGACTAGGAATATAGTCCTTACAGTGGGAACAAAAGCTCATCCAGTCACTTGCAAGTTCATATTATTGTGTATAGTAGTATGAAGTAGTGGTTGTGTCTTTTTGTCCCCTTTGAGTCTATACTATCCTTCCTCGTCTTTGACCCGAATTAGAATGTTATCCATATGTGAAGCTGCATGTTCATAACTTTATTTTGCACACACGTGACTCAGTTATGGAAAGCAGAGTCTACGACGGATAATAATGTCCCCAAAGCGTTTCCATAAGAGATTCAAAACCCAGCCATTCATAGTACTCATGCTGTGCTTTGCCATAAATGTGGTACCGATCGATAATACTACTGCCAACCTCATCAGTGAATAATTTTAACAGCTAGTATACTTCGTTTGAACATCGGGCTTTTGCTTGTTGGCGATAATCAATGCTGTATGTCACAAATACTACGGCTGACCCTCATACCTTTGAAACGACAATTCGGTTTTAATATTTATCTAGCGTTTCTTTTCCCATCTTTTGCCTTCTTTTTCTCCATGTCGTTGTTTTGGAGTATATTCTACGATTTTTGTCACAAAGTGCGATGATACTTCCGTATTATTTGCAAGTCTGAGGAGTTCAGTTTTTAACCTTTTTCCATATTTTCTATCTTGTCTTTGTTTTTCGATTGCAAGATTATCACAGACATAGGAAAGCTCAGCATCGGTAGAATTTCTTGGTCTTAAGGCTACCCTTTATAAGCTGTAAATCTACTTAACTGATATCAGATGGTTTTACATCATGGTAATATTTGAGAGCATTCCATATCTGACATAATTTGGTAGAGCTTATTCCATATCATTCTTGGACTTCAATTGCAGAAAAAGAAACACTTAGGTTCTGTATTTCCTTGATAATTTCTGGTGGAAAGTCAGCTTGTGCCTTTTTAAATAAAATGTATATATCCTTTTGTTTTTAATAGCAGATTACTCGACTTCGACTTTTTGTTAATCTGCAATTAACAATTTGGAATAGACGCGTACACGTTAATGCAGTACAATCGGAATTACATTCCTAGCACCACCAGAGACACCGCTTACGATAGATAGAGCTCTGTCAATAACACCGACTGGTGCAACTAAGACAGTTACTTGGCTGTGATTCCAATGACGCCAAAACCAATAGTCGTTGCTGCGGCAAGACCACAAATAGCATCGGTGACCAAACATGCGCGTTTGTATTTAACGATCAGCGCGTTTCTCTTGGTAATTTCATCTCGCAGCTGCTGTTCCACTTCGATTAAGACTGAGGGTCCATCACTCGGATAGAAACCAACAACAAAACGACTAGTACATATAGTAGCAGACCTTCTCAGATCCACATCAACACCATGGCGTCGAGGTGAGAAACGTCCGTAAATGTGAATAGACATGCTGTATAAATATTATATGTACTTTAATGTGAAATCAATAAGTGTTTGCGGTTTGGTGAACGATCCATGCATGCAACGCTTCAAGAACAGAATGACTGCATATGGATCCATCCAACCAGGTTTGTAATGACACAGTCGAATAAAACAACGGTTGTTTACGATACAGGAGACTAGTGCCCGAGTTAAATAATTAACAACCTCAATGGGTGGTACAAGTCCATACGAGTCTAAATATAAATGATGTTGAGATGTCACTACGTATGCGACCCAATAAATATCAGGTCCTGTTGATTAATCCAGATTGACGATACCAATTTCACGTATGTGTGACACCATCCATGAAAGTTCATGTCGCATAAAAAATGCCAAGAAAATGTTTGATTGATTTAGCCATGGCAAGTAAGTCAAGATTGGTCAATGGACGCGTGATTTTCTTCGGCCGGGTAAGCGGAGACCGTTCCACGATGTTATTCGACGGCTTGTTCCTGGTAATCAAAGGAATTTTCCTTTGTTAAGCGGCCTCCAAATGCCTTGTTTCAAAAGACTTTTCGTGTCTGACAGCCCTTATGCTGCAGCGTTTGCAAACGCTGGAGCAGGTGCTGCCAACATTGCTCGAATGGCTTCAATGACTGGAAATGATTAATCTATAGTTTTAATTTGTTGTCACCTCTAAATTGGATAATGTTAATATCAGGTTATATTGAGCTAGCTTTGCTTGGGTCAACCACACGGAGTGATTTGCAGTTTTGTTTGCCGCAGAAAGTTTTAGTGTGACCCCACAATTGGTTTTGATTTTGTTTTCTAGTCTTGCAAGTTGATTTTCAGTAAGACGATATTCATTTCGTAATAGGAAATTATTATCTAAATATGTAACAGATTTAATTCTACGAAATTTTACATGTTCATCGATGACCCTCATTCGACCACCAGCATCCTACAGAAAGTATCAGAGCATAGCATAGATAGCTGCCACCAGCGTCACCGAAACGTGCGTGAAAACAACGTCGAAGTGATTCCCGACTGCATTAACGATAACATACATGACTCTGTACACAGTGAAGGGATTACCACAGACATCCACAATGTTAACGTTTCTACTACAAATTTGCCAAGATTACCTCCCTTGAGCCATATTTCAGCGTAGGGGTTATTTTTACGAAATAAGGTGACTGTGTGTTTAGCTCCAAAAACAACTTTCCGAACATCTCTGCAAAACCCAAAGATGTGATTGAGCGGAATTGCGTAAGAAAACCTCAATGAATCACAGATGAGTTGTGAACGACGTTCTGCAAAGCCAAGATTGAAATTAGCATTGGTACTAATTTCAACAGGTGTTTACGCGTCTCCTGCAGCGTTTCTGACATTTCAAATTGTATGCGGCCTATGATCTGCATGATTAGTTGGGCCAGCTGCTCTGGTGTAATGATCGCTAAATCTAGCGGGTCTGAGCATTATTATTAGCTACTTCAACATTGTCCAAAATGGAGTTGATTTCCTTTCCAACAATGGAGTAATGTGCACTATTAAACAAAGCCATATTACAGTAATTGCTATAGTGGCCTGTACCAGTTTTCCCTCAACTTCTAAGAATGCTTCACATAGAAGAAAAAAAACTAAATGTGTTATGTACTTTCAGTTCTATTTGTAAATGATTCGGAACCCTGGCTGGATATGAATAATACTGAAAATCTATCTTGCTTTGACCTACTAACACATACGCACCCATATCAAATGCTGCATCAAATACATCTTCGAACTGGGCCAGAAGGAGACTTTAGATCCCACTTATAAATTAACTGTCTTTTATACCACTTACCGTCAAAATCCACTCTCCCTTGTCAGATTTGCAGTGACTGCATCTGACAATCGCTGTTGAGCGGCCTCTTTAATGACTTTGCTAACTGAAGGCGGCATTTATTATGTTGATGATAACGTACTTGCTTTTGATGGTGTTCGTGTTACTAATCGATCTCGATTTGATTGAGTTGCCTGCGATCCCAGTTGTTTCAATTGAACCACAGTAGCACTTTTAATACTATGAACGACTCACACTGGAACTAGTTTAG
Organism: Sinohyriopsis cumingii; assembly: GCA_028554795.2. NCBI lineage: Eukaryota > Metazoa > Mollusca > Bivalvia > Unionida > Unionidae > Sinohyriopsis > Sinohyriopsis cumingii. The sequence goes on along the minus strand of CM068838.1, from coordinate 109,935,465 downwards.
CGATGGGGACAGTACGTGATGATAAGGCTGGGAGCACCTTGGGTGCGCCTGTAAATAACCCACGAACAACATAACCAAACCCAGTTCCATAATATGTCAGGTACACAGGTTTATCCGCACTAACTACGAGAACGGGTTACACACGTCATTGTTATTATTAAATGTCAGTTCGATCTCTAATGTATAGTTGCATCGTAAATATTTCACTGAGTATATTCACAATGTGCCCGTCTTGATTCACAGGAGAAAAACGAATATGTTTCAATCAATTATTATGGCATGGAAGATAAACAGGCGATGAGGGCGTAATTGATATAAAATCAACTGGTTCCCCAGTTTGTGAAAATCCAAACAGTATATAACGTTGAACACCTACACCTCTCGTTAACTACCTACTTTGATAACTGTCACTGACAGCATCACAAGTCAACTTTACTTGCGTTCTTGAGGTAATGATTACAATATCAGGTGCGATATGATATTCCACACGAAAAAATCGTGTATGATCTAAAATGTCTTCAAGCCATTCTAAAACTGATCTTGCTGATGACCACTCAGTACCAACCACGTAGGTTTGAGGTTCTATTGCAACAACAGAACTGAGTGTATGCTCATGGGTAGGTATGGAAATTTTAGTCTGTGCCAGGCAGCACCCAGATTCTTTGTCGAATTTCTTCATTGATTGATTCTATGTCGTATGCGTTGGCAGGAAGTTCAATAGCATTCAAGGTGCACTTTCAAGTGTGCGTGATTCTGTGCTTCAAGTCGCTGACAAATCAATGTGGCTTTATTAATGACTTCGAGTGTGTTGTTACCCTCACGAACTGGTCCCACAAGTATTTCCATGCGATGCGCAAGGCCTTTAGGGTCACACAATGAACCAAGGCCCTCTCCTTGTTTTGTGGGTGTGCGAGTAATAGTTTTTTTTAAGAAAATGCTAATTGTAACCCGAGGTCCGGTAGAGGACTATATAATTTTGTTTTTATTTTAAAAATTAGTTATTCGTGCTGTAATATCTTAGTCAATTCAGTTGAATTATTGTTGTGTCCAGTAATTCATTTGGGCTGGAATTCATTTATTCAAATTATTTAATTCATGTAATTTTTCGCTGAAAATACAAAGTGCTAAAAAATAACATTCTTGAAAATAGAGACACGGATTTATAGTGAAATTTCAAATAAGAATATATTCTGATATTCTATTATTGTGATCCAGCAAAAAATTGTTGACACGTCCACACTACAAGGGCCACCAATTGGCACATTAACGCCTTCAGCATTCATGATTTAATTTGGATTTCTACTATTCATAGCGTTAATCATTAGGACTTATGTCTGTACTTCCATGATTATTTGGATTTAATTCGCAATACCATATGTTTCTTTTTGTTTACATTTTCAGTTTTGTATTCTAGGGAAATAAATTATGTGTTGAATTTTACACAGCTTGCTGCTTCTCACTCTATTTTTATACGTATTTTAAGACCATAGAGTCATAATACTGACCTTGGAGGTACCTACACCGGTGTTGATATGTAAGTGGATCCATGAAACGGTTAATACGGTGTGAATCTTTTAGAGTACACTCCGAGCCTGCACTGGTGTATTTCTCCAACGTTTGAGAATCTTTTAAATGCCTCAGTGAATCTATGGTTTAGTAGTTTTAAATATATCTCTGCCACATCTAAGTGGCATAACCAGAGGCGAATTTAAAACAATGTCTGCTTTAAACCAAGTGTGATCAAATTTATTAACACTAGTACGATTTCAGGAATCATATTTTTTTACAAGTTGTCGAGCGTCTTTACCTGATATGTAGTTGGGTGCCACATGATTTTCCAATTCACCACTATGCGTTTGAAATTTGAATTCGGGATCCACAGGGCTTGCAAAGTTGATTATATGATTTGACTAAAATGGCACATTTAGGACATGGTAGTGGACAGTACTCATAATGGCATATTCTGCCAAAGAGTTCATATTTTCCAAGGCAAAGAGCTTTGCATTTGTTGCATCCCAATGCCTTGGAGCTTCCTATGCATACACACGTGTTTTATCTCATTGGTGGAAACACTGCTTTAGCGCATATGAGTCCCTCGCTGCTATATTGTCTCATCTGCTGTAATATCTGTAATGCTGGATGGATATAGTGTATCATAAAATCCATTATCCATAATTATGTGGTAAAACAGTTTTAAAACTGGAATTCTCAAATAAAGTTTTAATTTCATCAACATCACCTTCAAAGTCAAATAAAGCCTATTTCATCCCGGGTTCAACCCCAATAAGCTCAAATTACCTGTCACTAAGTATTATATCAACTACAGATTGATCATGTTTTTCATTGGTATCCAATAGCATCAAATGTCTTAAACACGGGTAAATGTCCCCATCAATTTTGCTTCGTCGTTCTAAAATTGTTCTCATTGTTTGTGCTGAACCTCTGCAACATCGTATATTACTTCATACGACTTCGTTTGGTTGGTGGGTGGGTTGATTGCCACTCCTGTATATTAAATTGGCACAAGTCTGAGTGCCAGGTATAATAAGACCCAAATCATTTGTTTAATAGACCACCTCTTGCGCTTCTTTTTCGTTACAGCTAGAGCAGGTCTTTTCTACTACTCGAATCTTTCATGTACTATTTTCTTCAAATTCTTTATCTTTCTTTGCTTGTAAATCTGCATAAATTTATTTGGTTCCATTGCAAAGGTCACTCCCAATCTAGTCAATTTATCAATGTGCTCTGGGCTTGTTTCGGAAAATACATACATCATCTGGGCCTCTTGGATATATAGAATCTCTGTTAGAGTTTGGACCGAAACAAGGAAATCCCAGTCAAGGGGTTATATTATTTGTCTCCACACGAGGGTTGCCCGAGTGTGTGTGTGTGTGTGGGGGGGAGGGACATATAATGTAACCCCGCGACTGGGATTTCCTCGTCTCGGTCCAAACCCCAACGTAGATTATTTTTCTCACCCAATATTTTCCGTTAAAGTAAAAAGAATTCTTCACTAATATTCACGTCCAATGTTTACACGCGGCGCATGAATATAAATATGTTAATGAGGACTGTGGTGTGACTGTTGCGTCCGATGTACACAGCTTATACGTGTGAGCAAATAAAAATAACATAAAACGTCGAATAGTAATGAAGTGTTATCACATTTAATATATGGATGTTATATTAAATTGACAATAAATAATTAATATGTATTACAAGAAACTGTTTTATTTTCATCAGTTCTAATTTTAAAAAGTTATATTGTAAATAATCAAACGATATTGGCTTCTCAGCTCTACTGTAGTTATATTTTGTACAAGCTGTAACAAAGAGTAACATCTTGCTCTAGATTATTCATGGGTAATTAGAGATTTGTGTCACTATCGCATATAACTATTCTTTTCTTTGGAGGAGGTGAAACTGTTCGTGACATACCTGAGTTGTCCTTAATATTAATTATAAAATTACCTCTGTGTATAATAGAACTTCCCAAAACGAATTCTAGCGGATAACTATGCGCTAAACTATCAAGTTCACAGATTCTTTGCACATTTATTTTTCTGTCTTGGAAGTATGGCAGGTGATACAGTGAAATTTGCTGATGGATTAATGTGTTGACGGATAAATGATTCCTTCTGGCTGTTAAGTGCATTATTTGTCATTAAATAGTCTAGATATATTTGTTTATTCAAACGGGGCACAATGAAGATGCTTAACAAAATTAGAATAAAGCATATTTTATATAACACTTTTCTGGCTTTTTGCTAAATTTTCCATAGTTGCTAAGAGAGGTGGGAGGCTCTGAAGTGTATAGTTGTATATTTTATGCGCATGGGTCAGTGGTTTCACAGGATTGAGAATTTTATCCTATCTGTAACAGGCATGTTTTCAGGTCAGCAACATTACATATAGCTAACAGTATATAATTTGTCTCACACGAAGTATTTAAAACTAGTTAGGTAACTTTAGCAACATTTAATGACGCTGACCTGAAACTGTACTGAGCTAGGCCTGCATATAGGATAAAGTGACCATTCTATGTGGAAAGAACTAGAATAATATAAAAATGCTCGACAGCGTATGAGATTTTGTTTTTGTCTCTCTCGAAATATTTTTGTATGGTGTGTTCTCAAAGATGGATTTACCTTAAGTTACTGTGATTTTGTTATATAGTTGTTGCTGTTGTTGATTTTAGTACAACTGTGTCAGGCACAGCAGAAGACAACAAGGGTTTCTTTTTTAAAAGTAGTTCTGAGCGTGTGGACTCCTTGACTGAGACGACTGGTCTGAGATGGCTAGACCGAGTTAAGAAAAGTAAGGTTAGCAAAACAGCTTGATTTCTCTGTCGCATGGGTGAAAAAAACTCTGTATGATGTATGAAATCAATACAGCGATTTCAGTTTTTATGCTATACGTCTTCTATCCCAGTCCTTTGGTAATTTAATTCCATTGTTAGAGACATTAATAAGCTTGTTCATAATACTTTGTCAATTAAATGCCTGATTATTGTTTAACATCTGTATATAAACCACAAGTATTTCCTCAATACGAAATTATTAGCCATGTTAGGACTATATCACTCTGCACAGGCATTGATGTGGAGAAAAGCAAGACACAGATTCTGCTGATAGAAGTACAGTTAACATTATATTTGCAATTAGTTTACTTAATTTATCTTGTACCATGTGATCCAATTACTTTATGGTTTCTTTATAGCACTAAGATAATACATGTAGAATTGAACATATTCTGATAGCCTTAATATTTACTGATATTTGTTTCTTGAGAAATACTAACTTTAATTTTCTCAAACATATTTAACACTTTCCTTCCTTTTAACAAGCGTTGTATAAAATAAAGCTAGAAAAACTATGAATTTCCCCTCAACATCTGACTTGCTAATACTTTAAATAAATTTTAAGAAATTGCTTCAGCCGAAAATCTTAAAGCTGAAGCCACCTCTATAGTCATCCCTGAAACTGGAGCAATGCAAGCAGGTCAGCAATTGCATGATTAGAAACATTCATTTATGTATATTAGCTAATCAACATGCTGAAAATAAATTAATACAATGGTTCAAAGAGATATAAATTGGAGGGAAGTGTACTAGTAATAGACAAAACGGTAGACATAAATACTATACACAAAGAGTTTATTTTAGTTCAATATTAGATTTTGATGTGAATCTACAAAATATATACAAATGACAAACATACATGTATATCGATTTCATTTATTCAATCAACCCTTGAATACAAATATGCTACATTCCAGTACACAATTAAATCCCACTCAAGTACAAACAAATAGCAAAGTATACAAATTCAGGTTTGAACTGGTTAAACTTACCAGGCACCAGTTGTACTTAACAATGTACATTTCGGTATTCAAATAGTGGTTTTAGAAATTTTTGATACTGTTTAACAAATCTGAGGAAAGCTTAAACTATCATATAATAACCTGGTTTGATTTGAGAAAAAGAATTATCGGGTGTAAAGGTCATAAACTTTAGAAACATGTACTCCTTTCTACTAATTCAAGATCTGACAAATATTCAACTATTCTTACAAGGGACAGATGTAATTTTCTTACTGAAAAGTAATAAGTTGTTACATTGCACATTAACAGTGGTTAATTAAGACACTGGATTCACATTTTATTTGTTGACATAATTTATGTTAAGAATTACAGAACCTTTAAAACAATTTACTAAAAATTTCAAAATAATATCAATAGTTGCTATGTTTCAAAAGCGCTTGTATTTGTTATGTAATCATAAAATTTAATCCTGCCATGATGTCATCAGTGTCAAGCAAAACTGAATTTCAACATTATCACAATGTTGACTCTGTGACAACTGTAATAAATGTTGACATATTAAAAATAGGATTTACATAAATCATACTCAATTTACTAATAACTTGTGTAAAATGTCAGTGATTAATTTTAAATTACTCAATGATGGAACTAGTTCAATTATTTCCCTTTGATCTGCAAATTAATCTACCAATAAAATGGTCCTAAATATAGAGAAAAAGAACATTCTGTCGAATTTTTACTTATTCTTTCTTTACTGACACATTATTTATTCTGTTATAATGACCTTTTTTGTTGGCAAAACATTTTATTAGAATTTTGAATATTCAAATATTTGATTAAGGATTGGTACTAACTATTCTGGTTACACGTGACTACACATAACAAGCACAAATATAATTGTAACAACTTGTATGTATTAATATCATGTTTATATTGTGATTAAATAGATCTACCAAGCATTAATAAAAGAGTAACAATTTGTATGCATCACTAGTCTGGTTACAATGTGATTAAATGAACCTACCAAGCATAATTAGAAGAGTAATAATTTGTATGTATCGCTATTCTGTGGAAAATGTAACTTCATAAATCTACAAAGAACAATTCGAAGATCAGCAGTTTGCTTTGAATTTATTAAAGCATCATCCTGAGCTCCAAACTCAAACTGCAAACCAAGATTTCATAATAATTTTCTAGGAGACAAGAAACTCCTAACTCGATCTCCAAACCAATAGTTTTATTTTAACATACTACATTTGTAGACAAGAGATGTGTGTCTGTGTGTACTTTGGGTTTTTAATGTACCTTTAACAATTTTTCAGTCACATCGCCACAATGTCTGCAGTGTGGCAGTTTATAGTGATGTCTAGCATGGGGTCATCATGCTGCAAACCTGTAGCATGATGTGTCATCATGCGGCAAACCTGTAGCATGATGTCCCACCCAGTCACATTATCCTGACACCAGGCCGACCAGTTCTAACACTAACCTCTTAATGTTGAGCGCCTAGCAAGACAGCTGTTAGTACCATTCTTACAAAATTAAGATATGAATTGACCACTGTTGAAACCAACGACCTCCCACATCCAAATAGTATGCTCTAACCACTAGGCCACCAGAGTGGTCACACGAGAAGTTAACAGTGGCATATATTTACACTCATAAAACCCTCCATAATTTTTATTCCAAAATGAATCAAAGTTTTTTCCATCAAAGTTCAGTTTTTATTTCATGATCAATTAAGCAAAGTTTGTTCACTGGCAACATTTACAGTTAGCAAACATTTGTATAAATGTTATTATTACAGTCTGTTATTATACCAAGTTCACTGGCAAACATTGTATAAATGTTATTATTAGTTTGTTAATACCAAAAAAGTTCACTGGCAAACATTTGCAGTTAGTGAAGATTATCTGTCATTATTTGCATTAGCTAAAAGTTAAGTTCACTGTCAAACTTTATATTTAGCAAACACTATATAGGTAGCTATTATTATTATGTTATGAATCATCCAGTTTATCCCTCCCAAGTTCACTTGCAACATTCACACTTAGCAAACATTGCTTAACTGTTTTTTTATTAAATTATAGATTACTCACCCTTTCAAGTTCATTGACAAACATTTGTATTTAGCAAATGCTGTATAGCTGTTATTATTACATGATGAATCATCCACAGCTTGTCCAACCAAGGTTCACTTGCAAAACCTTACATTCAGCAAACATAAATTTATATGTATCATTATTCTGGTGACAATATGAATCAATAAATTTATAAAGAACAATTAAAAGAATAACAATTAATATGTCTCATTATTCTTGTAACAATTTGACAAAATAAATCTATAAAGAACAATTAGAAGAGCAGCAGGTTGCTTTAATTTGAATTCAACAAAACATCATCCTGTTATTCTTAAAACTTTTTGAACTCCACACTTTAACTCCAAATTGCAAGTTGCATGAACTTAGAATGTTAACATACAGTTCCTTTCACGTGCCCTAGTGTTGGAAAAGTCTCTGCAATATTGTTATAAATTCTAAATTCTAAATTTGCGTCACAATCAAAACTGCTGCTAACCCCTTCTTATCCTCTGATTTACTAAATAAATTCCATTACTTGATAATCTTTACATATTTTTAAACTCTGAAGCGGAATTGGAATTTAGCAAAGTTGGTATTTTTGATGATTTTCATTGTCGAATATCTCTTGAGAATTGAAAACAAAGGGTAAAGATTTTTTCAAACTTATTGAGTCCTTCTTACTTCTTTTGGATTATTTAAAATTTCAAGCACAATTTCAGTGACACAGTACTTGATCCCTCTAGCCAACACCTACTTTGCAAATGAACAACACACTCATGAATTAATCCACTGAAAGGTAAAATAGAAAGGTCATTATTTTTCCCTGCATCCAATTATCATACATATGTACAGAAACAAATTGCTCTCCTGGTTGACCTAGAATCAGGTATAATACATATATAAGAAAGAAATAAACTGTGCTATACAAAACACAGTAAAACTGCTCCCCAGGCTGATCTACTACAGGTGCAATACATATATCAAGAAAAGAAAAAACTGCTTGTCAGATTGTCCTACAAGCAAGCAACATAAACAATTCAAAAAAAAACAAATACATTTCTCCAAAGGATAACCCATAATTTGGTTGTATACATACGCATGCAAAACAACTAAACTGCTCATCAAGTTGACCAATAATGTGCCAGCATATCCATGTCAAGAAAACAAATAACATACACAAGTCAAGGAAACAACTACGTCACAGATAGACCTGCAATCAGGTAAAATAAATTTATATAGAAAACAACCAAATCAGCTGTCAACAAGTTGGCCTGAACGACAGACAGCAGATAGCAAACGCGTGTCAATCAAGCAAACAAACTGCGTACAATCATGTAGAACATTATGTATGTATGTATGTATGTATGCATGTTTGTATGTATGTATGTATGTATGTACATATATACAGAAAACCCAACTGCCCACCAGGATTACTTAGAATCACAGTATAGACAACAACCAAACTGCTCACCAGGATTGCCTACATATAGAATACACATACATGTATATAAAGAAAACCCAACTGCTCAATATGCAGACAACAACCGAACTGCTCAGCAAGATTGTCTACAGAAAGAATACATAGATAGACGGAAAACGCAACTGCTCATGGGATTCCCTAAATTCAGAATATATACACACACACACGCACACATATATATATATATATATATATATATATATATATATATATATATATATATATATATATATATATATATACAGAAAATGAAACTGCTGCCAATGATTGCTTACAATCACTCAACATTATCACAATTTCGACATATGCATTTGTTACAGGACCTTTTTTAGAAACAGACTTTTTGAAAAGCTCACAAAAATCATGCTGAAGTTTCTAATAATTTGTGGAAACAAGCCAGTCATGATTCACTTTGAATTACTCAGTGTGGGCTTAATTAATATCATTATTATTCTTTGATCTGCTAACTAGTGCTACCAATAAAATGCTTTCCACAATTAGGAAAGAAGGACATTGTATCCCTTCTTTACTTATTCTTTCTTGACTGACACAATCTTTATGCCATAAAATCACATTTTCTTCAGGCAAAACACATTAAATATTTCACTATTCAATTATCTGATTCCCGATTCTGCAGATTCTTCTATTACCAACAAAGACGTGTTTTACACAAGTCTCATCTTATTTAAAATCTGATTTTAATGAATTTGAAAAAGAAAAAGAAAGAGGTTTGACTGGTTAGGGCACAGTAATTGACACTTAATATAATAAAACATTATATATATCAGCAAAGAACAAGCGTAAGTGTAATAATATGTATGTATCACTATTCTAGCAACAGTGCAACTGAATCTACAAAGAGCAATATTAGAAAAGCAGCAATTTTTATTAAATTTCAATTGAAAGTTAAAAACAGTAGCAAATATTTACACGTATCAAACAAAGTATAATTTTTTATCCATCATGAATCAAGAAAAGTTTGTTCCTGCAAAATTCACCTGGTAAACATTTACACTTAACAAACAATGCAACTACATTTATTACATCATAAACCATGCATGGTCGTTCATAAATTTGCTGGCAAATGTTTACAATTAGCAACCATTGCATAAATGTTGTTATTACATTTTGGTCCTCCAAGTTCTCTAGCAAACACTTTCACTAAGTGAATAATATATAAATGTTTTCATTACATGATGAATCATACATAGTAAGTTTCTCCAAAGTTCACTGACAAACATTACAGAGTGTCCTTCTCCAGTTCACTAGCATACATTTACGGGTATACTTAGAAAAGAATACACTTTGATAGCATTATCCTATTTATATGACTAGTGGATACTAAAGTACTCACAATTCAGAATCTGAGTACACTCTGATATCATCCTGTACATCTACCTCACTGCTTTAGTTTAATGGCTACTATCATGAACATTTGAGTTTGAGTACACTTAAATAGCATCATGTATATCTTACTGATGTTTCTAAAGTCCACAAAATTTAGCGTCTGAGTACTCTTTGATGTCAGCCTGTATATAATCCACCTTAGTTTCAATCATCAAAATTTAGACTTAATACTTAAGTTAGGCCATGACCTGATATAGATCTGGTGTCCATGGATGACAAATATTAAAAGGGAAGATAAGAAATTTATCAGTTTTACAACGTCTAGGCAATGTCCTGTCTTCCAGCATGTATTGAGCACTGACACTGTGCAAACAAAATGACTGCTGAAGCAAGGATCCTAGAAACATTAGCATGCCCAAACGTAAGTCAATTCAAAATTCTGATTGTTAATTGCTTCGTAATTTGAAGCCAGCCATTTCAGATAGCAACAGACTGTGATTCTTATTTTACACTAAGAATTACATTTTAAATTCGCTATGACTATTACAATTGCTTCTTGTATCTTCCAATTTGTGAATGATGCAATTAAAACCATCTGATATATAATGACAGAAAGGATACAAAATATATCATAATAAAGGTTACACAAAAGATCTAATAAAGTGAAGGAGTTTTTAATCTGTCATATCATAAAACAGTAAACCTTAATAACATCTTTCTTTCTTCAAGCACAGATGATTATAAATTAAGAAAGAAGAGGCAAGAAAATGAATGTGAACAAGACAATGAACATAAACTTTGAAAAATATATTAAACATCTTTAGAAAAGCGCACAAATATTTTGTAAAATATTAGTCAACTGATAATTCAAGACTGATTCAATTGCTGACGTTCATGTCTGAATTCTGTATAGTTCAACATATATGATTATATATCTGACCTTTGACTGTAACAAATAACAGGACCGAGCCAACTATAATGTTGCTATATGCATCTAGTGTGCATGCTCAATGATCTGTCCAAATTACCTTTAAATATAAAAACTGTATCTGTGCAGTTGTATCTAGTGTGCATACTCAATGATCTGTCCAAATAATCTTTAAACATAACAACTGGATCTGTGCAGTTATATGTATCTAGTGTGCATACTCAATGATCTGTCCAAATTACCTTTAACTATAACAATTGAATCTGTGTAGTTCTACTGTGCATAATAGAACAATCTGTCCATATTACGTTTAATATCACAATTGGATCTGTGTATATATAGAATTCTTGCTCAACGACCTGTCTATTTGACCTTTAATTATATCAACTAAAATAAAAACATGGCTGAATACATCTAGTGTGCATGCTCAATGTAAGCAAGATATTTTGTGAAACCATGCAGTCAAGATGCATGCATACCATCACTAACTTTGGAAGTGGACTTAATAGAAAGGTAATTATTGTTGCCTACAAACAGTTAGCATACAGAAAACAGTCAAACTGCTCTCCAGATTGATTTATGATTAGGTACAATACATATATAAAGAAAGCAAACTAACTGGTCTGTACAACAAACAATCAAACTGCTCACCAGGCTGACCTACACCCAATGAGCATACGCAAGAACAGAAATCAAATACACCGCTCTCCAGGCTGACCCACAGCCAATGAGCATACATATGTAGAGAAATCAAACACACCACTCTCCAGGCTGACCCACAGCCAATGAGCATACATATATACAGATATCAAGCTGCTCTCCAGGCTGACCCACAGCCAATGAGCATAAATATTTACAGAAAGCACTATTCAGAAAACAATCAAACTGATCTCCAGATTAACCTACAACCAATTAGCATACATATTTATAGAAATCCAATTGCTCTCCATGTTGACCCACAGCCAATGTGCATACATATCTACAGAAAGCAATCCAACAGTGCTATTCAGAAAACAATCAAACTGATCTCCAGATCAACCTACAATCAATTAGCATGCATATATATAGAAAACAAAGTGCTCTCAAGCTCAGAAACATTCTTTTGGTGAATAGTTGGTCCTAAATTGCACATTACTATGTGTAATATCAGATTTAACATTCCGACAACAAATGTGTGGGAAAGTTTTGTTTATGCGATCATTTGAACCAGAAGACTGTACTTGATATAGAAGTCGCATATTTAAAATTACGGTGAGTTGCTTCCTTCTTTACATTTCTAACCGTAGGTCAAACATTATATTTTCATCCAGAAAGATTCATGACTAAGGACATATTTTATTTCCTTTTTAATAGGATAAGTGGAAAAAACTTGTCCATTTGACAAGATTTTATGTCAGTCGCATACAACATGGTGTTCTCATGAAAAATCTTTCATACATCATTTAGTACACATAAGACTGACCTCAGTCTTTAAGACTCAATGATTTTAAGGGCAGACATATCGAGTTCTTTATCTTGTCAGTCAATCTCCATTTTCTCGTGAAATGTTAAACAATCTGGAGTCAGGTCTAGGGCCGTCAAGATGTGTTCAATTGGTGTGACAACACAACGATGATCGAATCTTGCATCTAATACTCCAGTAACTAATCCTATCAATGTTAGTTTGTTTTCATCATCAATTATAAATACTCCTGCACCAGAGTCTCCTTCCTCAGCAAATTGGTTGCTCGTAATTCCATCAACAAGATATTGACCTTTCAAGGTGACTGTTTTATTCAATTTTGCATAGTTCAGTGCAATATCATCTATCTTTACCATCGCACCTTCTAGAACCATTATCCCCCTGCGGAGACCTGTGGTTCTTCCATATTTGATGACCATTTTCCCCCGTGCTTTTCTTGACTCTCGCTGACAACCAATGTAACCACCAACATAACGAAGCTTTGTTTCTGAGGTGAACCCTAAAAGTAAAATATAGAGAGCATAAAGATTTTTTAAAAAAGATTCATTTTTGTAGAAGATTTTCTCACTAAAGTATGAGAAAGAGATAATAGTGATAAACAAGGACCCGAAGTGGGTCTCAAATAACTCATGTGAGTGATACCCACATAATTCAAGAGATGCCAACCAAATAGTCTGGGATTATTTGGATCCTTTTTTAAAAGATCTTCATATTCTGTTAGCTGCTGTGTTCCCTTAATTTTTTAAACAAAATATTGCAGGTATATTTCTTGGATAGTATTGATTTATTTAAGGTTCAGTTATGACCCTTACTGAATGGAATCAACAACATTTTAGCACTGAAAACATGCATATTTAAAATGAAAATTGTATTTTGCGACTCCATCTCATAACATCCAAGTTCCAACCTGACTTTGATATCTATCATGCATTAAAACAAAGAATTTGTCATTACAGACAATTAAAGCTGCAAGAAAACATATATAATTGTCAAATTACATTTTATTAAATTGCACAGAATAATGCTTCTTTGTAATATTCTGCTTAACTGTATAATGTCAGATGAGTAACTAACAAGGAATGAACAAATGGAGGAATTAGTTTCTTTTCAATTTTATCACCCAAAACAAAATTAAAATAATTTGTCATCAATCAAGACAACTAGAAAGGATTTATTTTTCTGAAAGCAAAACATGTCTCCCTTCATCCTCTCCACAACGTTGATTTGTGACTCAGGTACTTAGACTAAAAAAATAATTAAAAAAATGTTTGTAAAAATAAGCAGGCCAGATAAAGTCAGGTAATAAGACAACAAAAAATGCAAAAATGTTTAAAAAACATAAAATGAAAAACAATTAAACTACATTTATCATTACATACTTTTAGCTACATGTATATTGTGCTAACATTAATTTCATCAAAGTAGCCCAAACAGTTTTAAAATGTGTAAAGCAAATGAGAAAATTTATGTTGCTGTACTGGGGTTGAATGCCATTGTTCAGCACACAATAGGCTATACATGGTGGTCAGTATCAATGGTGCAGGAAGAAGCTAAGAAAATCCCAGGAAGAACCATCGACCCACAAGAAGCTACTGGCAAATTTTCTCAGAAACCCACATTTACTGAACCTGAAACTCGAACACATGCAAACAGAGTGTAATGGCAGTGATCCATAATGGTGAGTGCTTTAGACCACTGGGCCACCCCGAATAATTTATGTGATCATAGTCATGCCTTTTTGTGGAAAAAAGTCCACAAAGTTTGAAACTAATTTAAAACTGCAAACAGTTGCAACAATGGCTCAAAATTGTAATCAAGTCATTAACATATTACACTGTAATACAATGGTTGCCAAATTTGTTTATCCACCAGACGTTATGTTCGCTTACTTGTGCTTATAATGTTTTTTTTCAAAACTGTCCAGAAAGTGTTTCACTTTAACACACACACACACACACACAAACACACACACACACACACACACATACACACACACACACACTGTAACAATAGACCTTCAAAGGGACTGATGTTCTGCTATCAAATTTCCAGGAATTTAAGATAAGACCATTCATTCTTTCTAAATGTTCAATGTTGAAACCGTCTCTCATTTTCTTGAGTAGAAGGATTTTCAAATAAGCCATGGTGGTGGCCATATTGGATGTAAATTGACACAGTTTTCATTTAAGACAAAATAGGTACCATTACACTTCTGATGAAAACGCATTGACAATAACTTCAATATATTCATTGTGGCAGCTATATTTGATGAAATCCCTATGTCAATTCTGAAGTTAAAACCGATGTCTGAGAGGGTCAGATCATTTTCACTTTGGACCAAAAAGACTTGTCTTTGGGTGAAAGCACCTTGTCAATACAACATTTCATTTAAAATGTGCAGAGACAAGAAAATTTTCAAGACGGTTGAAATGGTAACCATACCGTATTTACCGTATATACTGGGACACGATACAATATATGTTTTTGTTCCTATACCAGAACTTATGATGAAATTTTTTTTTACCTAAGTCATAATCTCCAAGACTTAAGAAATGAAATAAATTTGTACTGCATTTGTACTCCCTCCAATGCACGTTATCTGATAATAAAAAGAAACCAACCTTGGATTGTTATCATTTATTCCATTTTTCAACATGAGCATTAAAGAATAAAATATATCCACGAAATCCATGTATGTGTAGTGTAGGTTTCCATATCGTAGCATGTATCGCTTATGTCCGATAACACACACCACATTCTTGAATGACATGAACATTGAGAAACAAATTGTGTTTGATTTTACTCAAAGGTTTGAATATGCTATCCGAATGAAAGCTGGATCCAACAAAATAGCAAACAATAGGGAAATAATCAACCAATATCTTGAAGACAACAGTTATTCCCGCATAATAAGGTGTTAGGTGCACAAAAAAAATCAATATTGAATTATATCCAGGTCTACTATATGACAGTATCTCGTAAATAAAAATCATTATTTAAAAAAAATATTCACTTAAGTGTAAGTGACAATTTTTTCGCCAGCATTGGTTACAAAAGTATAATTACTATTTACCCACATACATCAACACTGCTTTGTATTAATTATTAGTACAGCTGCCAAGCACATAGAAGCCCAGGTGGTGAATAAACACAACTGGCAGTGAGCAATTAACTTCTTTGAACTTACCGACAGAACATTAGAGACAAAAGATTTTTTATTACAAAGCAAGCCGACCTCAGAAGCCAACTTTGATTACTTGTTGTTTTTTTTAAAGGATATCAATACAAAGGTTATTATAATGCAAAGCAATACAAGGTCGGAAGCCGACTACAGATTCTTTTAAGTGTGCCAAATTTTGTTTTCGATATTCAAAGACGGCTGATACATGGAAACAAACGTTGGTTCCTTTTCACGGTATTCACGAAAATTTTGAAAATAAACTGAAACAATGGAACAAATTTTAAAGCGACAAATAGCATGCTTCATGCTTGGACGTCCATGACCCAGCGTTGTCCAGAATAATTGGAGAAAATAAAATCATGTGATGAATTCGTGCAGGCCAGAATTGAAGCAGATGATTTCGCAAAGGAGATGGAAATAATCAACCAATCTATTGAAGACAACTGCCATTCACGCATGATACAGTGTTAGGTGCAAAATAACCAAGACTGAATTATATCCAGGTCTACTGTATGATAGTATCTCGCAAATAAAAATCATTATTTGAAAACACATTCACTTCAGCTGCAAGTGACAATCTTTTCACCAGCACGGGTTACAAAAGTATCATCATTATGTACCCGCAGACATCAATGCGCCTTTGTATTAATTATAACTACAGATGCCAAGCACATAGAAGCCCTCATGGTGAAAAAACACAACTGGCAGAAAGCGGCAAACTCCTTCTTTGAACTTACCGACAGGACATCAAAGACAAAGGTTAATTTTTTTACAAAGTAGGCCGACCTCGGAAGCCAACTTTGGATACTCTCAACACGCTTTTTTTATATAAAGGATATCAATGCAAAGGATATTTTATTGCAAAGCAAGCTGACTTCAGAAGCCAACTATGGATTCTTCTAAGTGTGCCAATTTTATTGTGATTGTTTTTATTGAACACACAAAGGCCGAAATATGAAAGCTAACCTTGGTTCCTTTACACTAGATATTCACGGTAATTTTGAACATAAATTGAAACAATTGAACAATATTTAAAGTGACACAATATAGTGCTTCTTGCATTGACATCGATGACCCAGCGTCGTCAAGAAGGTTTGGAGAAAGTAAAATCATATGATGAATTCGTGAAGTCCAGAAGAGAAGATGATAATTAACATGGATTAAATTCTAGTGTACTTTGATCGTATTCCTGGACGGACTGATGATAAGATGGGGGTCAGAAGTGTAAGAATTAGACTGGTGCAGATTTGAAAAAATCTGATTTTAGTCCTTGCAGTTCCCGCTTCAGGTGATGTGCCTCAATTTTTCACGGGACAAGAAACATAAAATTCGCACATTATTCATGTACCAAAATAATGGATTGTATGTGTGCAGGAGAAGGGTTGTGTTGATGAGATGATGCTGCTGTGGATTTAGGAGTTTTATCTCAAGTACACAGTTTTATATTTTTTTAATAAAATTTTGGTTGGAGTGTATTTTTTGACATGTAATTTTCGAATGATTTAAAAGGTGTCCCACAACTTATGACTAGTAAAAAACGATACAGTACATAATATTAACTTACAGTGTCCCAACAAATATGGTGTCACAACATATGCAGTAAATACGGTAATTGACATCCGATCGGCACCATTTTTATTGAGGATAAAACTACATATCAGTCTGATGACGAATACCCCAGGTTTAATAGGAGTGTCAACAACATTATGACTGCTAAGGTGGCCATAATAAGTAGCACAATGACACCATTTTCATTCAGGACTAACTAGTTCTGATCAAAAGTATTATTCTGCAGAGAGCTCAACACTCATACCTGTACAACTGTCCATGAAGGCGGCATTGTGATAACAAAATGTTCAAGATGGCCAATGCGACAGCTGTGTATTCTGAATATCAAATCTCCAGAATTTGTATTTAAGACCAATTTCACTCAATCAGTGATTCCAATGTTGATGACTTTCTGTTTAGGAGAATCAGCAATAACAAGACTACCACCCAGGTGACCTAAGTGGTTAGAGCATCCACCTTGAATGTGGGAGGTTACAGGTTCAAACCCTGGAAGAGTCATACCAAATACTTACATGAAAGGTGCTAGGTGCTCAGAATTTGGACGTTGGTATTAGGACTGGTCTGCTGTTGTCAGGATAATGTGACTGGGTGGGGCATGATGTTACATATATGTGGCAGGATGCCCCATTGCTAGACATCACTATAAACTGTCACACTGCAGACATCATAGCAATATGACTGACACATTTTAAAGCTATATCAAAAATCCAAATAACCCATCCACCCACACACATAGAGCACTAATTCAATTTTGTTATGGCCACTATAACAGACATTGCTGATGTCTCATTGGCACCATTTTCATTAATGGCCTGCTAGACAGCACAAGATTGTACTCTACAGTTTTGTATTTTGAATAGTGAAAACCTATTTTTCCTAGCAAAACATGTTTTTTGAGAATACTTACTCAGTCATAATAAATTAGGTGCACTAGCACTACCACACAAATCCAGATACTACTTTTAGCTAAAGGGAGCTAAAAGTTGTCTACCAATCCAAGTGGTGGTCTGGCAGAGTGATATCCCCTTACTTATAAGACCGGCGCCAGCGGGTAAGGATATGTTATTACTGGAGCTGAAGGTATGCTACCTATGGATGTAACTCCGGCGAGGCTGGGAGGGTGCATGTGTATTATAACTGGGCTAGTATTTTTGAAGAACCGTATTTTGCTAGAAAAATTTGGTTTCTTCTTCAAATACATTACCCAATCATAATACCTAAGGAGAATAGATAAGAGGTTAAGGGAGGTATATCTATGTACCCCGTAGATATCATCTCTGGTTCCCTAAGGCACTGAGACAGCTTCTAGGTAACCCAAATGGAGGGGACTCCATCTGTCAGGGAGCAGCTTCAAAAGTGAAAAACTCCCCCCCCCCCACAAAATCCAGCGGAATCTGTGAAACTGTGTCTTAAGAAGTTGTCAAAAACCTGGAATGGTGACTTCTTGCACTGCGGAATTAGGTCCTACCAGATCATATTGGGCCCTCAAGGGATGACAGATCTCATCGATAAAAGCTAGATCTCCATCCCATAGTCTGAAAGATGCCGGTTAGTGAACAGTTCCAGTCATATGCTAGGTACGTGGCAACTGCTTGAATCTCGGAAGCCAAAGTGCGTAATAAGTTCATGGAACTGGAGTTATTTCCTATACGCTGAGCGAATATTCCCCTTATTCCAGAATGTGATTGTTTGTTCTGATAATCCTGTCCTTTTGTGAGAAGAAGCAAGAGGTGTGATCTCCATCAACGCATTAGCTCTGTTCATATTAAGGTATCATCTGAAAGCCCGAACTGGATCTTGTAGGTGGTCTTTAGTTGATGTGTCCAGGTGAGACAGGGTTCATGACAAAATGTTTTTATCAGTGGAAGAATGCCGTCAAGAATAAGACTACCCCGTGTTTTCAGAACTTGCATGTAATTCAGATCTGCTGGTAAGGCATGATTTCACGAATTCTGCCTGCAGTTGCTAATGACACGAGGAAGCAGATCTTGTAGGAAAAATAGCGCCAGAGATGCCACTGAAACTGGTTCAAAGGGTGTCGTATCCAGGCATGTTAATACCAACGACAGGTTCCGCTTTGGGCATCGGGTTAACGTTTTGGGTCGTGTATACACAAAGTTGGTCAGAAGGATGGATAAGTCCTGGATTTGTCCGATATCCTCTCTTCGATGACGATGAAAGGTGTCAGTGATCGTGGAGAATTAACCTTTGATCGTGCTAGGCACTAACTTGCTCTCTTTGAAGAGCCAGGGGAGGAATTTAGCTATCTGTGGTATCAATGCCTGGATAGGCAAGATATGTTTGTTTGAGCAACACTGGGTGAGACTGCGCCATTCCACTTCATATGGTTTCAGAGCAGAGGGCCGTCACGCCTAAGCAATGATCTCCACGACTGGTTGCAAAACTTGGCTAAGTCTGACGGTCTGTTTGAGAGAATACAGACATGGAGGTTCGGAGCTCCAGACAACAATGAGACAACTGATGCCATGGTTGTTTCAGTAGATGAAGGAAAACCCGAATTTTCTGCAGGGTGTCTGATGCAAGATTGATGAGGTTGTTCATCTACAACTCCTCTCATCGAAGTGGTGTGATGAGAATGAGGCAACAGACTGATTCCCTTTCTTTCTGCATCAGTTTTGGAATCAGAGGTGTTGGATGGTTAGTGTATGCATTTAGGTTGGTCCAATCCAACGATAGGGTGGCAAGGCAACTGCCCAAACTGTTATGTCCGGGATGGGAGAGACAAATGATGGGATTTGTTGCATTCCATACTGTCACAAACAGGCCCACCAACAGTTGGTCTCATCGGGTACAAATCTGAATGAGAACTGATGGATGGTGAGACCATTCCTTTTGTACTAGTTTATAGTTCCGTGACAAAAAGTTGGTCAGTGTGTTGTGATTTTCTGTTTTATAGCGAACATGTATGTAGCTCTGTTGATGACAACACCACTTCAGAAAGTCCCACGCCATTACACAAAGGTCTGGAGACTGGGGTGTTCCTTGCTGTTGGAGATAAATCGCCATTGTAGATTGCATTCCTCCCTGTTGTTTGAGATAAGTCATCACAGTATGTCTTTGTTGATGACATCACCAATTCAGAAACTCCCACACAATGATGCGGTCAGAGTACTGGTGTGCTTCTTGTTGTTGGAGATAAATCATTGTAGGATTGGGTTCCTCCTTGTTTATAAAGGTAAGTCAACATTGTAGAGTTGTCAGAATGAGAACCTCCTTGCCATCTAAATATTCCTGCCCCAATAAAAGGCCGTCCTCTCCAGAATTACTAATATGAAGATCTCATTCTTGGAGATAGCATGCACCGGTGGCTTCCTGAAAGGATGGAAGTGGTCGGTCTCCCCAGCCTTCCGTACTTGCTTTGGTACATACGGTAATCTCGATTGGTTGGATGCGTATATGCATACCAGCCCTGCGCCAAGTTAGCTTGCTTCCGATTCCGCAGATGGTGCTTCAATGGTACCATATGGTTAGAGGCTGTTACAGTTTGCAAATGTAATGCAGTGGAAGGTGACCTAGGACCATAATGTCCGCTGCCATATTGAACAATCATATGCGGATATGATTTCCTCGAAAGTGATGTGTACCATGGGTCATTTCAATGCCAGAGCATCAGGGAAACAAAAGGTGGTGCCTGTGTATTGAACTCCATACCTAGGTGAACGAATCGTTGAGATGTTACTAGGTTGGATTTCCCTTGTTTTTGAGAAGTCTGGATTGGTAACATGGGCAATTATGTCCTGTTAGAGCTAACTTGCTGATGTTGCTGCATGATGTTGTCCTGGTAACTTGATGTTGCCACCATATAAATAGTCTGGACATGCCCCATTAATCGATTTGAGCGATGAGGGAAGACACAGGGTTTGGCGTTGAGCCCCAATAGGAGTTCCCTAAATTGAGATATGATGTTGTAGGCGAATCGCAGGAATGTCCTGGGAGTCTTATGAATAGATATATGAAGGTATGTGTCATCTAAACCCAAAGTGATGTCAAAGTCTCCCTCATGAATGGCGTTCAAAATGCACTCTGGTGTTTCCAGTGGGAGCCAAGGGGCGTGGATAAATGGAGTGTGCTTAGGCCAATGACCAGACGTAGAGTATCGTTTGACATTAGGAACCCCCCAAAAATGTGCGGAACTAATGATGCAATATCCAAATGGTATATGACAAGACTACTTTCGACTGATGGAGCTTCGACAGGACGGCTTTCACATGTTCTTGTCCTATAAGTGGCCCTTGGATCCTTTTGTTGATTTCCCGTACTATCCCTGTATCAATGCTGTGGTTGTGAAGGGAGGGAAATGTGTCTCCTTGATGGCTTGTTTGCATACTTCATCCATCAGGACATTAAACAGATGGTTAGAGGATAAATACTGTGTCTACTGAATGAGAGGGAACTTGGCTCTTTGTTAGCTCTGTCCCAGGGGCCCCAAGTGACCGAGTGGTCTAAAGCACTCTCCGTCACGGATCACTGCCATCTCAACTCTGTCTGCGTGGGTTTGAGTCTCGGGCTCGGCCAATGTGGATATGTGAGAAAGCTTGCCAGTAGCTTCTCGTGGGTCGTTGGTTCTTTCCGGGATTTTCCTGGTTCTTCCTTCACCATTAATACTGGCCACCATGTATAGCCTATCTTGTCCTGAAAAAGAGCATTAAACCCTATAACAACAACAACAACAAAGCTCTGTCCCATGCTGTTCAGTAGGAGGAATGAAGTCGGACACTGAGGAGACAAGGTAGAAGGAGTTCCAAAAATAACGAGTCCTCTGGTGGTGACTTGGGTGCCAGAGCTGTTTCCGAACATGTCAATATCTGGCGTTTCATTGCTAAAGGGTAACTTCACTTATTTCCCTTGTTCCCATAAAGATTCACACTGAGAGAAAAATCAGCATTCAGAATGATGACGTCTTCTTTCCGAGCTGAATGTTGTTTGTGCTTTGCCTATAATTCTAATCTCTAATCTGTATGGCAAAATAGAGCAAACCATAAACCTGTAGCCCTGTACCTGTCTTAGAATACAATGTCTGTCCAGAGCTAAATCCTTAAAAGGGGGATCCATAAATTGATAGGTATAATAAAACAAGGAACCATACAGGCAAAATATAATGACGATATAACCTGTTTATAAACCTGTGGACCTACACATGATGTTTGAATACCATGTGGGCGCAGAGCTATACCAAATGATGGTTATCTGGAAATAGTGATGGCAGACAGTTTCAATTACAATGCTACCAGTAGGGGAGGTCATGGACAGCCTGTACAAGTAGAGTCATTGAAGCATGGTGTGCCAAGACTAAAAGTACCATGGGAAATGAATTCACCTTCATATACCCGAAAGGACAGACTGATACATATATAGCGAGTTCTGAAGACCATAAATGTCAATAATGTAGCACAAACCTAACTTGTGAAATAGCATAGGCTATATGTGTGAGCGACAAACTGCTCAATAAATGTGATTTAAAGTTCATGCAGATAAACATGACTCAAAGGTCGCCTATATAAACATGCATGAGCAGGAGGTGACTGAACAAACTATGCATAGAGCACTGACCTGTACTTGTGCGACCGGAGCGGAAGAAATGCAGAAATTACCCAAATGTCTACATTACACACAAACAACCTTCACGTAAAATGAAACGAATACACCGTTATAGAGAAGTACACAGTAGGTGCAACAAAATCCATTACGAGGCAAAACTTGTGGGGGAAAAGTCAAAGAGACCACTGGTACAAGCACATACATTAATGTTGGCGCCTTGACGCTGCAAATGCCTTGGATAGAAAGTTGCCAATATGTACAATTTGTAAAGGAATGACACATATATAAGAGTTATATGAGCACTATAGACTTGCACGAACAAAATAAGTATAGCACAAACTGAATGTGAAGTCCATTAGGTTCCGCGTGCAAGTACTTAAATGTGTGATGATGACAAAGTGTGGCAACTTGTAAGGACAGAACTTTGTCATTATAGAAAGATAGAAAAATAAGAGTATACCTTCTTTAGAAATAAAAAGCTCATCCAGCTTGTATTGGTATATATCTGTCTCTTGTGAGGTCTCTCGGGATGACAGCACGAGCGGAATACCTGGGATAGTCTTACACTTTGCTTCCAAGTATTATATGTAGGGGAGATCACTCTGCCCGACCGCCAAATAGGTCAGCAGATCATTTTTAGCTCACTTGAGTACAAGTAATAGGTGGTAGGGCTGGATTTGCAAGGCAGTGGTAGTTCTCCTAAAGTATTAAGATTGGGTAAAGTATTTGAGTAGGAAAGGAAATTCCATGGTTTTCCTCACTACTGGTAGTTATCGAGGTGACTTAAAATAGACCTTTTCTATCTTAGATACTGTTGTAAGAACTTTTAATTTTCTTTGTTTTGGTGTATGAGTGATTAGTGTAATTTGGGTTGTAGAATATACACATGCACATATCAAAAAGGCTTGGCCATTTTCACTGCTAGGACAGGTAAATTGTGTATGATGATAACCTTTTTTACTCTTTTTATATATTTTATAATTTACTACACTTTCTTACACTTTCAGAAGTTTGTAGTATCTAATCATACAAAATTTTATTTTTTCTATTATATTGCCTGCTAAAGTTAGCATACTTATGACCAGTTTTGTCTAAAATTGGAGCAAAATGAAGCATCCATTTTATGTCTGCTTTAGATAGTGCATACTTTCCCTATCATCACATGTAAATAAATTTTAGCCACAGTACATGAAAGTACTATAGAGGTATGCCATAATTTTCTCAACTTTACATGTTGCAAATGCAAACAACGTAACCTTATTCTGGTCCCTCTCTCACAAGTATATACTAACTGCTGTAGTGGCCATATTGGGTATCTTTTAGTAAATCTCATGCTGATACGACCATCCATTCAAGAGTAGTGATAACAATATTTTAAGATCGACATTATAGTGTTCATATTGAACATCATGCAAGCAAATCATTTTCATTTTGGAGCAACTAAACCTTGGATTGAATGTGCATGTAAACTTTTATGGTAATCCACCAAGTACTTAGGAGGAGTAACAATAACAAGCTTTTGCTAACAGTATCATTAATAGCAAATGATTTAGTTCTATATGCCATGATCGTATGAAAAAAGGATATGAGTATTTTATTTACCTGAACACCACCTGCTGTTTGGGGTTTGCACCTTTACTTTAAAAATAATAACATCATCAGGGTCAAGCACACACTAAATGCTTGTTCATAAGAGTTATGCAAATTATACCTACCAATAAAATTCAAATCTGCCTTTTGCACCTTTGGAAAATTTGTGGCCTCTATTTCTCTGTCTGTATTAAGTTTTACCAATGCAACATCCACTCCAGTCTTTGTTAGGCCATTCATTCTATCAGAAAAATCTGGGCGAAATACACATTTCAGAACAGTGCCACATATCGTTTCTTCCTCTGATTTTTGTCCCATAATATCCCCCATTGATGGCTGTACAACCTCTGTACCTTCATCTCCTACTACATGTGCACACGTTAAGAAACCATGCTCATTATGACCCAGCCTAACAAACGGTCCAAGTGTTCCTGCCCATTCCATTCCCTTTTCTCCAATACTAATTCCCATGCAGAGTTTTTCATGCCATTCTTGTCTTCCCACAGCCAGCACAAAATGGCCTTCTCGAATATCCACATGAATGTCTATGCCATTGAAGTTTAGTAACGAGGGGAAAGTTTCTTCTCCATATGGTATTATTCCTTTAGCATGACAATAAAGTATGATTGTGTTTTGTTTTAAAACACGGCCATTTCTTAGTGCGAAAGGACCTCCACATATGACCTGCAAATTGCTGTGCTCCCTGAAGAGTGCATCACCATGCTTTTCTATTGCAGATTGCAGAAGTGATGCATCCTGATCTGTGGTCATTTCCCAATTCAGCAAGTCACAGTTTTCTATATCAATTAATGGTTCTGGCATGTCCATGTCTTTGTAGTGAATATCTATGTCAAAGAAGCTTGGCATCTGTGTGTCAAATTTACCTTTGTAAAGGCAAACAAATTTCATTTCCTCTTTTGGAAGAATCGTTGTACCTGGCCAGATCCTAAACTTTGTATGTTTTTCTCTAGAGCTCATTTTATGTTTCAAAAGCTCTGCTAGATACTGAAACACTTCTGTTTTTAATCTTCTGTCATCTTGTTTGTTTATGGTAGCAACGATATCTACAGCTTCTTTGTTATCTGGACCAGCCGAAATAATTTCCTTTAAACGTGTAAAGTCGTCATATGTCAACTTGACATCCTTGTTTTCATGGTCTGAAGACCTTGACAACATCGACAGTGTCTCTGGAAATAAAAGTACATGTCTAAAAAAAAAGATTTCATATGATTATTCAAGTCTGTGACTTGTAAAAGTTTGCAAAATTCAAAAATATTTTTTGCTGATTTATTTCAAAATTGCTTTAACAAACCTTTCATTTGACAGATGAGTTGATTACTCACATTTTAGCCTTACCTGCCTTAGCACCAGTCATATGAGAAACACTATTATCAAACCTAAGACATAGATATATTTAAAAACACACGCGTTTCTGTCATCTTAGCAAAACCCTGCAAGAAGGATTGAGGATAAACCATTGTTGACACCACAGTAAACATTCATACTTAATGCTTATGGAAAACTAGAAATTAGTTTTATATGGCCAACTCTCATACCAGTGATGAAAATACGAGTTGGCCAGAGATAAACAGAGACTTATTACTTAAGTTCCCAACCATTTCAACTTTTGGAAGCTTTAAAATTTTCCCTTTTCCAAGTACTGCACTTTCCGGCCTTTAAGTTGATGTGTAGGACAAGTCAATGTTACGTATAAGACTAAGCCAGTAGATATTTTGGTTTTGTCCTTATCTTGCTAGTAACTTCTGGTTTCATGATTTTTTTGTATCACTATAGGCTACTCCAGATTATTTGGAAAAGTCCAGTCATTGTTGTGAACATGCTTTTTCCCTCTTTTGTTTGGAAGGAAAGAGGGACAGGGAGGAAGGTTTCAGTCAGTTGTAGTCTGTATTGTTCAGTTACCTACGGATTGTGATCTTGTAAAAGGCCACTACTCTATTCCATTTGCAATTAACACATCTGAATAAACAGTTCATTACTGTTTAAAATAAGACATCCATCGCAAAGAACCACACAACTATGCAGTGGTATTTACATGTTAAAGATGTTGGTAATGAAATCAACCTTGTGGTTAAAATTGATATTGAGGAAATTTCACCAGCAATTTTTTATTCTGCCATATTGTTTTAAAATTATGTAGCTACATGTAGTAACATAGATGTTGGCAGTCTTTTTAAATTTAAAAACAAGATATATATTCTTCTGGAAAATTATTTATCTAATATAGTGACCACTTACTGGTGTTATATTTTAAGTAGAAGTGACTTGAGATATCAGAAGGATGGTGTTTGGTTCACTGGATTTGGAAATGGTTTTCTAAAGCTTGATAAGGAAAGAGGTGTGCGAGATGGGCATATCATTAGTTGCTGACGTGATTTTACCATTAAAAATGTGACGAAGGATGTATGTATGTATGTATGTATGTATGTATGTATGTATGTATGTATGTATTTATGTATGTATGTTACATTTTTTTGGTGGACATGAATCCGGCATGACACAGCCAAATCCAATTAAACTGGGAGTCATGGGACATCAAGATATATATGCAGACAATAACCAGCGATAACCAATAGGCAATACAACTCTTAATGTCAAATATTTCAAGGCGGCATTTTTCTGGGCATAATTTATGCATAAACACCCATATCGTATCTACCTTCTCTTTTCCTGAAACCTGCAATTATAAATTAAAAAAATAACTACCAATGGCGATACTAGAGACACAACTCTAAACATACCCTTGATCCATTCTTAATTTTGAGGTTGAGGCATTATTTTTTAAAATCTGCAAAATATTTCACAAATTAGTTACGGTATATGCAATGTGTATTGATGAATCATATTTTATTGTAATGAGTGTCGTATATAAATTAAGATATGATCAACTCTGAATTTATTTTACAAATTAACAGTAACTAGCTGAATTTTGGATCTGGTGTGATTCAGCAACAAAACCGTAAGTGTGTATTTCAAAAAGGCTGCACCCCACGTAAATCACACATGCCATCTTTCTCCCCAGTCTCTTCTTTCAGCATTAAGTTGTTTTGCCTATTTTTTTATTTTTTATATTTTCATTGGCTGATTGATAAATATTATGGCAACTTTTACTGAAAAGACAAGATATTCAAGAGGGGTACATCAGTTATAGTAAAACCTGTTCTGTCGAAAGTGAAAATTAAATGTGAAACCACAAGAAGGCAGGATGATACCATATAGCTTGGTACACGATAAAAAAATAATTTTTTCCTGCACCCAAACTGATCGTAAAACTATTTTCACCCAGATCACATGTCCCAAGACTTAGAAAACGAAAGAATTGTGTGTGTTGAATTTGCGTTCCCCCTTTACTGCATGTTGCAATAAAATGCTTTGTGATAACAAAATGAAGGTAACTAACCTCATATTGTTATTTTTTATTCCCTTTTTTCATCAAGAGCAATTTATTAAAGAAAATATTATATCCAATAACTCTTTTTATGCAGCGTAAGCAGCCATACTGTGGTGTGTATCACTTATGTCAGATAACATATTACACATTGTTCACCGACGTGAATTATAAAGTAATGGATCATGTTGGGTTTTATTATGTTATCAGACTGAAAACTGGATCCAACAAAAGCTCAAGAGAGAGAGAGAGAGAGAGAGAGAGAGAGAGAGAGAGAGAATAACAGTGTATTGCTTGAAAGCACCTGCCATTCTCGAATGACATGGTGTAAGGTACAACATAAGCAAGACTGGATTGTATCCAGCTTAAATATATGACAGTATCTCGCAAACAATAGTCACTGTTTGACAATGGATTCACTATGAGTGCAAATGAAATTAATTTTGCTAGCATGGGTTACAAAAAGTATTATTAAAGCAAATTATTGCTGTGTACACTATTTACATGTACCATGCAAACCCCAATGCCCATTTGTATCAATTATGATTACCAATTGCAAACAAATATAGCCCATGGTGTTGAATAAACACAACTGGCAGTGAACAAAAAATTTCATTGTTTGAATTTACGGGCAGGATATTAAAGACAAAGGTTATTTTATTGCAAAGCATACCGATCCCCAGAAGCCAAGTTTGAATTCTTTTAAGTGCTTATTTTTCTTATAGAATGTCAGCAGACAATGGGAAGCCAACTTTGGTTCCTTTTTTGAAAATAAATTGGAACAATGGAACAGTTTTTAAAGCAAAACAGTCTAGTGCTTATTGCATGTACATCTATGACAAAGCATCTCGCAGAAGTTTTGGAGGAGAAATTAAAATTATTTGATTTATTCATGAAGGCCAGAAGAGAAGATGATTTCGCCAACAATATGATCTCTAAAATAGATGAAACTCCAGAACACTTTGATCTCATTCTTTAACGGACTGTCAGAAAGTGGGTTAAAAGTGAGAATTTACACGAATGGTGCAGACGAAAAATCTTACATTACTCATTGCAGTTTCCACTGCAAGAATGTGTGTGGATTAAAGTGTTTTATCTAAAGTACACAATTTAATAATTTTTGAAATTTAAATTTTCAGTTTTAGTGCATTTTCTGACATGTAATTTCTGAATGATTTGAAAGGAGTCCCACAACTTACAACTCAAGAAACCCGATGTTTTCCAGAACATACAGTATTCAAACAAAAAAAATTACTTTAAAAAGTATGGTGTCCCAATATATACGGTAAATCAGTAATAATAATAATCATAATAATAATAATAATAATAATGATAATAATAATAATAATAATAATAATAACAATAATAATAATAATAATAATATGTATTTTAAGAGATTCAAATAGCTAGAGGCGCAAACACTGTTCTCCCAATGTGACAATTGCTCCGCACCTTCTACCACACTTGAAATAAAAGTCTTTGCAAAAATCTATGCTCAGTTTACAATTTAATTACTTGATTTGTCTCTCTTTCCGACTTACCCTTTCTATTATTCACATGTTCAATAAAAAATTAAAGTGTTTTATCTTTTTTGTTTATTTAATGGGTGTCATATTTTCCAGAATGTATATGGTTTTTAGGCATTCAGTACAATGATTTAGTGCAAGGAATTTACCAAGAAACTAGTAAATGTGCTTTTAATTCATAGGATTTCTAGATAATACTTAAAATAGTCTATTGATAATAATACTTGTTATTGATATTAAATATTTAATGTTTGCTGTGCATGAGCAATAAAGCTGAAAACTTACCAAAATCAAACAAAGTCCTACTAAACAAAATACTTCAATTTTGGCATTCTATCATGCAAGTTTGCAATGTGCAAAATGTTATTGCAGAAGTTAACATTTTTTAACAAAAATCATTAGCTATGCAAACAATAAAGTTATTTTGATTAACATTAATCCCTCACAATGTGATATTTTGATATATCACCTATTCCACATAAGCGTGTAGAGTAATAATTTTTGTGCATTTTATTTCTTTGTACTTTTTATTATTTGAAAAAGCACCTTGGGTAAAACACTTCTATGTACACATTTCCAAAACCATCTGAATCAAATAATATTCAATGACTGCTTCTGTTTCTTGTTGAAGTAGTTTTGTTTGTAAAATGTGTTATCATTTTAAAGGTGGCTATCATCATTACGGAAGGCTGTTTTTTATTACTGTTTCTATCAATACATGCATACAGTTATACTTCTGGAAAAATATATTTATATATATTTACTTAAAGAAAATGTGTTATGCATGTAGCATAAATATAATCAACCAATGCTTCTCGTTTCAACGTCAAAAATCTAATGAAAACAATAAGTTCCTATATGTTGCATCTGTCATTCAAAATTATGATTTTTTTGCATGCCAATAAATATAAATTTATAAGTTTATTACTGATTTACTCACCAAAAACAGGAAATGGGTAATACAATCACTAGCATACTAAAAAATAATGAGATGCATTTCTTGAAGATATCTGTGGAATTTCAATGCAAAATTTGTTGTTTAATGCATGAGTCATTATAATAAAACCATTTCATACCAACATGCATTGCAACACAAATAAGCAGAGTGTAATTTTACATGTGAAACAAAATATAAGAGATAGTCACTTTCCTACATGCATACCTCTTTTGCATGTTTAAAACATCAATCACACAGACGATTACTTCATTCTCATAACTTAACTTCGGGCAGTTCCCTTTGAATTCTCCTCTCTATGATCTCTCGGCAAATGTAGCGTCTGGAACATCATTTGCAGTAAAAACCAACACAAAAATTATCACTGGCCTCAATTACGCTGGTTTGAATTGTCCGTCCGAGAGTTGATGACTATTATTTAGGAACTGATGTCACTGTGTGTGTCATAACACAGAGGTTATAAGTTTAAAGTACATGTGCACTGAACATAAAAGCTCTGGCCAGGTTATTCCAGTTGACACTTGCTTGAGGGCAAGATTTGGCAGAGATCAAATTATGGAGAAATGGGGCTTTCGAAAAGGAATTGAGAAACAGAGACAGACAAGTCACATAAAAATATATATATATAATTGCAAGAAATCCTTCAGCAGCAAGCTTGATTGACCAGTAAACCTTTCCCAAGTAAGTTATAACATAGCAACTATCACTGGCCGATTTCCACAAGTTGTCATTTGATGATAAAAACAATTTTTTTTTGTTTCAAAACATAACCAATTGTATGTAAATAGCAATGTGTGTTTTAAGAACAGAATTGGTGACCTGAAGATTTTAGCTGCCATATGTACATTATTTTTTCTTAAAATCTGTTTGAAACCATAAGTGAACCTGTCCGGGGGGGGGGGGGGGGGGCGGGGGATGAGGAAATAATGTCAGATATTTTTGTGTCTGGGAAGTGCTAGTCTGTTAGATTGTATGTTTTCGTAAAAATCTGGATGAAAATATTCATCTCATTGAAAGCAAAGTCTAAATGTTATGTTACTTAAGATTTTAGCAAAAAAATCAAATTATGTAGGTCATATCATATGGGACAATGCTGGTCTGGTCAAATTTGTTTTCACTCATTTTTACAAAAATACGTTAAAAAGCAGCAAAGCAAATACTTTTTAACCAAATGCCTGATGTTACTACATGCATGTCAAGGTCATTGACAAACATTTGCATGTAGCAAACACTGTATACCTGTTATTATCACATGGTGAGTCATCCACAGCTTGTCCCTCTAGGGTTCAATGGAAACTGCATAACAATTATTATTACATGATGAATCATCCTTTTTATCCATTCCAAGTTCAATGGCAAACATTGCATAACCATTATTATTACAAGATGAATCATCGTTTTTGTCCATTCCAAGTTCAATGGCAAACATTGCATAACCATGGAGAATCTCTGTCCTTCATCACATTTAAGCGTGTGCAGTGCTCTGATTGGCAGAACCACGAAGGAACAAAACAAAATATGATTCAAATGTATTACCAAATGAAGCACATGCTTGTGATATGCGATAGTAAAATCGTAAGCTTATAAATGACTGCTTGCACTGTATAGACTCAAATCAACATGGATAAAATTTGTACTACTCAATGTTAGGTTATTGTCATGAATATATGCACTGTGTATTTCTAAAATAGTTATATTTTCTGATTGTCTTTGGCATTTTGTTCTAAACCATTTTATTGTTGTTGTTGTTATTATTATTATTATTATTACTATGACAAAAAATTCGGAAGCAGTGTCAATTAAAATGCTGACAATGATATCGTTCTAATATACGGATTGTAAAGGAGTTCATGTATGTGAATCTGGAGTATTCTTTAATATCTCAACTAGCTTACCGCATTAATACTTTTATTTTCTCGATATCTCATTTTTGTGATATTGTATTATTATCAACAGGTAAAATTTGCATAGTTTTATGGTAGAAACTTAAACTAGTACAATATCAAGAAGTGACCAGCTGTAAAAGGTCGGTCAAGTTCATGTCTGCAGAAATTATTACAATATTTTAGAGAGTTGCTAGAAACAACTGAATAGTCAATGACATTCCATTTGGTATAATGAAATCAATATTTTACATGTGTCAATCAGTATTTTCAAAGTGGTATTAATGTGTCAATCAGTATTTTCAAAGTGATATTAATTACCTGAGCTATTGTTATTGGTTTCTTAGGTAATTGTTAGTCATCGAGAATATGTCCTGCATTATTGAGAGAAAAAAAAAAACTTAACCTAATGGGCACAAAAATTGACGTGTTTGTTAAGTAACTTTTATCAAATAATTTTTTTTTTAGTTCTGTAACAAAAATCTCCCATTAAAACATGTTTATTCAAAGTAATTTAGGATTAATCTCGTCTTTAATATAAAACCTTTAATCTGTCGGATGAACACAAAAGTGTTTAAAACATGTAAAAGTACTCAAACAGCACATGTGGCTCTGGTGGCCTAGTGGTTAGAGCATACACCTTGGATATGGGAGGTTGTGGATTCAGTCCCCAGCCGAGTCATAACAGCTACCATGCTTGCACTCAGCATTTAGAGGTTAGTGTTATGACTGGTCGGCCTGGTGTCAGGATGATGTGACTGGGTGGGACACCATGCTACATATCTGCAGCTTGATGCCCCAGTGCTAGACATCACTATAAACTGCCACACTGCAGACATCATAGCAATATGACTGAAAAATTGTTAAAGCTGCGTTAAAAATCAAATTCACACACACACGTACACAATGCCTGCTAAAAGTGGTTAAAACATGTAAAAGTACTCAAACAACACATGCCATTTTGACAGTTCATTAGTAGTAGCATATTAAAATCAGATGCATCAAACCAACCAAACGTGGTACATATCATGTAACAATGTGATCGCTAGCGAGTGATTATCCTGTCTTCAAGACAGCCATTATTGATAACAATTTGAAGAGGACATGAACAGCATCAAGACTCACATTACTCTAAGTCACCTCCCAATACTAACTAAAGGTTAACGAAACGAGACAAGACCAACACCAGTCTGTGATAAAATTCAATATGTTAAAACACCATCTACTAAAAGCTAAAGGTTGATGAAACAAAGACACCATGACCAACATCAGCCTGTGGTAAAAGTCATTATTCTAAAATACCATCGAATTATAGCTAAAGGTTCATGAATTATACAGGAGACTTAAAGTTACATGCATACATGTTTGTAGAGAAATGACCAGTAAAGCAGTTTTAAATATACAAATGCAATAAAAGTTGGCATAATAGCAATTTCACATCATGACAAAGCATAAATGAAACCAACTAACATCAAGAATTTAATTAGTAATATATTTACAAATGTAAATTACAAATTTTAAGAACAAATTCAAACTTAAAATTCAAAAGTTATGACAGCATTGGAGTCATTGTAGTCTATAAAAAAAAAGTTGACACAAATGGGAGATAGCTTAGAAATCTTCCCATATATCTCACTAAATTCGTCAAAGATTTGAGTCTGAATAAACTTGAATAACACACGGTGTATCAATGCTGTAGCTCTATGGCTGCGAAAGTCGTCATAATTTAGAGTCTCAATACAATTGGATATCATCCTGTATATTTCACTAAACTCGTCAAACTTTAGAGTCTGAATACGCTTGGATATCATCCTTTATATCACTGCTGTAGCTCACGGCTCCTACAGTTATCAAATCTGGAGTCTGAGTCCACTAAGGTGTCATCCTGTATCACTGCTAGCTCCATGGCTATAAAAATTATCATACCTTAGAGTCTCAGTACGCATATATTTCATCCTTTGTATCTCACTCAGAGCTACAAACGTAATATACAAGATGATATCTAAATCTACTGAGGCTCTAAATTATGATGGGTTTTGTAGAAATAGAGCTAATAAATTGAGTCACAATTGTTACTCTATGGCTGCCATCTCGCACACCTCTTTCCTTATCAAGCTTTAGAAAACCATTTCCAAATCCAATGAATAGTCTGGATACAAATATATAGGAAACTGTATATTGCACTGCCTTGTGGTTAGTCAACAAAAATCTCTATGGTTACTGAAGTCCTCAAACTTTAGACTGGATACACATAGACATACTGTATATCACACTGCTGTATGGTTAGTCATCAAAAATCTGGTAACTAAAGCCCTCAAAAGTTCAAGTCTGAGTACACTTAGACGTTCTGTATATGTCACTATTGTATCTCGATGTCTACTAAAAATCATCGAACTTTAGAGTCTGAGTTCACCTAGATAACTTTTTTGCATTCACATGGCTGCAGCTTTATGGTTCCTAAAATCATCCAAAAATTTTTAGTCTGAATAAACATAGATATCATCCTGTATATCTCACGTATGTGTTTTTATGGTTACAGTCATCAAAGTTTAGAATTCAAGAAGAAATTAAAACTAAAACAATA
This sequence comes from Sinohyriopsis cumingii, assembly GCA_028554795.2. Taxonomy (NCBI): domain Eukaryota; kingdom Metazoa; phylum Mollusca; class Bivalvia; order Unionida; family Unionidae; genus Sinohyriopsis; species Sinohyriopsis cumingii. The sequence goes on along the minus strand of CM068838.1, from coordinate 109,900,592 downwards.
AACAACAGTTAGGTAATGACCTCATTTATAATTGATGTACTTTGATGGCAAGTATCATAAGGGAATATTAGACTTGTATCAGTTTAACAACATCTAGGCCATGATATATATTTGATGTCCACAGATGACAAGTATCATAATCAAAGATTAGACATTTATCAGTTTTACAACATCTAGGCCATGACATATATCTCACGTCATAAAGGAATGCTAGACATTTACCAGTTGTACAACATAAAGGCTATATAAGATGCATCTCTTATTTCCATAGGTGACAAGTATCATAAGGGAAAATTAGACATGTTTTACATCAAGGCCATGACATATATCTGTTGTCCATAGATAAGTAGCAAAAGGGAAGATTAGACACTTATCAATTTTACAAAATGTAGGCCATGACAGGATACATTACTGATGTCAACAGCTGACAAGTATAAAATGGGAACATTAGACATTTTCCGTTTTACATCTAGGCCATGACCTGATGCATATATGATGTCCATGGATGACAAGTAGCACAAGGGAAGGTTAGACACTGAAAGTTTTGCAACATCTAGGCCATGACGTAATTATCTGATGTAAACAGATGGGTGTCAGATATATTCAATCAGGCGTTAGCATTTTTAATCTAGTGTACATGTTCATTGATCTGTCCATTTGACCTTTCATTATAACAAATATTAGGATATATGTAGCTCTATGAATTTGGTATGCATACTCAATGATCTGTCCACATGGCTTGCATAATAATAAATAATAGAACATGTGTGGCTTGTATAGATCTAGTATGCAATGCTCAATTTATACAATATATTTTGTAAAACCATGTCAGCAAGATGCATGCAAGCCAACATCCACCTTGCACATGAAACAGTCTCTCATGAGCATTTCACGGAAAGGTTAAATATAAAGGGCATACCTGTTACCTGCAACCAATTAGCATACATATGTACAGAAAATGGGCAAAAACTGCTCTCCAGGTTGACATACCTTCAAGTACAATACATATATATAGAAAACAAACTTTACTGTACAGAAAACATCAAACCGCTCTCCAGGTTGACCTGCAATCAAGCTAATGCATATACATGTATAAAGAAACTAATATATTGCACTTATCAGAAAACATTAAACTGTTCTCAGATGTTGATCTAGAACCAATTAACATACATATGTAAAGAAAACAATCAAGCTGCTTTCCAGGTTAACCAATAATCAAATACAATACATATATAGAGAAAACAAATTGCTCACCTGATTGTCCTACAAATAAGCAAGATAAACAAAACAAGTAAACAGCTCCAAAGGATAATCCACAATTATCATGTGTGTTTGTGTGTGTGTAAAAATAAAACTGCTAAACAAGCTGACCAACCGTCAGCAGCATACAAGCATCAAGAAAACAAGCAAGTAACATACACAAGTCAAGAAAACAACCAAACTGCTCCGCAGGGTGACATAAATCAGCTCAAGTACATTTTTACTGAAAACCGCCACACCAGCTGCTCAACAAATTGACTTACATGTCAGGTAGCATATGCATGTCTAGCAAATAACCAAACCCCTTCACAGGATGCCCTGCAATCAGGCAGAACACATATATAAAGAAAACCTAACTTATCACCAGGATTGCCTAAAATCAAACTGCTCAACAGGATGCATTCTCAGTTATCTTGAAATACAATTGACAGTCCAGCTGTTTTCTTTACTTTTGTCTTGGTTGAAAAGGATTTCATACAAAATAATGACAAATTTATAGATTGTAAAGTTTCTTACATCAATGTTTTTATAAACTAACAAATTGTCAAAACACAATCCAAAAAGGATCCGAATAAACAAAACAAAGAAAGCAAGGGCTGATCCTGGTCTCAGATAGGACCAATCAGGCATTAGCATTTTAACCAATGTCACTTGAGAAGCAGTATGGAAAACAATATGAAATCCTCAAAAATGTACTCTCTCTCTTTCTCTCTGGATTTATGTAGGCTATGTTTAGACTATTAGCAATAACCATACTTGACCAATATCCTGGTTAAATAAGCATCTTTACAAAGTTTAATCAAAATCCTATTAAAAATAGTCTTTTAAGTGGTAATAAAGCTCCATGTCAGATGACCTTATAAATATGCACAGGTCTCAGGCATAAGTTAAGCAAGTGTCCCAGATGGGCCTGATATCGCTCAACTTGTCGTGCCTAACTTATCATTTGATCACTTCATTCAGAATGCTTATGCAGTATTATATTAAAAAACTGTCAACTATGTCCCTAATTTAGATCATGCTGATTGACCAACTTTATTATATTTTGACCAAACAAAATAAAGATATAATATCCTTAATATGCACAATTTCTTGCTTATAACTGACGTCTTCCTTGATACTGATGATAATTAATCCAACAGATATAAACCTGTACAAAGAGGTAACATCGTCAGCAAACCAGAACGATCACATCATTAATATCCTCTGACCTTAATTATGTTTGAAAATGCTCTTGATCGTGATAATATAAACCCATATTATAATATTTAATAAAAGTGGAGCCGAATTACAGAGTAGCAATAAGCTCAGCCAGCTGCATGCAATCATCTAATAAATATGCATGATTCTTGTTTTATTATTTAAGCAGTCCATGATTTTGATAATAGAAGCAGATATTAAAGTTTGATGCTTCATAAAAGATCACATTTGAAAATTAATTTCTTATTTTCAGCCAATCAGCTACCTTGATTCTCTTAAATTGGGTATTTAATATTGGGTATTTAATATTTAATATTCCACCACTTATAGGCTGGTTCCATACACAGTAGCTTACAAAATAATTATTTGTATGGAAATATTGATTATCTTAAATAAGGTATTCAGTATTATACTACATATAGACTGGTTGCATGGCTCAAGTAATTAGTCATATGGAAGCAAACGGTATATCATATTGCTCTACTGACAACTCTTGTGTGATCCAGGAAAATGAGAAATCCTAGGATACTCTTGACTCATTCTTCTGTAAATGTCCAAGTCATAACTTAATAGATATAGCTAGAATTTGCATGTATGTCCACATACTACTAACAGAGATGTATGCCATTATTCTATCATGAATGCAGCAAACACAATATTCATCCCAAGTCAGTGAAGCATAAACTATGGGCAATAATAATCTACTAGTTTACTCAAGAAAATGTATCTCTTCATTAAATCACAGAAGCGCGAAATAGCTGTCACTGGGACCTACTTTTGTGATGAGGATGATGTAGAACTCTATATGATTCATAACCTCACAAAGTTTGTCAGTTTTAGGTAAAACTATGCACACAGAGGAAAACAATCTTGTCTTCATCAGTTAAATGCAAGAACTCTGAGTCAGATGCAGTATGATGGTAACTGACTTTTTGTTGCTGTTGCATGGGTACTAACATAATTTATGCAAGTATCCAGTTTAATTATGGTAGCATGGACAAAGCTTGAGAAATAAACTAAAGAGAAAATAAAATTGTATAATAATAATAATAATAATAATAATAATAAATCCTTATGGTGTCCAATCATAATATCATTTGCAGATCTATGGTGGAAACAATAAATTTGAATAGACTCACACACAGATGGACAGACAGACAATGTAACTAGGTTCCTCTCACTTGATGCAGAGTGCCAATTGTATGTGCGTTTATTGTTCTCTTTATTAAACTGTAAAGGATTATTATGTTTGTATTCCTCTCTCTCAACTCTACACACAGATAAAATCAGGTTTTAAAAGAATTTAGTTATTAATGAGATTTATTGTTAAGAATTATAGTTAAGGTTATTAAAGGCAGTGTTATTTTCATTAAAAAAATACAAAAGTTTATCTGATAAAGCTTTACGAAAGAAAATGGTATTTAGCATAATAATGTAAAACAACTTTCTTTACTATGGTCGCTGTGAACTTTATCTTTAATCTGTCTAGTCCAACATTTAAAACATATTTTCTACAAATGACAGAAAGACGTCCTGCAACTATCTGAATATGTTGCTTGAATTAAACAATTTTACCCAACACTTTTAATGCTACTTGTATCACAGAGATATTGGCCTTTCATAACCCTACAATTAATAGTCTACTTTATAGCACTAATAGAGGTCTGTCACAAGCTGTACATCCCCAGGATACTTTACATAATGGAAAAACCTGCACAGACTTAAGCTGAACCTATCAGATACTATGTATTCCACCGTAAACGTGTTGGTCAACAAGAATCACACTCACAAAACTTTAAACTATTCTTTTATATATTAATGATTTACTTTCAAAAGTACCGAAATACATATGGATCCTAATTTTATCATAGATAAAGAAGATTTGATTGTCTTAAGATATTTATCAAGTCACCATACAGTTGTCAAACATTTAATTTTATACAAAATCTATGCCAGAGGTATCACCTTAAGAAAAATCAAGGCATGTCTGCAAGTTCTCTTACCAGTTGAGAAGATAATTCTTTTATTGCGTAGTCTAATCCAACATGAACAAAAACATTGCAAAAGTAAAAGCCCTTTATTCTTCTATTTGATTTAATTTTGTGAATAAAACAAATTATTTTTCTTTTCCTATGTAATCTTGTAATTATACTGACACTATTGTAATTGTTCATTTATTTATATTCTTGCTGAGTCTCATTTGTGTATAAATTCAACTATTTTGTAATTTTCCCATTTGCCCTTCTATTTGTACATTCATTTAGTGCTTGTTCATTCATTACACACCTATCTACACCCACATCTGTTTGTCCATTTCTTTAGGTGACCTTTTCATTTTAAGGATATTGCTGGTTAAGCACTTCTTTAAAATAAAATGCATAATGGCCTATTTCCTTTTGGTTCCCTAGGTCTGCACAGAGACATGACTAGTCTATGTTACATGCCAATTGTGTTTGTACCATGAGAAACATGCTGGAACATCGTGCCATGATGTACCACTGACTCCATTACCTACTTCTGTAGGTTAGACTAGTGGTTTAGGGTCAACATATGGTGAAATCACAAAATGAAATTAGAGTATTAATGGCAGTCTAAATGCTACTTTTTTTAAACATTGTCAGAAAAATCTTAAAGTACTGGATTAGTATTAACTAAAATCTAACAGCCATCATAGAAAAATTGCTAGAGTGTTGGAATCTTCACATTTTTCTAAAATGATTATTATCAGTATTAAACATCTATAATCAAGTTTAACTTTACATACTACTTTAGTGTTAATTTGTTACATTTTTATTCATTCATATTTAGCCCGTTATGCTCATTTTCAGTGATTGGTCGTGTGTTTCTTTATCTATCACGTAGAGAAATATCAACTTGACCTATTTATCTCTTGCCAGAAAATCAAAATATCTAGTGAGTTTTACAATATCAATAAACATGTGGCGATGTAACAGAGATAAAACATGCATACAGACCTAATAATTCTATTTTTTTTTGTTCACCTTTGAAAAAGAGTCCATTAAAAAGTTTTGATACTTGACTGGGTGAAAAGAATTTCAGGGAATTCAGGATAAGATTGTTTCTTCCTTTAACTGCCAAGAGTTGCAACCATCTCAGTTATTCTTCAGTGATAACAAGATTTCAAATTAGCTAAAACTGTATAGTGGACATATTAAAAACACTGTCAAAAATGGTCAATAAGAATTTCTGTTCAGAAGGAGTAATGGCAAGATTTTCAAAACTGCTGCCATTCTGGCTACATTGGTTCTCAGATATGCACCATTTTCATTTCAGACCAAGGAGATGTAATAAAAATTCTTAATGAAAACCCCATATTGACATGACATTCATTAAGAAGAAGTAGTGAAAAGTTTTAAGTTGGTCACTGTAGATCAGCTGCACCATGATATGAATATGTGTATAAAGTTTCATTACAATCCTCCAAGTAGATTACGATGAATAGTGGTAGCAAACTTGTGATATTGGATATATGGACGATGGACAGATGAAAGACCAATTCATTAACTATTCTTGTCTAAAGTGAGTAGAGCTAACAATTACTTAAGTTAAGTGAGAATTCGTTATATAAGTCAATGTATGCAGCTTAATGTGAATAAAGTTTGGAAATCTATAAATCACAAATACTTTAATCTGTTTAAGTTTGCATAATACATAAGTGATAAATCTAAACAGCAAATTTATTATTGACCATAGCATAATGGATAATAGTCTGGTCTGACAATACCATGTTGGAATAAAGTTTGCTTTGAAGGTCTATGAAATCCATGTATTAAATGACTTTCATATTTTTCATACAATGCCCCAAAGCTGTCTTACCGATAATGGTATAATAGATCTGATCCAAACACAAATCCGTTTTATCCACAGGGGTACAACTGACTTGATCCCAATACAAATCTACATTATTAAATGGGGTATACTAGAACCCAGTCCAAAACAAACATCGATACTGTGCAAGGATATGATGAATACACATCTTAAAACAAAATATGTGTCCAAATATTGCACAGTTTTCAACAAAAGCCACCAACTGCTGCTTTTTCACTATACAGTAATCAACTCCTACAATTCAATAAATATTAAAATGGTTATTAGGTACAATATGGTTCATCCAAGATTAACACCTTCTATACACTCATCGGCCTAAGAAGACGCTTGCTTGATCTGATTCGGCTTCAGTAAAAGCACTTGCCCGGCACATGATACTAGACCAAAGAGAACAATAAATGTGCCATCTCATTTCTTTCAATCCCAAGAAAATTATCAGTATTCTGTAAACTGGGCAAAATGTGGGTGGGGGTGGGGGTAGGGTCTGGAGACACAATGAAAGAGAAATGTAATAAGGCTAGCTGCTGCTAACTCAAACTGATTCAATTTACACTACCAGTGATGATCAACCTATCAATCCTTCTGCTTACAGTAAGACCTAAATTTAATTTATAACAGTACCTGATTGTCAAACAATACAATGGGAGAATATATAACACAAATACTGTGACATATTATTAATAAAACATATATCAAATGTGAGACTACTTCCTTTTATAGAATTAGAAATTATTTAAAAATATTCCAACATTTTCAACACATGACTGTGCAGTTTTACAAAGTAGCATTTTGCAACACCTTCAAACATCCTCTTCTTTTATAATGATGATTATAATTATTGCTGATTTTAATTAATTTGTGAAAACACTAAATTTTCTCTTATTTACCTTATTAATTTATCACCTGACAATTGGCCACTTGAACATTGTTGAGACTTATATATATATATATATATATATATATATATATATATATATATATATATATATATATATATATATATATATATATATATATACACCATATGGCGAATAACAGTCCTTTCAAGTGCATAGGATTCAGCCAAGGGATCACATGTTTCAGGGATTGATTAAGATAAATACAATAAACTGAAAATGAACAGTGCAAAACTAGTTTCTAACTAGACCGAGTGATTTTGAGTCTAAATGAGCACATCCAGCAAGATTCCTTTTCTTTTCTGTTTTCGGAACTCTATTTGGGGTTGTGAGCAATTGCAATAAGTGTTATATCACTAAAAGTGTGGCCATGGGAGGACAAGTGTTATGTGACTGGACGTCTGTATAGTTTCTTCGTCATCCAATCAGATTTATGAAGATTGATCCTTTTGTGTAGCTTTTCAGTTTCTCTGACATACTTTAGGCTACAGATCTTGCAAGTGATGAGATAAATTACATTCTCTGTTTTGCATGTTTTGTTTGGACCGCTAGTTGCTATGCTGGTCTCTATCGGGTGGAAAACATGATAGAGACCAACACATTTTCTAGCACACCTACTAGTGAAAATCTGGCCCCTGTGGCAATAAGATGCTGTACAGACGTTTTAAGTGTAAAACACTTCTTCTCAATTTTGTTGTTTTTTTTATTTATTTGTCTTGACTCTGTTTCTTATTTGCTTTTGAAAAAGACTCATTTAGAGTCAAAAGAACTCCAGCTAGTTAGAAACTATGGTAGTTTTGCACTGTTAGTTGTCATTTTATTGCATTTATAGATATCCATCCAAGTAAAGAACAATATATTAAACATATTGCAGTGGTTCAATATCATCATCAATTATCCTGCATGATAATTCATACTAATTTACTAATAGGCTGGTTCCTTTTGGGGAAAATTAAAAAGGAATATGAATTTTACCAAGATACATATAATACACAATATTATTTTCAAACACATTTCACATTTCTCCAGAAAGGAATATTATCTAACTTTATTAGACATGCCAATACCATTTCAACTTTTGGGAGGTATCTCATAACCCTCAATGAATTAATTCTGGACCACCAGAGGGAAAAGTTGTCCCCTGTTGCCCCCTTGTGCAACCATTCTAATTTGTGCTACTTTATTTCTTATTGGAACACATCCATGTAATGTAAATCATGCTCCATATAACTGGAGAAAGCAGGTCTCATTGATCAATGTGTCCTCCATACTCACTCAGTAGGTCCCATCGATTAATAGGTCTACAAGATTCATTCAGACTAGTGGCTTTCACTTGGCACCAATCAAATAAATGATGACTCATTTCCTGATCATGTGCTAACTTGGCCAGGATAATACTGCTTCCAGGAATATGTAAAATGGCAAGGGAATGGGTACTCTAATTCGGGTTCGAATCTCAGCAGAGTATGAATTAAAACTTCTCTAACCTACTGCCAGGAATATGTAAACTCTATCACCTGAGATTTTTTAGAGTTTGGATAGATATACAGACACAACAAAGACACCAAAGGTAGAGTTTTCACCAGGGTGAACTGGTCAAGGAAAATTATTTAGATTTACAGGATACAGTGTACAAAGGATGAGAAAGTCACTTTCTAAAGTGTTTTTTTCTTCAATTTTTAAAGGATATATTATTTTCCTCAATAAACTGAAATACACAGAAACCTTTTGTGTGACTTATGCTATACTGCAGGCTCCCGTACAAAAAGTATAGGCATATTGAGCCTGTACAGGAGCAGTATAAGAGGCATAACACTATCAATTTAAAGGCGTAAAGCAACTTTTAAAGGCGTACAAGACCCAGAAGCGTGATACTAGTATGAAATACAGGCGTACTTTGTCTAAGAGTTCTGAAAATTACAGGCGTATTCCAAAAACAATGCTGGTGTACTGGCAAGAAAAGGCAGATTTTGAAACTTAGCAAACTGTAAGTCACTAGTTAAGGCGTAGTTTGGAACTTAGAAAATTGCAGTATGGTAGATGAGATGTAATTTTGAACTTTGAAAATCTGCATGCTGTTGATGAAGTGTAAATAGGACTTTTGATAAAAAAAAACATGAGGCGTAGTTCAGCACTGTTTTATTTCAGTCTACTGAGAAGTCTCAAATAAACGAACAACTAAATCTTTTTGTATTTGCATGATTAATCTATTTAATAATGACATACAAAAACAATTGAATGCTGAAATGTACTGAAACTTAAATGTTTGAGTATCCAAATCCTAACACGATGTTTTCTTTTTTCACCCTAATTTTAAATGGTAGTTCATTTATACAAGGAATATTGGCCAGATTGACATCTTACTACTTTTGAACACAGGTGCACCATCAGTGTTGAGTGTGAAGGAAACATTTTCTTGCTTACTTAAAGGTCCAGAATTTTCAACATATTTTTGTACACATTTCCATCATAGATATCTCCAATTTTACCACTCACGGAATGTCTTTCAAACCTATGTTTAAGGGATGAAAAAACTCTTTAGCTCATCAACCACCTGCATTTCTAAAAAGTATGGAATTTTAATTTTCTCAAAGCTTTTAGAGCAGAAATCATTAGGACATTGGAGTTTTGTATTATCACTGAGACCAACAAGGCAGAAAGGGCAGTAATATTTATATTTCATTGGGTTTTTCAAATTTCTGAAGATGATTTTAAAATTGTGTAAACTTGTGCGTAACTTGTGTCCATTTGGCAGAAGAAATGCAATTATTTTCAGTAACTGTTGCATACTATTACCAACAAGGTTATGCTTTGTTGCAAAAATTGCTAAAAGCAACATGGCTGCACCAGCTGTAATGCCAGCACCTTCATATAGTGGTATTTTATTATTTATTGATTCTTCAGGAATGGCGTCTGTGAAACACAGGTTTTCGTCTTTAGTACTGTATATATACTCAGTAAACAAATCTTCAAAACAATGAATTCCATCATCTGGGCTTAATGTCAAATCACAGTCGTTTTCTTCCTCCGTGTCTTGGTCTGTCTGTCCACATTGTTGCTTGAATTCCTGGCGGCAAGCATTCTCATAATTAAAAAGTTCCCCTTCCTCATGAATTTCATCTTCAGCACACATACTTTGTTCTGACTCACAACAGCTTGAATCATTTGGCATCTGAAATAAGTTTTTAAAAATAGTTTTATTAGAAGCTGGCAAATAATTTAATTAATGTAAATTTGTTTTAATTAGTGGTGTACCCATTTTGAAGTAGTATATATGCTTCATATTAATTAATTTAAAAACCAAATGAAAGTTGTTGTCATGATTGAAATCATGTATGTCCAAAAAAATACAAATACCCATGAAAAGGTCAGTTTACAAGACTATCTTTCCAGCAATCCTAATTTTGTATATTTTCCTTCTTTTTCCTACCTTTTTGTCAGACTATCTATTTGTTCATACGTTTTTAATGAAGTGTTTTAAAATAGATATAGCATCAAAAGGACAAAATATATGTTAAAAGTGTTTCCAAATTTATACAGAGCAATATATAATGTTTGGTTTACACAAAAGATTTACTGTAAACTTGGAAATGTCATAACTTACTTAAAAAATAAATTGTAATTTGACTTACAGTTATTCATAGTGAAGCTGTTCAAATCAGGAGACTTATTTTCAGTTTCAAAACATTCTTGAGCAATTAAATGGTTCAACTGAAAGAAAGATATTAAATTAATTTCATAAATATTGAGAGACATTTCATGAATGAAAAGAGAAACTTTATATGTAATAGCTAAATCTCAACTAACAAGAAATGTTTGCTCTGATTTATTTGCAAATATTGACAGACTCTTATTGCTAAACTGATTTAAAACAATACTGTCTCAAAGTCTCACCAAACATGCACCACAAGTAATTTGCTAACAATAAAACCATTATTTAAAAAATGCAGTAGACATAATATTAATGGCACCTTCTTACAATAACAGATCATGAATGAAACTCATACAGTAATGTCAATGTTCTTGAAAGGATTGAATTTCATTCAGTGAAATATTGCACAGGCAAATACTTCTGCCACATTAATATTTGTTCAGTGGATAAAGTAATAAAAATACTTGACTTTTTCTTTTACTTGTATTGTGATCTTAACCATACAGAATTTTTGCATGAAAGTCACAATCTGTTCCAAATGTTCTTTCTTGAGTTACATCATTTCAACAGTACTTACAGTCAGTGGTTCAGCTTGGTGACCGAGGTGTGAATCAGGCTGAGGTATTTCAATGTCATAATCCTGTGTTAAGATCATTTGATCCATTTCATTAGGTTGCAGTGTTGAGTTTCCAGTATCTTCTTCTACTTTGTCTTTTCTTTTCTTTCTATAAGGTCCTCTCCTTGCTCTTTTGAAACTTAGGGTAGCCATTTTGTTCAATTACACACAAGCTAGCTATTCTGTTCTACTGGAATATTCTCAAATTTATATAAGGGGAATTGAAGAGATGATAATAAAAATGACAAAAACAACTTTTTATTGCCTTATTTTATTTTATTTTTTAATGTACCACAAAGCATAATCCATTTAAATGCAAGCATAAAGCATAATTTGGTGGAAAAATTGTAAAGATTGGCATGTATGTACTCTGACCTGAATTCGTTGTTAAAACTCTCTGTCACCACTTTCTGCCAAGTGTTTAATGAAAGGAGCCCCCATGCAGTGCAATCTTTCCAGATATACAATGGTATGACTCATTTCATTGGGTGATTGAAAATTACAATCATGGGGTGCTAGTTTACATTCTAGTGCGCTAGTTTCAGAAAACAGAGTTTTACATGCACTAAAAGCAAAACTAACATGCTAGAAAAAGGCTAGGAAAATAAAACATACACTTAAATTTTTGTTTTTAGCATGTTAAAATGAAAGAAGAACATGTCATTTACAACTTTTGGCATACTAGTTACAAAAACTAGCGTATTAATAATGCAAACATATGCATGTGGTTTTATAAACACTAAAACAGATTGCCAATGACACAAATGGCCATTCATTTGACAGTGGCAACTATGAATGTTTAATATTGGCAAATCATGAATCCTTTGCGAATAATATCAGGGAGACAGCACATGTAATAGTCCAGTAGTTTATGGCTTTGCATTGTTGTTACAGTACATCAATTAAAAAAGCATTACATCAGACATATTTGACCGGGTAAAATCTGTGGTCAAAAAGTGGATGCTGATGTATCCAATATGGTGTCTGTTAAGTAGTTGCAGTCTCGCAGCTGTCTCATAGGCGGTTGCCGCTGATTACCATATATATGTATGGGGAAATCCTCATTAAAATAAAGTTCGTTAGGGCTTTCTGTGGAATCTAGAGGTATAAATAGAAATATGCTTAATTTTCCAAATTTGAGAATTAATTTTCTGCAGGAGTATACTTCAAGCTGATATGAATGAGCTCTAACATTATCAGGTGTTGATATGCAAGTGCAATGACATGGCCATCCCATTTAGTAACAAATTCAAGTTCCACTAAATCACACATACCTAGTTGCCAACTTTGCTTAACAGTGTCATATACAGAGCCTTTGCTTTGAGTGATAGCTTGCATCATCAAGAGAGAGAAGTGTAACAAGCTTGAACATAGTTTACATGATCACAATCATAATATGTTAAGACTGTTGCTGAGAAATCTTTTTTCAAATATAATGTTGGCAGGTTGAAAATAATGATCATAAATGAAACCCTAACAATTCTTGATCTTTGATTCAGACCTCTCACATATACAGCTTCACTCAAAAGAATACCTGACAACTGATGTAACTTGCATACAAACATGTGTACTGGATGCAAGAGCTTCCCATCCAGTGTTGCAAACTCACATCTCAGTGTTCATACTGTTGTTTCTTTCAACCTCAAGATCAAAAAAAGCTCACTTGGCTTTGTAATGGCTGGCAGTTCTCAGCTATGTTTTGTATTGTAACACAGTGGCAATTCTCAGCTATGTTTTGTGTTGTAACACAGTGGCAGTTCTCAGCTGATGTTTCGTACCATAGGTGACCAAAGAGCAGCAAACCACTCTATTGTCAAAATAATGGCTGTGACAATACTGCTCTAGATGAAGATATTACATTAATATCTATTAGGTAGGCCATTGACTGGTGTGCTCAGACTAGCTAAACATCAGAAGATGTTTAAAAATTACATCTTTAAACAACTTGGGTTGTAAAGAAAGTTGTTCTAAAACTATATTTTTTCATATATTAAAGAACGCATTAATTATATAAGCTATTAAAGAAAACAGATATAGTGTATCCAGTACTAGTGATACGCATTCAGTTTGCATGTTAATAGATTGTAAAGGAAAGTTAAGACTTACATAAGATTCAGTAGTGGAGCTGGCAAGAATTAAATTGTATGTACCGTATTTCATGTATTTTTTCGTACCTTTTAATTTTTTAACACAAGCTAGTTATCAAAATAACAATTATTTAAATATATCATAATTTTTCGTTCATATCACTGTATTTTTTTAAAATCCATTAAATTATCAGACATAAAATTTCAACTAAGAAGTTTTACGTTTGCAAAAAAGATCGAAAATACCGTATTGCCATTTTGTTTTTAGACAAATTAATAATTGTTGGTGAGAGAATAGAATCATTGATGCATAAGCATGGGCAGCCGCAGCATGGATCCAAGGGGTCACATGACCCCCCGAAATCATACTGGTACTGTAGCAAGACAAATTCTTTTTAAATACTTTATTAGAGCAATCTTTACTATTTATGCAGTCTTTGTTACAAAGGATTAAATGATGGTATGAGGTGTTTATCTCGATATATGGTTGTTCAACTATAGTGTTATTTAATGTGCACTTTGTTTGCATAGTACATTTATCCTGAGCTCTAGTGTTTACAAAGGCTTAAGTTAAGGTCAGTGGTGTCAATCTGTTTTGTTTTTTTGGCGATGCGGTCGTTAATAGCAGTGTCAAAATGCATATTTTGCCAAGAAATCGCGGTCGCTGGTCACGTTCAGCAGTTGGTCATTCATAACAGAGCATTTATATAGTAAAATCGATCCGTGCATTACGAGTGTGGTCGGAAATGACAGGTGGTTGCTCATAGCAGAGGTCGCCCATGACAGGTTTTACTGTACTATCTTCTAAGTGCTTCATGTTCTGTTTTGACTTGGATATAATTAACGTTTTATTGTAAATCTATTCTACGATATACCCTACTATTATCTGTTTTTGCCGAGTTCGAATAACAAGTAATGCATATTATCACTTGTCCTTCTGCTGTATGGATAACGACATCAACAGCACATTGACAGATTTTCATTTCCCTAAAGAGAGCCTCATTTCCCTACTGCTGACCTCCCAACCCTGACAAGTCCATCTCAGTAAGGCAGTTGATTTTCCTCCGTAACATTGACCAGTTTTCAGTAAAGCCTAACACAACATCAATAACTGCTATTGTAAAACTGTAAAATGTAATTAAAAGTTTGAAGCATCGATGATAAACATTATGTTCAACTGAAAGTTCGTAAGGTACGCGTAGACTTTATTTACCACAAGTACAGTGGCACAAACTCTAGTTCCAAACCCTATGCAGCTCAATGGCTTGTTGCTATCCCTCAGCTTGATATAATATTTGGAAATTCTTTTCGACTTCTCATGATGAAAGCAATCATATCTCCCGCCATGAGACATACTCAAATTGGCACGTGATGTCCAATAAACGTAATTGTGTCCTTTCCAGCTTTTATTCACAAGAATCTGAATGCTCCTTTTTATTCTTCTGTGTTGATTATTAACACTTAGCTTATTTTCATTTTTCATCTTAAACATGCTTCGCATTCCGGACGCCATTTTTAAAAATTCTATAATCAACAGTGAATAAATAGGTGCAGTTTAAAGCGCCTGGGGTGCTGCTGTAATGTTAGTCTGGTTCCCTGACTATTTTCATTAATAGTAAAATGAAACCCGGATCCAAATATAACACGGATGAACCAAGTACCCGGATTTTTCGGTAACAATCATTTTTAGACTTATGGAAAAATCGTAAGAGTTGGCAAGTCTGCTATTGGCAGCCTCGCTGATTTGACCTCAACTGTCCATGGTTGCCCTCAATCTGGTTTCAACTGGATAACCAACTAAATGTTTAATTACCGTGTAAATAACACTGTATAGCCATGTGGTTGTTGTGACAACGTACACTGTACTTAATACAAGAATGAATTGCTGATTTAGCGGTGTTTATTGTTAATGGAATATAGTTGGGCCGTAATACATGAGGATTTATCACAATTGTCAGGTAACTGAAAATAGTATTTTTTCTCTTTGCAAAAGCTGCAAATAAAACCCACCCTGAATAAATACGGTCTTGTACACTGACAACATTTTGTTTCATCTCTCTCTCTCTCTCTCTCTCTCTCTCTCTCTCTCTCTCTCACACACACACACACACACACATGCGCACACACACATGCGCTTGTGCGCGCTCAAGCACAATAACTAAAACGTGATTTCAAGTTCTTTATTTTTTTATTGCAATTTGATAATAAGATTATTGTTGCTGTAAAAATACAAGTTTCACTTAATTTCTTGAAAATGTGGACTCAGTCCATTGCGTACAATTTACCAATAAATAATACCCATAACTAATACATGTCCAAACCATCTTAATCATTTTGTCAACATTACACAATATAACAGCTACATATGCTCTAAATGCAGACAAGCTTGCACAATGAGACATAATCCTCTCTCTCTCTGTCGTTCACTAATAACAACAAAAATCTTTTTGAGTGCTTTTATTTGTATTGTAATTAGATTCTTGAGTTGAGAGCAGAATGAGACAGAGAATATACGTTTAAAATGTACGTTTGTACCATTAGGTTGTCAAGTAGCGTGTGTTCTGAAGAAATTGTACAGGTACGATTCCTTTAATTTTCGTACAGTCAGTACCGCCAATCGATAATTATTTATTTTACATATAATTTTTCATACACTGAAAATAATAATTATTGTTTCGTATACGAAATATTACATGAAATACGATAGTATGAGTCTAAAATAACCCTAAAAGTCATTAAATCGATGAATGAAATTATAATTTTTGGAACAGCATTTTTTATATTTTAAAACAAAAATTTATTTTTGTTTCATTTTACATGATATCATAATAAATAGTCAACAGCAGTCCATAATAAGCCGGCAGATGGATTTTGTGTCAGTTATTACAGCTGTCACATAGATAGAGATACTTGTATTTGTCACATTTATTCTTGTAAGCAATAGTATAAAATAGCTAAGGACTATTCCATTTAAACATACCACTACCCCACGGACGGCAAAATAAAAAAAACCACCATGCATGGTCATCAATAAACAATAATCACTTCTGTATCATGTCAGATCAAAGAAAAAATGCTTCTATCGGTGGTGCCTATTTTATTTTAATAATATGTTTCTATAATGGCACCCTTGTGTTTGTTTTCTCTTCTGTCCCCCGCCCCGTTGACAAAAATAACGTCATTGCGGATTACTCATCGTAATTCGCGGGATTTCAGGGAAAAGAAAAACTAAATCGGCAATTTCCAATGAATTGTAACGGAAATACGGAAACAATGGGAACGTGGATATCCGCAAGTCTTCGGATGTAGCCATATATGGTATGGATGCTGCAGCCGAGTATTTAGAACATGACAAAAAATGGCGACAGAAATACAATGCAATATGTGGTCCGTCGAAGATGTGGGGATTTGGCTGACTTCAGTCGGCCTGGAGTCAGCTGTGGCTACTTTTAGAGGTGAGATCTTGACGATAGACAGATACAAGTTGAGACATCTTCAGTCTCAGAATTAAGTTTGAAAATCATACATTTGAAACTCCGCAAACATAGAAAAAGTCCCCTTCTCTTAGCTTCCATTTGATTGGTTAGAACTATTTGTATGACAAGTACGTGCTTCCAAAAAAAATACGACCTTGAAATAAACCGGATTGCGCACTTTCTCACGCGACTTTTAAGCTAAATTGCACGTAACATAATAATTTTGGTACCTATGTTTTGTTCAGGCATTCGACTTTGTATGCATACTAAAACTTAGACGTACTGTTATACATTTATGGAATGCCAGGCCATTTTTCCCATGCTATAGCTCGACATGGCCATGATCGCACCTACTTAATATGCAAGTGCACAGGACAGAATGGAATGCTGTCTTCTTATTGGTTGACTGAAAATGAGGTCCTGAACCTAGGTATAAACTGATTTTCAGTTGACTATAACGGGGACTATTCCATTTTTTGCGTTGCACTAGCATAATAAATGGGCGCGATCATGGTCATGTCGAACGATAGCATGGGATAAAGGTCTGGCATTCCGTAACATCGGTACCAAATTTATTACGCTATGCGTGGTTTAGCTTAAAATATCAACGTTGATTCTTCAATAGTTAGCGTGAGAAGGCAGAGAAGTGTCCTCCCTTGTAGTATTTTATAGTGCATGTATGGCTGATAATTAAAATGTAAGCAACTATGCGTGCCCCTGTGACTCTTCATTGAATGTACGCAATTCGGTCATACCAATCGTAACTAATCGATTATCTCTGTATCAACTAGGGAATATTGGCGATGTGATACGAATGGTTGCATTAAGTGATTTACGGAAGTTAGGCTTGCGTACATTTTTCACAAATGGGTTTATTAATATTTACGACTGTGTGCCCATTTTATCTGTTGATTTGTACTGCCTACCGATTTCCATTTTTTTGTTTGTTTAGTAACTTTATTAAAAGCCTTGACTTGTACATATTTAAAATTTCTATTCATTAGTACAGAATGACAAAACTTCATGTGGATATAAATGAAATATTACTGTTTCTGTATATGCAATTTTCTTTGCGAAATCTTTCATATTGACCAGGGATCAAATGGGAGAGATATAAAATTAGCTGGCTCATGCCTCAAGGTGTTACTATCCCCAAATTTGTCTGTTGAGTTACTTTAGTAAATACCTCATTTGTTGAGTTACTTTATGAAAAACCTCGACTTGTCACCATGGAAATGTGTTGAATGTAAAAAATATTCAACTGGTCTTCAGTGAATAAATCATTCATATATATATATATATATATATATATATATATATATATATATATATATATATATATATATATATATATATATGAATTAAGTATTTATGTTTCTATTTATTATGTTTTCTTTGCCAAATCTTTCATCTTGACTTGAGACAAAATCGGAGGGATATCATTATATAGTTCTTGGTGATGAAAAGGTAAACGAAACTGAAGAGATTAAATTTTGCTCATCTAGTATATTTTTTAATTTGTTGTCCAATCAGACAAGTTTCTAAAAAAACGCAAATGTTGAGCGATTTTTTAAAATCATTGTATACTTGGTTCTTATTAAGCATATTGGCATGCTCATTTTCTCGCCTTTTGAACTCATAGTCGATAGATTTTTGTGTGGATATGTTACGATATTCACTTTGATCAACATGGAATAAACATTTTATTCAGAATTTAACTAAAAGCAAAGCTACAAAGAAAGCTCAAGATAGTGTTAGTTTGGAAAACACTTCATTGAGCGTTTCCAAATATTAACATTTATCTCTTAACCTACGGTATTTTAACAATGAGCAGTTCTTTCTTTGAAATTGGATCAATCTGTTAATGGCTCATAGTGGCATTTTGGAGAATTTATTGACTGAGTTGAAAACTGATCCAGGTCTACAATGGTGGCAGAAATCATTTGCACGTGTTGTTAATTTATGTTTATTGCAAGCTAAGTGTCAAACACACTTGAGACTGCTTAGTATTTTAGGGATTATTTACTTAGATAACATGTCTTTGTGGTCTGAACTTAAATGAGTAACACAGGATGCCGCTACAAGGATGCCAGTCATTGAATGTAAAGGGTCCGAGTCACTTATATCAATGAAAAATTAAAAATTTACTTTAACAAGTCTGTATCAAGCACAAAGAATATGGCTAATCTAGCTCTGAAAAACAAAGATTTATATCCAGCTGCATCTGACGCAGCTACCAGGTTAATTGATGCCCCTATTTCTACTGTGGGTGGTGGTGGTGGGGGTCAGTCTCCAGAATCTGTCATCAAAACAAACTTAGAAAATTATGTGGGTATATTTATTCTGAAATATTTCATAAGAATTTCTGTTGATGGGCCCAGTGTTGAGAATGTTCATTTCAGGAAGGCATTTAAGAAATGATCTGTGGAAAAAATGAGGCGGATACTGATGAAGTGTCAGCGACATTGTTCATAAAGATTGCAACATTTTGTATTAGCAGTTATAAAGAAACATTCTTATTCATTCTTGCTTTTCATATGCTATACATTGAAATTCACATGTATATAATGGTATTGTTATATTTATTAATAATTGTTCTTGTTCTTTGAAATGTAATAAAAACATGTCAAATCTGTTTCATTGTCATGTTTATATAGATTAAAAATAGGGCAATATGCTATTATGCATATATTTAAGTCCCTGCATCATGGCATAAAAAAATGGCTCCTATGGCTGAAAAGTGGCTCCAAATTTTTTAATTTGGTGAAATTCATGGCGCAAAGAAAAATATTTCCAAGGGAGGCCCTGCAGAATTGTACACAAGAATTATACTAGGGAAAGTTAAATATGATACTGTTGACTATTTTATTTAGACAATGTTTCAAATACAACTCTCAGGTTCCTAGCCTTAAACGCTTTCTTCTCAGAAACCCACAGCGGGGTTGAAATATACTTTCAAGATTTCTTTAAAGTTTGTTAAAATTGTGCTGATCTGTAAAAAAAAAAATTGGTCACGGTTTAATACTTAAAATAGAGAACAAATTTAAAGAGACTTCTCATGAACCGACAGTGGGATTTTGATATTACTTCATCCATACCATCCTGCTATTGACCTTTCAAAGTTTGTTAAATTCGTTCTGAGCCATCAAAAATTAGGTCATTGGTGCTATCAAAAGAACAACAACACTATAACGACTTTTCAAATTCTATTCATGAACTATCACTTCCTGTGATTATAGTTGTATTTTTGTGGGTCTTTTTCAGGTACCACTTGCTGTGAGTTCACAATATTAAAGTGTATGATGATCACATGTTAGTAAAGCAGCCTGTGATAAAAAGAGAGTACATTCGCTTTCGTATGGATGAAGCTTTATGGCTATTAAGTATCAGTACTCCAAAATCTCAAATTGATGTGCTGGTAAACATTAGATGGAGGTTCAAACAAAGGGAAAATGTTCTGATGGCAGAAACTAACAAACGTCAGGAAGACGAAATTGGAGACAGATTTGAGAAATATAAGAATGAATACACAAACAGGATGAGGAAGAACCAATTTGTTTTGATGATCAGATTAATGTTGATTTAGATGAAACAGTTGATTTTGACAGACATGAACAGATTATTGTTGATGAACATGTCAGTGATGTTGTAAACAAACACAATGTTCTAGACATGCAGTGTAATGATGTTGTAGACACACAATGTAATGATTGTGCTTAAGAGTTTTTTGAAGGTGTAAGCGTGTCACATATATCAAAACAAGTTGAAATTATTCAAAATGGAATCCTTATAGCCTATGGTACTCTGGTTTGCCTTGCTGGCTTTGTATGCACTGTGAATCTGGATGAAATCCTTGTGCTCAACTCGAAACTGTTACCTCTGATAAAATCAGAGGAACTTATGAATGGCCAAGGATTTGTTTCAGTGATGACCAAATATGTTAAAACACTAAAATCTTTTGTTTCAAGCTGGTCTGCATAAATTCCTAGTACATTAATGACTGTAGAAGCTGAAGTTATGAATGCATCACAGTTTAACTGTGGAGTAGGACAACACTCGGAGGAAGGAAGTAGTACATGACGCAGATGCAATTTACAAAATCATTTCCAAATTTCAAAAATGTCAAAGATGTTCTTCCCATGTTCATTGGCATCCCCTTACAGTACATGAAGCAATTACAAAGCTTAAGGTGGATACACTAATTGAGATTGCAGCTGAAACATGGTGGCCAACTACCTCTGGACCTGTTCCTAAATCTCCTGTTTAGCTTGTTACAGAGTTTTACTTAAACAGCGTGAAAAAGAATAAGCGTCAATGGTTTGTTAAAGTTGCAACAGTTGACTCGGAGTTTCATCTGCAGTCAAGAACTGGAACTACTGGTGTCTCAAAAACTTGTTTAAGTGGAAGTGGGGCCTCTATTGTCAAAATTCGTTTCTTTGAACACACAACTGCATTCAGACATATGAATGAAATGTTACACCTAATGTCAATGGAAAGGTATAAACACCATTTCGTAGATGAACACAATAAGTTAGTATCTCAAATTCTAGTCAATGTGGATGGAAGAGGTGATGAAAGACCAGAAATAAAATAACCCAATTCTGTTCAGTTTTGATTAGGTATATACTAGACCTTGATAAATATAAATGTCAGAGTTTGGCAGAAGGTGCTTGAAAATACCACAGTGTTGAACGAGTACACACAGGGAGGTGTGATTTCATCAAAACATGTATATCTAGATGAGTTTGATGATGCTGGAGTGTTTGATGTAGATAAATTTCGAGAAAATATGGAACATGCCAGAAAAGAGGCTATACAGCGAATTCATGGTGTCCCATACTCAAAAGACAAATTGGATGCTCATAGTCCACCAGATACGGAAAAATGGGTCTTGAACCAGAATCATGAATGGAAAATGAAGAAGTTTTACAAAGAGATACTACCGAACATCAACAGTTGAATAACTTTCTTGTAAAACCAAGTGGATAAATATGGTCAAAACTTTGTAAGAGGTATGAACTCGTAGAGGATATAGCAAAAGGTGCTACATTACTGTACCACTACATGACTGACCACACAAATTCAACCAATCCAAGACATCAGCCGTTTACCTGGATTTCATTACATACCATATGAGGAAGCTGTAAACATTATCGATGAACTGTCTGTTAAATCTAGTAAACCAGAGTTTGTTTCAATTCCTGATTTTTTTTGTTGCCATCTTGAAACATTAAACTTCCTATAGAAAACAATCCAGACGAGTTGGAAAACAATATAGAAACTGTGAGTAACTTGATAGGTACAAGTGTTTGGACATTGAACAATATATTTTGAAGATAAAGGAGAAGAAAGAAAAAAAAAGAAATCTGGAGCATAAGACAATTATTGATAGCTTTAAGGACTCGCCTTTATTGAAACTGTCAGTACCAGAATTAAAGTTCTTGTTGCATGATCATTTTCAGCAACGAGTTCATTCATCAAGGACAAGAAAAGGAGATTTTCTGGCTGCAGTAAGTCACGAAACAAAACAAAAGACAAATGAGCGAAAAAAGTTTGTGTCTTGTCCTGAAGAAGTTATTTCCTTCTCATTATTAGTTTATACTGCAATTATGTCAGTGATTTATAAAGATTTATTATGGAATTATAGGTAATAATTCTTAGTGGGAATTATATCCCAGTAGAAAATTTTTCAACTAGCCAGAATTTAGAAATACTATTTCTATTAGCTAAAAATCTATTTAAGCTAATTTTCACCTATTCTTGGTGAAATGAAATGTAACAAAATACTTATCAATTTCAATACACATTAAACACTTATGCTGAAAAATAATATAGTGCAGTGTTATGTGAACTGTGTAAATTTTTACATTGAGGATGGCCATGCAGAGTTAATCTAGTTTATCTTCAAATTGATGTAAAGAAATGCAATATATCGTTAAACAACATTGGTTTTCATATTATGGGATATATTCCATCGGGAGTTTACATTCTGGTAAAAAAAGGAATATGCCTAAAGTCACTCCTACATGTAAACAGCCCTTGGGAATTATATCCCATAATTTGAAAAGAATATTGATTAAAGTCTGGATATTTTGAAAACTGTCCAGAAAATAATGAGTTTTGAAATTGTATCTGTAAATCCACTGGCTTCAGTATTGGTGCTGGACACTCCTCCAACTCCACCCACCTGATATTTTGTATGTATGTATATATTCAAACATATTTTTATAAACAAGAAAATTGAGGTACTGATATGATATGTGTCCAAGGTTGGTTTCTTCTCAGGCAATTCCGTGGAACAGTTTTCATGTGGCAAAAAGAAATATCTTGAAAACGGTCTTTTCATTGCTTTTCACAAGGTCAACATATTTTATAGAAAAGAAGAAGAAAAAACACGAGTTTCACAGTGACTTGTAAATAACTGCCAAATTTACAATAACTAATAATTTGACATCTAAACTTTAACTGAAAAGGAACATTTAATTTGGACACCATTTACTGTCAGAATTTCGAGATATTGACATTTTAGACAAACTATTTAAAAACTTGCACTTTTCTATGTAAGCCGGAAATGGACTGGTTCCCAGCATGTTGTTCTTATCTTATTACTCACTGTGGGTTTGCCATTGGCTGTCCAAATACAGTTTGGTACTCTCCATAAAAAAAAGCAGTTACTTGACTCTGCTGTGAGTTGTAAGATGAAAGACCAATTCCAGCCAGTTAATGTAAACATTCATAGAAAAGTCATGAGTTTTGAAATATTTCCTATAAAACAATGATATCTCTGCATTCTCACTGATTTGAAGACAGCAAAGTTTAGATCTGAAATGATAAATTATTGAAAATTGGACAAATTATTCACAAATCACTGTGAAAATAATGGTTTTTATGGTTCTACAAATATGTCAAACTTGTATAAAAAAAACCACCATATTTCAAAATATTACTCTTTGTCATGGGAAAACTGTTTTGTGGAATTGTTTTTGGTTTCTGAACTACATGCATCTGCTGATCCAATGAGTTTTGTGTGGTTGAAAATTGCAGAAATTTTACAGGTGTAATATTTGACTAATTAAGTCAAGATAGAACAATAATGCCTGGGAAAGACAACAACCGTATATATATATATATATATATATATATATATATATATATATATATATATATATATATATATATATATATATATATATATATAGTATGGTAATGTTTTTGTTTTGTAATGTTTGTTTGAACATATAAACATGTAAAAACTTCAAATGGGTTGGCAGAGTATCCAATGATACTGTGTGTAAAAGGTGTGATATGGGACATGTGTCATCTTTATATAAGACAATTAAAGCTGCATATTTGCAGTCTGTTGGGGAACATTTTCCATGTTTACAGAAAATAAAAGTAATTCAGGCATCTTGTGGTTTTAATATTTCTTTAATCCCTTCATATAAAATACCTATTACCTTGTCTAACTTGAGAATAATTTTTAAAAATTACATGTATGGCCCTGCTATCATATTTCATATATAATTTCTGGGTACTGTTATTTAGGTTCTGTTAAACATATTGATCTTATACTATGTAAATATTGTGCTTTTAATCCAAAATAAACTGTCAACGCAATGTTTCATCCTTAACCTTGAAAACCATAAATACCCGGTTGATCAAAAATGAACAACTCATTTTATTATTACTATTAACAAAATGTTTTTTATTTATCATATTATCTTTAATTATAAATATTAATTAGATCCATTATATTTTATTTCTGACTATTAAGTTTAATCTTTCTGTTCAAGTAACAAATAACAAAAATTAATCAACATATAATTCACTTCTATTAAAGTAATTTGTATGCACGGTAATGAATTTCCAAAAGTTGCTTCTATGCATGGGCATGGGTGTCCAAAACTCACTGCTATGACTGGTGGTGGTAGAAAAAAAATCACTTCTATGGGTGGTCACCCATTTTTGAATGTGCCTTCCCCCTATTTATTTGTGGTAAACCTTATATATATATATATATATATATATATATATATATATATATATATATATATATATATATATATATATATATATATATATATATATATATATATATATATATATATATATATATATATATATATAATGTACTAACACTTAGGTACTGGGCAAAACCTGCTCAATTAGATGAACAAATCAATTTTGGAATATTTTGTTTTACAAAAATAATATTTATTTATTTTCTTTTTATCCTGGGGAAAAAGGTGCTAGGGTCATCAGCTAAAAACAGGGATGGTTGTTGCTAAGGCAAGCAAAATAAATCTATAATTACTTATCATTCTCAGTATGATTAACATTGGTTCCGTATCAAAGAACTGTAAATAAGTGAATACATTTATATTTTATGTGAAGACCATTTGTGAATAACGCTACAGAAATATTGCATCATCTAAATATTGTAACATACTGAAATGTAGAAACATGTTTGAAAGTAAAGTTTTAATTATCTAGCATAGGCCTAAAAGTAATGAATTGAGGATATAATTGATATCCAGAATTTTTTTTAACTGTCTGAATAAATATATCTGACTGAAGAGTGTACACTATATGATTTATTTGTCAACAAAAAGCTTTTCTACCCTTTTTCTCTATTTGATTGATATAATAACCATTACCACACTGGTTTCACTGACATTTTTTTAATCCACATGTTTATTATTCATCACTTTCTACAATTTCGCCCCATCTCAATACAATTGATAGTTTGTTTAAATTGTAATATGGATTTGGCTCAAAACGTCTGTATTGTTCTGAAACAATTCAGATTTGCAAAAGGGCAGTTAGAAACAATTCGGCATTGGTAATAAGGTCATGCAAAACCAACACAACACTACCAAGGTTAATAATCTGTAACATGTATATCCGGAATGGGATCATCTTGGCATAAACTAGGCCTACCTGACTTTGTTTATGGTGGCTTAAAATGCTGAAGACCATACCGACTCATGAATGAAAAATTTTACAAAAGGAAATAGTCTGGCCCAGGATGGCGGTTATTAATGTTATATCATTCAGATTACAAACACACTTCCTTCTTATGCTGTTGCATTTACTTTTACGATCAACAGATGTCTGTACTGATCAGTGTTAATTATATAGATTGAATGTCAACCCAAAACAGCTCCTATGACGCCAAATAACATTCTAGAATACTCAGAGCTTGCTTCACAGACCTAAGACTAATTCAAGGAATTGTGTCTCTAGTAGTGTTATGAACACCAATCGATAAATTCGTAAAAGCTGACTTTCAGTTTACATATGCAACTCAGGCTAAACTTGACTGTCTCCTCAACACAGAAAATTATTTGTCTTCCTGATCATGATTCAAACCTCCAATGCTCTCTCCCTCATTATATGTGACAGCAATCTAAACATTTAGGCCACACGCAAATGTTACGTATAGGTAAATAAGAACTAATATATAAAGTTAACCACACTAATGGGAAAATGAACAGTACACCACCTTGATGAAAATAAATATAAAAAATTCATCCTATTGATTTGCATTGACCATTCCCAATATGTGAATTTATTTTGATATTGGTGGTCATCAAGTTTGACCAAGGACACACTGAATCTAAAAGATCTTGATTCCTCTTTGTGAACTAAAAACACTAACTCAGCATATTAGGTTTCACCTGTCTCTATGTTCAAGTCAAATTGATTGACAAAATCCCATTCAGGCAAGGAAAAGCATTGAATGATGGAAATTCCGTACATTTGTATCAATCAACAAGTATGAGGCTCTGCAAGTGTAATATCATCAAACAATAGCAACATGTTTATACACACATAAGATGGTGGTGTGTTTCCCTGTTTTTAGACCACATGAAGGGGCTTTTTGGGGGATATTCATGGGGTTTTATATACCAAGCTCGGGCTTCAGATAAATTTACCAAATATTTGGGGTGTTTTATAAGGTTAACATGGGGTTTTCTAGGGTTATACCTAGTCGGTGCAAAATAGGTGCACTCACCAACCATGCTGCTTACCATGACACATACTTTAGGCAGCTGACTGTCAATGCAGTAAACATACTATGGCATATATTGTTGCCAGCTGATGGTCAATATAGTAAACATACCATTGCAAATACTGTAACCAGCTGATTGTCAATACAGGAAACATACCATGACATATCTGTAGCCAGTCGATTGTCAATACAGAAAACATAGCATGGCATATACTGTAGCCAGCTGATTGTCAATGAAGTAAACATGCCATGGCATATAGCTAAACCAGCCGATTGTTAATACAGTACAACCATCCTGCTGTTCAGAAAATATCATAACCCATATCATTTGTTTCATCTGATGCGTCTGTGCTGTGATATCACATATGATCTCCATAAACAAAGCCATTCTTTGCCTTGAAATTTGAGTTTCATCAAGGCAGACAATCCTTTATATTAGTACATACTAATAGTTGCTTCTGTACCATATGCTGAGGTTAACATAGTACAGAGAGAACATCTTGATCTGGAAGAAATCAACATACCGTAAAAATTGGCAAGGCATCATTCTTTGCAATGACAATATGCAGGGTGCTGAATTAATTTATACCTTCCCAGCTTGGAATTTTTAAAACTTCATATAGTGTATATAGAAATAAAAAATTGAGAATTTTTTCAGGATAAGCACAAATTATATTATAATGTTGATCATGTGGATCAGTGAAACAAATATAATTTTGATCCCTGGAAATCTAAATTGGCAACTTTATAAAATCCCAAAATGCACTAAAATCTCTACTCTATGCACACTACCAGCAACACACCATTTTATCACTATTTCCATTTATTGATTTATCCCCTAATGCATTCTGTTCCGTTTGTTTGCAATAGGTGTTATCTCTCAGGGAATTCAATTTAGATAGCAGATACTTAAATGTGTGTAAAAGTTAAATATACAGCATACTGTGTCATGTTGAAGATATTCATTCCATAACAGCATTTTGTGCAGATTTATTCTCTGAGCCGAAGAGCAACACAAAATGTCAGTCTTACCATTCTGCAAGGAAAGTTGTTCATCATTCTCCTTCTGTTCCTCAGATGTTTCTTTCAGTCCCTTCAATTCCTCCTCGTCTTTCCTTTCTTGTTGAATTAGTTGCTGAATTTCCTTTTCCAGGTTTGATAATCTTAAGTCCCACGGTTCTGTTTCTTTTTTAGAAGTAGGCAAATTTCCTTTCCCGTACTTGACATTTTTGACGGTTATTGTGGGATCTATATCGAGACTTTTGTCAAAAAGAGGCTTCAAATTGTCCACAATATTTTTGAGCTGAAAGAGAAAACATGATCTAGGAGTGACTATTTCTGAATCAGATTCATTTTACGTTTTATCTCAATATTTTCTCATCACAATTCATCTTGCAATACAAGTCTGCTCGTTAACATCTATAATACTGACAGTATCAAATATGATACCTGCAAGTTTCATGAGCTTTCATAATTGATAAACGACGTACCCCGCAGAGTAATTCCACCTCTTGCACAAAACTGAATAAATACTGACAAATGCTATCTCACCTACCGTGAATAGAAAAGTTCAAATAGCAGAGCATGAAAATAACTTGCTACAACCTACCTTTCATGAGTTTGAATATAACAGGTATAGTACGAAATATGCTGATATAACTGTATACCACAACCTGTCCCATATCCCATCCCTACTTCAGTTATACATACAAGTCTATATTACAGTCTTAAAAGAAAAATGACCAGTTGCCTCCAGCTGCAAATAAAACACAGGGCAATAACTCTTTTTTATGAATGCGAGGGCCTTCAGGCTGAGCCTCATATCAAAGCACTGTTGTCAAATGTAAGACCTTGACCTCAAGCTCATAATGTGGAGTAAGCATGTACACAGGGAATTATCCAGCTTGATTATGACTCGTCTCAAATGTACGAAATTCCATCAAGATAATTTTATGAACAACACGCAAATGAAACAAACTTTAACCAATTTCTTAATTCAAGCACGGCGTTAAAAAACAATAAGCAATTAAAGAAAAGCTGAAAAAGCATTAACCAAAACCTTAACACATTTTTGATGACTATGATCTTGAATGGGGAAAGCAAGCATGTCTCTTAGCTTCATAATGATTTCTGTGACAAATGATGAAAACTTTTCAGGGGTGTGGAAATAAGAGCTAATGAAACAAAACTGAACCAAAACCTTAACCAATATGTCTCACTTCCTGTTCAAGCAGGCGGAACAAAAATCATGAACGTGCCATCAATGGTCAGTATGCACATCTTCATATCACCATTATAAGTACCAAGAATCAATAAAATCCATTATTAATTGCATAATTAAGACCACATGAATGTTTCATATATTGAATCTAGCTGCAACTTCAATAATGCTAATGTTCAGTAACTCTTCTAAACATTGTAAGACTATAGTGGTCAGACAAAATGATGATGATGACCATACGTATTCAGTTCTACTGCAATCAAATGACAACTGGAATTTCTATCTTCCCTTAAATATTATAAAAAAAATTTAATTTAACTTTATTTTAACCAACTTATTGCCGAATCAACTGCTCAAAGAGCTGCATTTAAAGAAGTAAACGTTTCCTCACACCATTCCAAGCAAGGTTAAAATATTTCATGACAAAGCTAAAGGATGATTATTTATGATCACTATCAGCATAGACCTGAAAATCTGTGGCATAAAACATGAACCATGCTGACAATGACAATGTCACCACTGCCAAAAAAGTGATACGCACATCACACCATCTTAATGCAGGTAAGAGAGACATCCACTTGTGAATGAACATTTTTTTTTTCATGTTTATTTCGATTAAGCTTCAAGACATGTCAGCAAGAGGTGTGATTGTAGATTGACATTGTGCTTTGGTCATTTTGGATTGCCGGTTCTTGTGCTGAAACTGTAACTTTATCATCGTGTTTTGGGCGTAGGTAGTTATGGTTTAATTCATGCATTCTTGTAATTAGTATATGTATTAGTAGTAGCAAAGAAGGCCTTTTGCCTTTTTTTCCCCTTTTCGGTCCCAAATCATAAGCCAGTCTCTATCAAAGTCATCATGACTTTTTGAGCACTTTCTATACCACACTTGCATCCATATATTTTACAGATACAGACGGTAACGATTGTTATAGGCCAAGCAACTAGGCTAAATCATGCTTTCTTAATTCAATTTTACTTTTTGTAAATCAGCGTTGTTTCTTATTTGTGATTTTCTATTTCTGCGAGTACTGTCTCAAACTCAGCCACATAGATTATTTTATCCTTAATATCAACAGAATACAGTTTATGCATCGTCTCAGGACTCCTCTGTGTGGCTGGAAGCAATTCCATATAGACATGTACTCATGAATGCAATCACATCGATATCAATTTGCTAGCACCTCCAAAGACAGTGGTTACTATTTATATAGCTCCAACAATAATTCCGATTGGTGCACCTACAATTGTTGTTGCCGTCATTCCAGTCACACCAGGAAAATATCATTGGTATGGAAAGATCAACCAAATGTGTGCTTGTATTTCGCAATCTGGGCTATTCTCTTGGCAATTTCATCTCGCAACCGTTGGATTGCATTCAATTATTATTTGTGTCAGTAAGACTGATGGACCATCATAGTTCTTCTATTAACAGTACTTGTACAATCGTATGACAGGCAGACCTTGTCCGAATTTGTCACATCCAAGCATAATACCCACACGCTCTTCTAGCAATTATCATTTTTTACTGGCACACTTGTTAATTATAAAGAGTATTTAAGTTTTCCACATTCCTACGTTCTTGGGATCTAGTATTACAGTCAATAAAAAACACACATTCCTGGTGTATTAAATGATTCCTCTCATCTTTGACTAATACTGTTACCCGAACAAGTTCATCCTTGTTGAATAACAGTTGACCATTTTTGCTTTTTGCTAGTCAAGTCAATGTTGGTTTAATATAATTAACAGGGAACATAACTGGGGTAAATGCATCAGTGAATACCACTTTGCCGTTGTAGAAACCAAACATGGAATGTTCTCGCATATGGTGCTACAGTCAATGCTTGAACATTTGCACGTGCGATGATTCCAAGTGGGCCTTGAGTTGGTTCTGATACATCAAGGTGGTTCCACCATTCAATTTCTATTTGACCCTTCACATGATTATATTTTAATGTAAAGGAGGGTCCAGTAATGTTGTTTTGATGCAGATATTCATCGCCAAGTGGAATGAAATCACCATCAATGTTCAACTCCATTGCTACATCATCCAACACCCCTTCGGTAAATTCCACAACCTGATTATCGCGGTTAGTTTACATCACATATATATGACAAAATCTAAACTTAAACACACACGCCAAAGACAGTTAAGTAGCTATCAGGATAAACATTGAGTGTTTCAAATTGAATTTATCTCTCACAATTAATGATTTTGATGATGCAGCTGTGTAAAAATGTAATCCATTACAAGTTGTGTCGATACACGATATTAGTGACATTAGGCCAAGATAACTCTGATCATTTATCAACATTACAATTCTACCCCACCCAGCTGACTTCCAGTTGTGATAAGCAAGTATGATCCAAACCCATGTACCTTTAAAATGTTAGTTTTAGGTCTATCAAAGCCACCCTCATCCTCATCAGGATAGAAAATAAGTTGACCCTTTACTAAAGTGAACAAATCAGTGTTTACCTTTCCATCTTTGATTAATATTCCTCATATTTGGAACCACGAAGTTACTAAGCATGGTGCTTCAGGCATGCGAGTGATTTTTTCCGGACATATTGTTTTGTTGTAGCCTTGGTATCAACATAGTTTTTATATGAATAACCAACATACTGCTATGTTGCTGGTAAACTCAGACGAATCTGCTTTAGTGCCAAATCGACTCAGATCCACATCAGTACTATGTTGTCTTGCAAAGTAATGTCTGAGTGGTAAATGACATTTTGTACAATATTAAACATACTTAAATGTGAAATCAATAAGTGTTTGCAGTGTTAGTGAACACAAGTGCACTCAACGCTTCAAAGATAAGATGACCAAATATTGGTCCATCCAATCCATCCAACCGAGCTTGTACCGGCATAATTGAATAAAACAATGTTAGGCAACTGTCGTCCAGGTCCACCATGTGCACTAGTCCCTTCATTAAATAGTTAACAACATCTGCAAGTCTATACAAGTCAAAATACAAACGATCTTGAGATGTAACCATATATGCGACCCACTGGCTGCCATGATCTGTTGTTAAATCCAGGTTGACAATGCCTGTTTCATGTGTGCATGACACCATCAATGCCATTTCATTTCGCATAAAAACATCACAAAAGTTCTATCACTTTTGCTATCGTGAGCAAATCAATACTGCTATACCAGATAATCGAAATCCTTTGCCAGAGGGTATCAGATGACTTGTTCCTGGTAAATGAATGTCTTTTCCTGTTGTTATAGGTCTATAATGTGTTATGCCACCACCAACCACCTTTATTAGTGTTATTGCCGATGTAGTTCCAACAGCCCCTAACTCCGCAGCTTTTGCAACCACTGGAGTAGCTGCTGCTAATAACACAAGAATCATTGAAAGCAATGGAAATATTCCACCAGTCTTTGCATTTGTGTCACCTCTGACCTGGTTAATATTAGTGTCACTCAGGTGTTATTGTTTGGTCACATTAAGTTGAACAATTTGTGTTTAGGTCAGCCACATGGTGACATTTCCAGTCAATTTGAAGGAGAAAGTTTTTTGTTTTTTATTGCGTTTTGTAATTTTTCCTAACTGGCTCTAAGTCCAACCTTCACTTTGATATAGGATATTATTAATAAAATACATAACAGGTTTAATGCTCAATTCTGCGAATTATCCACAGATGAATCGATCACGATCTTTTGGCCACCAGCACCAACCAACAACATTGTCTTGTCAGAAAGTTTCAAAGTATAACCTCTGTAATTAACATCACCAATCGGAGCTACAAGTGCATGACAATTTATGTCAACTACGGATTGCCTGAACTACTCCATGTAATCCAATAAAAATTAATAAACCCGGTACAACGTGCACAAGTCTTGTGAAATTTGTAAACTAGCGAACAGTCAATGTTTTAATGCTGTCCATGTAAGACCGAAAATTGTGAGATGTACATACAATAGGAGAAGTGGTTTCTGCATAATCAAAACAAATTTACTCAGAAAGTTCCTGATGATCATTTAACCACAGATAAACTTCTGTCACTCATAATGTGTCAAATGTCAACTTACTCTTGTCTTGGTTATTATCTCGATCTTTATTTTGAAATGCCACGAACACGTTTTGTTGCAGGAAGACCTTGTTGAGTACTTATTGCCAAGTAAACTGTTGCTGAATAGCAGCTGGTAGTGTACGCCCGTGGTATGTGCAAAGAACAACAATGCTGAAATGGTTCTAGACTGCATGAATGACGAAAAAACATGATGATGTACCCAATGAAGTGGTTAGCATAGTCATCTGCAAAAAGTTTTATTTTTTTATTATTTCATTATATGCTATTGTAACATTGTTTACTGGTCTTGACCTTGTCCAAAATTGAATTAATTTCTGCTTGTCCTGATTGACCTTTTTTATTTTGTTTATATCATTTATGTAAACAACTCAAAATAGCTTCATTATTTTCTATGTGTAAGAGCTTATTCAGGTAAACAAGAAGTGGTAAATATGTTGATCTGGGTCAGGGTTTTGGACATCCCCACGTGAATTGTATAGGCTATTGTGCTGTAAATAAACAAGGCTCATTAGATCAGTCTAGAAGGCTATTTTCCTTTATGTAATGGTTGCTATTAGAAAAAGCTATTGTGACCTGAGGTCAAGCAGAGAACTAAATTATCTTGTGAATGTTATGATTTTACCAGTCGTGCTTTAACATCTGGCACTTTAAGTTGTATTATGTTGTGACCAATTTTGGCTAAATTTATTTTCTTCAAATTATTGAATTCAAGTGATTATTTTCCCTGGTAATACAAAATTGCTCTGACAAAATTCTTAAATAAAGACATTCATTGGAATTTATGCTGAATTCAAACCAGAAATAGTACTTTTGTGATTCAACAGGAGACTGTTTGACACATCACTACTTTGTCAGCCATAACAGACATGTTATCGCCTTTAATTTGGGATTTCTTCGGGACTTGAACTGAGTTTCATTCGGAACATTGTATTACTAGGACTTGTGTCTCTAATTCTTGGATTAATTTTGGATTTAATTCGCGATACCATAAGGTTTTTTCTCATTTTTTTCACTATAAATTATTTGCTAAATTTTACAAAGCTTGTAGTCTTCACTCTTTTCTGTTACTTATTTTAAGAGCATAGACTCGTAACACACATCTTTGGGTTTTGCAGAGATGTTCGTAAGGTTATATTTGGGGCTATGCACACAGTCACCTTATATTGTAAAAAAAATCCTAACGATAAAATTTGGTTGACAGGTGGTGCCGCTGGTAAAGTTGTATTAGATGCACCGATTTTGCAGATGACTATGCTAACCCCTTCATTGGGTACAGAAAAACAATTAAAGTAAATATACATAACATGTAACAGAGGGGAATTGATCAGGAAAACCTTACTGATTCACCAATGTGTTGTTATCGATGTTGTACAAATCCAATGCTGAAATTAGCATTGGTGTTAAATATCACAGAGGCACCAGGAACACCAGGTCTGCCAGGCATTCCAGCGTGTTGCAGGTCTGCAAAAACATCCCCTGTAAACTGATGTGAAATATTCGGTCTATGATTTGCTTGATTAGTTGTATCCTTGACAATCATCATGGCTGGGCTAGCTGTTCTTGTGTAATCATCACTGTATCTGGTGAGTCTGAAAAGCATCATGGCCTTGTCTACGTCGTCAAGAATTGGTTCAATTTCCTTTCCATTGAAGGAATAACGTGCACTGTTGAACGCCATAATATCATTGTTGACAAATCCACTTATGCATTGGTACCGTAATTTGCATTGCCAGCCTGTACCAGTTTTCCCTCAACTTCCAAGAATGCCTCACGTACAAGGAACAACCAAAATGAGACCTGCACTTGCAATTCTAATTTTAATTGATTGGGGCCTCTGGCTGGGTATGAGTTACACCGAAAATCTCCTTTTCTTCAGACTACCAACATTCAAAGGAGGATGGCAGAGCTGTCTCACTTTCAGGTCTATCAGTGAAACTGAAAGATCCAGTTTTAAAAACGCCACTGGCAGTGATATCGTCACGACTGCACTAAAGAGTTCCAGGGGACACCATGGAGTAAATACCTCTCATCAAAGCACATTCCTGGATATAATTAACTTGGACCTAGTATACGGCTGGGCATATGACTTAACTCAACCAACCAAAAAGGCACCTATCAGGCACGTTGATGTTGTGCGTTACTGACATGACCTAGCTACCTAGCATCGAAAAATATCTGTACACGTCAATGTGCTAATGTTGACCTCATCCATGACTTGAATGGAATTAATCCAACACCTGGAGAATGAATCACAAGATGGATCATACGAGGTATGAATGCCAAGATTGTACTTGGTGCTTGACAAAGTCCACTTAATTCTGCTTCTCAATAAAAGCAAAATAATATTTAATATAATGGATGCAACAAGCTGTTCATTATCCAAAATATACCACAGCCCACATGGGTATTTGAGCGGTGAAGCCGCCATGGAAAAGCTAACGAGTGCAGCCAAGGTCACTCATGTGATCACTCAAGCATAGCTAGTCAAACCAACACTGTAGAAAATTTCCTTACCAGTACCACGATTTCACTAAGCTGGTTGTCCAAATACATAATGAATTCCATCAGGTTGATTTAGTAGTTTCTTCACATGCTCGCATCTGTGATAGACAAAGTCAATTTCATTTACACAAGTAGGCATTAAGACTGTCATTGTTATGCTACTAGCAGATATAAAGAAACTGAACCATTGATGTCGAAAGATTCTAAAGAGTCACAGATGCACTCTTGATGCATTTATGCATATGGACATTTCACACGGCTATGATTGTTACAAGCGGATCCTAGCAAAACATTTCTCGTATCTGTTGCTGTTCTGCTAACCAAGCACCATGTGCAAGCATGTGCTGAACACATCAATGTAAATCATGACCAGGCTATCTTGGAATCATTTATCCACACTTTTGCCAATTATATCCGCAGGATTTGTTAATGTGGCCAGCGTCTCAGGAATGGGTAACACAACTTCCATTAGTCAAAACAGCATTTAGCAAGTGAGTCACATGAACGATGGAATTAAAATCAACCAATGCAATTTAATTAAAATGATTTCACAGCTGGCACCATTACAGCTACTCGGAGACATGTTTGTTCAGTATCTCTATGCACCTGGCAATTTTGAAGCTGGACAACATCATGCTACTGACCAGACATGGTCCGTGGATGTGTTTATGATTTCGAAAGGATTGATACGCCAAGAAAACAAATACATTACTTTTTGGGACCATCCCTGAGTAAGTCAATATCTCCCAGCAGTGCATTTGTACGAGAGGAATTGTAAGTTGTTCCAGCAAATATGGAATTACCACCAGGATTTATATTAACAAGTTAACCAGTATCAATCGTAAGTTGGTTCACAACAGCACAGTAACCAAACACATACATGGTAATTCCATCTGGGAGTATCCATTGCTTTGCATCAAGTGGAGACAAACTCATGTAATGTTTCTGGCACTGTATAATATTTGATATGTGTACAAACTCACGTTAGTCTTGAAGACATTCTACACACAGTTCATGTTTGAGATCTTTTTGCACAATCACTTATAGAAAACGTTTGGCTTTTTTAACGGTTTTTACCAGATCAGGTTCAGTTTAGGTCACAGTCCCCCATTATCTTTGATTGATTTACATAAGCATTCTTCATTGAACTTGCCAACAATCTTTTAACTGGTGTTACAACGGATGTCCATTCCGATGCTCGCTTTAATCAAATACATTGACTAAACTTGGTTGTGCCATGTCTGCTGAAATATCATCAGTGGTGATATGCATCAGCTATGAGTCAGTGTCAAATGTATAGCATCTTGACCTGTTTCTGATAAAATGGTTTGATCCTGTCATTGTTAGTTTCAATTTTCTACTGTAAATGGTAACAAGTCCACTATCAAAGATTGTTTCAAGATTCAAAGGCCGGGTCAGCGATAAGCCCTCGAAATTGATCTTGTTCAATATCACAGACAAGATCAACTTGGATTCGTTTGCGAAAATTCTCCATGGTTCTCCCAAACACAACACTGTTCATGAGCTTGAAAAAGTCATTGGTGTCCTTAGTTCTCAGATCTATATTCATCTGGGTGTATGAGGCTATCCAAGCCTGCCAGTTAAATTCAAGCACTCTTTGGTTCTTGGTTAAATGCATACCCAACTACAGGTTTCTTATGTGCAGCACATAATTGTATTTGGTTCTGAGACTTGGTACCATTTTGGTGTAGTCACTATATTTGCATCTGGATTCATCATGATCACGCAATGATATGGAGACACAATGTACTGGGCACCAAAAGTGATTCTGGTGCTAGCAGTTAATCATTTTGCCCATCATATAATCATTCAGGGCATTCTAGATACACTTCAAAAATGTATCCTTAGTCGCAATTATTCTGTGATCGTTTATGTGTGTTTGTACGTTAATGTGCCTAGAATCAATCGACTGAAACACACCAACCAGCAATGGTTATATTATTGCCCACTCATAGAGGTTATTTTAATCTAGACACATGATGCAAGTGTTAGGGGCAGCAGAGTCATACCAGTCCACGTTGTCGTTGCCGGCATAAGCAGTCTGTGACTCTCCAAAGAAATCCCAAAACAAAGCGATTGCTCAACAAACAAATCCTGGTCAATGTCAGTGAGAATTCCAACTTGTATCTGGTCCTGGACTACAAAGCATCCCAAGCCAAATCTGGTGATGAGAGGTTATTTGTTGGTTCAAACTTGTACACATGCATGGCAGCGTCATGAAATTTCTCAAACGCATCAGTGAGCAACAACAAATTAGTGCGCAGATACAAATTGATTTTTCAATCAAGTGCAGACGAAACCTTGTTTGCATACTTGTAGTCATTGTCGGAAATACTTTAATGTGACTACAAATTGATTTTTCAATCAAGTGCAGACGAAACCTTGTTTTCATACTTGTTGTAGTCATTGTCGGAAATACTTTAATGTGACAGCGATGAATAAAACTCTTCAATCAGTGGCAACCAAGTTTTAACAAATTTGTTCTAGATGCTCATCTATTTGTATGGAGACATAACTTTACTCATTAAGATGTCTGTATTGGTAGGATACTACCAATTAAAAATTGCAAAGTTCTCTGTGGTTAGATTGCTTACTATTTTGTCCAAGGATGAATTCATAAACTGTAATGAATGAACGAACTGAAGTTGGCCCAGCCTAAATATTATCTATTTTTCCATATTGTTCGGGATCATGCTTATCAGTGATTTTGATGCTTGGCTACTGCTTGCATTATTAAGCGGCCATCATTCCCACACAACCTATGATACACAACAGGGATTTTTGGTTTTTAGCGTAAATTCTCCACTTCAAATTGCATGCATTGCGTGCAGCAACTCTGTACACGCTAGTGAAATGACAGTAATCATGGACTTTGCCATCGGTCCCAAAGAATGTGTACGTGTACTGTAAGTTTGGTAGGAATATAAATGGGTACTGCTGATACTAATGCTAAATCTCACTGGATAGTTGTTTTAGTTAATTTATATCACACAAAAACACAATTGCAGAAAAAAAGAGAATATACAAATAAAAATTAACCAAGGATTTGTGTGAAAAGCATGCCTGTACGCTTTTAATTAAAATTATTTTGAGGTTAATTTGTACAACTGATAGCTTTAACACTGAACCAACATTACCCTTAACCCTTCATTTTTTTCTTCATTTATCATAGGAAAGAGCAATTTGGACAATTTACTGTGACACGGCGGCTCAAATAATCAGTATGGGCTTCATGAATCTTTAAAGTTCACTGGTATTACAAAAACTTAGCATGCTTCTAATCACCCCTTAACCATCCTGCTTTTGAGATATTTACCGCTAAGGCAGACATATGCAAATATGTAAACCACGTCGTCTCTTCATTCACAGCTTAAGTTGTGCATTTGATCATCAATGCAAGTCTAGTGTAACAAGCAGTCACCAAATGTGCAAATCATTTTTAAGGTCTAACTTGAAGTAAATGTAAACCAAATTTCTCTGTGAATCAATAAACACAAGGCGCATGCTTTTCAGTCTCATACCCTCTACCTTAAAAAATTAGGAGAGTGTCAAAACATGAAGATATCCTGTGAGACCTAATATAGTCTAGAAATACAACACAGGATAAAATACTACACTTGTTAAGGTAAACATGAAAGAACAGACAAGAGCACCAACAAATAAAATTGCACAATAAAACTGTCCAAAGCTAACAAGAGAGCAATTAAAATGAAGTTTGCAATGACTGCTTCATGGCAGTGTGTAGATACATTTACCAAATTCAAACATCTACCTGATTCATCTAATTTTCTTTAAAACTAATTTAAATGTTTACATAATGTATATTTGTGGTATAATTTCCCCAATTAGTAGACCATGTTTGTTCACCTGTGGTACGCAATGGCTCCTATAACTTCTTAGTCCTGTATCAAAAATGAACTCTTCCACAACTCTAGGACCAACATGGCTAATTACATGTATACAAAACACTGTTTCTCTACATGTTGACACAAATGGTGTTGCAATCATTCGTCTGTGAAACAAATTCAGTAACATTCTGAGAAGCTGGCATACAAGTTTACTGAGCACCACTCTTGCATCATCATTCCCTGCTGAGCTGAACGAATCATGACAGCAATATCATGGCGTATACATGCATCCTGTTTCTATATTCCAAGAGAATGATGTAGTGCAACTATCATTTTCATATCCTAGTGTCAATGAGCGCTTTTTAATTCCAATGAATAATTTAAATGATCCATCTCAAATTATATGTAAACACAACTAAAAGTGATGCCTCAGTGATATTAAGAGAGCATTAATGTATAACATGTCAAATTGTATGTTTTGCTTGCATTTTGTTTGTCAGATTCAAAATATTTTAAAAATTGAGAAAGTAACCTTGTGTTCGATCTAAACAGGCTGAAAATCGCCTTTAAAGACAATCAAACTTTGACGTACGTAGGACTTTCCATGTTTAAAAAAGAGTTTCTCAACATGTAATGTGGTCATGTGACAGATCAAAGTGGTAATCTAAGTCATATGGTGCAAGTGGATGTTTGTGCTTTCACATTAATTTATGTGATAATAAAAGAGTATCTACTACTGTCGGTCATAGAATGAAAGAGTTTAAATACATAGTAATATATTCTCCTGGAACTAAAGCAGTCTTAAATTTGTGGATAAGGAAGTCAAGTTCTGGTGTAATTGATCATGGAGGTCATCTCAAAGTTTACTAATTGAAAGTTTACCTTATCACAACTCTCTCTCTCTCTGTCTCACTCTCTCGTGTAATAAAATAAAATAAAAGGATGGGCCTTCTGTTCATCTACATGGTGAGCACATACTAATCTGAAGTTCACCCTTTGAAAAAGTTCAATGTTAATAAGTGACGTAAAATATTTGGTAGTTTTTGTGTGAAGGTTTCAATAGGTTATTTTATAGTATTGTGATAGCTGAGTTCTTCCGACTACTTTTTATTAAAAAGTCATTAATACTTGAGCATTTGTTATTAGTTGTTTTAACATCCCTTCTTTTTCACATATCGACTTACTTCAAGACATTTTCCATTGGTTGGAAGCAAATAGCTCCGTCGCTTCTGTTGTACTTTTTGTCATTTATTCTTTTTCCGTCTCTGTCATGAAACTAATCTCATTTGTAGAGATGGTTTGTAAACACATTTATTCTTCTGTGATGTGGGTCTTCGCTAATATTTACAAGGAATTAACAAATTTGATGGTAACAGTTGCAGTTGTTTAAATATGCATACGTTATTGATGTGTGGTATTTATAAAGTCCAACAATGCTCGATGCTTTTCAAGTTCTGAAAGTCTGACTTCAATTATTTAAGTATATCCAAATGTCAGACAGTACTTTTTGGGTCAGAAAAATTGTGCTTTTAAAAGTACTATAATTCCCTAAAGTATTATGAAATTTTGTATTGTTTTAATATTATGCACTAGTACTCATTTGAAATAGGAAATGCTTTGTTGACAAAATCTTATATAAAAACCTAAGACACAATTTGTTGACCAGGATGTGGTTCATTTTCTCGTCAAATTTGTAAACAAGTTCACTTCCAGAAAATAAAAAACTGGCAAACAATGTCATGCTTTGAACTTAAATTCAAGCAAACATCATGATAAAAAACAGGTAGACATAACTTTGAAGAGAAAAACCAAACCATGGTCCTGAATTTAATCCAAGTAAACATTT
Organism: Sinohyriopsis cumingii; assembly: GCA_028554795.2. NCBI lineage: Eukaryota > Metazoa > Mollusca > Bivalvia > Unionida > Unionidae > Sinohyriopsis > Sinohyriopsis cumingii. The sequence continues at coordinate 109,859,050 of CM068838.1, read as the reverse complement.
AAAAAAATTAAATTGATCAGGTAGGCCCAAACTCCTACCCTCAGTTACACACAGAAGTTAGCTATCTAAACATTTGTTTACAAATTATCATCAGCTTAAACTACAACATACAATCATGGATAAAAGTTAAGCACATAACAAAGACATACAAAACAATTTCATGAATATCCTAGCTGGAGGTAGGAATTATGCTTTTGGACGAAAGGACACATGTGCCTGGAGATGTAGCAAGGCAATATAGACAGGTTAAATTATGGTTATGTATTATCGCTATTAAAAACCAATTGTTGATGGACGGATGAAAGACATAGAGATGGCGATACATTATGGCCAAGTGAATTAAATACATTTATTGTGCTGATAAAAATTTTTCACGAAGCATTGGGAAGGAAAAGAGGGTGACATAAATTATCTTTGACAACAATTATGCAATGCAGTATTTATGAATGAAATGTCAAACATCTTTTCATGTTACAATTACAATACCAACCTTATCAAAAGATTCCATATTTTGTTCTTCATCAGGCTTTAATGGCACTTTTCTGGTGGTTTCTGGGGTGTTATCCATCAAATGTTCCACCTCCTCAGACTGTTGAGACTGTAACATTGGCACATGGACCATATCCTCCTTAAATGCAGTGACATCATTTGCAAGGCAGAACAATATGTTTCCCAGGGCTCTATTTTCGGTTTCTCGAGAATTAATTTTGATGTCCTTTCCCTTCAGCTGAATATAAATTTGAAATTTGTACAAATAAATTGTTTTCGGCATCCAAAGGCAACAAGTAAATCCAAACTTACACTACTGTATTTGTTATTGTTCTAACACCAAAAGTATGATGCTGCAGACTGGTTTTAAACATGATGATGATTGGATAATAATGCTGGAAATTATTAGTTACCGGTACATCAAATTTCATCAAAACACGTGCATTAACAGAGACAGCAAGAGTACATGTAAAATTGCATCATTTACCCACTATGTGTTTAATAGTTCTGTATGTGGACACTAGTAGAACATACGTGACTATGGAAAGCAATTAATCACAGGGACCATTTCCTTTTAACTGAAACAAGCAATAGGTTTTCTTGCCTCCATGGGAATCAATATATAATGCTTGTTTAAGCTAAAATGTACTCATTTATTACATAGATCACGTCTACAATGCTTGCTGCAGTCTTAAGTAGCAACTGCAGACAATAATTATCATGGACACAATCAGGTGATGTTGATGACAAAAGGTGACGTGAATGGGCATGAAAGACACAAGGCAAACCCATTTGCCTTCCATATCAGTGGCTGAATCTGACAAACCCTATTTTAATGACCCCAACTCAGTGACACTTTATCACATGTCAGTGACACTTTATCACATGTTCCCAACAAATAAAATTAGAAGTGACCTTGTCCCGTTTTTCACCTCCAGACTGACAACTTGAGATTCAAAACTTTAACAAACTAATAAGGGTTGGATGAAAAAAGGGGATATTCATAAATTACTAAATTAATAAATCCTGCCCCTTTACTTCTGAATAGTGACAATCAGAAATGCACGTCCAACAAGTGGAATTTATCACACATATTAGGCCAGTGCGAAGCAATACATGATCACATACAACTTACGGGAATTGTCAACAGAGAGCAGAACTATTGATCTTCATGATTTGAATGATATCAAAGATGACAAAAATTAAATTCCATGCATACCAGATGATGACAACAAGGCTGATAATATTCCAGTTATCCAGTTTATTTAATTGGATGAAATCAGAATTTCTGTCACAAGCTGATATTTGACTATTAAAGGTTTGTTCTACCCTACTAAATATTAGCAGCTGACACTGAGTACCATTATTAGCATAAAGTATTTTACATTCAGCTCATGTGAACATTGTTGACGATTTTGTGTAAAATGCAAGCTATGTTTTATGGCTGATATTAATACTTACTACTTCAAGCATTAAGAATCATTGTGGTTAAGTTTCTCTACAGGGCATTAAAACTTGAAAAAGTTTATTTTTAATGAATGTATTAAACTCCAATCTTTCAAAGTTTAATTGTTCCAGCTATTGTTGAGGGTGGGGTACGCACAATTGTACATATTCAGAGGGTTTGGTTACAACGGTATATGCTGTGCAACAGGAGGAGATCCAAACTGGATGATTTTTTGCACATTTACTTTCTGGATGTCCCCAAAAGAAATTTGTTAAAATAATCCTGACTTTTCTAACCTATTTTGTCTCACACCTTTAGCAGAAACACTCACATTTTCTTGGAGTGGGTACAGGAATATGGGGGCATCTAAACTGAAAACAAAGAATATCTCCAAGCTGATGTACTTTAATTAGTTAATATTAACAAGATATTAATGAGGTTCCTTTTCTTTAAATCATTGCTTTTCAAACATCCTTCAGAAACATCATTGTCCTACCTCAGACGTCATTATGCTGGGTGAAAGTCAAAGGTTTTCAGTAACCAAGGAACAGCCAGTTAAGACTTGGTCTTGCATAAAATGTACGCAGTCCACTTACCTAATTCATATACTCATTTTCTTAAATGAGAAGTATTTACTCATGTGCCTTCTGACAAGAATATATTTCTTCCCACAATACTACTGAAAACTTTCTCAATCTGCTTTGTTTTACTTAAATGTACTTACTGTACATTTGCTTGCCTTTATTTACTCATAATTACTTATCTCAGTGTTTATTTAACAATTACATAGGAAAATTAATACGTAAAGTATTTTATTCAGTATAGTTATTACAAAGTAATATTTTAATAATTTTTTGATCTTAACTTTATGCACAGCTTGAGGATCTTGAGTTATGCTGGGTATATATTGCCAGTTTTGCAATGGTCTTTGTCCAATAATGACCATTAAGGGAGGAAGTGGTTTTGTGGTGGGCTAATGTAATGTCAAATTACAAGGCTTAGTCATTGTCTAACACTTGTATAGGGGTGATGTAAATGTGCCTTGAAACTGAGAGGCAGAAGGAATTATGTAAGATGCTATTATTAACCTCTTTACATACTGCCTACATCGTACACATCAAAACGGGCATCCTCTTGGGACTCTTATTTGATATATTTTAATATCAAATTCATTTTGGCATTTTTCCCCAATATCAGATCTCATATGCTATGCTAATAAAATAAAGGCCATGCCTGATTCATACATTTCTTTTACAGTTTTAGATATAAAAATAAGAATACTTTCTTCATACATTGATCAGCCTAGCTCTATTCAACTAATCTGGGATCAACCAAGGATACGTTTTTATGAGGGGATCAGCCTACTATTGAATAAAGTTATTTAAGATGGGATCAGCCCAGAATATACTAGTCTGCTGAGATCATCCTAGCACATAGCATACTTAAGCTGGGATCAGTCCAGAATACACTCACATGCTGGGATCAGCCTAGCACAGATTTTACTTGAGCTGAGATCAGCCTAGCCGTCCACTTAAGCTGTGATCAGCCTAGACTACACTTTAAAGCTGGGATCAGCCTAGCACCGACTATACATGAGTTGAGATCTGCCCAGAATATTGTATAATGCTGGGATCAGCCTAGAATAGATTTACTTAAGATGGGATTAGCCCAAATTACACTTCAATGCTGGGATCAGCCTAGCACAGAGTTTACTTGAGTTGGGATCAGCCTAGCACAAAGTTTACTTGAGCTGGATCAGCATAGTACCGATTCTACCAGTGCTAGGATCAGCCCAGAATAAACTGTAATGCTGGGATAAGCCTAGCATCAACTGGGTATTGTCACATATTCAGATTCTAACCTGTTAGTAGCCCCCCTAGAGACAACCAAATATTTTAATTCTTTTAATACTGATGTTATTGTAGTGACACATTGATGTTGTAGAATATTGGTAATAATGAATAGTGGTTTGTTTAAGAGAGAGAGAGAGAGAGAGAGAGAGAGAGAGAGAGAGAATGCATATATTTTTGTCTCCTTTCTATTCTTATAATGTATGTACTAAATCTTTCCTCATACAATTCTTTATTTCGTTGTGCATAACTTTGCAAAGTAATTACTAAGTAATATTTTACCCAATAAAAAATTACTAAGAAATATTTTACTGAGTAAAACAATTACTAAGTAATACTATTTTACACCACACCCTCGATAACTCGCGCCCTGATAAATCGCGAACCCGCTTATAACGCGGTGTCACGCATGGATCCCATTTTTAAAACCCGAAAATACCCCAAAAATTGATCCCTATTTGTTGAACTTGAAGAAAATCGCGATCAGAATTGGTAACGGAAACTTTGATGTATCGCTCGTTTTATCGTCGAAAACGGTAAATAGGACCTGGACATGGTAATCAACACTATGAAATATAAAATTTAAAAATATGTCATACAATTTTTTTACATTTTATTTCCAAACGACATTCCTAGTACACGGCATTTAACGATATGTAATGAAATTTTGATCAATGAAAATGTCACTTACGCCGAGTGAAGGCAGCACTTTAATAAATAAATACAAATTAAATAATATTTTAATCAATTGAAATTTGTGTTCTAGTTCTATCTTTTAGTTCATTTCAAGTGTTATCGTCATAAAGGCAATGTGTGTTCTTGTAATCAAACGTAAAATGCTTCAATCCACCGTAACAGCTATGTCCGCGAGCGTTTCTCTGAGAACCTAATTAAGTGCCGACATTTTTTTGATAACTAACTTGCGGAAGTATTTGTTGTATTGTTGCAATGAATTTAAAGCTGGCCTCCTCTGTATTATCACGTTAATTATGTCTTTTGAATAAGAAAAGGAGGTGAAATAACAAGCACGAAAATCCTACCAACTCAAAGTCTAGCGGCCTCGGCCGTATGTCGGGCGAACTCACTTCAGTTGATCAATAGAACACTTATAAACGTTATTGTGCATGTAGCATAAACTACCTTAAATTAACCGACTCTTTCATAACTGTGATCAAAGATAACAAGGCACCCAAGCGAAATGAATACTTTGTAAAATAAAGAGCTTGATTTCACAGATACGAACCATTGTGAGCAAGCGAGTTTCAGATAATTCTTGAACTGGCACTTAGAGATATCCTCATGGATGATAAGAAATTTCATTATTACTTAAAGTGAAATCATGACATCAATATTGTACTAATTGAACAATAAAAAAATTGAGTTTCAACGTAGACGTGTAACAAAATAAATGTCGCGTGTTTTTGAAAAAATAGAATCTTCTTTGGTGGTGTATTAATAGTTAGTCTAGCTCCCTGCTTGTGGATTTGGCAGGATAATATTAAACACTACTACGGGAACCAGACTCATCAAGAAAACAAAAAGCAATGACGTAATATACAGATTATTCGCGTACACGTGATGGTTGTTCGATGCAGTTGGAACGATCTTTCATATATATGTTGGATATTTTGAAAATAAATGTTATTTAAACAGAATAACAAACTACTTTATTATCGACGTGATTGTAAAGTGAGGATTCAGTCATTAAACAGCCCAGATCCCCAACGCTGCCCACCCACCCCAACCCAACAGTTTTCTCGCTGTCAAAGCGATTTTTTCAAGTTTTGGAGGTCCCGCGGTAACTCGCACCTCGCTTAGAGTGCGGTCTATGTTTGTGGACCACGTTGTGCGCGAGTTATCGAGGGAGAGGTGTACTTAGTAAAATAATTACTAAACATTACTTGAAAATACTTGTAATTTCTCATTCATCTGACAAACATGGCTTTACACTTTACTAATGTTTTACTTATTTTGAGGAAAAGAAATATCCGTTTTGAGCTATTAATATTAATTTTTCTTTTGAGTGTAGGTCAATATATTTCCTACCCTTCAGTTTTCCTTTAGCGGCTGCCAAGTAAAAAACAGTGAGCCCTGATTGAGCATTAAAAATCAGCTAAGATGGTGATCTTCATCAGTGTAATCTAGATAGTACATGTCGTAAGAACAGTACACGGTATGAAATATGTACATTTATTTTTGCTACTAACATGGATCTGCAGCTCTTTGCTCTTTGCAAAAATGCGCAAAATCCACATGGATTCAAACCAGAATACAAACACAAAACAAACTGACAAATTATTTATATTCAACACTCACTTTATCTAATCTACAAGTCAAACGTCCGCTGAATTATCGCAAACTCTACAAATTGACGAGCATAACAATGTGCTTGGAATGAGTACTGTATTACATCACTCATATTCTTCTTTTCAAACTTGTAAAACACTGTTGATTTGTCCTTTTCTCATCTGATATGTTTTGAAGTTTTAAAAAAAAATCTATCTGCTCAAACAATTTCAGTCACTTAAAGTCCATAAGTCACACCATAAAATCCTGTTTCGCTTAACATCTAATATCATTTTCTTTAAAGGTGCAGGCTGGTCCGTAACCTAACTGTAATATAAACCTGTTAGACAAATTTTCAAATTAAATCCATCTGTCTTCTTGGAAATGTGTCATATACAGTTTCTAAAACAGAAAATAAGGACAGTACATTTAGGTCTAGGATGGATAAATGTACTTTTATCCTATTCTTACGCAGCAGACCTCCCTTTAGAATATTCTCAAATTTATATGATAAGTGGGACTAACAAGATGATCATAAAAATCTATGATCTATGAGTGTAAAACATAATTAGGTGAAAAAAATTGTAATGATTATGGCAAAAGTGTAATAGCTGGCACGTATGGAAGCTGTCCAGTGAAGGGGGTTCCAAACCTCCATGCAGAAAGAAGGTGTATTTGTATTCCTTGTCCTTGGAGACCATCGCTCAGCAACATCTTATTTGCTGGACACATCCCTGAAAGCAAAAAAAAAAACACTGTCCTCCTTTCCAGATTGTCAATGTGAAAGGTAGATTCTTCTCGAGAATATATACCCTGAAGAATTAGACCCTTCGGCTCTAGGTGAGCACCCCACCCTGAATCTGATGCATCTGCAAATAAGTAAGAATTGGGTTCAGGGTCGATGGGGGTGCATTGGTACTCAAGTCATAAGCCAGTCCTAATTTGCACACCAATTAAATGGCGGTGGAAATATCGACCCTGAGAAATTTGAGCATTCAAGGGTCCCTGTTCGGTTTCCAAGCCACAAACAGTACAAACTGGAGAGGACGCAAGTGAAACCTGCCTAAGAGAACCAAGTCTGCAGCAGCTTTCAGGGTTCCCTGCACAGACAAGAAAGAACAAACTGACAACTCATCTTCACTGTCCGTGTATCCAGCAGGAACATCATCTTGCCTGTTCTGTCCAGAGGAACACGGACTAACTGCCTGTCCGTTACAAAATTCAACCTCACGGAGATATAATCTTGAGATGGATTTAGCTCCGAATTCTCTTTTCATAGGAGACCAAGCCTGGTCACTACGAACCAACAGCAAGACAGGTCTAGTTTCAGGCTTTCTAGATTGACATTGTGGATCAACTACTCCCACAACCTTGGTAAAAGCTCTAGATGTGGATGCTAGACCAAATGTCAGAGCTCGGAATTGTAAGACCTTCCCATCCAAACAAAATCTGAGGTACTTCCTGTGTGGAGAAGAGATAGAGATAGGAAGATATGCATCCTGAAGATCGGTGGAGACTGCCCAATCACCAGGTCTTACGATATTCCCAACTAAGTTGGTAGTTTCCATCTCGAATGCCTCCACGAACAGAAACTTGCTTACGGAGAAAATGATTACATGAGACTTTTTCCTTTTATTTGTAAATCCAGGAATAGTAGGCCCAAGATTGAAATGGGGCTGTAGCTTTAAGTGGGGCTCCCAGCTTTAGAAAGTTTAGCCTGTGGGCCCTGAGGGAGGTTGATTCTGCTTTTTGGATTTCTGAATAGCCACAGAAGGGACGAGCCCTCCGAAGAGTCTCAGCCTCCAGGGGGGCAGCCCTCATAAAGTTCTTACTGTGATCTAATAAGATCTTGGAAGTGTCCAATGCCACATCCCTGAAGAGGTGGAGAAGATCTGCTAACAAAATCATGGACAAGGACAGCGCATGCCTTTAAGTTTTTGCCTTTGCATCCAGCAACAGATGAAGAACCATTGGTGATCGAGATTCCTCCCTCGGCAGGCTGAACAAGGCTGTTGAAAAATGGTCAGCATGCAACGCTAATCTCACTAATAACCCAGCCTTTTATTCCAAGGTCCCCAATGCTTTAACTGGAAGGAAAGCCCAAGTCCCTATGGAAATGCATCCAAAGTGGATATTTTATGTGGGCCAGGAAGGAATATGAAACTCCTAACCAGAAACAGATATCACGGTTATAACGTAGAGAAGGGACAGACCACACCTAATATTGTCTGGCAAAGGCTTGGCACTTGCTAAATCTTTAAGAAAACTCAGCTCCTTGATTGTAACCTAGTGAGTAAGGAGCAAGGGATCTGGTTGAGTGCTTGATCCATATGGGTTCTCTAAAACAAAGTACTTTTTGACGAAGTATTTTTTACCTTTTAGAAGGTTTGGGACAGAGTTCGTTAGGTAAGAAGTGGAAAACCTCATTCACCGCCTTATCAAACAACCTAGATTTCTCCACCTCTGCCTCCTTAACTGAAGGCTGATAAGTGGTAGGTGAACCGAAATGAAGGAGTACAACCTTAGACCTATCCGAGTTAAACTCTGTCTTCAACAAGGACAGAATGGACATCTTCATCCTGCACACTTTCCTGGCATGCAAGACTACATGACGCATTGTCTCTCTGCATAGAAGAAATGGCAGGAGAAGAAACGTGATATGGAAACTCCACCCACAGGGATAGACTGTTGAGAGCAGTGGTCTCTGTTCATGGTTTACAACGGTTCTCCGCCCACCCATAACATTTTAGAGATGGTGCATTCCCATCTATTTCTTAGACCCAACCTTACGAGATGAAGCTCTTTGGCATGACTTACTACTATGTCGCATATCTAGGTCCAGATGTCCATGACTGCTTGTGGTAAAGGGACAATCACAGCCCTGTGGAGGAAGGCCTCACAACCCATTGGAATTTAGAGGAATAATAGGGAAAAGAGAAAGATGATCCTTTCCAAAGCGTTAATCTGGCATCTGTAAGCAGATTCCAAGTCCCCTGTGGGATGAACAGGTGGTCTGGAGAGATGGGGGACTATACCTATCTCCATACAATACGGGTTCTATAAAAGACATGTCCAGTAACCAGGTAATGGGTCTGCAAACAACTCAGATCTGCAGCAAGAGCTATCCTCGAAACTAACATATGTGGATCTGAGCACTACCTTTATCAGGAGGCAAGATTGCAATGTAAATCATGAGTAATTGAGACTGAAAGGGTGCTGATCCCCGCTTACAAGGAAGGGGGGCTGGGCTCATGATCAGCCCTTACTGAAATGTGCATCAGTAGAAGGTGCTGCTCCTCCCAAAAGGGAGGACATGATTCATTCTCTACCCTTATGGCAATGAGATGGTGCTGCTCCTCCCACTTGGGAGAGCACAACTCACTCTCTGCACTCATGGAATGGGGATGGTGCTGCTCCCCCATTTTGAGAAGATGCGACTCACTCTCCACCATTGTATACCTTCTCTTCGAAGAGGGCCCACTAATAAAAAGAGTCACCCATACACCTATAAAATCCCTCTCTGACCCGAGGGACTCAGATATAAAAACTTTTATGAGAATGAAAGTATCTTCTTCCTCGCTTGGTTGGTCTAGGAACTCTATGTGAGATGCCATATTTCGAAAAGTACAGGGAGATTTTGTGTGGCCACACACACATACACCTTGTTTTCTACATTATTCCTGTAAAATTTAAGCAAGATACTGAAAGAAAAATGATACACAAATGTTAAGAGAAAAGACACCTCATGTGAGTGTTTCACCAAAAGAAAACCGTAAAAGGAAACAAAGCTAAGGACATAAAAAGGAATTAGTCAAGCGAGCATATTTTTAAAAAAAGACAAGGGACTATACCTTGATTAGCAAATAAATAGTAGATTTATGTTTGATAATAAGACAATTTGCTAATATGAAAATTTAACTGAAAGTAAGTTCTATCCAACTAAAAAATTAAACGAACCCAATTTCTTGATAAACAAGTTACAATAGATACAATTAACAAGTAGTGTGCAACGTGCTTACCACATACCAATCAAAGAAAAGTCATAATTCATGATATTGTTTTAAACTAAATAAAAGATTGCCAGGCATGTGCATAGAGAAAAAAAGAAAAAGATATGGATATTCAAATAAATTATCTACCCCTACTTTAGAAATGTTATTTGAATACAATTTTGTTAAAAATTACTAATGCCCCAACAGAAGAGATATGTTAAATGACAAATGCACCAATGTGTATGGATTAACAAACCCTCAATAGAGCTTAATTAAACCAGTTTTGATAATAAATGGACCAGGGGTATAATCTTTGATTTTAACAAAGAATATTCGCACACAAAATGACAATAACCCACCCGTTAACCCAGCAAAATGGCGATAACAACATTGATCCGTGCAATATGGCAACCAAAAACTATAGTAGATTCACACATGCCCAAATGTATGGGGTTCTCACTTAGGGGCTTACACGGTGTTCTGTGGGATTCTGATTCCAACAAATGAAAGGGAAGGATTGAATTGTCACTGGGTGGGGTATTTTCCTCCCAGTATTTCTTCCTTGGCAATAGAGCAGGTAAGATATTAGTGATGTTTGTGTTCATGTTCAGATCATGCTACTGTTTAGTTTTGTTAAATGAAGAGAATTACCATCTGTAATTCAGCTTGGGCATCACCATCTATTTTAAGGTCACTGAGAAACATAATCATCATGTCAATCCAACTGTCTTTATCACTGTCTGCAACTCTCAGGTCACCAGAATGTAGAACCTTATTTCGAATATCAATCAACTGAAAAATAAAATATAAATTAAAATCTGACCCATGCTTCTGTGTATTTTTACTTCAGAGAAAATCCAGACTATATTTAGTAAATTCATATTTATACATCTAGGCTATGTCCCAGACTTAATCTGACCACATACATGAACATGGACATTCACAATTTGTAGCCCTTTATGCCCACAGTTGCACTCTCATGTGGCATTTGGATTCCTTCAAAAGAAAATGTTCTGAAGCAGAATGCAATAAGCAAAAGTATTGATGATGATAAAATAAATGGTTCAAGAAAATGGTGTAACACCACCTAAGAGACTGAGCATCTTGTTGTTGTTGTAGTTGTTGTAGGGTTTAACGTCATTTTTCAGCACAAGATAGGCTATACATGACGGCCAATATTAATGGTAGAGGAAGAACACGGACAAACCCCGGAAAAAAACACCGACCCACGAGAAGCTACTGGCAGGCTTTCTCACATAACCACATCAGCCGAATCCGAGACTCGAAACGACGCAGACAGAGGTGAGATGGCAGTGATCCGTAACGGTGAGCGCTTTAGACCACTAGGCCACTTGGGGCCCCCTGAGCATCTTGTATATTTATCATATAATATTGATCAATGAGTAGTGTGAGACCTCCGAAACATAATAGTTGGTTTTAAAATGTGGTGTGAGACCTTTTAATGGGGACCCTCATATTCATAATATAATATAAGCGCTCACAAAAGTCTGGATGTGATGAAAAGGAAGACACCTACCCTAAAATTCCAGAATCATCCAAATGTATTATATTATTGATATTGTGGAGACAAATTACAGATGCCAATATGAAACACTGATCCATACATATCACCACAAATATAATAGGTCACCACTAAAACATTAATTCTCAGATTTCACACTACAATGGACTTAGGGTATCCCATACCGAAAAATCTTACTCTGATTTACACGTTTACAGATTTTGTTTTCAGTAGAGCTGAAACAGATGAGTAGAACAGGAAGAAAAATATAGTTTCTAAAGTGTTATGTAAGTGTTGAACTCTGGCTGTTTCTTCCTTCCCGACCTTAATTTGGTGGCAAAGAGGTATCTACCCTCCATAAAATCCTGTCATCATCTCTGCTAAAATCATAGATGGGGAACAAATTTTGGAATATATCGTTTTATGCATAGATATTTAATCCCTGACCGAATGTGCCAAATTGATAAAAAAATTAGCACCATATCAGCAAGAAGCACATTTCAAACTGCACGAATTTGTCACCAAATATAAATGTTTAATGTATTTTGGTATAATATTGGAGTAGGTGTTGTCAATAGATTTCCATCTTCACTAACAAGAACAATAACCTGTACCCACAGTTTGTCTTTACTGCATCTGCGGGAATAACAATGTGATAGATTTTGTTGGTATTCATTCCCACTCCCACTCCCAGACTTGTAATGTGTCTCTGAAGTTTCAAGTGAGAGATGAAATTTCTAATTAAATATTTTAATGCATTGATCCAGTGAAAAACAAGGGCATGGAGCAAAAGGGAATCTTGCATCTGATCAAATGAAGCAGCTGTAAATAGCCCAAAACAATGAATAAAAATACTGACAAATAACAGGTAGCATGTTTCAAAGTATTTCTTTTTATCTTGTCATGGATGAGAATTGCATTTACATATATGCCAAGTATATGTATGTCTGTAATTTGTACACTGGAAAACAACCAGTCTGTCAACACAAACAAGGGAACCACCTAGCACTGTCAGACCTTATAAAGATGGAAAGAGCATTAAAGTTATGTGTGTATCGACAATGTATCTTATCATAGGCTGTGAATCGTATCGAAATTGGCACAGTTGTATTGTTTCACCCTAATAAGAATTCCTGTCCACACTGAGTCAATGTAATTCTTCCACCCAAGGTCAGAGCCAACTGACAAATCATATTACAATGCTACATAATACCAGCACCGGGAGTCATAGTTCAGTTGCGAAAGAGTAAAAAGGTTGACTTCAAGGTGGCCAAAATTAAAAACAGGATTTTGTTTTGTCGGCAACTGTGCAACACTGTACACCTTTGATAGAGCTAGTTCGTATAGGCACTGTTATTTTAATTCAAATATATCAGTACTGTATAAATTCTCATATTGAATAAGAATGTGTAATAATATCTGAATAGTAATTTACTACCAAAAGAACTACTAGTATGAATTTACTGCAATAATTTACAGGATGTTAATAAGGAACCGTTAACTTCATATAGGCGGTGTCCCCTGAAAGTGTCAAGTACCATATAAACTCAAACTGGGTCACCCTTTGTTGAAAGGCTGGAGAAAACTCTGGTCAACATTCTTGTTTGATTATTCCGTATAAAGGGTATATCTAGGAAAGATGTGTTGACACTATTTATAAACTCTTGTGTATAAAGAAGGCCTAAAGATCCTTGTAACCTGCCCTTTTTAATCTCTGCAATCTACCACATAATGTCACTCGAATGTTTTATTTAATATGAAAAAAGATATACATGGGTTCCTGAAGCTACATTAAAAATCCAAATCACACGCACACACACTCAATATGCTTCATTCCCATATATTAACAAAAGCTACTAGTATTTGATAAATCAACATTGATACTGTAATCTGGTAATGAAATATTAGCTTAAACATGAGTTTGTTTTATTTTAACACTTCAAAAGGTTTATAAAGTACTCTATATTTTTCCTGTGCACATGTTGTGATAAGGTATCCAGTAGTTCTAATTTCCACTCACTGCCTAAAATCAATATGTGAGATACGGGTAGAGAAGAACTAAAAAAGCATAAGCAGGGCCTAAAATAGTGATGATCCAAGGTCCAAGACCTTCAGTTTTCCCAGTCGGAGCCAAGAAATAAATTTGTCAGAACTCTGTCGGACCTCCCACTTTTTAAAAATAATTGGAAATTAAAATATTTCTCTGAAGTATCAAAATTATTTCTTAAACAAAGTGTATAATGTCGACAACTATATATGCAAAATTGTGTTCAGGCAATGTTACTCAACGCCTACATTTCATGTGTACATGACAGTCAGACTGGGACAATGTATATAACAAAGCACGTGAGCTAATGCTATTTTAATTTTGAATTCGAGTACCCTTCCATATAACTGCTATACAAAAAATACACATAGAACGTACAGTAACTTGTCACTTAAAGTTTTGATCATTATTTTATTCTTGCTCACATTTATCGAGTATTATGGACTCTGAGTAAATGACAAAGACTTTTACTTTGGTGACCTGTCGAAGAAAGTTAAGACCCTTCTGAAATTTTGAACCAACCACCCCAAACCACTTTACCTAATCTGGCCCTGACTGTGCATGGGTAACTAGCGGAACCTGTGCAATATTGTTTCACATCAGTCAAGTATGAATGCAGTTGTGTTGTAAAATATCTGACATATATCTTTCATCATCATTCTTTTCACTGCAAGTGCAGTATTACTGAATTTCATGTGATACTGAGCAAAGTATATTGCATGAACTGCAACAGATATAAGGAAATTAATATGTCCATACATTCCAATAGCACAGCATTGAGAAAACAAATTTTAAAAACAAGATTCAGTGCTCTAAATTTACTGGAATTAGATCCATTTGCACTTTCTTAAGTTTCTGTTTTCTTTTACAATGACAATTCCGTAATATGCAGTAGAAAGCACAAAACCAATTCGAGATAAATGTAGAGATCAAAGTTGATATTACTGCTACTGATACATTTCGTATTTACGTAAAGTCATTACATCATGTTAGAGAAATGTAAATTTAACAGACATAATTTTATCAAGAGACTGAGAGATGTCGAATCAATCCCGTGACTTCCACTTAATCCATTTTTAGCAGCAATGCAGTCTACCAAATACAGAAATCCACTAAATACTATTGAAAGATGCTGGTTTGCATTTTTATTTTATTGTTTCAATAGCCAAACATTTCAATAGTCACAAAGAGGAAACTGAATTGAAATAATTAAAAGTCTTAGATCTTTATCAGGATATTGACGCATCATTTCCATATGACTGACATTGTATTTTTATAGTTTCCTTACAAGAAGAAATATTAGGACACGTGGATACAACTATGCAGAATGCCATGCAGTTGTTGAACATTTAAGATCTGAAAATTTTCGACATTATTATTCATTTCAACAATACGTTGGGTCAGATTAATTAGGAACAATTACCAAACTTCTGCTGTTAATAATGCAACCTTAATTTGAGCTGTAAAGTACAACAAGCCAAGACAGATGGCTTCATGTTAGAAACGCACCTTTCCCAAGCTGAAATTGACATTGTCTTCTCGTACAAACATTATATACCTGGGTTCACATTGATCACTGTCTTTATCTCTGCAGAACATCTGCTCAAGCCAAGTCTTGTATTTGGAAGGGACCATTTAAGTTTCAAAAAGGTTATATTACTTTAAAAAAACAGTATGTTGTGATGAATGAAAGAATAAAAAATACCCCATTAGAAATAATAATATGGTCCCATGAATTACGTGACCAGTCCCATACAATAAATGCAGTCAGAATTGAACTAAAGTTCACAGCTGTGTACATGTATATTCAGCGTCATGACTGGGTCATTACTTTTCAAGGGCAAAACATGTAGTTTGCAATTAAGTGTAAATTTAATGTTTTCCGTTCTGTTTTGTTTTTTAACAGAAGCAGCTGTCATCAGGAATTTAAATGTACATACCTCAGAGGATTACTTTTCATGTTAAAACATTAGCATAACTTTGCACTGTTCATGTGAAGATCAACAATGTCTCAAAAAGTCTGCAAGTAAGTTTGTTCAGTTATATGAAGTAAAAGCGTCAACTTATTGCAAAAGGTGTCAATCAGAATTATGTAAATGAAAAAAGTATAGTATATTATTACAGTCTTCGAGCATTGCAAACATATTAATATCTAAAATCTGATTTGGTATTATATCTATTACATTATCTTCAACAGAACAAGGAAATGTGTATCAGCAGCAGCAGCAATAGGTAAGCATGCTATCTTTGGTACATACTCTAACACCTTAACATGAGCAACTGTCATCTACCTTCTGGAAAACCAAGATTTGACACTCGAAAAAGTGTGGCCACTGCCTCTTTTCAACACTTCCCACCCCACTGTAATACAGATGCAGAAGGATCATTTTCAACACTTAGAAAAATTCAACAGGATCTTTTCAGAAGTTTGAACAAAACAGTATCTAATAAGTGTTAAAATGAACTTCATTGACACTTGCATATTTTTGATTGGTTGGATACCTACAGTCAAAATTTCTTTAAAGTATTCATTCATTAAGAAAATTGTTGTTATGGTTGTAGACACATTTGACAACAGATCAGAATCATTTATATAAAACTGAAAGGCTTTTTAGGTCATCATGCTTAAGCTTTGTGTCAAAGTGGGACAAATTCTGTTGAGCAGTTTATTTAAAGGCTGTTTTCTTTTTTTAGTAAAAGTGGTAATAAGAAATGGCAGAAGATATAATGAGAACCATTTCAAGATACGTTCTGAAGAACTGAATCAAATTTTGTTTAGTGGTTTTTGAGAAATTGCTGATCAAGTTTTTCTTCCTTTTAATTAGCACCATATTTGATGATAAATCACTATCGTTTATGTAAACATGACAGAATTTCATACTTTTGTATCAAATTTTATCAAATTCAGAAGAGCAGGTTAAATTTAAACTTTTTTCTTTTTTGAGTAAAGGTAGCCAATGTGCGGTGGATGAGCAGCTTTTATATAAATTATTAAGGCCATCCAGACAAAATTATGTGTGTGTAATTTTGATTTTTTAACGTAGCTTTAAATAAATTTCAGTCATATCACTACAATGTCTGCAGTGCGGCAGTTTATAGTGATGCCTAGCACTGGAACATCATGCTGCAGACATGTAACATCATGTCCAAGCAATTCATATTAACCTGACACCAGGCCGACCAGTCCCAACACTAACCTTTTAATGCTGAGCGCCAAGTGAAGAAGCTGCTAGTACCATTTTTATAAGTCTTCGGTATGACTTGCCTGGGGTTCAAACCTGCGATCTGCCACATCTGTGGCGAATGCACAAAATTATGTTTGTCAAATATCGATGAACGTAGCAAAGATGATGGCGGTATAATGCACAGTGGATACATGATAAATGACATATGATTGATGCAATGCCATATCATACAACTCTAAATCAGGTGAGCTTTTACTCCATTGCAAACTCTTCAATTTTACAGACATATAGAATGTTTAGGACAAACAAAAATATATTTAGTATAAATTTGTAAGAAAAATTGTTAGCATAAATTTGTAAGAAAATAAGGATGTATGTTTTGCCATTCAGAGGTAAGGCAAAATTAAAGCAAGGTTAACCATTTTACATGACTTCAACCTGACCATTACTTACATCAGACAGTATATGTGTATTAGGGAGATCTTTCTTGAACCATTTGCAGTATTTCAAAAGTGACAGAATCGCAGGAACATCAAGATCCTCGGGCATCTTTGTTGTTTTGTCTTGGCCTTTTGGCATGAATATTTTGGCAACTTGATAGCAGTCAGTAGGCCACTTGCTAATGTCAGCATTTCTCCAATTTATGCAGGGGTTATGGGGATCATCATGAACAGCAAGAATCTCATGGAGCCATTTGTCACATATGCTATTCTTACAGTTTATGGACCAAGTTCTAGATTTTCCCCCTGTTAGTTTGATATCCTTTGATGAGCAAGAGCCACATTGATTTCTAGTAGATGAACGAGAAGGGATGCTGGAGACTTTGAGTATGATGTCACCATGTAGATTTTTAACCTCGTTATCTATGTAGTCATGCAGGGCTTCCTTCACGATAATCAAGGACAGGCTACATTTGAGCCAGTTCTTGTATTGTTCGTCACTGAATCTGGTTGGTGTATTCATGGCTTGAAATTCCCTGAAACAACAGTAAGGCATTGATAAATACCGCTTGTGAGTAAGAGTCTGTTTTCTGTCTTACAGACGTTTCCAATGATTAAGCTTCACAAACCTTTTAAGCTTAATTTAAACCTTTCTCTGAGAGTTTGTTTGACGTAAAATTTTTTACTAGTGGTCCCCAACTAGTATGTAAAGAAAGTGTAAAGTAGAAAATGTTCTCTGGTTGAATTCTTGACAATATGGGGCAAAAGGAAATGGAGATCAAGAAAGGACAATATGTCTTAGTAAGCATTTGAGAACTAAATTCCAATGCAATAAATGCAATCAAAATAACAAAAACAATTTTAGCAGCCTATGACCATATCCCAAGTCCACTTTAGGTTTGCCCGTGTACCAGAGACCATTACTTTTCATCTCTGTTCCAAACAACGTCCCTCCATTGTGCCCATGGGTTGCATAAAAAGGTCCTTGAAAATAAATAACAAAGACAATTATGGTTGATTTTCGACTCGGTTAAGTATATCCACGCTTACTAAACAAAGTGCAATCATTGCCAAAGAAACCCATGACAATCAGTAAAAGTGTATTTTGTATTTTTTTTAAATATGTCTTGACTATATATTTAATGCATATGCCACTGAACAAGATAGCTTTGCGTTGCCTAGTTCATGCATGTATCTATTAGATCTGCTTCTTCTTTACCCTAAGGACAAGCAATCTACAGAGATTGGGCTGATTCAAAGATGTATATGATGTAGAACTAAAGTCATTGTGCAGAAAAAACTTTTCAGTTACCAAGATTTTTCACCTTTTATCTCCAAAATCAAATCGTCTCTTCCTTGCCCGGAGTACAATTTATCCACAAAGTGTGATCAAGGCATGTCACACAGAACTAAATTTATTGTGCAGAAACCATTTAGTATTCTCTCAGTCTCAGTGACCTTGTACTTTCATTGCAACGTTTTGTAACCAATATTGATGGGTCACTTTTCTTCACTCAATCACTGTGACGTTGCCCGCTAATCCTTTTGTCCCGAAATTGACCAGATTCTTCTATATAATAAGTGAAAGCCTTTTCAAAAAGTTTGATAGCTGCAAATTGTGGGCGGTGCTAGCTATTGTGAAGAAAGGAATCTAGTAACAGATGCACAGTCAGAGGTCTGATAGATAGACACAATCATACTTTCATATCTTCCGCCTTATGGCAGGCATATCAAATCTAATTTATCTTACATAAAATGCTAAACTGTTATGTTGTTTATATACAAAGAGATGAATATAAGACATGGTGGCATGACAAACAATAAATTAAGAAAATAATAATAATGATAATAATAATAATAATAACAATAATAATAACAATAATAATAAGAAGAAGAACAACAACAAGAGAAGCAGGAGGAACAGGAGAAGGAGACGATGAAGGTGAATTTACTTTATTTATCTAGAGTGACATGCTTAGCTAGCATGTGGTGTACGTTAGAGTCCTCATATCAATATACATGTAATTAAGAACGAATCTCAATGTTTGCAGCCCAAAAATAAATGAATACAACATACAAGACCTAAATACAAATTAAACAAGGTTAACATAATTATTACATGAATATCTCACAACTAACATGTACAAATGTCGTAAAAATCGAAAGAGCTGATTAAAATATATTTCGTATAAAGTCAAACAATACATGTATGTTTAATATAATGCTGCAAACTGTTTCATAAAGAACTATCCCAGCGTAAGCTAACGATTTCACACAATACACTGTTCTAACTTTTGATATGTGCATATCATTATTTACTCTCGACCATGTATTGATTGTTCCAGTGTTCTTAAAATCACTAAGATACTCTAGTGTAGAAAGAATGAAAATTTTCTTACTCTAATGTTCAATGGTATTTTTTTCGGTATCAATCTAAGAAGACACAATTTCGATATTTAAATATTTTTGGCATTTCACCGTCTGTGTTCTTTCTGTAAGCTGTATAGTATTCGCATGTAGATGCTGTGTCCTCATACGGTATAGCAGTAAACAAAATGTGGAAAAACACCTGTACTGTACTCTTGTTGTATGAACTGTTCGATATAAAACCTCTCACCCTTTTCACAATTCCTATTTTCTTGCATAATTTAGTATTATTATCTCAATGTAGTTGAACCTTGATAAAGTCTGATCAAGAAAGAAAGCTAAAAGTATGGGACATTCAACAGTTTAAAGTTT
Source organism: Sinohyriopsis cumingii (assembly GCA_028554795.2). Classification (NCBI taxonomy): domain Eukaryota; kingdom Metazoa; phylum Mollusca; class Bivalvia; order Unionida; family Unionidae; genus Sinohyriopsis; species Sinohyriopsis cumingii. The sequence goes on along the minus strand of CM068838.1, from coordinate 109,839,053 downwards.
TTTTACCATGTATTTCAAAGTTCATTGTGTCTCCAAAACAATAATGAAAAGTAGATCACAATTGATAAAATTATGTTAAAGCTTTTCTCTGCATAACAAAACTTATGTCAAAAAAAGATTTAGGTCAAGTATTCACACAATCCTGTCAAGCTATTCAGAAAATATAAAATAATTTGCCTACTGTATATACTCACATTCAACATAACTGTCCAAAATTCATTATATATTCTAGCTATTAATATAAATCAATTTTCCAAAAGAGTGAAGAAAATATGATCGTTCATGTTTCAGTACCATTAAGGTAATTTCATACCCTGCGTCTTTTCTTTTTAAAATTAGGAGATCTGATTATGTATATGGTACAGGCGCATATATAATAATGACCGAACATTTCTAGTTCTTCATGTAATCTTGTATATGTATATCAGCTAATCTTGTAATAGACTTTTAAACATATAAAAATACTTCATGTCAAGCAAGAGAAAGAAATGTTTTTTGAGCTCTGAGGTATGAGTGTTTTTTCATTTTCTTGGATACTGCTTTCTAAAGTTGCGGTTTCTTTCTCTTTGTGTGTATAATATCTGCTGTGTAACACCTCTATGAAAGATGCATCCCATGTATCATGTTCTCACTATGAGGCAGAAAAAAGTCACTAGTTTCTTTGCATGTTCTTTCTATATCTCAATAATGCGTTTCCTGTATTGGAATTCATGTTCGTTGTATGTTGCCATCCTTAAGCCATTCAGTTTTATTCTGAATTTAGGTTGGAATCTCTCCACAGACACATCTACTGGAATCTCTATCGAAATTCATGTTGTGTGTATTTCCTCTTTTTTTTGTTATCACTGTTAGATATACTATGTTGTTTTGTAGTCTGTAATGAACCATTGAACAGGAGGACATTTTTCCGGTATGGTATATTATAAATATTCCACCCTTCACACTTTTGCTTAAAGCGTATATATTGTCTGCTTTCATATCTCTTATTTCCAGATGTATTAGAATATCTCCTGCTGTTATCTCCTGCTGTGGGCATTTCTTCGAATGATATTTGCCTAAAGGTATATTCCATGTAAACCCCGCAACTCTTCCACGGCGTTGGGTACAGGTTATTTTATAGGCTAAATTGTATGCTCGTGATGAAACCTTGGATATAGCCCTTAACATTAAAATTAGCTTTCTCAAGCTTTCTTGATCATCATAAAATTGATATACTTTTTAAATGTGACCAAATAATTTAAATGCAAGCTGAAGAAATGAAGAATTGCATAGAGTAACTGGAATATATTGAAATTTTCGACGGAAAATCAGTTCAAGTTATTTCAAAGACATACTTTTATGCTCGTGATTAAACCATCGTTAGGATCTCAGACTTAAAATTAGCTTTCCAGAAGCTTATGCAGTTTGCGGAGAATTCTTTTAGCTTTCACAAGTGACCAAATATGACATAATTGATAGGAAGTTGACGAAATGCAATACATAAGGCAATTGATATGTATTTGACAGTTGAGACTGAAAACCAGTCCAAGAAAATTTTATGCCAGTAATTAAACCTTAAAATTACAATGAACTTTATTAACTTGTGGAATTATCAGAATATTTATTCAGCATTTAAATGATACGAAATATGACCTTATATAATGCAAGATTAAGAAACGCATTAACAATTAGGCAGCAGTTATCGATGTCACACCGGTACCTTGGATTCATTACTGATATACTTAAATCCCTCTGCTCACAAAATGCCAAATAAAATAAACAAATGGTATTATTTTCGTGTTAAATGTCAATCATATGTCAAAGCCATGTCACATAATAATAAGAATAAACTATATTTAGAAACGAAATATAAAGACGCATGTGCCACCATAGTACACTCGTTTAATCACGCAATGCCATATGATTTTACCGAGATCTTTTGATATAAAACATCCTGTAGGTAGGTGCCAATCTCAGTTATATATATATCTAATCTGAGTATTTCGTTTCCGAAACAATGATAAATATATTTGATAAATTGCTGTAACTAAAATGTTTCATCAGTACATGAGTACGTTTGACTTTATAAGGACTGATATTTACTCATGTTTCACGTACGATTTTTGTATGATTCAGTTGCACTTAATTTGATTCATTCCACAGTTCGCCTGCAAAACAATTCCTTCCATGGTAGAAAGTATGCACTGCCAGAATAATATTACTCTTTTCATACGGGAGACTTACGATCGATTTATGCAGGTTTCCTTCCCCACTGTGAGTGTAATTATGCGCGTCTTTATAGTACAATGGCAGTTTTACATCCGGGACTTCTCTTATTCAGCCGACGTGAAACTCGGGTCTTCATCCTTCAAAATGCCATTAAATTTATGACATTTTAATGGAGTAGCGACTGCATTATATGCACAATTCATGTTCTTAGTGAAGAGTTTCTCAAGGAAAAATTCCATTCACTGAAGAAGATTATTTGAATATAATGGCTTCAATTCTATTGTAAACCTTTGGTGCTCTTGGTAGAATGAACAACTCGTAGTGTGGCAGTCAATGTAAATGAGACAACAAAGAATCATGTATGAAATTCCACTCATTTTGTTGCTTATATAAAAACTAATTATTGTTACAACGTTTTGAATTATAAATTAGAAAACCCAATTTTAACATCTAAAATACATAACTTTTTATTTCACAAATTTGATATTTTCAAGTTCTTGTTTATTTATATAAAATCCTATTTTTTATATTAAATTAACAAAAACCTAATATTCATATATGATTTATAAATATTAACTGCTCCTCTGTTGATCTCTACCCATTTATTAATCATTGAGCAGCTTGCAAGCATTAAATGGCGATTCCAGATTATGTTTGATGAGAAGCATTATACAGTCCACCTTACAGTCTTCTGGCCTATAATTACATGTAGTTCGTCGATATTCACACACTTAATCAAATTGCAGCATTTCAAAAACACTCCCAAACAAATTATACATGTTAAACTAGTTGTTATATAATTGTGTCGTCTTTTGAGTAATGAACTGGGTGCTTTTATATATGTTGTCTTCATAAAGAATATGTGTTGAGCATTATTCTTTAAAGAAAGATGGTGAAATTGGCATGGATAAAAGCTCGTATTTGAAATCTTTTATGCTAATCATTTTTGTTTTAAAAAAAAAAATATTTTTAAAAATTGCTTGATCTACATGGTCAAGGAATCAGTGCAATGCCGTAATAGAGAAACATAATCGCGGAGCCCTTTTACGAAGTCATGCTGTCATAAAGTTAAACAGGTAAATAATCAGTAAGATCTAGCAAAGCTATAAAAGGAGACGTAAACACAAATAACAGAATCCGAGGCCTGTTATTGCAAAGAGAGAGAGAGATAGAGGGAGGGGAACATAGATTCATATTACTCCTCCACAAAGAAACTATATTTGCATTTATGTTAAGTGCTTCTGTCGCCATTCTCACTCATTTGCACAATTCAATGGAAATAAACTAAACTTGACCAATAATGGACATGATACGATTCGAATGGAAACGATATAGAGGGGGGCTAGGAACAGAGTAAAATAAACTTCCCCTATTCCTGGAACCCGTTAAAGAAGGAGTTGGGTGTAAAACTTTAGTTTAGTTTACCAAGAACGGTGCTACAGTTTGTTCGTTTAAACTATTTTATTGTCACAATATGATACAATGGGAACAGGTTCCAACAACTTTAATTAGCCCTCTCCCTACATGATACAAGTATTACAACATATTCAACATGACACAATGAAAGTAATCACGATTTGAGTAAGTTATTGAAGCCGTCCAGCAGTTGTTATGTATTTGCATACATGATGTAAAATTCTGTTTCATTTGTATCGCCCTTTCCCTAAATCAGTCAATCTAAGCTAGTAGTTGCACATGACATTGAAAGTAATTTTCTCATTAACTCAGTTCGATGTCTACTGTACTGTAAAGTGCACGCTAGTTTCGATCCCACCGCAGGAACAAAACGGAGAGTCATCAGATTGAACATGGTCAAGATCAGCATTTAATGAACATAAATTATGTCGTAATCTTATATGGAAAATATCCAATAAAACTTGGCATTTTGCTAGATAAATTTTTTGGACATAAACACTTTTTCAAAGCACTGTACGACATCCGGTATATTGTATAGCATTAACCGATGGGTTACAGAAATCCTATTCTGGCCCCTTTGATCTTAAAAGTGACAGGATAAATCTTTGCTAAAAAATATTCGTCTCGTGATTTTCTTTTCTTTTCTTTATTATTATTATTATTATTATTATTATACATCTATATATATACTGCATGCTCATAGTTATTTATGAACACTCTACATATACATGATGTCAATATATTATTCAGACTTTCCAACGCCGATCTCTATTTCCAAGTCAATATAGATAATATTCACCTGGAATTATTGCAATCAGAATGTCAGAGCGTGAGAAGTATATATATGATAGCATAGAGAAATTACAGTGTTTAACCTTTAAACATTTAAATTAACACTAAAATCTGATTAGTGTCAGCGTACAAACGGCCATGCTAGTGTCCCGTACTAACGCTCTAATTTACAGGAAATAGTACGCCTCGCAGTTAAATAATAGAATAATGTTATTGTAATTAAAATTTAAAAAAACAATAAGGTTATCTTAAATTACAATACTCAAACCATAATAAACATTAATATTATGCAAACTAAAACACCAAAAGTATAGAATAATGTTTTTATAAATTAAAATGCTAAGACAATAGAATACTATTATTTTAAATTAATATTGTTTCGACAATCGTCAGACTAAGATCCAGGATTCTGAAAATCGGTCTCTGTAGACGTTTTCATGGTTTGAACTAATATTGGCCCGTTAGTTAGAAACTAATAGCTTTCACTGCAGACTAAAATTAGTCTTAGTTCCCAGCCCATAAAACGGATTAATAAGACTCCATGACCCTGTCACAGGGGATATTTGACTCCCTATCCCTAGCAAACAGATGTATCTGACTCTCCAGCCTTGATCGGTAAATTGACCCAACTGTATCTTAGCCGATATGGTGTCACCATAGTATAACAGCTTATGGGCTTGTCACTGGACGTTATTGTCGCCGGTAATCTGATTTTCGAACAGGTCACAAAATAATGTCCGACGGAAAGTTTGATAAACTTTAATTGAGAACTTTATAATTTGTCACCGTGCGTGCAGTATCTATTTTCGTTGCTTATATGTGCATTCTGCAAAGGGTCTCGCGGGGTTAGACTCAACTTGTAGTGGCTGGCGACCATCCCATACTGTTATCGTGAATGTAACTCATGTGGTGATTCATTGGTTTTCTGAGATCAAAGGTTTTGCGAACATATTGGATTACATTGATTTTGCACGACAGGGGATTGATGACATTTCTGACTCGACACCACAACTTCACATTAATAATAAACCCAACTCCAGTAGCCGAGCTTCAGAACGATTTGGTCTTGGGGAAAATGCTTACATTTTAGGCAGTGGATGTCTTTGCATGTATCTGAATCTGTGGTCTTGTCCACAATTGCTGTCGAGCATACCAGATGGTCGGGAGATTTTTAGGTTTTCTTTACTCAATAATAAAATCTTTGTGTAATATGCAATTTATACGCTTGTAAGGTTCAATTTGGCAGCAATGTTTCCCAGTTGTTGTAAGTTTTAGGTTTCGGGTTGCGAATTCTAGTAGTGAACATTTTCACAAGCAATTTGCGTGGCTGAAATAAGAACATACAATTTGGGTATTGTAGAAGTGAACATTGTTGCAATCTAGGCGCGCTGGTACTAATGTTTGTAGAAACGAGTTAGCCAGAGGAAGCCTGACAAAATAAGTAGTTAGAAATGTGTTAATGCTATAACGATTCTGTAGATTTCTCAGGAGTAAATAATTTCAAATTCAAATTGAGTTGTAACACTCAAATCTTCTCATTGATGTTACATTGGCCTTATAATAACCTATAATTTGCATAGTAATGTAATAAGCTCTACACTATTATGAGATACCAATTACATTATATCTAGAGGAATGAAATCTAAAAGGTACCTTTTCAAGATCTTTTTGCGAAATATGGAGGGGGATTACCGCCATAAGTAAAAATTATACGTGTATTTTAATTTCAGTTTTTTGCGTGTTGATTGCAAAACGATATTAAGTGACAATCTGGGACATATGTTAACGGTAAGGCCCTTGCTGCAATACATGGTCAGCATGACAACACTAAAGGTATTCGATTTTCTATATAAGCTTGTGCTAGCCTTGCAAAACAGCTCTAAATCTTCATGTACCCATACATACTCTAAATCGTCCCTTTCAAACCAAACAATTAGCCGAATTTCTGTGTTGTTGATTACATAGACAATTGCACAAGAGACAGATGTGACTGATTTTAAAAGGGCTGTATTTATAACATAATTATGGGGTATGAAGATACGAAACTATCCAATGTGATTTAACCAACTTTTGAATCTATGTCATCATTAACTTCACATGTTGTTTGATTGTTTCAAATGCCTTGTCACAGAAAAACATAAAATAGATCTATATTGTCACAGATAAATTAAAAAGAGGGGTTAGGAGAAGTGTCGGTTCAGTGTAAAAGCTGTCACTTGTACAAGGAATTAACCTGAATACTTTAATTAAAGCCTGAGAGGCATGCTTTCCGCAAAAGATTAATAGTTAATATTTAATTTACTCTTTAAGGTAGAATTACTCTCATTGTTCTGCAATATATCGTAGTCCGATGCAAATTCACCCACCCAGTCCATAAACTGTCCACTGAGACCTAAGGTCGAATGCGAATACATTTTCAGCAAAGTTGTCAGTATCGTAATCAGTATCTGTAGAGGTGTTTTGCTTTTATGCGTGAATTGTTATCGGTATCTGCAGAATTGGATCGTCTATTGTTTTACTTGGATTGTTATCGGAATATGTATATAGGCATCATTTGTTTCTCAGCTTGGATTAATATCGCTGTCTGTAGAGTTGCATCATCTAGAATCTAGAGGTGCACAATATAACGGATATACTGGTTTACCGCAATATTTTGTTCCGGTGGTACGTATCACGGTATTATTTGCTGTACCTGTACGTCTGTAGTTTCCGTCAGTAATCTTGTCCCAAATTTAATGATATTAACATAATCATTTTTGTTTTGTTTTTCATTACAAAATAATTGTTAAAATTGTTATTATTTTTTTTACCAACAACTGTATTTGTTTACAATTAATTTGGGTTATTAGAAATATTATTATATTTATGATTCTTTAATTGTATGTTTGACACGTGTCATGCATGCCAGCGTGGTGGCCAAATGATAAGAAACAGATGGGAAGTTGTGAAATTCTGGCCAAATCCAACTTTTGGAAAAACGCCTGTTTTGGAACACTGCAATAACACTATCTTAAACATTACTTGCTTGGTCAGCTCACCGTAATCACAGACTCTCGCATTTCACTATTTTGGTTTGCACACCGTTAGAGGAACACATAGTAGAGAGAGAATGTCTAGGTCTGTGTCACAACTTCTGTAATACAATTCTCCATGCCATGGAATTTTTATATGCACTGAATCTTTGGTTTTAGGTAATGAATACGATTTTATTTTTACCAACAGGGCAGCATATGTTAATGGTCTATGCCATGGATTCAAGAATGGACAGACATGATCGGCATTTGAGTATCTTGTCCTTTGATCTATGTCACCAAGCTATAGTTGCAGACTACCATCAGTGTACTGTAATTACATCGCATTGTTTTAAAGTCTTGAAATGTTAGCCAATATCTAATACATGTAGCTAATCAGCGACGTGAAAAGTTAGTGAATTACCCATGCAAAAAGATATAATGTTTATATGGGAGTTTTATTGTAACGCAGTTAAGTGCTTGCATACTGCGCTATGTCAACACAGGTGAAATAAAGTGTAGTCGTTTTATTTCCTCTAGAGTCATTATCTAAGCCAACAAAAGGGGACGTTTAAATAAAGTAAAAAAGAAAACAAATTTGAGTATTTCTTTCAAGTAACATTCCAGATTACGTATGTTCACTCCTATGTATTACATCCTTAGTATAACATCCAGAAGTATATATGTTCATTCGTATGTATTACATCCTTAGTATAACATCCAGATATATGTCTGTTAACTTTCATGTATTACATCCTTAATATAACATCCAGACGTATGTCTGTTTATTTGTATGTATTACATCCTTAGTATAACATCCAGACGTATGTCTGTTTACTTTCATGTATTACATCCTTAATATAACATCCTCACGTCTGGATGTTCACTCGTATGTATCACATCTGTAGTATAACATGGCGCTTACGAAATTTTGGCTACTTATACATGTCCCCAGTTATAATAATTCCGGACTGTTCGTCCTGGTAAATATTTATATTTCTGTCATACCTATATGTACATCACATATTCATAGCGAAAAGAAGTCAGTTGGCTTTTACAGGGAACATATACAGATTAAATTCCAGTAACAATCGCCCCATGTCACTGATTTTCCTCTGTTGTAAAATCCAAAAGCAAATTATTACAGAAATATCATAAAACATCTAGAGAGAGTGGATATTTACAGATATGCCAGCATGCATTCAGGGCGAGATGAAATAGTGAGACTCAACTTGTACATGATCCGGCAGTTGTCGTATCCAAGAAAGACAATATGGTTTGATCATCTTGGAATTTTCCAAAGCATTTTACAGGTTCCCACAGTTGAGGTTCTTGGATAATTTAGAACACTGTGGCATCAGGAGATATATGTACAAATCGGTCAATTCTCTTCTTCGTCAGGCAGAAAATAAAACGCAATCGTTGATGATGTATTTTCCACAAAGTTCCAGGAGTCAGTGGAGTTCCACGGGAAATGGCTCTTTTGGCCCATACCCCTTTTAATATTAATTAATGGGCTGTATGATTGCCTCTCATGTAAGACTCGACTGGTTGCTGATGAATGCATCATCTCATTTGAAAGGAGATCCGTACCTTTGAAGGCAGCAATGCCTCTCAAAATTATCCGAATAACCTATCAGATTAAACCCGAGAAGTGTAATGCTCTCAGATCAGGCTGGAAACAAATTCCAATACTATTTCACATAAGTCTTGCAGGAATAAACCCGATGGTTACCAGCTCTACTAAGTATGTAGGCGTGGATATTTTATCACATCAGTCCTCACATAACTTTACTGACAAAATAGTAGAAAAATGTTACGAGCATGTTGGGTTTTCTGCAAAGCAATTGACACGTCAGAAACTCACAATATCTATTGCATATTTCAATCTCGTCCATGCCGATCTACAATACTGTCCTACTGTTCGAGTCCATATCTTTACCAGGATTTGTATAAATATGAGATGGTACAAAGAGATACACAACAAATAGAGACCACAATATACAGAGTTAGTGAGATGACTGAACAGCTTGACTTGGAATCGGTGGAAACAAGCAGAATGAAACAACAGCTTTATCATTCTATGCAAAATTACAACAAACTTGTAGGCATCTCGATTCCACAATAACTGACCCTGCATTTTCTAAAACAAGATCAAATCATTCTCTAAAATGTAGGTAGCATATAATCTCTGCAGATATTTCTAACTTCAGCTTTTTGTCTCAAGGTCAATTCCTGTTTGGAACTCTTTTGGACATTGAAAAATTAATATCATCTTATGGCCAAACTGCAAGTAAGATGTAATGATGTATTCAGCTATGCCTCTTGGATTGAAACTCTAGGGAGATTGTCTGGACTGAGGACGTGAAAGTACAATTGGAATCTTACTTTCTCTAGTATTTTTCCAATCACTCCACAATCCTTCTTTTGCAGCCAGTTTACCATTTATATTCAGGACCAATTATGTATCATAAGTCTATCGGTAACACCCCATGTGAGATAGGCGTCCATTTGGAGCAATAGAGATAATAAGATTTTGAAGATGGCCACCATGATGGAAATATTCATGGTCAATTTGTATCACTTTCATTTAGGACCAAATATATACCTTAATAAATATTTTGATGAAAACCTTTTTGTTGACTTTCCATATCAACACTGTAACAAGATTTTAAGGGTGGTCATATTGGATGTCAAATCAAAGCCATTTTAATTTACGATCGACAAAACATTGCAAGACGTCTTCTGGTAATAACCCTGTTGCTGATATAACTTTCAGTTTGAGTAAAAAGAACCAGATTTAGAGGCTCATCGCCATTCTGGCCATAATGGATTCAAAATGAACAGCATCTTCATTTAGGACCAACTGTATATCATACAAAGTCTTCCGGTGGAAGCATAATATTTATCAGACCAACTATCTGGGGGAAGTAGCTAAAATAAGATTTTTCAGATGGCCATTCCTTTGGTCATATTGACAGTCCGATTATCACGATTGTCATTTGCAAGCAACTAGACCAATTTGCCCTTTTAAGCAAGGTCAGATGGATGAAAAGATTGTTGGAGGTAAATGAGTAACGTTATATGGCACGACTACTATCCTGGTTGGGCATAAAACCAAGTTGAACAAAATTAATGAGATTAATTGTACAGTGAAATTTAAACAAGAACAAACATATCAGAGCTATAATAGTATTCACAAGAGGTGAGGATCCCTAGATGACGCACACATACATTATTTTAAAAATCTGCATTATATGATTGCAATGTGATGTTTTAATATTTCTCCAACAAATGTTAACAAAATAAAAATGGCAAGCGTTAAAAGGGGTGTTGTTTATAAATGTATGGAATTATTTGAAGCATATGATGAACAAAATCACTCCTTTTGCCTGAAAAAAACAGACTCATCCATGGAAATATTATGGCAGTCTCCTATTTGAACAGTAATGCAAAGGAGATGACAGTGTTATAGGCCTCCTAGCAGCAATCCAGTGTGTTTTTTAAAATGAGTGGGTTAAAGCTGACATGGGTTTGGGTGAATACCGGTACTATAGGACTAATTAAAAAATGGCTTCTTGCATGCTAATAAGTGAACACATACATAATATCTCCACATCCATTATGCTAAGATGCTGTTTATACATTGTTGAAATTTGTACAAAAGATCCCACTGCATTAAAATATTGTATATGACATATCCAGTTTTGACCATACAACATAAACGTGACTATGTAAATCTGAGGCACTTTACATAAAACTTTGATCTTAAAGTTTAGGGTCTTTACTATCCTTTATACATAATAGACATGTGAATGAAGCATGAAAACGACAATTTCGAGAACGCTTGAAATTACAACTGATGCAGAAAAGATAAGTATGGTTGATTATAACCAAAACTGATTCTGAAAGAATAGTGTCTGAAAAGTGCATTTAAAAAAATTGTAACTTGTGATTTGCTTATAAACAAGCATTTTTGCTATACTATAATCCTTAAAAGTATGATGCTTGATGATACACAAAAATTGTTTGGACTTATTCATATACTGGTCAATTTAAAACAATAGTAATGTGAATTATACACCTGCCGCATGAGTAATAGTCCACTATGAAGATAGCTAAAATTTCTGCACATGAACTAGTTTTGTTCTTTCAGTTAGTGGCTTTTACCTTTGAACTTTTGACCCTGAAATAAATAGGATTTTCCCGTACACTATGTACAATAAATCCACAAAGTTTCAGCCAGGTCTGTTATACACATGCCAACCACTAAGAGAGGCATATACATAATTATTACTGATATAAGTGTTATAAAAAAATCATAATCTGAGCATAAAAAGTATACATGCATTATATATTACATGCCATTATTACAGGAAACTGTATGAAAAATGTACATTTGTTTTTCCTACTAACCTGGATATGCAGCTGGGTAAAATCCTTTTTACAAATAGGCAAATCCCTGTGCATTAGTACCAGTATTCAAACACAAAATATAATGACAACTTATTTATGTACATCACTCAATTTAACTACCAATGGCTGCTTGTTTAACTTTCGCTGATTGATCAGTAAGTCCACAAATTCTGTAATGAACATGATGAAATGCTTAATATGTGTGATATATTTTATCACTCTCAAATTATTTTTTGAATTTGAAAAACTTTATTAAGTTGACATTTCTCTAATCCAACATGTTTTGAAGTCTAAAAAGATTCCTCTCCTCTAACATTTCTCAATATATACCAGTCATAAGTCACACTGATAAAACCTGTTTCACTAAACATCTGGTGCTACCAATATATTGATCAAAAATATAATAAATTTGAGAGACACATATTTAAATGTGAAGAAATCCTATTTTCTATGAAATTTCTAACATACAGATACTAAATAAACAAACAATAACAAAGTGTTTGTAAGTCCAGGATAGATAAATGTACTCGTACTGTTCTCACATAGCAGTATTCTTTTCAGAATATTCTCAAATTTTAAATCATGAGTGGGATTAAAGAGATGATAATAAAAATGACAGACAACTTTTTATTGCTTTATTTTTTTAAATGTACCAGAAAAGCATAATCCGTGTACAGGTGAGTGTAAGACATAATTAGGAGAAAAACAGCAATGATGACGCCATAATGGTTGGCATGTGTGCTGTCATGTAGAACTAATATTAGTGTGCAAAGGCCATTTTTCTTGATTCGGAGAGTTGACCCTAAACTCAATAGCTTTTTCCCCCGAGAGTCACCGGTATAAACTAGGGAGTCTCTCACTTTCAAAAAGACAGAAATGAAAATGAAACAGCACAATCATGTTCATTATTTTAATTCCTATTAGGAGTGAATCTTAGCCATTTATAATATCACACTAAAAAGAAAATATTTTTCAGCAGATAGAATATAAAGTTAAAACATTATATAATTCACTTTAACATCATTTTTACCACTATATCAACACTAACTAAAAACATAAACCAGAATAAAAAATCATTGAAAAGTATTTTCAATCCCAAGAATGATCATTTAACATGCTGTGTAGTTTTTTCTGCAAGTGGAATAGCATATTATATGCTATTAGCATGATTAAATGAAACAAATGAGAAATGAAAAAACTATACCAAGCAATGTATGTGCAACAATGTAATTCGAAATAAATTGTTAATTAGTAAACAACGTTAAATGCCTTAAGCGTTGAAACTATGGAATAAAGGTGGGATATTTCAGGGTCTCCATAGAAAAGATCAATTGATACTGTTACATGTATGATACCTGATTACATGTTGCTTGAGACTGCAGATCTGAACTGTTGTCAAGATAAATTCACACAGGCTTTGAGTCCTGACTCTCAAATATCAACAATGAAGTGGAACTTCCCCTAACTTTTTTCTTTTTGTTTGCATTAGTATCATTTTCATCACAAGTCATAAAATGAAAACAGATTATGCCAACTAATCTTTTTATGAACCAGCATATTTATGTGCATGGTTTGAAACATTCTCTACTGATACTGCAGTGCCCTGTAGAAGTCACATGTACTTAAAAAAGTATTATTATCATTATGGCACAATGACGATTTGAAAATATTTTATAATCAAACTCTGAGAAATATTTGGTTACTTTCATGATTAATATTTGTATCATCATTAATTTAATTTAAACACCATTTTTTCAAAATAAGGGTTCGTTTGTTTGCCAATCAATTTCAGGTGATTACATCAATATTAAAAACAAATCAGGTGGCCTAGTGGTTAGAGTGTCTCTGATGCGGGAGGTCACGGGTTCGAACCCCGGCTGAGTCATACCAACAGCTGCCTTGCTAGGCGCTCAGCGTTAAGCAGTTAGTTACGACAGGTCGACCTGGTGTCAGGAATATGTGACTGGGTTGGACATGATGCTACATATCTGCAGGTTGACGCCCCATTGCTAGACATCACTATAAACTGACACACTGCAAATATCGTAGCGACACGGCTGAAAGATTGTTAAAGCAACGTTAAAAATCGAAATCAGACATACACACAAAATCAACATGGTTTCTGTTAGATCCCATCAAATTCTAACTACAGTTGGACACTGTCCTGAAATGAAAATAAATTATACCAATCTGATGTTTCCAACATTCTATTACAGACATAATTGGTAATTCAGAAGCAATGTACAAAATAGTAAATATGATAGTTCATGTTTCTGGGACTTTTCATCTTTACTAGCCAAGGTTCTGATATGTTGACAGATATAACCGAGTGAAAGGGTATATTTGTTCAAGTAAGTACTGAAGTGGAAAATTGCTTATAGTATGAGTCCATTCTAGTTGGGTGCTCCCCTTGTCTTGATTATGTAGGAACAGTGTTCAAATCTGATCAACTTGATTTTGATTGGATGCCTTATTGATCAATCAGATATTCTGTGCTTTGGGTTTGTGAATTTCATTGGATGCGGCAGCAAGCCACTGGATCCAATAAAAGTCAAGTTGTTCAAATATTATGCCATTATTTTGATTCATTTCTGCCACGCAACAAGATTCACAGTTAAGAACTTATTGAAAGAGTTTAAATGCAACTATCAATCTAAAACAAAAGAAAGAAAAAGCAAGAGGCCCAAGTAGGCCGGAGAATGCTCAGCTATTTGGTATCAGTCTAAAGTCAAATATTGCAGCTGTTGCCCAAGAAATCTTGTTTGACAGGACAGATTATGCAGAAAGTTCTTTCAATGCAGATGCTTGCACAGGCTATGAAAACTAATGTTGCAAGACATCTTTTTTTCATTTTTCATTATTAGATCAGCATCATTTGTCCAATAATAAAAGATACCTGACTGGCATAATTAAAGACTTCTTATGTTGTATATACAATTTGTCAAGCTATGTCATATTATGTTTGTGATAGTACATTGTTTATGACATAATTAATATGTACCAAATATGTCAAACATGTTTCAAAAAAATAAATTTAAACTCTAAATAGACTGACTTGGGCTAAATGACAATAAAGATAATTTGATTACATTTACACTATACACAGATTTAATCATTATTAACCATCAATACTTGTGCCTGTAAGATCCTGACATAATATAACAATTGAAAATGTCGTCCAATTTGAAAATATCAGTTGGTGGCGGGGGTAGGGGTAGGGGTAAATATATTACAAGCCGACAATCACAACTTGAGGTCATATAAGTTTACAGTTAAAACTGGGACAGTATACATAGATTTATCAGAGTATGGAAATGAAGGTAATTTGATAACCTCTACACCATACAGACAATATACTATGTTAATACAATTTCTCTTTGATCGGGTATCCGGGTAACCGATCATTAGAATAGGCAGGTGCCCCGGTAGAAGTTTCCTAAAAGTCTGATATCTCTAAAAGTTGACAAGATCCATTATTCAGCTTTATGTCCACCTTTATGGCAGCATGAAGCTCTTTATGACAAAAGACCAAGCATAGAAATGTACAAAAACTGGATTAAACCTTTCCATTATGTCACATTTATGCTAGCATAAATTTGCAGTGTCATGCAGTGATAACAACTGGACCTGTCATCCAATTCAAAAATATTGCTTGCTGCAGCAATGGCTGGGATAGGAGTAAATATATTACAAGCTGACAATCACAATTTGAGGTCATACAAATTTAGTGTTAAAACTGGGTCTCTAAACATAGTTATTAGATTACAGAACATAACTTTTAACGTAGCTTGATTAGCTCTACACAATACAGACAATAAAATTAAACTTTTAGGACTCTACGGTTTTAAACTAAGTAACAGAAAGAAGTGAAATCAAAAAGTTTATTAAAATCTCCAAATAAATGTATTCCTCCAAGCTGCAAATTGGAAATGTATGAGGAACGTACAGTTTTGTGATTTAAATCCCAGATAATTTGTTGTATCACAAGTCCAAAAGTATAGAATGTTCTGAACGAATTCCAATAATCTTCAGTCTACTGATGTACCATAGTCTTCAGTGACCTGATGTGCCAATAGTCTTGATTTATCACAATGACATAATCCATAATGTCTTTGAAAGAATTCACATAAATCCCAATATTGTATTTTTTTACAAATGTAAATGAGCACTTTGTAATCCCAATGAATAAGTTTATAATAAATAATTCCTCACAAATTGTATCTTGCCACAACTAAAGCTCTGATTATAGATTCAAAAAGACTGATATTAAAACAGGAATTAACAATTTTGTTTACCTCATTCTTATATACTAATTGTCATCTAAAACTTCACTAACTTGAAAACAAGGTCAGGCTTTTCTAGAAAATTATGAGTTTGAAAATAATCCTGGAGCTTGTACTGTAATATCAGTGAACAACTATTTATAATGTACAACTGCTGTAAACATACGATAGATGGTTATTAAGAAATGTACATAAATAGTAAATATGATTTTTCCTGTTTCTGGGACTTTTTTGATAAATAATAGTTATAAGATTTTGTTAGCAGCTATTCCTGTATTAAAATGATGCTGGCAGTCATCTTGAAAATCTTTATACGTGGTTAAATCTTCTGAATGGTCAGTCTTATTGCCATGAGATTGTCATCGTGACACTATTATAACAATATGTAGCTGCTTCCAAACCAAAATGTTGTTTATCTCACCTCCAACATGGTGCTGCAGTCACCATCTAAAAAATATTGTAATCACTACTCTGCTTACAAGAATGTTACCTACTGACATAGATTAACACCTTTCATTACTACAGAGTTTCTTGCTTTAAACTCTACATGGTCAAGATATTTTTAGATATATGTAGAAACCTTTATTGAAAATTTGAAAAAAGATATGTACAATAATGTATGGAAAATAACGGAAACAAATCTGTTTACAGTTAAACTATTACAGCTACCCTTAAGGGGTTTAAAACATATGACCATACTGATTTTTGTCAAATGAAAATGAACAAGTTTTTCATATGACACAGGCCTTCAGTTAAGGAAAGACAGTGGGTGAAAGAACATGGAGATAAGGCAATATTATTTACTATCTCTAATTTCAATACGAAAATTTTTCCAAAATGGTCCGTGTCATATTACCATACTAAAATGCATTCACTGAATCCTTCTTTAAATATTCAAATGACCATGACCTTGTATCAAGAACAGAGGTTTGCAGTTCATCGAGATGAAAGACAAATGTTGACTCATTGTATAGTCGAAGTATAACATATATCTATCGAAGCATTTGAGACACACGATCAAACAGAAAAACTTATAAACACTTAACCAACAGCTGGATAAACTGACAAAAGTACAATACAATACAATGCAATATTATACAGCACAATGCAATACAATGTATATAAACCAACAATACAATGCAATACAATACAATGCAATGTATATAAACTGATAAGAGTAAATGGAATGCCAGTATTAATCCATAAAGATAACACATGGAAATAACTGTTTCTAATGAATTTTCCACCTGTGCCTAATTAGAAGTTCCTTTCCTGATTTTGCCACTAGTCTAAGTAAATTTTTTACAAGTACATATAAACAACAAGCTTAGAATATGCAATCACCAGTGTGAAGCCAGCATGCAAGGGACTTAAACATCTCTAAGCATGATTGATGGGGCAAACATGTCTAATATTTTCATTAATTTCTACCCTGCAACAAGAATCACAGTTACGAACTTAATGAATGTGTGTAAATGCAATTACCAACCTAAAAAGACAAGGCAAAAATAATAAGAAACCCAAGTGGATCTGAGATCACTCATCTGGTTGGCATCCACCTAACAGTTGAAGTTCTGCTGGGCAGATGTCATTTAAAGATTTTAAATGTCTTCTTCGGAGAGATTAGAAGTTTTGGTAACCTTCCAAATTTAACCGGAATAAACCGGTACTGTCAATCAAATTTACCTTTGCACACTGTCATAAAACATAGTTCCACAACGTTTCAATAGTATTACTCAATGGAGCTATTTCCGGAAGAATTCAATGTGGAGGAATCAATAATGGCTCTACTATATTATGATCGTTTTCTTATAATAAACGTTATAGTGTAGTCTAGTCAGTAAATCACGTCGTAAGTAAATATAAATGATTATACTATAAATTGAACGACTCGATGCCACTGAACTCTATAATAAAAGGTAATAATTAAGATGTTTGTTTTAGGTAATGTCACATGACCAGGCTATGCATGTATAAATTGACGTCTCGATCTAAAGACACTACTTGACAGCTGCATCACATTTTAAGGCATAAAAATAATCAACCACTGGGGATCGTTACAAAGAAAATTAGTCATATCCGTCAGTGAATCAACGGATGGGGGTTGCAGGTTAGACCGCCCCACATCCATTAATTCATTGACGGATACTCCTAAGTTTCTTTGTAACGAACCCTTGTGCTATTTGTTTTTCCATAGACTTTAATGCTAATGTTTTGTGAAATAAATATTCTATAATACCTCAGCGTGCTTGTCACACACTGTGATAGAGAAAAATGTTAGCTTGTTAATTTGAAAAGGACAGAACCAGGTACGCAATTGCATTTAATAGAGATAACACTGCTCTAACGTAACATAGATATTAGTTATTCAGTTACAACAAATCCATTTTCTATGATGTGTATGACATTTTTAAAAAGTCATAACACTTTCAAAATATTATCTGGATATGACTTAACATAATTTCACACGCTGCCAAAAGATTTAAACTTTTATACTCCTGAGAGAAGAGACACTAAAATTCGTGCATAATGAACCTATCACAGCTAGTTATTTTGTTTCTTTATGCCTACAATGTTCGTTACACTTTAAGGTATAACGGTACCAATTGCGCAAGTCCAGGTGGGCGGAACTTAAGGTGTAAGGGAACATTGTATTTCGAAATAAACAACAAAACTAGCTGTTACTGGTGCATTATGTAAGAGTTGTACTTTCTGTTACGCTTTTTATAAAAGTTGTGCCTCCTGGCAACATGTGAGATTATGCTAATTCCTATCTAGATGATATTTTGTATTTTTGTACAAAAAACTTAAATGTGTTACACATGTCTGAAACTGTGTCTCTTGTGACTAGATAACTCTTACCCCTGTCTAGTTCCAGCAGAGTTATCTCTCTTAAATGCAATGGAGTACCTGGTTTTGTCCTTGTCAGATTGACAATCTAACACTGATCTCAAGAAACGTGTGTGACATGCACGCTAAAGTAGGATAGAAAATATATTTATTTCCCCAAACATTAGCATTAAGGTCTATGGAAAAACAGTTGGTACCTTGATACCTTAAGCTCCGTCTACGTGGAGTTTTTACAGTTGGTACTCTTATTCCAATGATAAGGTCATTGGCGTACTAAAGATAAATGATGCCTGGGGCGAGCATGAGGGCCCATATGGGGTTTTGGAGCACCACGACCTCTGGTGCCCGTGGCTTTGGTTATATTTAATTTATTTTTTGATTTGCAAAGATTGTACAGTTTTTCATGGTTTTACCGGCACGATTATCACACTATTGGCAGTATCAAGGCACGCTGTTATATGGAATCTAGGAAGAGACACTGGCTCGGCTGCAGAAGCTGTACGTTTATTTATATGTACAGACGTAGACGTCAGCTCAGGGATAGAACAATAGCTATCCTCTACTTTGAAGGGTGCAACTAATTAAAAAAGAAACTTACATATTGACTCCATAGCTGCACCCATGGCCTTTATCCATGTGTAGGAGTGGTAAGGAAGCGAAAGTAAGTGTGTCATGATGTTGTGACTTGTGCGACGGGATATTGAAATATTATCAAAATATTAACAAATCTTAAAACAATTTCAAGCATATATTGTCAATAATAACGTTCTTAACTCTGTGGTGTCACCCGAGGGATGATCCCTTGGACAAAAGCGCTACAGAGAGAAGGAAACCAAGTGATATTATATTCCAAATAGGAAATGTATCTAATCAGGTATTTGCAAATAAATAAATGTGTCTACAACATAAATCTGCGGGACAGAACAGTTTTGAAAAGTCATTGTCGAAAACCTTCTGAACAAATTTTGTCGTCGTTTTTGTTGCTGTTATGTGTCAAATGTCAATTTTCATAGCATGATAGGCTATACATGATGGGCAGCAATATCTGGTGGAGGAAGAACCCGGTTAATGTCCTGGGAATAACCATCGAACCACGGAAAGCTACTGGCAAGCTATTTCACAATCCACGTTGGCCAAGCCGTAAGTGGAAACCATGCGGTCAAAGGTCAAATATGTGAATGATCTGTAAATGCAACATCCTTAGACCACTCTGCCACCTTCGTGATATATATATATAGAAAGAGAGAAGGGAAAACACACGAGAAAAAAGATATCCATAGATTCTACCAGAGAATGCTTAATAATACTAACATATTTTGTTTTTAAAATACGATAAAAATAGCATTATCATACAGGTTAAAGAATTTTAAGTCGTACTCTACTGAATATTTGAATCGGGGTCAGCGGGTAAGCGACACCCATCACATTGCCTGTAAGCACTTACTCTTATAGTTATTCCTATATACCATGATTTTTGTCTTAGAAATCCAGAACAACTATGTGTATAGATAAGAATTAATTGTTAGGTCGATATGTCGGTGTGTCTGCCAATATCACCGTCACTGTAAGATCAGTTTTGGTGATGTGTCATGGTCACGGTGATATAGGAGTCAGAGCTTACGGACAAGGCGATCGGTATATATAAAGGGCTATATAATATTTTAAAAGAGTATGCTGCCCATTTCATTCTAGATTGCACAATCAAGCCGCTAGTCCAAATTAGAAATTCTTTAATGCAATTCTACTAAAAATTCAGTTTTGCTGCAAATATGAACTCAAATTATTAACTACAGTTCTTAAAATGTGATACCCAAAGTATAAGAATTCAATCAATGTACGTTTTGTTTGTGTTTCGTCCCCTTTCAATATGTATGACTCATCAATTTCTGTATATGCTCTTAGATACAAGAATGAACTCTAACATTGATGTGAAGGAACTAATTTCAAAGCGCTAAGACATATGTCATTCTTGCTCTCTATAGCTTATACACAGGGCCGCGAATCTGATTTGCGGGCCATAAGAAAGATTATGCTTTAGAAACATATGAATTACAAGATGTAACGGCTGTTGGCCCCTGGGTGACCGTTGTGGGCCCTCGGAATAATTTCGTATTTGTTCTACCTTGTCCGCGGCCCTTACTTTACTCGATTCACTTCGTATTTGTATTTCAATATCATTAAGTGCTTCCCTTTCCTCTATACCACTCCTGTCCTTGATTTGTATGTTTAATAGTGTCCAGTATCAAACATTATATTGCAGACACAAATTGCTGTTATCATCACTTACATTTCCGTTAACATTTTATATTTGGATAATAGCATCATAATATACTTCTCACGTCTGTCCTGGGTTTAGCTCCTGGGTAATAAAGTCAGGAATAGAAAAATCCATTCTCCGAAATCCCGGAACAGCATCATTTTAGTTTCGGGGAACCAAATATATTATAATCATAGCCTTGTCTGGCAACTAGCTTTGATAGGTATGGTTTATAATGAGTCCTGTTACAATTAAGTAAAATCAAATTGTATGGGTAACCTACGGGTCTGCTAGTTGTTAATTATGACATAAGTTAATGTAAGGTAGCAATTTTTGTTTGCGATTTCAAACGCCATGCCTATATTATCCTAACATTTTAGGTTTCACATTCAGAATACACACAGGACTTTGTCCCATGCATTTAATATAATACTCATATTGTATAATTATAGACGTCTTAGGGATACACACCTGATGCACGGAAGACGATAATAATAATCGATAAGAACGGAGTATGAATATATCAATAATTTAAACATTAAATTAATATGAACTGTTGGTCTATAAATACCAGTACAATATTCATAATATATTTCCTATCTGCTTTAATATTTTTGCTAACTACCTAAAGAGCTAATGTGCGACTTGAGCATCAGAGTCTTAATGATGCAACTCAAAATTTAAATGCCATATTTAACACCACTCTGTTTTCCAAGTTGAAGTCTGTGTTCACAATTTTGTACAGCTGTATTTTACTATTTTAATTTAATTTTGATTGTCATTTTTTGAATTAATGCATATTGATCTTTAACAGTTCTAAGAAACATTATTTCATCCGCCTTTCCCCTACTCTAATAAACATCACCAAGTGTCCCAAGTTATTTACTGATATCTATCGGATGCTCTCAACATGTTATAGCACGGATTTGAATTTCGAACCTCACTCAATTTCATTATAAATATTACAACATAGGCCTAACAAAAGTCATATATGAAGAAGAAAAAAATGCACAGGCATTCAACTGTTTCTGTCCCTCTCTTTTTCGCTAACAATAATACTTTCTTTATTTTTAATTTCTTAAATCATCTGATTTCAATTAAAATTCTACTTTATCAATAATGTTATTCCTTGAAATGACTTTCGAACATTTTTTATTTGAATATGATATTTATTTCTTTTTCATTTTAAATGTTTTACACGTGAAAAAGAAAATCCATACATTTTTTAGACATCGTTTTCTGTGTGTTTCATTCCACGTTTTAAACATTCCCAACGCTCAAGTGCAAGTCTCCAAAATATAACAGAAAATACACTTTCGGCTGAATGTATAACTTCTTGCCTTATTTTGAGAAAGTTGTTAAGATGTTCATGCTATATCAGTTAGTCTGTGTAGGTGAAACGATTATCAGCTGAAATTTTTAATTGCTCTTTCAAGCACCACATATTTATTTTTTGTATTAAATATTATAACAAATAGACATAAAAATTAAGAATGAAGTAAAATGCATATAAAATTGCTTCTCTCTCATACACTCACACACACACAAACACACACACACGCGCGCGCGCGCAATAACATTGAGCCAGGCCACATATAACAATATTGTATTGTACACATCTCTGCAAACAAACTATATAAATGGTTTCCGAGTACATTCCTCCATTGTTTCATACAAAGCTTTCATACTCCATGGTAGCTCACGTTTAACAGACGATACTGTTATGTGTTTCACACCTCTACATTTATTTTCATATTAGAAATGCAGAATGTATTTGGACGAATGCACATTATGAACGCATGCTTTATTTTTGGTATCTCATTATCTGCAGATAAGGTAATAATTTAAAGCATATACTGTTTCAGTACTTTACATAAATTTGTTTATGAAATTGCATGTTTGCATGAGAAACAAGAATCCCATGGCATAATGTTATAATGATAAGAAACAAAACGCAATCCTAAACCATCACAATGTGTTAGTGAGTTCAGCGGGTACATACAAGTTTACATTTTAACAATAGAAATGACAAAGCACATGTTCTTTGCTGTTACTATTTTCAAGTATATCTCCTCCACATTCTGCGTCCGTCTGTCTGTCTCTCGTATCTGTGTGTGAACATGGATAAAGTAAAACTTCTAATTGGTTTGCTTATACTTCTCTCTCTCTCTCTCTCTCTCTCTCTCTCTCTTGGGTGTATATGTGTGTGCGTGAAGAAGTATAAAGTAACAATTCAGAGACTTTTTATTTATCTCTATGTATCTTGCACACAAACACACACACACGCGCGCGCGCGCACACACACACACACACACACACACTGACTCAGGCCATACAAAATATAAGGTAAAAACATAACTTGTCTCTTTCGTTTCACAACGTGTATCGATGCTGATGTCGAATTCCTCAAAAATACAGTAGGGCAGACGACAAAAATATTATCGCATTTCAGTTATGTTGTTGGTTGTCATTAGGCTTGTATTGATCTATTTACTTACGTGTTCGAATGCTCAATTTCCACAGGGCTCCATACAGATGCTTTAAGTTCATTTTCCATACAGGTGTCATTGACAGTGAGTACAAACCGCGTAGTAAGAAATTTTCTCAATAGTCTAGCTGTTAGTGTATTTATTGTGTATTCACAGCTCGATTTTCGGGTCACTTAAGTTATACATTTGGCATGTCAAAGTCACTTTAAAGGTGTTTTGTATCGCTGATTGCTATTGTCTAGGGAACGCGAATAATGTTTCAGCAGTTTTCTGATGGCCAGGTAGCATTATGTAAAAAATTTACTTTGCAAATACTTTATGAATGGGAATGTCAAATAATGGGTTACACAGACTGGTCCCGTAGAACACCCGCTGCCTTTTGGCTATTACTACAAGCCTATTTAA
Source organism: Sinohyriopsis cumingii (assembly GCA_028554795.2). NCBI lineage: Eukaryota > Metazoa > Mollusca > Bivalvia > Unionida > Unionidae > Sinohyriopsis > Sinohyriopsis cumingii. The sequence goes on along the minus strand of CM068838.1, from coordinate 109,814,926 downwards.
AATTTAGTATGCAAATACAGCGTGCCAATTCCTGATTCACAACATTGCATGTATGAATATTCAATACAAGTACCAGAAATCTTTATATGCACCACCCTTTTCGCTTCTAGTTTAGGTAACTACTTGACATTTGATGTTTGGATCTGAACGGAGACATTAATGTTCGGAAACCTATTATTTGATAGCACAGATCTCTGCAAATTTTTCGCCGGGCCATCAAGAGTATGGTTGTGTGTGTGTAACACCAGCTTTGGAGTAAAGATACCCTCCACAATCACGAAAAACGAACCAAGTATGCAAAAGGGGACTTTCATTACAAATCATGTCTTTACATTGTTATGTGATATATTTGTTAATAGAAACAAGATTGTACACTGTTCCAACCGAGTATGTCCTGTTTTGGATGTGTGTCATCTCATGAATGTCTTTTATTCCATATACACACATACACATTCATAAACACATACCTAGCACCATTACACACGAATACACTTTCCAAGTTTACATAACAAAGCTAAGTCCAAATGCAATGATTGTACCTGGTAGTGTAGACATGTACTTTGAGATGAGGGCGAAAGAAGCTGCCTGCTAAAAATGAAAATGGTGAACAATTTGGGTACAATGTATGTGAAAGACACTGCCATATCTTATGGAATTGAATTTTTCAAATTTCATTACATACTAAGATTTATGACTACCTGCATATGCTGGAATAAACAGGATTGAACCATCGTGTATGAAATTTGAGCAAAATACCAGTAAATAAGTTTTACAGTTTCTCGCGTATGGAAAGTTTATAATTCCACTTGATTTTCATATACTTGCTAGTCATTATCCACAGAAGATATCCACTTTCAAAACAATGGAAAATAAAATTATGAAGGTTACAAAATGTATAAATACTTCTTTTCTGATGGTCAGGTTATCACTCAAAGCAATCAGCTCGTTTCATTTTTCATTTATATACGTGCAACAGCTGGAGTTTTCTAGTCTTTACGGTAATTGATGAAAGTTCGTGAAACACTATAATCAACGAAATATAAATTCACCAGAATTGCTACACTACACAACTGGTTTTGGTATTTCAGCAAGTGCATTTTTCAAATATTAAGAAAACTAGTTACATTTAGATATATAATGGTTGCTGGAACTATCAGATGATTACCGTACATGCAATATGTACATGTACGTCTGACCTACCAACGCGTCAAACAACGCATTTGCAAATTTGACATGATAAGGATAATATTGATAGATTGGGGGTGATTATGGAGGTCATAGTTGATTATCGGAGATGATAATTAGCAGATGCCATCGATCCTCATAGGAAATACTGTGCTTCATTTGATCCATCACTAAGTGTAACCTTCGTGGTGGTCATTTAAGAGATATGCGTTGGTACGTTACTGTCTTTTGAAAGTATATGTGTAGTTTTTCAGTCTTCTTGCGATCCTGAAGCGATTAAAGACGCGTGAGAAAAAGTCGAATCGAGAGAAGGGTTGTGGTCACGCTTGCACTCCTTGTGTTTATTTATATTACCGATAAGGGGATTTCATATTGTCAGAGATTTCGCCGTACTTTATTGATAAAACGTCAGACTCCTGTGGTATAACGTTACCAATTCTACAACCATGGTAGGCAGAGCTTAAGGTGTAAGGAACACTGTATTCAAAGAAATTAAAATCAAAACTGCCTATGAAGAATTTTACTTTCTGTTACGCTTTAAAAAGTTGAGTCTCTTGGCAACATGTGAGATTATGTTAATTCATATCTAGATCATAGTTAGTATCTTTTATGATTTTTTTTTACAATGTGGTGCACATGATCGAAAATGTGTCTATTGTGATTAGATAACTCTTACCCCTGTCTAGTTCCAGCAGAGTTATCTCTCTTAAATGTAATGGTTCTGTCCTTGTCAAATTGATAATCAAACATTGTTCTTTAGGATAGTGTGTGACACGCATACTGAGGTAAGATAGAAAGTATATATATTTCGCATAATATTAGCAATGAGGTCTATGGAAAAACGGCCGGTACCGTGATACCTCGTAGGTCGCTGCCATTGTTCTTAATAGCTCACTGAGCATTCGCAAGATAGGTCCAGTATTATACACCCGTACAGAGGTCGATATGAGTTACCAAACTGTGGTTCAGCAACGAATTTTGGATAGATTTTCAATAAGGTATTTTTCCCTTATGGTAACTTCACAATATATATATATATATATATATATATATATATATATATATATATATATATATATATATATATATATATATGGAAATGATACTTATTTTTGCATAGATTTATAGTCTCAAGACGAGTTAGGATTTTCCAACAATTTTCCAACTTCTCCAGCATTAAACACTTTTCCAAGTCTTCCAACGTTTAACAGTTTTGCAGCGTATTTCCGACTACAGTATTTAATGCCCGGGAAATTTCGAATCGGTCTCCATAATTTGGTGCACAGCAATGAGGCAACAGAACGCGTGATTGATACCCAAATTCGTTTTATATGCACAGCAGCACGTAACAGCCAGGTTTAAGAGTCAATATAGCAAGACATGGGTGTCTACTTTAATTTTAGATTTTAGTTACTTCTATAATTTATTTGGTATTTATTTTGCAATTATTGTTATCGCATAATCACTTTCGTTAGTTAAATATTTTTTAAGAAAAATATAGCTAATGCTGTAATTTTAATAGTTAAAGTAGAACTTCGATCTCCTGTACTATTCTAAAATAATAATTTCATCACTTCTAACATTTCTTATATATATAATATATATATATATAATTGTCATTCAGTTCCATGACAGGTCCAGTGGCCTAGTGGTTAGAGCGTCCGCCTCGGATACGGGCGGGAGGTCGTGGGTTCGATCGGCCGAGTCATACCAAAGACTTACAAAAATGGTACTAACAGCTGCTCGCTTGGCGCTCAGCATTAAGAGATTAGTGTTAGGACTGGTCGGCCTGGTGTCAGGATAATGTGAATGGGTGGGACATCATATTACATGTCTGCGGCATGATGCCCCATTGCTAGACATCACTCTAAACTGCCACATTGCTGACATCGTAGCGATATGACTGATAAATGATTCAAGCTAAGTTAAAAATCCAAATCACATCACAACACACATCATTCAGTTCCTGTTCTTTTAGAAGAATTTTTACAACTCCCAGTTGTATAAATATAAAAGAGTTCGTCTTGATGACGGGATACATTGCAGTTAGAAAACTTCATTTGGGTGATGATTGGTAACATTTTCTCACCACATATCTCCCCTTTCCTATTATTCATGTGTGGTCATTGAATGAGTCTCATTTCTTTTCACATACCACACTTTTACTAGTAAATATTGTGTGATCATTGGATAAAAATAAGTATCTCCTCAAATCAGACCAATTCAATTCTATAAATGTATGTATGATCATTAAAGGTATATATTTATCTTCAAATATCACACCTTCTTGGACTGAAACTCTTGATCTGATGACCTTATTTGCGTTCGTCGGGCGAACATAATCCTGCTCCCGATACCACACCCAACTTGAAGTAGTCGTCAGTTACGACATCGTCTAAGGGAAACATCTCTTTTCAGTTTGAAACAGTCACAGGAGAAATCGTCTACACTTATATATTGCAGTCCAAGTAATTTCAGTAAACAGTATCTACTAGAATTCTAAGTGATACAGTCGTTTTCTGCCCAAGATTGTATATTATATGAATAAAGAGAATCTTCTCAATATTACCCCCACCCCTTTTCCACAGTCAGTAAGCAATAATAAGCTAAGTATGAGTCATGTGACACATATACAGAAAGTGAATGCAAGCAAGGAAAAAAACAACGTTACCAGAAATATACCCGAATGTCAGGCCTGCTGTCAAAGTTCATGATTCCACCACCATGAAGTGATCTTGCTCATTGCTGATTTTTGTCCTCTGACGGTTGGCACGGTTATTTTATAGCTACCACTACTCCTCCTGAACTACTGGAATGATTGCTACCCGACTTTATAGACTTTTGCTTCATTAACATGTCAACTATTATGCTTTTAGCATAATCATTACATATTTTTCACAAAAATACGTTTTACACCAGACTGTATATGGATTACGCTCTTTTGGTACATTAAAACTTAAAACATAAATAATGTAATAAGCGTTGTTTTGTCATTTTTATAATCTTTTTAATACCACACATACATTTGAGAATATTCTTTAAAAGGTGAATGCTGCGTAAGAATAGAGTAAGAGTACTTTCATTATTTGCTATTTATAGCAACTATATTTGACCCATTTCCAAGAAAACAGACTTTCTTTAAATATGAACTTTTCTTCACGGATTTATGGCATTAATAACCCAGTTATTTAGCTTAATAGTCTGTACTTGTAACCAAAATAGCACCATATGTTATGCCAAATGCTTTACTGAGTGAGTTGTGGATGTTACATGATAGAAAATGTCACACTTCAAAACTAATTTCGGATCCAAAAAAAAGGAAAAAAGATAAGTCACAACCATTTTACAAACTTCAAAAAAAGAAGAATATGAGAGTAATATACTACAGCCCTCTGTGTAAATGACCATGCTCATTGGAGAATTCCAGTTCATGATCATTGAGCTGAAGTTGCACATGTGGACTAGTTACAGTGGATACTGTAAAGAAATACATGTTCAGTATATTTTATGTTTGCATTCTGATTCTAATCCATGCGAATCATGCCTTGTGTGACAAAAATTCTGACCAACTGAAGAATCAGGTTAGTAGCAAAAATAAATGCATCTTTTTCAGATGTGAAGTAATTCTGGGGTGTAATAGATAGATTACACATTTTACGCCTAAATTACTCTTTTTGCCACTTATAATATCAATAATTACACTTATACCTCTCGGGAGGTTGGCATGTATGCTTTTCATCCCTTGGTCCAACATGAATGAAAATAGTACTCCTCAGATAGATAATATGGCCATCATAAAACATTTTTCAAAACAATATTATCGATACTACTATGTTGACATACGGTTTTCACTAAAATATTTCTTACAATATCAAAGTGGTCCTAAATTAAAATAGGTTGGATCTCACAGTACGTACGTCAAATGTGGCTGATAATGTGCCAATTTTTTAAAATGCTGTTATTGCTACTTTTCACTAAAATGCATCAGGAATAAAACCAGCTTCAAAATAAAAACATAAAATGTCTTTATGCATCCTCCAATTTCTGAATATATTCTGGAAAAAATCTCCCTAACGCCATCTTTTTGTTCTAAACATGCTCCATCTTAAACGATTTTTGCTGACTTGTTAATTTTAGTGATGCCCATACAGTTTACTCTTACAACGAATTAAAACCATATGCCGTACAAGACATAAACTTGTTTCAAGCGATCTAGAGTGTGCGAGACATTGCTCAAAACTGCAACAAAATTCATAAAGAAATAATGAAGCCATGAAAACTTTCCACGGGGACGCATATCTTCCGATATACGGTTTATTGGTGTTTTGTTACTTTCTATTCAGGAAAATATATTCATATTAAAGTAAATGGAAAAATGTACGCCCGGAAATTTCAACAAGAAAAGGAAAATCCGACACATTAAGAGACCGGATTCCCAACTAAAACCCGAAAAATCCCATCCCTATGTAATATCTAGTTGGTCTTAAAATAAAAATGGTGTTGTTATGTCACTAATAAGGCCACCATGACAGCTTTCATGCAAATTTTGTCAGTATGTATTGTGTATACTTTCACTAAAAGACTTTACATAATTCTTCTTTGATAATAAATACGAATGATGGCTGTTGGACATCGAATCTGGAACATCTTGACATCAATACACTTCCTGAATGGATGATCCTAACAATATATGGTTTTCACTATAAATAATTAATAAGACATCTAGCTGGTCCTTAAAAAACTGACGTAACGGAGACTGGATTCCAGCCAAAAGTCATTGCGTGCAATTTTGTACATCACTGAGTTTATGAACACTGAGACTTTTGCATATAAAAAAGTGAATTTTGAGCAGACATTATATATAGCTGCATTCCAATAAAAACAATTTAGTCAGTAGTATGACTATGAAATTAAGGCCAAACATCTTGATTTGAGGTTTAACTGTTCTGGTATATGAATATCATAACACAAACACCTATTAATGGATTTTATCATTAAACTAGGTTTGTGGATATATCTGAAGAATACAATGACTGATACCACTTAGATTGCGTTGCTATTGTCCCTAAAATAGTTACTTACATATTTAAGAGAACGTAGCCCTGGGGTTATATGTTTACATTGAAACATGTTCAGAGGGTTTCTGTCAATGGTATCAGGTTGAAGATCAAAAATCATGAGAAATAATTCTGGCCTGATATTTCAAAGTTGCCAAGTAAGAAAATACAGGAGCAAGCACTGTAATCACACACTCAAAGTCAGTTTTGCAACGCACGGTATACCACAAGAATAAAGGAGTGATAATGGCCCGCAGTTCTCCTCGAAAGAATATGGTGAGTTTGCAAAAAGCGGGGGATTCAAACACACTGCAACAAATCCTAAGTATCCACAATCGAAAAGAGTTTAGCAGCAAGCATCACACAAACTGTCACAAGAATTTCAATACGTCATACAGATGGCATAAAATCATATTTTTCGATACAGGAATATCGAAATACAACAGTTGATGATTAGGAACATAGGCACAAATACTCATGAGTCGAAGATTTCGGTCGACTTTGTCATTTACCAACATACAGCTACATCCCCAATTTATAAAACACGGAAACTCAAAGAGGAAACCGAGGTAAAAGAAATATAAGCAAAATAAAGAGTTTGATAGAACAGAAAAGGGCCTCGAAACCTTACTCTTTGAGATAAAAAAAGAATCAAACGACAATATCTTTGTGAGCCAGTTTTTAGTCATTAGAAACAGAACACTCCAAGGTCGTATGATGTGCAAACTCATGATGGGCTACATACGGGATAATCCGAAGACATCCGTTTCAAACAAAAGAGACATTACCAGATACAAGAAGATACTAACAAGGAGGTCAATGAACTGAATGACAAGGCGCCATATGTTATGAATGAGATAAACCAGACTCGGGACGGGTGATTCGAACAAGGAGTGGACGTCTAATACAATAAAAAACGATTAGATGCAAGATATAGAAATTTTCCTATGTGAACTCATTGTGTCTTCTGAATATTGGAAGCTGCAAGTGGTAATGGGCATAATACTACCTCTGTTATATTACATCAGTTTATGCAGGGATAACATCTGGATTAACGAAAAAATGAGGACTATAGATTCTAGTGGCAATGTCAATTTATGAGCACGTATTTTTTCATGTGAGTAAGGATGTTTATGAATATTATAGGGCTAGAACTTACTTTATGTCTACGTTTAGTAGATCTTTCACAAATCAATTTGGAATTATTTTTGAAAAACATATTCATGTGTGAAATATAATTTTGTCAAGTTCGTATGTGCTTAAAATTTGTACAATAATGTAGAAATGATTATTGGATTAGATATCATAAAAAGCAAAGCCCTTTTAGGGGGAGTTGTACCATTATTTTGATACAAATGAAAGTAACAGGTCTCATAAGGTCAGCTTCAGGCTTCACTCTTAGTTCTAACCCTATTTATCTTATGATAACATTAGCGTGAGAAACTAGTGTCACTATGTGTTTTCTATTTCTTGTTTTGGACAGTTGTAATCTGGCTATTACAGCGTTACATCAAACACTTGCTTTTTGTTATTCAGTAAAACAGAACATTCTGCAAATTGCAAATGCAAACAGTTTCATATTCACTCTCTCGGAAGTGCACAGAGTTCCTCTCTTAGTGTTCTACTTTCTTGTTCCTGCGCAGATTTTGGACGTCGGGTTATGGCTCTAGATACTTTCAAAATTAGAAATAAGCGTGCTGTGTTTTAAATGATTTATATAATTCGAGATTTTAAATTGTTTAAACGTTTTAAGAAATCAAACTTCAACATTTAACAAAAATATATTTTCGATATGCAGCTGCCCATTCTATAAATGAGCTACCAAGTTACTTTAGAGTGCAATCAAATTTTAATTCATTTAGATCTTCAATTCTATCCTGGAATGGTAAGACTGTAAGCGTATTTATCTGTAAATAATTTTTCCACCATGATGACAACAACTAGCGTTTTTGGTTTATCTATCCTTGTATTATGTACTATCACGTGCCCTACTTTTGTGCTTAATGTACATGTCAATTTTTACCAATAATTATTTTTTTAAAATTATCTTAATTGCGGTTTTAATTTATCCAGACTCTAAGATCATTTTTAATCATTGCCTTTTAGAAAATGCTTTGCTTGCTTATGTTTCAGGTTCCGTGCTGTGTTTTGTGTAATTGCATCTATGTATTTTGCTGTGTTTGTATGTTTTGCAAATCATGCTTGTTGTAATGCCAAGAACGAGGTAATAAAATCATTTTTTCTTCTTTTCTTTCTTCTTTTTTAAAAGTTCACTAAAGTTTTTTCTGACACACCTGAAATTTAAAACCAGTTTTATTATGCAGTATTAGGGGTGTTAGATTAAAATGACATATATTTATAAATGTACAAATGTAAACAAAACTAAAAAAAAAAAAAAACAATTATTTACCAGAATAAATCAAGACATGCCGTATTATTCGAAATTAGAATTATTCAGATCACTAGAGGATTAGTAACTGCTGTCTAGCTTGACATGGTTTCAACTGCTTTGCTGTTTTTATATCATTCGAAGAAATTGAATAGACGAAATGAAAATACTTATTTTGATCCTGTTTATATCAGTTTAAGTTTCATGATACGGTTGTCCTATATTGATACATTTCTTCTATAGTGTGATACATTATATATTGCATTCATATTTAACTACCTTTACCATGTGTTATTCTCTCCAGAGATTTTTGGAAAGAAATTTCTGTGATTCAGTATATTTCTACAGAAAGTTTAATACATTTAGTTGTATTTTCATTTGTCAATGCGTCGATATCAAACTAACTCCACCGTGTAATCCTGCCACAGATTCCATGGAAATAACATTTCTGCAATTCAATATAGTTCCACGGAATGTTTAGCTTTCCATTCTTATGTATCAAACTAAAGATAATACAAGCAAAAAGATCTATATCCAGTCAAAATATTTTCATAAAATAGTTATAAATAGCTGTAAGCAGTCAATACTTACACTAAAACAACAGGGAGATTAGCATTTTGTTAAGACAAAAAATATCACACCAGGATACATTACATTGGGGTCTAAAATTTGTTTTGAAACTCCATTATGTGTTTCTGGAATGGCCTGGATGGTGTCACAGTACTTCCACGGTAGATGACAAAGACTATGCAAACGCATGTGCAGCAACAAATGAAAGTCTGAGGTCTTGTACCTTCCCCACCATGTGTTATATATTAGTGGATGGTTATGTAGGGTGGAAGTTCCTTGAACCTTGTGCAAGAATGTTTTCCTCACTGAGAGTTAATGTAACTCAATTCGTCGAAATAAGAGGTCGAAGCTGATATTTATGATAGGGACGGGAAATTGTATAAGTGTAAAGATGGAAGGTACCTCCACTCCAACATATCTATATCAAATAACAAAAGGACGTAGGAAAGGTCAGAAGAAACTCGGACTATGACATATTAAGCTACAAAATCTAAAAATGACCAAATTTTTATATATCATTTATCGTACTGTCAAAAGGAATGACTCTGAGATGTTTTCACTCCGTTAAAATATCCGAACAAATTATTTTGTGCTATAAATTTAAATAACAATATTTATTTCTCCACTCATTCTTGTACACCAGATTTTATGACATCATTAACGATATAATTAGGAGTCTGAGAGCCATTTCAGAAACTCGGGTTTGCAAGAATGTTGTCTTTACGGGGTCTTATGTAATCGTTTCGCCCAAGGTCGCATCCGAATGACGACTCATGTGTTTACTAACCTTGACCTTGATGCGTGAATGACGCGTTTTCACGCTAGACGAATGAAGGTCACCTGTACAAAAACTTCCGAGTAAAAAGCGAACTATTCTAGATCATTGCGTACATTAGTAATAAAAGCACAAAACACAGCAGGTACCGGTGACGATCCAACATAGATGTCCAAATACGTAAAAGTGGATAGAAAAGAAAGCGATGATGCGGACAACGGTACGTGGGCTGCTGTCTTTATTAAGATACCAACGGGAATTTAGGTCATAAATCCACTCCGCTATCAATCCAGTTCCTCTGGTTATGGCCGATTAAATAAAGACAGACACCCCAGGTCCATCAAAATATCCATAAACGATATAAACTATGACTGTAATAACATTGATAATAAGACATGACTTTGGATGAATTTCTTCATTCTTTCGTGATTTGTCTTATTCCGAGCGAGTATAATTTTAGTAACTTTCCAAATTTAACTGGAATAATCCGGTAGATTATTGTATTGACAAGCAAACTTACCTTCACACACTGTCATTAAGTATATTTCCACAATGTTTCAATAGCATTACTCTGTGGGGATATTTTCGGAATAATTCAGCATGGAGGAATGACTAGTTACGTCTATGTCAGACAAGCGAACGGTTTCTTACAACATATATTGTAGTGTAATCTAGTATATAGATCACGTCGTAAGTAATATAAATCGGTCGGCTTGATACCACTGTACTATATAATGAAATATGCATATATAAAGTGAAGTATATATCTACGCATGCTATTTGAATGCTGCATCACATTTCAAGACACAACAAGCTTCAGCTAATAAAAAGGTACGAGGACCCGTAATTTATTGTTTTGGTTTGGAAAGATTGCTTGGTTTTTCTTGGTTTTAATGACTCATCCAACACTGTTGGTTATATTATGCCGAGGAAATAGGTGGTAAGTGCCTTTCTAAGTACACGCCGAGGCAACCGAGGCTGGCTCTGCGGGTATCTAACGCACGAACCAAGGATTAAAAGCCTGACGCTCAGACAGCTGAGCTCTTATGACAAATAAGTGCGGATGTCCGCGAAGGTATATTAACAACATACCTGGCGTGTTTTTAAAGATATGTTTTAAAAATTTAATCCGACAAACCCCTCTTCTGTGTTAGTTCAATTTTCCGGCACTTCAAACTGCATTTGATACATTTTGTCATTTAATTTGGATGTCAAAATATCTCAAATGTGGTGGAAAGGGTCAGACGAAACGTGGAGTGTTTTGTACTCAGATTTTGCTGTATTCAAATGCTGGGGTTGTTGTTGTTGTTATTGTTTTTTTTTTCTCTAACCCAAACATGCACAGTAATGTTTCTTTTTCGTCCATCACTAAAATCACACTACCAATAAGGCCTGGCATCATTTCTAGTAACGCAGTAACCTATACGTAATGGCTGACATTATTTGTAGTAACATAGTAACCTATACATAATTTCTGACATTATCTGTTTTGCATACTAACCAATACATAATGCCTGTCATTATCTGCAGTCATAATCATCATCATCTTGAAGATCATTAATATGAACGGAAATTACCACCATAATCGTATATATGTATTTTAATTATATACGTACGTTTTTCATTAGTTTCGTGATGCATATTCAATTTCAATTATTTTCTATTTCGCATATTCTGTGTGTAGAATGTACATTTTGGATTGTCATCGTCACATCTAAGTGTGCAATTACAATAATGTAATTTCGTGTCCGCGGAAGAGTTCGTGTGCACTTTTTATTACACGGGCTAACATTCTGAACTGTCTATAAAGCCTTGAATGTTCTCTTTACTGTTGACAGATTGGCCAGAAGAAAATCTCTTTTGTACTCCGATTTTGCTGTATGAGTATATCATTGTTTACATCCTGACGCGCACAATAGTTTCTTTATCTTCCACCATTCACAACACAGTGACATATTCCAAATGCATTACATTATCTGTAGTCACATAGTAACCTATACATAATGCCTGATATCATATGTAGTCATACAATAGCCTATATATAATGCCTACCATGACACATGCCGTCACACAGTAACCAATACATAATGCCTGACATTATCTGTAGTCATACAGTAACCTATAAATAATGCCTGCCATTTTTTACCAGCAAACAGGAACCTATATATATGCATGGCAATATCTACTGTAACATAGTGACGTGGGTCAGGTATATCGCACAGTCGAATCATCCACAATCTACCTAGTGTTTGTTGAAAAAACAGTACAAGATAAATACTACACTCATCCAGAGTATGAAATTTTTTTGTCATTTTGTTTGGTCTTTTTGTGTTATTTAATCAATGCTTCTTATACAGGTGAAGAATTATGAAGAAACCAGACTTCATCTTCACTGTTCATTAGTAGTTTCAGCATGATCCATGTCTTTCTCATTCAATACTCGTTTCTTTTATTGTAACGTCATTGCTATAAATTGACGATCATACTTTTATAACTATTACTACATTGTTTGCATATGAACAAGTCGAAATTCTATCGCAACTCAATTAAAACTGCCCGTCATACTTTCACGTAAGTAACACAATATTTCAAGTATGAATTACATAATGATGTTCTTCCATCGGTGTCGATGAGGACCATTCAATGTCATCGATTTACTGGGGGTAGGTCTGATCAGTCTGATCCTTGCCCGGATGAGTCTGTTGCAGTGGATACATGGATGTACAGGTTGCTGACTGCGAGTTGCGGAACTGCTGTTCCTGGATTTGAGCAGATCACGATTCACAGCTGCGTCCACTAGTATTTTCTGCTCAAAGGCTGCCTCACCGGCATTGACTTGACTGCGCTAAGCAGATCATTTAGCAGCGACAGGATCAACGCCTAAGTTCTTCACCAAGGCCTCAACGGTTTCCTTGTTCCTCTTTTTTTGAACACCGTGGGATCTCTTGCCTTGATGTAGCTCTCTATAGAAAACATTGTTGGTTGGTGTTCTGTCGGCATGCGGACAACATGGCCAGCCCATTGAAGTTGTGCCTTGCACAGCATGGTGTGGATGCTTGTCATGCCGGCCAGAGTGAGCACCTCTGTGTTCGGTACCTTGTCCTGTCATCAGATTTTCAATAGTTTTCTCAGGGAGCTTATATGAAGTGGTTCAGTTTTTTAACATGGCGGCTATACACAGCCCAGGTCTCGCAAACATAGTGGTGGGTGGAGAGAACAATCGCTGCGTAGACTTTGAGTTTGGTGGCAAGCTTGATGCGTCCCCTATCCCAGACATTTGAGCGGAGTCTGCCAAATGCTACGCTGGCTTTGGTAATCTTGGTGCTGACTTCATCGTCTATGTGGTCTGCTTGTGAGAGGGTGCTGCCGAGGTATGTGAACCTGTCTACATTTATTAGCTTTTGGCCATTGACAGTGATGGATGGTTCCAGGTAATCTTCTCCAGGAGCTGGCTGATGCAGAACCTCGGTCTTGCTCGTAGAGATGGTGAGTCCGAAGTTGGTGCACGTTGTGGAAAAAAGGTCCATGCTCTGTTTCATGCCTGCCTCCGTGCTGAAGTTGAGGTCACGGTCATCTGCAAACAAGAGGTCGAGAATGTTCTCAACTTGGACTTTGGGTTTTGCTTGAATCCTCCTCAGGTGGAACAACTTCCCATCCAGCCGGTATCGGAGACCTACTTCCACATCACTGGCCTTGAAAACATCCATCTACATTGCTGAGAACATGAGGCTGAAGAGAGTGGGGACTAAGACGCATCCTTGTTTCACACCATTTGTAACTGCAAAGGGATCGGAATTGTTACCCTGGTCCGGGACTCTGGCAAGCATGCCATCATGAAAAAGCTTCACCATTTCAATGAAGACTTCAAAACATCCATCTTTGGCCATGATCCTCCAAAGGCCTTCCCGGCTGACAGTGTCGAATGCCTTAGTCAGGTCCACGAAGGTGGTGTATAGCTTGACGTTTTGTTCTAGACACTTTTCTTGCATCTGCCTGGCAGCAAAGATCATGTCGAAGGTGCCTCTCTCCTTTCTGAAGCCACACTGACTTTCTGGCAGTAGGCCATGATCAAGGTGCTCTGTGAGTTTGTTCAGCAGTAGCCTGGCGAGGACCTTGCCCGTGATGCAGAGTAAAGAGATTCCTCTATGGTTGTCGCAGGATTGGTGATTGCGTTTGCGTTTGTAAATGTGGATGTTACATGCATCTTTGAATTGAATTCCTGGGGTATGCGTTCCATCATCCACAACCCACAGAACATCTATGTTAGTCTTTCCACTATCTTAGGCCCACTAGACTTGTAGATCTCATCTGAGATGGAGTCTGCTCCTGGAGGTTTCCCACTAGACATGAGCTCAATGGCCTTATGAGTTTCCAGCACTGTTGGAGGGTCAGCCAATCTCTCGTTGATCTTCACCTTGGGTAGACGGTTGATCACTTCATCGTTAATGGAAGAGTGTCTGTTGAGGATACCATCAAAGTGTTACGTCCAGCGATCCAATATCTTCTCCTTCAAAGTTATGAGAGTGCTGCCATCGGGGCTCAAGAGTGAGACTGTTTCTGTCGTTACTGGACCATAAACATCACGAAGAGCACTATATAAATTCTTCATGTCATGTGTGTTGGCAAAGGACTTAATTTCGGCTCAGCCATGTGTCCTGCAGCTCACGCAGTTTCCTGTGCACAGCTTTGCAGACTCTGCGCAAGGCATCTTTCTTTGCAATGGAGTTGGGGTCGATGTTGTATACACGATGGAGACGATGCCTTTCATCTAGCAGGGACAGTATTTCTTCACATTTCTCGTCGAACCAGTCTTGGTGCTTTCGCGCAGTGACGCCAAGGATTTCAGATGCAGTAGAGTACACCAGATGTTTGAAGGCCATCCAGCATTTCTCTGCATCTTTGATACCTTTGGTTTCTAGCTGGCTTTTCAAAGCTTCAGACAGCTTGCTCAGTGTTGTAGACTTTCAGCCTGGTGACGTTCAGTCGCATTGGGACTTTAATTCACTGTGGACCTCTGGGAGGTTTAATTCTAAGATTCATCTTGGAAATCAGTAGCCTGTGGTCTGTCCAGCAGTCAGCACCACAGATGGCCTTGGTCACACGGACATCCTGCCTGTCATTCTGATGGACTAAGACGTTGTCGACCTGATGCCAATGCTTAGACCGTTGTTGCATCCAAGTTGTTTTATTACGGTTAGGCAGACGGAACAGGGTGTTTATGATCAGGAGATGATACGTTGCTCACATCCTCAAGAGCACATGTCCATTGCTGTTGCAGTTACCAGTTCCATGTCTAACAATAACTCCCTCACACGAGATGTGGTCCGCGCCAACTCTAGCGATAAAGTCACCAAGAATGATCAGATTGTCTGACTTTGGTACTGGAGCAATCAGAGCTTCCAGATCCTGGTAGAACTTGTCTTTGGCTTCCTCCGAGTTGGTCATGATCGGTGTATAAGTACTAATGAGTGTGGTGTGCTTTTTTCCATGTAAGGGTAGCTTCAGCATTATAAGCCGGTCATTAATTCCCTTTGGTAAGATGGAGAACTTATCCATCAAGCTTGACTTGTCTGCAAATCCAACGCCCAACTAAAGACGTTCATTGGTGCTACGTACATTCCAGGAAAAGGTGTTGCCAGCTCCAACTTCAGTCAGCTGGTCCTCGTCGGCCAAACAAGTTTCACCCAGGGCTGCTATCTATATCTTGTAGCAAGGAAGTTCTCTTGTAATAAGGGCAGTTCTACTCTCCGGTCTGTCAGCTTCTGCATGATCCAATAGAGTGCGTATGTTCCACGCACCAAGAGTGAGTGGAACCTTTCGGGTTTTCTTTGTATATCGAAAGCAAGAATGGTATTTCCCCCAGACGCGGTAAGCTGGCCAGTGTAGAAAAAGCAGGCTTTTTTTAGGGCACCTTTTATAGCCCCTTCCTCAGGCTATCCTGAAGAGGTCTGCGTAGTCGCTCAGACGGCTGCCGACATCCATTTCTGCTTCAAGTCAATGGAAGACGACTATGTGGCCTAAGTCGCCTGCGTGCAGGTCCGCCACTACGGCTGCCAGTGCATCCACACCTGCCGACTCGCAGCTCGCCCATCGCCGCAGGACTTGACATTTGTGATGACATAAATAACTTGCGCACGAGTTGCGTTGCGTCGGCCTCACTCTCTCGCCCAGGCTCCACTGGAGAGGAAAGCGGACCCAGCAAAGCGATGTGGAGCGCAAAGAGCACGGCAAGACACGTGGGACGCCTTGGTTATCCACTGCATCCAGTATCCATTCATTCCGTGTTGACTACGTTTTGCAACTGGAATTACATAAACCTGCATGTTACACTTTCGCCAGCTTGCCATCGAGTTTTCAGCGTTCAGTTAAGTTACTCTATGACAAGATTTGTTTCACAAATTTGAATACGAGGAACTTAATTTGACAGATCTCAGGGCCTCTTGAATGCTAACGGATCCTTTTATTTGACAAAAGCAATCTGACTTCTCTCGACTGTTTGGTTTCCTATTACATAATATATCTACATTCAAATCTTGTCAAAATAATTATTTTACCTATTAAATATACTTTTTTACGTAAATACTCATTTCAATTTGTGCTGTCTACTTTTGCACAGATGCTTTTTGTAGAGAATATGCAAGACAATGTTTTTGCTGCAACAAATAAACAACATGCCAATCCACTGACACACTGATTTCACGATAAGATTTAATTTGTACTAAGTCCAATAAGGAAAAACCCAAATAAAAAATTACAAATGAGAAACTATTCAACAGCTATACGACGAAACGCTCAGACATGCGAGTTTTCATTATCATTTTAAAGTGCTCTTTAAAATATATGGCAGTGGTGTTCTGCAGTGGTATAGTAGTGAAAAACACGAACCATAAGAAGCCACCTCTCTTCCATGACGAATACAGCATTTTTCAAAAGCTCCTGTCTAGAATAAGACAGTGATCGTATATGCCATGACAATTTCAGATAAATATATGATGCATCGCTACTCGATATATCGATCATTGTAGCATGTATTGTAGAGGAACGATTTTACCACAAATTGTAATAAATACACATTTAGACAGAATGAAAACTAGATGAGGTTACACATAAACAAATTATATTTATGGTTCTTTTTCTTTCCTTTTGTTGGTTTAAACGATTTATTTATTTTTGCTTAATTGTTTATTTATTATTGATTATTTCTTGCTTGTGTCGCGCACTCTTATTTCTTAGGCTTTCACACAGAAGCTTCATTTAGGTTCCGAACAACCAGCTCCAAGACTATACTGGGAATGGCTCGAAGAGCATATGATCGAATGTAGGGGAAATATGAAACTTTCAGTGTAATTTAGTCTTTTCACAATTACCACACAAGAGAATACGGAATAAACATGCAATACTTTTGACAAGCATTTTGTCCGCTATGACCACTTCGCATTTAGTGTAAACAAGTCTATGTTTCTGGTATTTTACAACACAAATACTCCTCAGTAGTTTGTAATATTTATTATCATTATCTACTTTTTCTTTCCCAATATCACCAAAGTAATATGAATTGGATACGTTATCACCGCAATCGCAACAACCTCGATTGTTTTTCTTCTTCCTATTAAGCAGAACGGAATATATTGAGGATATTCGGACTGACACTAGTGCGCTAGTCAAAGATGGCTGATTAGTGCAAGTAATAAACTGCAATGTGTGTATATGTATGTGTACAGTTTATAATTACATGTCTTTCAGACACTTTAGCAAGTAAATGTTTTTGTAAATATACATTTCAGTTGTATTTTTGATATTTTATTATTTGAGGACTACATGTAAGATAAGTTGATCCTGAACTAAATGTATTATCCTCGGAAAATATTTATTATTATTATTAGTAGTAGTAGTAGTATAAATTATTGATATGAATTCCTAGGAACGTGTATGTTTAGTCACAGACACTTGAAACTTTTGTTAATGGCAACATTTTATTGTCATTGTTGACTTCTGAATTTTGTCTTTGTTTAACGTAAAGGTGGCCGTTTAATGTTTCCATCTAAAACAAAATCGCTCATGAAGACATTTAAAAATAATAAGACGAGCTTGTTCTGTGTAGTTTATGGCTACATTAAACGCACCGCTCCGGTTGAATAAGTGGTTAGAGCGTCTGCTCCGATGGCCTAGTGGTTAGAGCGCAATCTTCGAACGAGGAAGGTCGCGGGTTCGAACCCCGTCCGAGTCATACCAAAGACTTATAAAACCGGTACTAACAGCTGCCTCGCTAGGCATTCAGCATTAAGAAGTTTGTGTTTGCACTGTCCTGCCTGGTGTCAGGATAATGTGACTGGGTAAGACATCATGCTACATGTCTGATAGACATCACTATAAGCTGTCACACTGCAGATATCTTAGTGATGTGACTAAAAGTGTTAAACATACTTTAAAAATCTAAACAACACACATACACACACATATACACATACACACACACACACTAAATGATTATCTCAAGACCAGAACGTCCACCCATATCGTATTGTTCAACATGTTTCATTTTGGGGTTAACCATGTATTGCAGGCCAGAAATATTGAGTACTATCTGTGACGTAATGTTTTTCAAATTGAAAATAGCTTTCCAATTGTTGTAAAGATGCGCTATCTTCAAATAGTTGTTTTCCTTGTATATAAATATACATTTCGTTTTCGTTAGGTATGGCAGATTTGTTTTACTGATTATTTCTTGCTTAGATCGCGCACTCTTATTTATTAGGCTTTCACACAGAAGCTTCGTATAAGTTTTTTGTTTGTCGTACACAGACCGTTTTGTTACGCGATGGAAAGATTGACTTCATGTGCTCTACACTTGGTTATTGCGAAATGTCATGTTATTTATTAATGACATGTGCACCGGACATATTCGCCCTGACCTTTTCGC
Organism: Sinohyriopsis cumingii; assembly: GCA_028554795.2. Lineage (NCBI taxonomy): Eukaryota > Metazoa > Mollusca > Bivalvia > Unionida > Unionidae > Sinohyriopsis > Sinohyriopsis cumingii. Next base: position 109,796,030 of record CM068838.1, on the reverse strand, counting down.
CGGTATATTATTAGCGTGACAAACAACGCACTAGATACCTCGATGCATACTAAATATTTAAACTCTTCGCCCTGACGGAATTGAAGTTCTCCTGGGATTTTTCTTGACTCGATATACTTATAGTTATAAGATATTTGTCTTAATTCTTCATCATGAGAGAACAAAACATTATGAAGACTCGTTGTAAATAAATGGCTGGAACATTCCATTAACTATACATACTGTCGATATAGACTTCCCACGAATTCTGAGATTACATTCTGGCAACAGTTTGAATACCCTGTACATTCCCAGTAAAGTTATTTCCAGATAGAACTAGCAAACTCAGAGTTTTAGCCAAGGTATACATGTCATGTGGTATTTCCTTAACTTTACGGGACAATAACAATACTGTAATATAGTTTCACTTTGGTATGAAAATATCCATTGCATCAGACGCACAAGGTGAGAGAGAGGTAGTAACTTTTAAATTTTCAGCTAGCATTCAAGATTAACACTGATTAGTAGTAGAATTTCAGATATATTTTACAAAAGCAAAGTATTTGTGAATGATAATGCAAGTTTATGCAAATGTTCATAACATTTCTAATGGATATATTGTTATTTATGGAGGTACCTATATTCTGAATACAATTTTAAAACAATGATCAATACAAATATCTTAAAATGTTATTTTAAAGTCGTTATTATTATTATTATTATTATTATTATTATTATCGTTATTATTATTACTGTTATTAGTATTATTATCGTTATTATTATTATTATTATTATTATTATTAATATTATTCATTAAAATTAAATAAATTTTAAGATGAGTATTTGTTATTGATTTCATCGTTTGATTTGCATACTTCTTTAAATCGATAAATACCTAACATTTCTACGTGAATGACAAGCTTGAAAGTCATGTTTCAGAAAAATATAGAAAACGAAACCTAATAATAATAATAATAATAATAGTTGCACATATGAAACACCCAGTCCTTAACAGAATTTGTAATTTGCTTTAATGGATATTAGGTAGCCTAAATGGTTACAGCGTCCTCCTCCATGGCGCTCAGCATTAATAGGTTAGTGTTAGGACTGGTCGACCAGGTGTCATGATACCATAATGATCTGTGTCTAAGGCATGATGCCCCAGCGCTAGACATGTTCAGTGTCTTACCATGTTATCCATAATAAATAGCAGAACGTAACCAAGACGTACCTCTTACTCTCGGCACGCTGCATTGAATTCAGTGTTTGAACTCATTTCTCCGCCATTAACATTTGCAGCTACCTGAAATTTCCACACCCTGACGTGTTTAACCGACCGGTATACATAAACACGCAGTTCATGATGTCACCACTTGAAGCAAGTATTGGTTTCTCTGAAATGTTCAGCTAAAACAGTTAGGTACAGGATCGAAACCCTTTAATGCATAGGGAATACCTGACGTGTTTAACCGACCGGTATACATAAACACGCAGTTCATGATGTCTCCACTTGAAACAAGTATTGGCTTTTCTGAAATGTTCAGCTAAAACAGTTAGTAACAGGATCGAAACCCTTTAATGCATAGGGAATACCTGGATTCCTGTACTGAAGAAAAATTGTGGGGAACATGTATGTCTTTTATAAGTTAAGATTTAGAACGCCCATATATTGTCAGGATGGCAGCATTCGTAATAGGACATAGATGCAATGAAAACTGTTGGATAGAGAGCAATTAAACGATTCCAGGAGCAGGTATTTTCAAGTATTAATTTAACAATTTAAGAACTAATGCTAGAGCAGCCAGCAGTGTATCATAAGGATAATGACAGGCTATACAATATCAGACTCAACTCGTTCTCACCGTAACACTTATTTCATATTTATGGTGTTGCCATCCCAACAACTTGTGCTCTGAAGAAAGAGGTGGTAGGTGATCAACAGCCCATTTGGTGGATTTTACTTTGTTGTTGTAATTATTTGATTTTTGTTTTGTGTTGTGGTTAGGGTTGTGTTTATTTTTTGGGGGATGGGGGGCGTGTATGTGCTGTTTTGCCTTTGGTATTGTGTCTGTCTTAGAGGGTAGAATGTGAACACTATTAATTTAAAAAGACGGGAAGTTGCTGAATACCTCCTAAATAATGTTAATATTATGAATTCACACAGCAGTTGGAACAAGCCAGAAAGACATAAGCGGAACATGTGATGACAAACACCGATGAGCTGCGTAATGGGAGACAATTCGCGGTTTCTTCTGGCGAAAACATGCAATAACCGTGAGGTTCCGAGTAACAAATGACAGGAAAGTTTTAGACCAGTGGGTATGGTACGTATCATGATAGTTGGTCGTCCTGTAAAGTATCAGGATAGTTAGTTACACTACACTGCCCGAAAACACCTTATTTTATTCTCTCATTTTTGTGCATGCGGTACTTCGGTACAATGTTCTGTTTGCGAATCATTCAATAATATAAATAAACGGACTCGACAAGTCCATTTTAGAATACAAACTGGTGGAACGTGCGAATGCAAATATGCTAAGCACATGCTTAAAAAGAACACATGCAGCTCATGAACTACCCACGATCCAAAAATTTACAGTAGTGGTATGGTCTTCCGCAATGTTTTCTGCTTACAAACCTTATATTTTCACTGGTCAGTTATAAAGCACTGGAAATGATGCCTACATAAGCGCTACGTTTTGCACAGATAACAATGCAGCTGGTGGAAGCAAGACCCACGGTGGACGTTTGTGATCGGTGTATCAGGCTTACTGATATCAAGACAATAGTGCTGATGTGGATCATAATCACACGGAATGTCAACAAGATTCAACTTTTGACCCTTTATTTCAGTAACAGTGAATTCCGTAAGGGTTGTCTTTAAAACATCACCGTTTGAAAACTACACCATTACCTTTGCAAGTTCCAACAAGCGTGCAGGTGCTCCAGTCTTTGCGCATATAGTGCAGGTATAAATTTTGGAAATTACTTTCAGCAGGGCAAAGTAAACTGTCATGTAGAGTTCGTCTTCACATGACCTGTCAGCGGCTTTATCCGTCGTTTTGTGGCCCAGATTTGCTCTTCGGTTACACTGCGAGAATACGGTGCCACATTGCGTTTACGAGGTTAGTGTTGGCAAAATTGGAGTAGAATATAATTGCAACTGTCTGGCCCATGACTGCGTTGGCTGTGCGACACTACGTCTGACAGAGAATTTTGTCCAGATGTAAATTAGCTTCATACTTTGAGATGTAGTGCATTATGCGCAGACTGTCAATGGAGAATCTTATCACCTCCATTGTGATTAAGAATCGGGCAAATAATGTCCTTTTATGCCACTGAAAACCTCGTCGACGAAAACGAAAATGGGTGAAGGGGGCAGGCTTAGTTTCAGCTGGCCTTAGCTGCATGCAACGGGTCTGCATGATCATTGTAAATTTGCCAGTCATACTGTAAAAAAAAAATGGAGGACAAAAGGTCGCTCACATAGATTTGGGCCAAACCAAGTAAGATATCGCGGAGAATGATGCTCGCCGACAACAGTGTATTGAATTGTTTGCTCTTGGGCATACTTCAGCGTTGTGCCCTAAATTAGCCCAAGAAAAACAGGATGGAATTTGTCGTCTCAACCTCAGCCAGGTAAATGCCGCCGGACCAGATTAGTTCCTCAGAGGAAAGCTAAAACTGTCAAACTAAAATATGATCAGCACGTTTAGCAACATTGACGTAATGTGCAAAAAAGTGAGGACAACATCGATGCCAATGAACCGAGTGCCTACCGTAAATCGGCGGAGTGGACGTCAGCGGAACAAACATAAATGATGGGAGCTATAGTTCGCAAGGGTAGCTCAGAATGCGACCTCGTTGGAAATATTTAATCCACTGCATACTATTCTTGTTGCACTCCGTTGTCCAGGCCCTGAGATAATTAGGCTAGTCATCCACTAGATCTCAAGGTAGGCCCGTCTGATCGGTCCTACATTTATAATACCTGCACCGTTCTATAACAATGTCGCGGCAAACCAGTGTGCCAGGCTTAATATTTTACTGCTACAGTTCTCTGGCTAGATCTGTGGGGTCTTTGCCGGTGATACAGATCTCATTTATAAATACTGTGGGCCTGAATAATGTCAGCTGCCGGGATAACCCTATCTTTCTTGCTGCTTAAACGGGTCCACTTGTCTGCAATTTGTCTTGAATACTTTCCAGGCGATGACTTCGTCTGTGCGGGCTTTGTGGCATAGAGCTGCGCAAAGCTGTTCACTTGCTTGTTGACCGCCCAGACGTGAGTGATGTGCATCAGAATGACAAAAGCACTGTGTGTTTCTCGCGCCATACTGTCTTGATTCAGACGATGAAGTTGCCGAACATGACAGTTGTGCTGTCAAGCATGAACTGCTTTCTACCTATCAATCACGCGCTGTGTTTTCTCCTTTTGGTTGTTTGTTTTGGTTTATAATAGAGGGTGGTTTGGGGTTTTGTTTTTTGCTTTCTGAGATGCTCTCTGCTTTGTTTTAGCAGTTCTTCCTATATTCCGTACACGCTCTTTATCATGCGCATAAACTCACAGAACGCAACGTCTATTTCAGGGCTGGCTCTGGCCTGTTTTACTTCTCGGCTAATTTAATTATCTGATCACTTCCGCCACCTCGTTCAAAGGCGTCAACTTTCTGCTATTAGTGCCTGTATTTTATATATTGCTTGCCTGTCGGGGAACGTCTTCGATCTAATATTCTTGCTCATAAGGCATTTTGCGCGCACTAATGTACTCCTTGGCGGCTACTTTTAATTATCCGTTGGCACCTTCTTTAATGCCTGATATTTTGCAATGATCTGAAATTTAGTATTGTTCACATTTGACACTGGTCCTCCAACACGAATGTTCGTTCAGAATTGAAAAGCGCTCTGTATTCCTTTAGCACCTTCCCTCTATTCTAAACTTTCCCTAAATTTATTAAAACCAATGGTTGATTATATTTTGGTTTTGTAATTATAAGCTAAAACGTAGCGTATAGAATAAATCTGCAAGAGTTATCGACTGGTCAAATACCGAACATTTGTTTGATTCTGACCCCAGCACTAATCAAATAAATGGATGTTCTCGGTCTTAACTAGAGGCTTCATTTCGTCTCTCCAGAGCTACTTCTAATGTTTGCCAGTAGTTGCGCTCTATTCTTCCTACTCATCTATCTTTGCTGCTCCTAGTTTCACACCGAGTTCAGCGATCATTATATGTGCACAGTAAGACGATATATGATATGCCCATTATGTACCAATATTGCAATCGTGTTAACTCGAGGTGGTTGGTACTCCAGAACTAAGGGAGCTTACAATATTCGCTTCATCCTATATATACATTTTTTCTAGCAGGAATGTTGAGGTATAAAGTAATGGTACGGTTTCATTAATGGGTAATTTATTAACTAGTATTTTTGATCTATTTTTTTACATTCAGTAGCAAAATTTACTCTAAAAGCTCATGGCGAACAAACGCTCTTTTCTGCTTTCTAAAGCGAGCTTGTAGGGTTTACAGATTGGGCCTCTTGCAACATCTAGCACATGGTTATGTTCCAGGCCCCTGTTTAGGTATGTGAAGATGTTATACTGATTGTAAATGGGCACAACTGTAATCGCATGCACTATATCTGTACCATTTAAAGGGCTCTGGCCTCAGAGGCTGAGAATCGATATAAACGTTTCTTTGGAAGAGGAGCTTTGCATTTTCTAGAAAAAGAAGCTGGCATCCATGCTTTAAATAAAATTGAGGTAGTACCTTGGAAACCTTTTTTGCTCTTTTCTGAAATATGCAAGGAAGCCTCAGAGAAGAAAGGCCATGATCACTTCTTCCAATGTACAACACGCGACGCGTACATAAAATATGCTGGTGAAGTTTTTCATACAAGCTAACATATCTTCAACTAACTAATATATCGTAAAATATTTTACGTCAGCAGTTGTTCGTATCGCTAACGTGGATCTAATATGTTATACTTGGGCCAGTCAAATTGGGAAATGGTATTATATCGACTTCGGCTGCAGCATATTTAACATACAACATTCCCATCTGATCAGGAAGCATCTCATATCAATTCAGGAATTACAGAGGCTTCAGTGGTATACCATATCGTACGTATATGTGCCTGTCATACTTTAGGGTTGGAAACTTCATCCCCTAACCCAACAAATATCACTGGTTTTCTATAGTTTTTTAAATGAGGTTTCCAATTTCATATACGATTGTAATGTGGGCTTGTTCGATGGGCCAGACAACGTTATTCATTTTATAACTGCTACTCCTATAGTTTATAATTTAAACAAGACAAATAGAGAGACTACTGCATTGTCAAAAGAGGTGAGGGTGTAATTTTATTATTTATTACGAGAATTAAACAAAATGGTAGGAAAAAGGAGAAGGCGAATTTTGAATTTGCACATAAATGTGCACCATGGGTCTTGTAAACCAATAACAATAATTTAGATAGAAGAGACATCAATGCAATTTACATGTATGCAATTCTCAGTACTTTAAAAAATGCTTTCATTTTGCGACAATACTTTATCTAATTTACCCAGTATGGTGCTCTAATATTAAGAATTATGGTTAACTTAAGAGGTTGAAAAATAAAATTTCATTGATTTTAACTTTCTTACCAATAATTATGGAAATGCACACATGTATATCAGAAAGGAAGGAACAATTTTGTATTTATAAGCACCGTATCAAAAAAGTAATACAGACGAGGACAGGGAATTGTGAAACTTGAGAGGTACCGGGTGCTGATAACATAAGGCTATGAAACCCTTCCAACTAATGATGCAGACACATACAAAACGTAAAACAAACATTATCACATCGGCTAATTTACTTATTATTTTATGTCTGTGCTTTTTCAACAATGTCGTTTTTCTTAAATAGAATGAAACAAACAGGTTAAATCAACAAAGAGGAAAATAAAGATCGACAAATCCAGTCCTTTGTAAGACGAGAAATGTAACTTAGAAGAATCACAAACTATAGGCATAGTGTACAAATGACACTAAACAAAGACATGAGGAAGATTTTATTTTAACTTTAAATTTCACGTTTTACGCTTAGAATACAAGAAATGTCTCTCAGTGATAAAAGACAACAATTTATTTGGAACGAAAGAATATAGGTAAATATATTGAAAATTTTGCTAATTTCCCTATCTATCTATCTATCTACCTACCTATCTATCTATCTATATATATATATATATATATATATATATATATATATATATATATATATATATATATATATATATATATACTGAAAGAGAAAGAGAGATAAAGAGACATACGAATATACACCAAACAGAATGGAAAGTGTTCGAATCCAGTTCCGCGGGCAAACGGCACCAATCGCTGGACTGCATGTACCAGCCTATATTCCATTACGACTAAATCCACATCACCAAAAAATGATGCGGCTCTTTCGGTGTTATATGCACTCACGCGTAGCAGACACTCGCATGACGACCTAGTAACTAATTATATAATAATAATAATAATAATAATAGACAAAACAAGCTAAGTTTGAGTTAGATGCTGGTCCTACCAGAAACACTGGAACATACACCATATAGCAAAACCATACCGCACACCCAGGACAGTAGGGAGAACAAGCCTGGATACGCCTACAAGTACCAACAAAAGTGTTAGGGGAAAGATCAACCCCAATTCTAAAAAGTTATTTAAATACATTATTTTTTTTATATCCAAAGTCTTTTTGAATATTCTTTACAAGTAACAACACTGTGTAGACATCTGGGCTCTACATAAACATATATAATACTTTATAAATTTTCGGCTACATGAGGGTAACCCTCAAAGGTTACAACCTAGCATATATGGGAGCTTATGAGGGGAGTTCATATAAAGCATTTTAAAACAGAAAGGATAATAATTTTCTCTGGAATGTGTCAAGACCCTGTGTTATACACTGTCCCTAATGATATGCATGTTCTTAGCGACAAATTATTTGAACAACACGTTGGTACAATCCAACAAAATGACACGTGATAAGAATTGCATTGTGCGCTGGCATAAGAAAACATTAATAGATACTTCCCCTCCACAATCCAACGACCCATTACGCTATTATTAGACAATCACCTGACGAAACTATAACCTAGTACTGACTGAATCATACTTAAGTCGACCATATATATATATATATATATATATATATATATATATATATATATATATATATATATATATATATATATAAAACTAAATCTTAAACCGACACTAGTTATAGCTTCACCTTACATCCATATTCCCTACTGTGTTTAAGTATGATGTTAGTAGTAGTCAGTAGTGTACTTTTATGCATTTTTCTGTTGAGGTAAAAATTGTAAGCGATGTTCATTTTCATGTTGGTTTAAGTTTCATTTAGATTTATACCCCTGGAAACAACTATCCTCCATCTTGGATATATTTTTTTGTTATCGTATAATTCGAGGAATATTTTGTGTTTACCGCCATGAATATTTTAGTGCCAAAGATACTGTACAAATTTAGAGTAGCACATATTATTATTAGGACAATTACTCTAAATTTAACAGAAAATAAGAATTGTTCAAGTGCGGTTTTTGTCCAGTTTTATTTGTCTCACTTTTCGTAATATAAAAGAATCTTTAAGAATAAGATAAACATATTTTTTCTTTAAACTGAAATGATTAATCTTCGTGGTGTAAAGTTACGTGCAAGAAAAAATGTTTTACGTAAAATATTCGGTTTACATTTGAATACACTTAAAATAGCACCTTTTGTCCTTTCACCTTGGTAATTTAAAGTTTACGTGTACGCATAGTTGATCTTATATTGTACTTATTTTGCACGTGGGTGTGAAGAAAACAGCATCTATACAGAGAGAGAGAGAGAGATTTAATAGATCAATTTTCCAACTTTAGCTGTTCAATTTATGAGCTTCCTTTTTCAAAAGAACAATTCTAGTCGTATTTCAAATGCTGAAATGTGGATGCATTCTAGGCCCACTAACCCACGAAATACAAGTCACATTTACATGCTTTTAATGATTTAGTGGCATTTGTAGTTTATCAAATTCGTATTCTGTACTATCAGATGTGCATTTCTTATTATAATAGATACATGTATCATGTAAATATGTCAAAGGTGACTTTTGTATTATATTAAATACGTGAATCATAAATATGTAAAATGTGCAAGAGAATTTGTAATTCGTCTCCTATCGCAGAAAGGGGAAGAATTAAAAATCATCTCATGTGCCTATACTTTTTCCACACAGATGCACGCACACACACACGAACACACACACACACACACACATATATATATAATATGATGTTTTCTGGAACTAAATCGTTTAACGAACATGAGAGAATGTCAATTTAGATTATTTGTTTGGTTGTTTATTTTTCTTTTGCTTGCTTCCTTGATTTTATTTTTTCATTTGACACACAGTCCAACTAAATAGCGTACCTGGTGTTTTAAAGCAATATTTATTACCACTTGACTAAGGATGAAAATTATATAGCTGTATTCAAGGATTTATGATACTTTGTCGAATTATATCTCCCCCAAAGAGTGGGGAGACATTGTTTTTGGCTTGAAATGTTCACCATACCGAGACGATTTGCCGAGCGCAAGTCTCGGCCACGAAGGTTCAAGGTCAATGTAATATTTTGAGGTCCAACATAGTATATTTCGTATCCGGTCCATATCGTCCTTACGTCTTGAGGGATTTTGAAACTACTTGGCATAAATTTTCACAATATTTAGACTATGTTTAGAGCGCCGCTTTCAGCCTTGTCGGTTCATGGTAAATGTGATATTTGATGCAAGGTTGTTTTCCGATATTTTATGAATGCCTGTTGAGGGCTGTATGCTACGTAGTTCCTTACAGAATAGGGGATTCTCCATCTGAAACTATGTCAACATAAAATACAGATTTGCTTTGCATAGACTATATATTTAGTTTCCGCTCCATATCAGCCTTTATTGTTTGACGGATTCTGAACCATTGACACAGAACACGTGATTAAAAGTTAGCAGTAGGTTAAATAAAAGATTTTGCTTGTTTTTAGAAACGTGATTACTGCTAACAATTCATCTGTACTTGTCAAAATTTAAGAGTAATGTTCCCTACCCTAGCACAATATTGATTAACTCCAAGGCAATGACGCCATTTCTATAAATCTGTTAAAATGTAATGCATGTACAGGTAAACCGTGCTAAATTTGTGATATTTGACGGCCACGGAGTTTACGTTTTTCTTGAAGTGAAAAACAAAAATGTAGTTTTAAAATTTCAATTTGATTCGAACCCACAACCAACATTTCACCTTACGTATCGTATTACAGACGTCTAATCGGACAGATAATAGTATAAGTAAAACTACTGATAAAAAGAGTTTGTATCTGTTATATATTGTTTACATTTGTCCAAAACGTCAACACTGCAAACTGATCACGGTTTTTGTGTGCTCTCTGCCGATGGTTAAATGATAACCGTTATAAACATTATGTATATTTATAGGGAGACAAGGTATATCATTACTTATTGATATAATTTTGAATTATTTATAATTTATAATTGCAGTTGCATCAAAAAATAAATTAAGGCAAGATTTACATTGGTCAGAACATAACCATGTGATCAGACCGCATTGCGTTTATTTCTGTATAAACTGTACGGAGAACTACTTTATATTTCTATAAATAGAGTCATATGCAAAATAATTACTATAAACACTTAATCGGAAGGTAAACACATTGCATGCCATTGAAACGAAATAAAAACGGCGGGTTTCTATTGCATTTAGAAAATTTAATAAATTGATTTCACATCATAAAATGACAAATATTTATAACTTTTCTGAAGATCAATATTTTATATATATATTAGGTTTGAAAAAACCTGGGAAACTCAAAATCTGCCAGGAAGAACATTGATGCAGTGATGTACGGCACATTCACTCTGACTCGTTACAAATCAATTTAAAACTATAGGTAAATGGATACAGGGATTGGAAGGAGGGGTGGGGGGTTATAATGATTCAGCTAAGTCACAACGAACTCGTGAGAGCATCAAACTGAGTGCATTAAAGTCAAGAGTCATTCGTATGTCAAACAAAACAACACATCATTTGCTTTGAATATTTAACTCTACTCCGATCACATAAACCCATTTAGATAAAAGATTAAGACCATGCTGTGGAATGTTCAAACCCTTAGATCGCCTACCGTTGGTAGAATTAGTTTTTTATGTTGACATAGTTGCAGATGGAGAATCCCCTATTCTATAAGTAACTACGTAGCAGACAGCCCTTAACAAGCATTCATAAAATAAAACTCTAAAACTGATAGGAAATATCATTAAACAACAATGAAATAATAAATAAAATTATACGTAATTGCATTTATAAGAGTGTAATGTTCGTGTGGGCGTTATTTGCCGTGTGATTCGGCAACTGACAGTTTATACCACAATATACTCAGATAAAAACAACAATAAACTCTTAAACATATAGTTTAGTAATTAATAAACTTAACCGTCTAGGATTTCGATCGCTCATAAACTTTCGACTGAATATTAATTTTTGTTTTAACGAATATCTATATAACCTGCCATTTCATTCAACAAAATCCTAATTTTACCCGATTTACCCACAGTAACAAATAAGCCTAGTATACATCTTTAACCGACAGTGGATTGTATGGGGGGGTCTACATATATTATGAACTTTTGAGAGAGTTACACATTGAAAAATAAGAAACTGTAGAACGCCACCCTATTCATTATTCACGGGTTCTTAATTACTGTTATATGCATAAATATCATCAAGAACGTATTTAGGGTATGACTGATGAATAGGCAGCTAAAGTGTGACGTTGAGCGGCAACGCCGTAAACGGCTAGGGGAGTGGGCATTATGGGACGTCATGTGGGACAGTTCTAATATTACTGGACTGGATGTGGCAGAGCTGGGTAGATCTACGATAATATAACTATTTCCATCTCGCATTTTCTGGAGAGAAAAAAAGGTATCGATAGAGGGTGTCTTCTGATTCTTACTTTGTAATGAATTTATATCACAAGTTATGACTTTTGAATTTCTTTTTCTCGGGCTCGCCAAATGAAGGGATGCTTAAGCGAGATCAGCTGGTTCAACTAACTTTATCAAAAATACATCAGATAATGCGGATCCTCAACCGTATACAGTTTGGAGACCTAAAACAAACAAACCCTGCTAATGATGCAGCTGTACAAGCTGTAGTCCTTGGCCCTAACGGCACTTTCAATGTTGGATTCATACCCCGTCAATGGCATCTTCATGGAGTCTTATTACGATTTTCCTTTGCAATTCTCCTCAGTCATACAATTGGGTTTAGCTGAGACGTTAGTTTATGAGGCAAAACATACAGTCACATTAACCGGTGTGAACAATTCCAACAATGCAGTTTGGTGTGGTGCAGTTGCTTTTGATGGCAGTGTTGTATTAGAAACATTAACATTGTGGATGCAAGTGTGATCTATTTCAATGACCACTTAATCACATTTGTTATCGTTTATGCAAACTGGAATCGATTTAATGCTGTCTTTGCTCGCACATACCACATACGTCTACTCATCAGGTGCTATTGTGGGACTATTTACATGGCAAAAAAGTACTTAACAGGGTCTTACTATACGAAAACATGCATTTGTGGCTTTTCAACTTATAACTCAAGACAATGCTCAGACTGAAAGTAGATTGATGGTTGTCAGCTTAGACGTGACTAAACGGTCATCAAGAACCTTCTGAAGAAATTCGACTTAACTTTAAAACCAGTTCTTACTGCACGTGCAAATACAATCTGTAGTCGTATACGGACCGACATAAAAACACTGACAATGGTTTCCGATTTCCTAACATGACTTCATGACACCGTACCCAATTTATTACTTTTCACTGGAACATCCGGAGTTGTTCAGGCAATCCGATGTCGACATGTAAGATATCGCGGAGAATGCTGCGGTGGGCACAAGCTCGCCGACATAAATGTAGGCAATTGTTTGCTCTTGGGCGTACTTCAGCGTTGTGCCCGAAACTAACCCCAGAAAACAGGATGGAATTTATATTCTCAACTTCAGCCAGCTAAATGTCACCGGACCAGATTAGTTTCTCAGAGGGAAGCTAAAACTGTCAAACTGAAATATGATCAGCACGCTGAGCAACATTAACCTGATGTGCAAAAAAAGTGAGGACAACATCGGTGCCAATGAACCGAGTGCCTACCGTGTATCGGCAGAGTGGACGTCAGCGAAATAAACAAAAATGATTTGAGCTATAGTTCGCAAGGTTAGCGCAGAATGCAACTTCGTTGGAGGTATTTAAACCACTGCATAATATTCTTGTAGCGCTGCACGGTCCAGGCCCTGGGATAATTAGGCTAGTCGCCCACTACATCTCAAGAAAGTCCCGTCTGATCGATCCTACATTTATAATACCTGCAATGTTCTACAACAGTGTCGCGTCAAACCAGTGTGCCAGTCTTAATGTTTTACTGGAGCAGTTCTCTGGCTAGACCTTTTAGGTATTTGCCGGTGATACAGATCTCATTTCCTAATAGTGTGGGCATGAATAATGTCAGCTGCCGGGATGATGAAAATAAACAGGTCCACTTGTCTGAAATTTGGCTTTAATACTTTCGGAACGATGGCTTGTTCTGGACGGGTTTTGTGGCATAAAGCTACGCAAAACTGGTCACTTCCTTGCTGACCACCCAGACGTGAGTGGTGTACATCAGAATGACAAAAGCACTGTGTGTTTCTCGCGCCATTCTGTCTTGAAGCAGACCATGAAGTTGCCGAACATCACAGTTGTGCTTTCAAGCATGAACTGCTTTCTACCTATCTCGGGATCAATCACACGCTGTCTTTTCTCCTTTTGGTTGTTTGTTTTGGTTTATAATAGAGGGTGGTTTTAGGATTTGCGTTTTGTTTTCTGGGTTACTCTCTGCTTTGTTTTAGCAGTTCTTCCACCCTTTCGTACACGCTCTTTATCTTGTGCCTAAATTCACAGAACGCAACGTCTATTTCAGGGCTGGCTGTGGCCTGTTTTCAAAAGTGTCAACGTTATTCTTTTAGTGCCTATATTTTACAGCTTGCTTGCCTGTTGGCGAATGTCTTCAATCTAATCTTCTTGCTCATAAGATTTTGGGCGCACTAGTTTACTCCTTGGCGGCTACTTTTAATTATCCGTTGGCACCTTTTTTAACGCCTGATAATTTGTAATGATCTGAAATTTACACTGGTCCTCCAACACAAGTTTTCTTTCCGAAATGAAAGGTGCTCTGTATTCCTTTAGCTCCATCCATATATCTAAACGTTTCCTAAATTTATAAAGCCAATGGTTGAATATATTTTGGTTTTGTAATCATGAGCTGAAACTCCGCGTATAGAATAAATCTGCAAGATTTTTAAACTGGTAAAATACCGAACATTTGTTTGATTTTGAGCCAAACACCAAGCAAAGAACTGGATGTTTTTGGTCTTACCTAGAGGCTTCATTTCGTTTCTACGTCTAATGTTTGCCTGTAGATTTGATCTATTCTTCTTACTCATCTATCTGCTTCTCTGCTGCTCCTAGTTTGACACCGAGTTCAGCGATCATTCGATGTGCACAGTAAGACGATATGTATGTGCCTTTTGTGCACCAATATTGCAATTGTGTTAAGTCGAGAGAGTTGGTACTCCAGAACTAAGGGCACTTACAATATTAGTTTCATCCTATATATACATTTTTCTATCAGGAATGTTGAGGTATAAACTAATGGTACAGTTTCTTTAAATGAGTATTTTATTAACAGGTATTTTTTATACAATTATTTTACATTCAGTAGCACAAATTACTCTAAATGCTCATGGCGAACAAACGCTCTTTTCTGCTTTCTAAAGCGAGCTTGAAGGGTTTACACATTAAGTCACTTGCCACACCCCTCAGATGGTTATGTTCTAGCCCACTTTCAAGGTCTGTCAAGATGTTCTTGTAGTAATTACTGCAGGATGCTCAACACTTTTCAGTGATTGCAAAGTTTTGCCAAATACAAGTATTTTCGCGGCGATGCATTTTGCTGCGGATATCCAAATCGTCATATTAACTCTAAATGGGCACAGTTGTAATCGCATGCGAGCGAAATATTTCTTTACATCGACTCAAAACACGTAGAGAGCAGCAGAGAGGGTGAACAGACCATTTGCTGGAAAGTTCATTTATGAAAAATAAAGCTTTCTACGAAAATGAAATAAACAATGTCAATAACGTCAAACCGAAGCCTCTAACTTACTGAGAGTTTCTCTAATTGGGTAATTTTTTGTTACTTTATATTTGTTGTCGTCGTTTTTTTTAAGTATGCACATGTGTTTACCCACCGGACGTTTCATTGAGGTCGCATCCTCTCTGTTGCTATAATTAAATCATTGATGATAAGATAATTCCACCAGCTAAGCATCTTACACAGCTAGAGGGATTAGAAGCAATAATAAAATTTCTTCCTGTTTGTGATTCTGTCCGGCGAAAACTACAGCAACGACAAGAAGCTTCAGGTGAATTTGTAAAACGTTCAAAACAATTATTTAGGCCTGTTACAAAAGTTACTGAAAAAATTGTACAAGCCACTGAAGGTGTTCTTGCAACGTTAAAACAAACCACCGAACAAACTTAAAAGATAGCGAGAAGAACTAGACAAACCAAAAACGATTTTACGAGATCTTCTGGCTGCAATAACTCCCGCTCAGCCTCTTGGTAACGAAATACTTGAAGGTATTGAAAGAGTTCGTGCTGATATAGGTGAAATGAAAAGTCGTAAATCAAAAACACCAGAACAAGATGGTTATGGGACAACTACACTAATGATAAATTTGCCAGTGTGGGTATTAATTTAAGGAAAGAAATTAAGAACGTTGATACAATTATCAAAACTTTCCGCGGAAAGTGTTTATAATTTTTTTTTGAAACCTGGATACAATCCTTATTATATAAGTAGTGAAACCTGGTACAAATGAATATATCGTATATACTACGATAAACATAAGGTATTATCTGATGATCAAAGATATGATAATTATGGCCAAAAAATAGAAGGGTATCTTACAGGACGAGAACATTCACAATTAGCACGATCTCTCGAAATAATAAGTGAGGAAGAAGAAGGAGCAAATAGAAGTGTTTTTTCTTCCTTAACTACAAAGGGGAGTGGTTTTATTGCTTGTCCTAACAATGTTCTTTCTGACGTTGAACGGCTAGAAATTCTGATTGGAGGAAAACGCTCAGGAAATAATTCGCCAGAAATCATTAATGAAATATCTGATATTTGTCGACGATTATTTACAGGCGCTATCACGGACATCAATGTTTCTCGATCTCTCATCGATGAAATTACTGTTGATTCTTATAGCGATTAAGATCGCTACGATTAGACAAATGAATAACAAATAAAATGATCATACATAATGTTCAACGTGGACCGATCATGGTCAGGGTAGTAAATTCACGATTACCTATTTACAAAGCAACTTACGAAGATGGACTCGGTCATGTTGGTCAAGGTTTATTTGCGAGGATAGCTCCAAAAGCAATACCGATTGCGAAACAATGAGGAATGATATCTATTGATTTTGTTCGTGACAATAAATCCTGGCGCAATTGGTAATGTTGCCTGTAAAGCGTTCTCGGCAATCAAAGAAAGACTATCACAATTAATGCGACGAAAACCACAACCAGTAATACTGGCCAGCACCGAAGTTATGCCTGCAAATGTCAGTGAGATAATAAATCATGCTGCAAATCAAAAGCTAGCAGAGTTGGCTGGTGTACCTATTAAAAAAAAAAAAAAAAAAAAAAAAATATAACCGCAAGTCTGATGGTAGGAATTGGAATTTCCCGAAATGGTCTTCGTGTTTGACGATAACAATTGCAATAAAATATTTAAACGTATATCCGAACCAGCGTTTGACATGGATACGCCAGTTCTTAAGGATGAGTCTGTGCGTGATTATCAGTATTATTCTTACGATGCACGTGCACCTAACGCACGTGGAAGAATCGAATTACAGGTTCAGGATACAAATAGATATGTCTTGCCCGCTGAGGCATTTATCGAAGTCAAAGGTGGACTTTTGAGAACAGACGATACAGCATACGGAATTGGTGATCGAACTGGTTTTATTAATAATGGTGTCATGGCGTTATTTAACAGAGCTATATATATGATTGACGGAAAAATGTTGAATCGTGCCTGGAAAACGTTGACGTTACCACGACGATACTTGGCCTTGCAAGATACAGCGATGATTACTCAAGATCAGCTGGTCCGTCAGTGATGTTTTCAATAGACGTAAGTGATCATCCAGAAAACAGAAACGTTACACTAAATGCAGCTGGAACTGAATTTGCATCAATGAATGAAAATTTCAACTTAGGAATTTCCGCACGTCGATCAATGTTGAACGGTGATGGAGAGTTTTCATGCGCAATTTCACTGTCTCATATTTTTGTATTTTGCAGAAATGTTAGAAAGGTTATACTTGGCGCTAAACACACTGTGGTACTTGTTAGAAAAGCCACCGACAATGATGCAATACGACGTGATGCTGCCGTTGGTGCTGGTAAAGTAACACTAACAAAACTATCGATGTGGATGCCAGTAATGATTCCTTCGCTTCCTGAAGAACAGCGATTACTTTCTTTTATGGACTCGGGTTGTAAATCATTATTATCATGGTTGACAATGGCCACAGATAGTATTCAAGGTAATGCTGCTGGGTTATTCACATGACAGATAGCATCACGGCAAGGAGTGTCGGCGCCACGATATATACTTATCGCGCTTCATGAAAATGCTAGAGTAGATTCGCAGGAAAGAAATCTAATGGTATTTGATACACTTGGTGTTTCTGAAGTTGCTTTGAGGATAAATGGACACCAAGAACCTTCTGAAGAAGTGTTGCTAAACTTTGAACACAATCATGTTGCACGTGTATATCATCGGTTGGTGATATTTATGGGGCGTTATCAAAATGTTGATACTAGTTTACAGATTTCTCAGAGGGATTTCACAACATTATATGCAATCTATTATTTTTCGTTGGAACATTTAGAATTATTCAGGCAATCTGTCCGAACCCGTGTAGCTCGACTACCCGCCGGTGTCTATAGAGCAATCGCTGTTATACTCAGTGAAAAAGCAATGTTGATTGAAGGTGTTGGTGGACAAATGAGAGTTATTGATGCCCCAATTGAAAATATGTAACATCGTTTTAATGATGTGTAATTAGATCACTCACGATATTTATAATGTCATATCATCATGTTAGTGTCAGTCTGACGCCTATTCAGATTAAAAACCTTCAATCGAATTCAGCGAAGAACTGCGGAATGACAATATCACTAAAATTGGAACAAATCGCAACTGGTCCAAATAAATTATCATTATCAGAACGTCAACTTAAACATTTCAATATTGCTAAACAATCAAAAACAGGCTTTAAACTTAGTCTCTCTGCGAGTGCCATTAAAGATTAAATTAAAACAAGTGGTATATTTCCACTTCTTGCAGCTATACCAGCGTTAATTGCCGCTGCAGCTCCAGCTGTCACAAAAGCAGCTGCACTTGGTGCAGTTGGAACCGCTGATGGAATGGCATTAAAGCAAGCAACAGGAAAAGGATTAAAAAAATGAGGGAAAAGTCTAAGATTACCAGGAACATGATACAGACGTGGCCTGAGGATGCCAGGAACACTTCGTTTGATAGTTTTTCACAGATGTCAAATTTTGATTAAATTGGTGCTGTTAAAAAAATAAAGATAAAAAATTTCAGAGGTGTTTTTATGCGCAATCGTTGACCAAAACACCCAAACAATGCTGAAACCGGTATCATTAACCTTGATGAAAGTTCTCGCCGCGGTACTCATTGGCTTGCATACGCGACTGATCCACGTGGAATTCTTTGTTGTGATTCGTATGAGTTAACTCCACCAAAAGAATTTATAAGTTAGGTAAACACAGTTAAAACGCCTATCTGGTATTCAACATTACCAACACAAGCAATGACAGATCCGCCAATATGCGGCAGTGGAGTAATTTCTGTACTCGACGCTGTATCATCATCCTCAATGCCACCTCAAAAGGTCGTGCACGATTATACAAGTTCACAGCATCGCCGCGCGATTTTAATAAATCTTATGGAATAATGGTAGATATATACGGAAGATTTTCTCTTTGTGGTACCACTAAGGACAAGAAAAAAATGACATTGATGTGTCAAATTACGCGACTAAAGGTGAACTCACTGATATTATGAACCTCTCTGGAGTTGACAGAGATGAAGTTGTTATTTTTCAGGATAAATACGGTGTTTTATAGACGACCAACTTCAAATGGAATGATATAGATCGTAGAGTTCTCGGTGCCACTACGGATAATATTCCAGTATTTACCAATGACGGTAAAATCAGACTCAAATATATCATTCACAACTATTAGAAATGAAATTGCAGGAAGCGTTGCTAATCTTTGAGGAACACCGGTGATACAATGACAGGCGAACTCAGCATGAACTGAAATAAGATAGTTGTTTTAAGAAATCCAAAATCTGATGAAGATGCTGCAACAAAAAATTATGTAGACCAAGTAGATATTCAATTATCCACGCTACGAGCTGAATATGACGTTCACGTAAATTTGCTTTTAAATACTCGTAGAAATTTTCAAAAGCTCAATAAAATCGCTGATGATTTCTTTGGCACCCCGTTGACTGTTGACGTGAAACTCGTTGATATTAACACGAAACTCGGCGATATTAAAACAGCTATATCAGATATTGAAACGTTTAGAAAAAAACTAGATGTTGTAAGTGGAATTCCTGATATCGTTAAAAAAATTTAATCTGATTAAAATCCCCCATGGGCAGATTATCAATATAATATACACGGTTCCTTCAGGATTCCCATCATGGTCACAGCAAAATAAAACTCTCAAATGTACTGCAGAAATCACTGGTGTGTTTAGACTGTCTGTGTTCAGCGCTGCAAAATTTGCGATGTGTACTACATATCCCTGGCGGTAATCAACCGATAAGTTTACTGGAACCGTGTCTATCATATTAAATAAGGGAGTCGAAGAAACATTTATATTGGAAGCATTTGATAAAAAATTAACCGCAACGTCTTACTGGTGGTGTCTGCAATTTTTGGCCGAAACACCTCAATTGATCACTAAGTACAATATTATAAGCACTTCAATCGACGTTCAAAAAGTCAGGTATAATCAAGCACGTGAATGACAAACAATATTAAAAGATACCGTTGAGCATTATACAGTAAAAATAAAGAAATATCGCCGACTTGTAGTTATTGTTGATATACTTGTTTATTCAGCATCTGCTGTTATTGCTGGAACCGGCGTATTATTATCAACAATAACAATGATGGCACCATTAGTTGTACAAATTTGTGTTTTACCTGCAACAACAATTGCTGATATTCCTAATATCATTGTAAAAAATATATGCACGTGCACAAATGCAAAATTACATGCTTATTTAATAAAAATACATACAGCAACGCTACCATACTCCAAATTATCCACGCTATTATCAACGAGCCTTAGTGATGGACAAACATCATATTTTGAATTCACGGAGATGATTAAAATCTACAAAGAAGCAATGACAGTGATTGATTTAGAAAATGAGGATTCAAATAACAAGGTCAACTCCACTGACATCGCCAAGAGAGCTACTGCAACAGATTGTAAACAATATGACTCCGTCAAAAACAACAATGATAACAGTAAGCTCAATTAATCCAGAATTTAGTATTACCTTTCCAACTGCAAATTCGGTGAAAGAAATCGCACTATCGCAATTATGAGTATATTACAGTTTGCCAAATCTCAGATCAAAATCATTTGGTGGATTACAGGCGAATAATTCCCTAGTATTTGCAAATAGAAATAAAGATGATGGAACACCAGACTGGAATGTTTTTCTATTCCTACAGTTAATTATCAAATCGAACAAATCAATGATGAATTTCAACGCAGGCTAAAATCAATAGCCGCAAAAGAAGCGAAAATAGCTATTTCAGTTCACGAACCAACTGTATCATCTGCGATGGAAATATATTCTCCAGATTACGTTGTAGATATTTATCAATCGGCAATCAGATCTGTTTTAGGAGAGCGTCATGGACCACCAGAACCAAAGTTAGATGATTTAAATACAGGCAAACAAATATTTATAACAACTCCAAAATATCGAAATATTTTCCCTTGGAATGGAACTGATGGTGTATATAATATTTATGCTTTTAGTGGGAAAAATAAAATACTTGGATGTTTATAAAATGTATTCCGACCCAAGTAATTCTGAGGTCAAACAATCAATTGACAAAATACAAAACCTGTTTTTGTCGTTATCACACACACACACACACACACACACACACAGATATATATATATATATATATATATATATATATATATATATATATATATATATATATATATATATATATATATATATATATATATATATATATATATATATATATATATATATATATATATATATTTCTTCCTTGACAAAATCAGGTTTATTTCAACGTAACAGATATATTATACCATACTTGTACCGCGTGTTCTTCTGCCTTGTAAGTTAGAAAATATTATCCTTCTACTAATTTGAACTATTATACAATTATGTTACTTCACTGATATTAATTATGACACTGATGGTTAATTAAATTACTTACCATGACAAAATAAGTTACGATCTACGGACAAATATATATTACAGAAATATCTCTCTTGGTACAGAATTATCTCTTTTGGAGTAGTAGAAAATGGGGTTTTCATACTTTCCATTTTCAAACCCTCACGATGATCTTTTAGTGTCTCGTCGACATAAATCAGTTTGAAATGATAAATTGACAGTCGTATCATGATTAATTAATTACTGAATGTTGAAAATAACTAAATAAATAGTAAATATAAGCTGGATAACTACTTAATAACTCTACCGGAGATAGCTTAAGTTGACAGTAACTTCCTTCAACAATAATAAAATGTAATTATTTGTTTATATTTCTTAGAGAAAGGAGAATTTTGAGTTTCATTTGCGACAAAATATATTGAACTCCTGCAAATGTCAAAATATTTACCAGCTGAATATGTCGATTGAAATATTATCTCCTCGCAGTCTCTACATTTACTGATATAACTGATCTTGCACTATTATCGTTATAACAAGTATTTCCAAATTTAATAGTTTTACTCTGAGTGACAGCTCTCAGATTAGATAAATTATTATAGATTTTTTTACCGTTGATATGTTCGATCACAAGACCATCTTCAATTAATATATTGAAACATTCAAAGATGAACCTATGACAAAGATATATTTTATTTTTCCCTGTATTGAATTTGAGGTATCCAGTATTAGTTGCAGAACCAACTGGTTTTTTTTAGTCGACAGTGGCTGATTACACCACCACGAAATGCTTCGTAATCTTTGATGATATGATACTTTACAAATTCTTGGCTTGGGAAGTTAGCAAAAGTTTGCTTCATTTATATAATAATATCATTTGTTTCAATAGTAATTTGTCTAAATCATTACTTTGCAAATCTTATTAGATAATCTTCTACGCTTTTTATAACCTTGTCACTGTCATTAATTTTTTTATCATAATATCTCTTTAGCTCTCTGTATTTTTTAGCACCACTTTACATACACAACTGCGTTTTTCCTCTAACCCCAACACTGAATTTCGAACACGGTTTTGGTCCTAGCTTTGTTACTAGGAGTCGTAGAACCTATCATTAGCCATCTGCATTTGTCTTTTATTTGAATCATTATATATAATATTTCAATTTAAATGTTTGTCTTAATTATAATATGAACAAATTTGAGAGATTATCTAAGATCAAGTCTTCTAAAAATAAATTTAATCTTGATAAAATATTTCCTGACTTAACGATAAAAGCTCTGATTGATCCGAATAATAAAACCTTGATTAATAAAATTCATGACGCCAAGAAGGAATTTCGCAAAGATGGCGCATATCATGTGTGGTCAACATTCAAAATCACCGATGGTATCATTGATACGATGAACGATAAACGAGCGGCAACTATCATTAATTATCTCGACAATCGAAAATTTCTTTGTAAAGTAAAATTTGTTGAATCAGCAGAAACAGACAATTGGATTATCCGTGATAAATACGACCCTGTCCTTCATAATGAAAAAATTGCCATACTGAGTTAAAATTTCAAACCAGGAATGTTGGCTGGTTTTGACAAACCGTATTATGAAAGAGCGTATCTGTAATAGCTGTTATGTATGGAATTTATCTGATAAACGATATACCCAAAGTTAATAATCTGAAGCCAATGAAAACTTTTCAAGACTGAATTGATTGTGTAGCCGAACGATTAACGGAACATTTCGACTGTTGGAAACGGTCTAACGGATAAAAGACGTAAAATAATAAATGAGTGGGGAGAATAGTTAAAGATAGCAGAGCGTCTATCAAAGATGTCGCTGAGCTAGGAAAGAAACTAAAATTCCCAATAACCTTAGATACAATTACCGCAGAGATTTTGTACAAATCAAAATATAAATCAAAAGAAGCTCCGTTCGAAATTATTGATCATAATGCGCATGCGTGGACGAATGCAGTAACAACATTTCCACGAAATCGAACTGTTAAGTTTTACCAAGGAGATATATATTTGATTTTATTAACGAAATAAGTACAAACGATCCTGTATCAGTATGGTTATTTCAAAGTTCTGATGATGGAAGCTATGATCAGTTTGTACGACCTAATGGCGTTATTTATCGTACAGAATCTCTCCATAAAGAAATGAAACATCTTGCGTTAAAATATACCGATGATGCTGAACCATTGCTCAGTAATTGTTTTACAGTTCCGTTAGTTACGGCTCATTTTGCTAGAGAGAAAAATTTGTGGAAACCAACTCGGCTTGATTTTCTCATTGATATATTATCGAGTTGTATCGAATACGGACACGGTGGATTGTGGAATAATAAATACGATCACAGATATGTTTTCTCGGTTGATATGGTTGCAAATTACCCCGAAAGTTTTCTTGGTATGGGAAAGTGTTCTAAGTATTTTGAGAGATTTGGTCATCCCAATACACGAATTGACTAGAGTATCGATAAACGGACCATTGTCAGATTTTACCTGACTGGATTCGCTTGTATCGGGTCATTCGAGCTTGCTAAACGTCTTCATCCGATTTGATATACATTGTTCGAGAAAATGTGCGTACCAACAGTATTATTACGATAAATGCTCGATGTAAAAATATTGATATTTCTGACAGTAAGTGAAGCAATTATTTCATATCGTCCGCAGAACGAAGTTTGGTTATCACAACAAAAGAAATATTCTGATGAGAATCCTGATATAATCGATTACGAAAATAAAATTGCCAAAGATCCTGGCAGAAAAATAATCGGTAAATTCACCCAAGGAGGATCATATGATCATAAACGACATTGTGCAAGATTGATTATAGATGATGCTGAGTTAGATTTTATAATTCCTGATACAACGAAACAAATACATTTATAAGTCGAAGTAATGTTAACTTATCGGACGGAACCAAATTAGGTACAATTGTGGGTTATATTGATGGCGAGTCACCACAGTGTACTCATTTAAGTTCTTCAATGCTCGCGTACGTTTCGATAAATCTATTATCAATGATAAGTAGAGTTTGTACGTTTGCTGTCAGAGTCGCTACAGATTCGTTTTATATCAATACAAAATATTCAGGATTGTTGGAAAAATTGATTATCGGCAATTATCATCATGGGGCGAGTGGAGAATAAAACAAGAAAATATACTCGTTTATTCTGAATCCGCCGACGTTGAAATCAAAGCTATTTATTGCAGAAAACATCAGACATTAAAGTTATCATCTGCACGGTCCGTTTATGATCCCGTAGCTAGACATAAAACAGTTTATCTAACTGGACCCAGAGTTTTGGTAAATCAATTCGTGTTATTGAACTATTTCGGAATTTTGATATGATCGTTTCAACCCTACACACAGACTCGCAAGAGAAATGAGAGAAAGAAATATTAAATCATGCGCTTATCATAGATTGTTTCGATGGAAGTGAGATAATTGGACTCCTGTTCGAATGGGCGAAAAATACTTTCCAAAGATTATCGTTTGGGATGAAATATGTACAGTGTCGTTAGAAACATTAAAAACATTTCTTGATTGGTTATTTACAAAAAATACTGCTCTGATAATGTGCGCCGATCATAGTCAACCACAACCTTTTGTTGGATTTATCCACATAAATGGTTAAAGAATTTTGTTGATTATTATGAAGAAATAACTGATGATCATAGAACACTTGATCCAGAATTAAGAGAGTTTAAGAAATTAATCAGACTACAACCGAATTAAGTTCAGTGTGAAATAATGCGTGATATAATTTAAGAAACTCCTGTTAGCAACGTTTGGAATTTGTGAAGACCAAATGATTTGATCGTGGCAAGTAGAATGATAGTTCGTGATACACTTCAACAATAATTATTTATGTTACATAAAGAAAAGATTTTAACTCTACCCGTACCATTATGTTATCGACCGGTTGATACGCGACGGCAGAATATCGACGTTGATATACCAAGATTGTCAGGAAAACAAAATCTTGCATTAAATTATATTGTTTTGGTTCCTGTCAATGTTGTTGAGAGTGCGTTATCTGTTGACAAAACTCCATGGAAGCTAGGATACGCAGTGACGATTCATTCATTTCAGGGGTTAACTATTTCTATACGCGAGTTTGGATCGTCGATGATCGTATCGAATGGTCAAGTTTTGTTTATCTCGCATTGTCTAGAGTTGGAAAAATATCTCAATCGCGGAGGATTATCGTACACGATACAGAAACCACTGGCGATGTGTTTGACAATGACATAATAAGAAAAAAGTAGTTATAAACAGTGTGACAAAAAATAAACGCAACTTTGACCCTGATGATGAATTTATAATGATGCTGAAACAACAACACAATAATCATTGTGAGAGCTGTAATACAGTAATGATAATGATGTGGCGATTCTCGAGTAATGTTCTAAAACAATTTACCCTAGACATAATGAATGGTCATACACGCGAAAATGTAATGCTGACCTGTCTTGAATGTAACCAAAATCGAGGTGCTAGTTTACAAAAGAGAATGCGGTGGTAATTGTGTGTCTTCAGGAATTACAAGTAATTGTTCACGTACGAAACCACATTGAGGATCAGTTGAATCTAATCTGTAGATTGCAGGTCTACCCGTGGATCTTACCACACTAGATATGTTATGTGTCGTTACACTCCAGATAGGATCAGTCGCTCTTTTTTACCACCTTCAAGTTTACCAAGTTCATAAAAATATCTGAGAGTAACATTATCTAATACTGGTTGTTTTGAAAAAAGCATGTCGTTGTGTTGGTATATGTTTTTTTTGTATTTGCATTAATAGGTTTCATAGATGTTGTTCGAGTAATTTCATTATTTAATGCAGCTATCACTCTTGGTAATCTTGCGACCCATTCACGAGATCATGTATCTTGAATTATTTTCTTCGCATACTGATGGGTCTAGGAAATTACCCCCTGGTATATTACCCCCCTGCAACTACCCCTATGCCATTACCCCCCATCAATTACCCCCCCCCCCGTATATTACCCCCTGCCATTACCCACCCCTCTAAATAATTGTTATATCCCAAGAGTAAATAATAAATTAACATAAATTTCAAAAGAATTTATTTTAAATTTTTATTTTAGTAAATGAATCACAGCCTTGAAAACATATACTTGTCCTGGAATATTCAATAGTAAAATCATCATATCATAATGTTATATTACCATAAAATATGTTATATTTATAAGATTACAGCTGAATGTTATGTGCAATCCCTCGCATGTATTCTAAGTGCTCTCTAGTAGCAAAGTCATTAACAATGTTCATAATCCGAGCATTGCAGTCACGATATTTCTTTCGAGTTGGTTCCGCTGGATGTCCTCCAAGTTGCTGAGAAATTATCACGTTCAGGAATGATTGCTCTCTTTGAAGGATTGTCAAAAAGCGCCAAAAGTCTGGATGGTCAGCAGCAACGGCAACTTGCATTTTTCGATGCCAACCTTCAACACTGTTGTTAGTGCGAGGTAATTCATTTTGAACACGGCTGTATACACTCCAAACTTGAGGAACAAAGATAGGATTAGCTCGGCTTCGACGTCTTCTTCTGCCAATGTAGTTATCTTCAAAATAATCTAACAATTGATTCATGCCGTCATCTTCTGTAAGTTCTTGAAGTTCTTCGAAAACCTGCACAGTGTAAGAAAGCGGCACAAAAGCCAAAGCAGCTACCATTCTAACTGACATTGCAAATTCTGAATCATCTTGATATCTTTCCTGAAATCCAAGAGCTTGTACTTTTCGGTATATGCTCTGAGAAAAATGATAAAAACATCCTTGTACATCTATCCCTGCGCAGCATTCTCCAACAGAATTCATGGCTGCTTTTTCATAATCCATCATAACTGTTTCAGGCTGAGCATTTAGAATTAGTCCCTTTATCTCCATGAAAAGAGGTTGATAAGTTTCCATAGTTTAATTTGGGAGCAAGCAGTAGAGGCAAGAAATGACATCACCACCGATGAGTGCATGCACCGTATAGAATTGAAAGAAAAGCTCAGGCACAATAGCACAAAAGCAAAAGTTCCATCCATGAACCAATTAGGAGATTGTGCTAATAATGATGACGTTTTATCAGTCCCAAAGATTAAAATTATGTTTATATCTCCTACACCTCTATCAAATAACAAGAAGTTCTCACCATTTGGAAGTTTCTTGTATACTGAGGCAGTTCAATGGTTGTTCGATCAGTTAGAAGAGGCTGTGGAGCATGAATAACTTGTCGCTTTCGTCGGACCTGACGACGAAGATGTTGTATAGGAACCATTTGTACTGATGCTCCTTCACTTAGATTCTGCATTTCCCGGCCAAGAATCTGTTGAGGTGTTTCTTCTGTTTCCACTGCTCTTTTTTGTAATGTTTTGTCTAACTTGCAGAACTTCACATCGTGCTGAATCTGGTGCCTGTTTATGTTCATGCAGAGATCCTACTACAACATCATTTATAACTTTGATCTTTGCTTTACATTCAGATACTCCTAATAAATTTCCTCGTCGCTTTTCACATTCGTAACTGATTACACCTGCCGCTAAATCTTTCTGCTTTACATAGACATATCCATTGTGCATAATTTTTTGCTTTCCACGTATACTCTGAACTTTATCCATGGTAAAAATATTTCTGGTGATATATATTTTTAAGAACGTATATATATATATATATATATATATATATATATATATATATATATATATATATATATATATATATATAGTTTTTCTGGAGCATGCGCATATAAATCATTTTTGCTTGAAGTATATTCAATGAGGTGAAGCCAATACCCTTATCAGATTGTATTTGTGTACACTTGTATTTGTGTACACTTAATTAGAAACCATTTCTGCTCGAAGTATATTCAGTGAGGTGAAGCCAACACAATTGTATAGATGGACCACAGATTAAACTGCTAAAATCATTTTTATTGTTGTGAAGCCAATACTCTAATCAGATTGTGTTTGTGTACACTTAATTAGAAAACATTTCTGCTCGAATTTTATTCAGTGAGCTGAAGACAAAAGAATAGTATAGATTGAGCACGGATTATCAGATTGTGTTTGTGTACACTTTAATTAAATTCGTCGTATTTGCTTTAGTTCGATTTTGTATCTGTATGTCTAAATGATGCTAATGGCAGGGGGTAATGGCAGGGGGCGTATTTGCAGGGGGTAATTGATAGGGGGTAATGGCAGGGGGGTAGTTGCAGGGGGTAATATACCGGGTGGTAATTTCCTGCTCCCCATACTGATATCCAAATAACAGCTCAGCAAGCGTTCGGTTAAATCGTTCAACAATTGCCTGATCTCGATGCATTGCAGTATGTCCTCGTCTAATTTCGACATTATGTTTTTTCATCAGAGATAATACTGCACCAAGAAATTCCTTTATCAGATTTTGAACGAATTTATCAACAAGGACCCTTGCGATTGTTATTTGACGCCTACCAATTTTAATAGTATCAATGTGGTAAAAATGGAATATCTGCTTGATGAACTTCATTAAGAATGCTGACATAAAAACCTGCATGCTGAATTGTTTTAGGTGGTGGTAGGTAATTTGCTATATTGCCCGTCGTGCTAACCAATTTGCGGCGGCAGTAAGTGTAGTGTATTTGCTGCATCAGCAAATTTACTAATTGCTGCTCTACCCCTCAAAACTCTCCGTGGACTATAATACATCAATTCCATTATTTCAATAATTGGTTGATTAATTACCGGCTCCGAATACTAGTTTACCTTTCATTGCAGATTTTATTATCAGTCTAGCTAGGAATTTAATGCCTGAATTAATTCCACATCTGCAATATATTTTTTTGTAAATCATTGATTTTATACGCAACATCATGAATATGACACGCTTTACTAATTTTATATATCGAATATTCTCCATGCTTTGGTTGATCCTGGTTATCAAGTTGAATATCAAATCGGGTACCAGGACCACAATAATTATATCCTGGAAGGTGTTTTTCTCCTTGGTATTTAGCCCATGGAGTTCTTGGAAATTTTGAAATTAATGTAGCAATATCACCAATATCCTTACGTTGAATTTTAGGTAAAGACGAAAACAAAATTCTGTTACATACTGCACATTTTCCACCATGTGCTATTTTTCCATTTTTTTTTTTTTTTGTAACAGTGGCATAATCAGTGGTTGGAATTTTAACTCTACAACGTAAACAATATAGATTCATGTATATTTATAATATGGATGTAATTGATTTCTCAGCGATACGAAAGAGCCAGTAAAACATATTTCAGCCTTACCGAATTCTATCAGAATGATTATAATAGTTTCATCTGAGTCTGGTAAAACGCAATTACTACTTAATCTTATAGTTGCACCATCAGTTGATGATTAGAGATGGTATGATGTACTTAAAGATTTTAATGAAAATGCAGAATTGGTAAATGAAGATGGTGACATCATTAATTGTATAACTGATATTGATGAAGCACAACCCGTAGATAAATTAGATGGATTTATTAATAATCTCGTAGTATATGATGATATGATGCTGGATAAACAATCAAATCCAGCTAGAATATTTTCCAGAGGCATACATAAAAATACGGATATAATTTATGTCACTCAACAATACACACTGATACCAAAAGTGATCAGAGATAACTGTAACATTTTAGTTGTATTTAACGGAGTTGATACACATACTCTGAGAAATATTCATCAAACTTGGTGCAGCGGAGATGTGGACATAATTAGATTTAGAAAGGTCTTGATAAAATATTTGATTGATCTAATTATAGAAGCAGAGAGGGAGCGACCTCAATGAGACGATATATTGGTAAACGACAACATATATACTTTGTAAAAAACGCTAAAGACAAAATTAAAGTAACACAGAAAACTAACCCCTAAGAGAGACTATGGGAGAGAGACTGTTGGAGAAATATTCTCGGTAAGTTAGAGGCTTCGGTTTAGCATCAGTGACCTTATTTTTTATATTTTTTTTATAAGAGGTTTTTAGTTTTCAAAGTTACGTTTCAGCAAAAGTTCTGTTCACCCTCTCTGCTGCTGGGGAGAATGTAATCGATACAACTGCTCAGTAAAATGGTCCACAATTGTTTTTTTTCCTTGTTGCAAACTCGGATTGGCAATTGCAGCACCGATGACACAATACACCACAAAGATTTGACAGAAAAAGACGATCTGCGTTTTAGGCACAAGGATTGTTTTTGTAGATCTTGCAGTGGAGAACTCGATGAAGGAATGGTCACGTTGGTAGCTGTAGCTAAGTCTGTGTGGAAGGGCATGGTGATCACTTCTTTTATAGTCGATGATTTGCGAAGCGTCGATCCAAAAATCAAAGCTGGGAGGATATCATTTCCAACGTAATTTGACTTCTTTGACAAGTTGTTTTCCCACTTTATGGGTTCTTCGTTCGAAAATGATTTTGATGTCGTACTCATCGTCTTCTTTTTTGGTTACGTGTTGTAACTTGGGCAGGTAAAACATTCCTTAAATTATTTCCACACGAGTTCTTTCAAGGTGCGTTGAAAACGTTCCACGATGCTGGCTTTGGTTTCGGGATTCTTGATGATGAAAGAATGAAAATCACGTTTCTTCAATTATTTTTGGAAAACTTGGTTCAGGAATTCGGTGCCTTTGGCGGTTTGCCATCGAAGAGGCTGACGATTGCTTTGTTTCAACACCAGATTGAGGGGTCGCACTAACTCACTGCTCGATTAGGAAGTCAATGGCACGATCCAGGCAAATTTGAAGAGACTTCGATGACACAAACCAAATATTTGTAGCCACGATTGCAGGTGGCCAAATGAGAGACATAGGCTAAATCGGCTTGCTATTGATGATCGATGTCCTCTACTGGAGTGCGTCTTCTGGAAAAGTTTCATCGAATGGGTTTGTGTAAAGTGTACGTGGCTTGTTCTTGCAAACATCGTTGCACTTGAGGTAAGCGGAGACTTTTCAGACGGATTTTGGCAGCATGATACAATTTCTGAACTCTTCCGTAACCTGCAGAATGGGATGGATTGTAGTAAATGCTAGCTAACAGCTCCACTTTTAATAATTCACCCACTCTTTGCTGATGCTACTTTGGACGGGTCGAGATGGTGGCTTGGAAACGGCTTTACGTGTCCGACGTTCCACGGGAATAGAAGTACAGGGCAGTGGTGAAGGTTGGGGTTGTAATGGGATGGCTTTGGTCTTCTTTTCTTTCTTCACTTCTGGTTTTTCTTCTTTCGTTTTGACTTAGGTCGAAGGAGGAGTGGACATCATCTTTTTAACCCAAGCCTTAAGCTCTTCTCGTTGGGGAGTGGGTAAAGGAGTCAACAAGGACGCTGGAATCTTATTAGGAATGGAAGCTGCTGACGGTGTTTGAAAGACTTCTCGTACATCTTCTTCCTCAGGCATTCGTGTGGTTGCGTCTGTCTTGGCCAATGAGGATGCTGGTGGTAAAGCTACAAAACGATATTCAAGATGGCAACCATGCTGGCCATAAAAGATGTTCAAACATCATCATTTTAATTTAGGACCAACTATATACTGAATACGTATGAAATTCCATGACAATCCTCCGCGTAGCTAGGATACATTTAGAAACCTGTGCTAATAGATAGATATGGGATGGATGATGGACAACATGCCATAATAATGTTCTCAATAGATTTAAAAACTAAAGAGAGTTTGACCCTGACACCAAAACTTCGAGTCAAAACAGAAATCAAAAGAGTTTTTTTTTTCGGTCCCGAGTTGGGATTGTTCTTTATTGGTGAAGCAAACATATGCTTAAGATTTCTTACAAGTTGAGGAGAGCTATTATTTTGCTCCTAAAAATTGTTACCAACTTTCTTCGAGTCTGAGAGTTGGAATGATCATCACTATAGTATATGCACACCCTCCTATTTCTTTGTATCCCCAAACTGGTGACTCATCTTGGTACTAAATGTAAATTATAAGATGTTAAGCAGAATTCTAACTTAAAAAAAGGATGTCAAGAATCATCAACATAAATCAGGGCTATGGGGAAGAAGGGAGGTACATACAAAACAACACTTTAACCATTCAAACCAGAATTGACTTCTTAAATATACATGTACAAGGTTTAAAAAGAAAAATGATACTCTTTGATTAAGAAAAGGACTTCGATAGACTCGAACGTACTACACTAATATGGTACTAGTAAAGTTTGGTTTCAGTGAAACTTTCCTAAGATGGACCAGCTTCATGTACACAAAAATCTATTCAAGGGTGCAGTAAATGGTGTGATAACTCAGGAATCTGAGATAGAAAGATCAGTACAATAGGGCTGCCACCCTGCCAATGGTATTATACGTAATAACAACATAAATGCTTTGCTCCAAAACCAGTAATAACACCAACATAAGTGGGATTCCCATACCGAATTGGAAACAACTTAAAATGGTACAGCATGCTGATGATTGTAATTTCACAACTGACTCCAATTATTTCAAACATCTCCAAAAAGAATTTGAGAATTTTGGAAAGGAGTCAGGTGCGCAAATCAATCATGATAAGAAAAGAAATATTGTTAATAGGAAACTGAAGAAGAGGAAATCACTCAGTATTTTCTCCCCACCTAATAAATGAAAAGGTCAGAGCCCTAGGAATCAACTATAGGAAAAATGCTACTAAGAAAACTATAAAAAGACATCAGGGGAAAAAATTCAAAGAAACATAGCAGCCTGGGCACTAACGCCGTTAAGCATAAAGGAACAAACTATGTCGCAAAAGCATACATGTGTATTAATACTAACTACATATCTCGATCGACAAATTTGAGGACTATATGTCAAATTAGACACATCAGAGTAAACTACATATGGAATGGGAGATCATATTATTTACCCAAAGAATACCAATACATAAAAAGAAGGGGGGATTTACCCAATTTGAAATTTAAAATGTAAAACAAACATAAACATTATAAAGAAAATATGGAAATGAAAGAAGCCCCCCAAATATGCAGGAAGCATTGTATATTTTTTATAGGTTTTAACCTAAACAACAAACACGTGATATACGGGAACAATAAACTAAGCAGACTAATAGAGATCCCCAACAAATCTTCATCCATCAAATAGTTGATCAAGAAATATAGAGAGACGAGCAAAATACAGGCCTGCCAACCTTAACAAGACTATCTCAGTAAGGCAGTTGATTTTATTCTGTAAGTTTCATTGGTTATCAGCAATGTGTGACAAAATATCATATATTGCTATTGTAAAGTTGGAAAACACATATTTGAAAAGTTCAGTATTTGAATATGCAACAACCGCAAACATTATGTTCAATTGAAAAGTTTGTAAAGTACACGTAGACTTTATTTATCTCGATACAGTCGCACAAACTTCAATTCCAAGCCCTATGCAGCTCAATGGCTTGTAGCTATCTCCTATTCATAATTCTGGGAATCCTTTTTCCATTTCACATGACAATGGCGATCATATCTCCCGCCACAAGACATACTCAAATGAGTCAAATCGACATGGGATGTCCAATAAATATGTGTCCTTTCCTGCTTTTATTCACAAGAATCTGAATAATCCATTTTAATCTTCTGTAATGATTATTAACACTTTTAAAGAGGCTTATTTTTCCTTTCTCGTAATCAACATGCATCTTTTGCTGGATGCCATATTTTAAAAAAAAATTATATAATCAACAGTTTGATCATACGGACTCCTTGCATAAAAGAATATGTGTAGATTAAAGCATCTGATGTACTACTGTGAAGTTAGTCTCGCTCACTGACTATTGGCTAACGCCACTAAATATAATAGGAAATCCGATCCAAATCAAACACGAACGAGCCAGTAAACGGATTTTACTGCAACAATCATATTGCCATACTTTTTGCTTGTATTTTATAAGTTCATGCTTAAAGAGTCATCTTCATAAGACTTACAGCAAAATCATAAGGTTTAGCAGGTCTGACAATATGGAAGGAAAACGATGGCAAACATACATACAAAATTACAAGAGAGGAATAATCAAAAGAAACATAATCAAAGTACAATGGAAAAATAGCCAAGTTCAGTGGAGAGAAGAGTGGAACAAATTGGCTGGGGTCAAAGCCCTGGAAATCTAAAACATGTTACTGAAATATTTGCACGATGTCTGACTTACTGGTGAAGTAGCTCTTAGGGGACATATGCTAAGAATCATTCCAAAACGCCCCTTATGCAGAAGATGAAACTTAACACAAAAATGTATCACACAGTGCAATGCCAATAACATGGAACATAATATTCTAAAAAACATGTTACGTTAAAAGGGATGTGCACACAAACATACTCACTTAAGGGATATATCAATACAAGTAACAAAAATATTTCCCTTGCAATCTATCCACACGCACACAAGCATAAACACCCGACTATGTATATGTTGTGTACATGTCTACCCAATCATACATTTTTCTTATTGTTCATTTCGGCTTTTTCTCCTACTTTCAATAAAAGATACTACCATGAAAAGAACACAGGTTGAGCTGAGAAAAGAAGAAATAAAGCTGGACAAGAAGCTTCCTTCATAAAATTAGATCGTAGAAATGAGAGCCAAATATATACACTTAGCACACAGATAACACTATATAGAAACAAACTGAAGGATATTATTTTATTTTTTAAATTTTGTAACATTATACACAATATGTCTCTCATTGTCTGAAGAGAAAATTATTTGGAAAAAAACAAATCAAAAGGGAACATGGGTGGAGGAACAAAACGACTACTTCCCCATTTTTGTAATAATAATATCTTAGAAGCATAAAGAAAATAGACAACAAATTCAAAATTCGATTAGAAATCAAGTTCTAACACAAACACAGGGAAATATACACAATATAGCGCCCAACATACAGCAGACACACAACAATAGGGTGATCTACCGGCTAAAGGTCACTAACGAGAAACAGGGGAATGAAACCGTCATTTGGCATGTGCCTCTGAAAGGCAGTATAACTCTCACAATCTCAATCATCTAGAACCGGGGAAGGAAAGTTAGGGAACCAGACTAGAAACCCTGACAAGTAACAACTCCCCAAAACAAAACTTCAGGAAAAAGAGATAAACCCGAATTCAAAAATCTAAATAAATTTTTACATAACAATTCTTTTTGATTATTCTCTGATTATTTTCTCAGTGGGAAACATGAACATATAAAATCCTTTATTAATTTTTGGCTTAATGGTTGGGGGAGGCATCTCAAAGGTTAACAGCTAACATAGCTGTGAGCTTGGTAGGTGACCACACATGAACTTTCATCAAACTGAGCATGAAACAGACATTCAGACCAAACCTAGCACACTAGAAAAATCCAAGCATGCTAGAAACACTAGTACATTTCAAAATGAAACGTGCAAGTTTTCATCAGTAGCGTGCTATAATGAATAAATAGCATGTTATTTACAACTTTTAGCGCTCTAGTTATTGCAAATAGCTTACTACAGTTGAAGATTCATGTGTATGCTCTTACACGCACCAAAATAGACTGCCAATAACACGAATGGCCATTCAGTTATGTGTATGTATAATGATTGTGATTCAGAAGTGTTTTTAATAACTCAAAATAATGATGACAAGTTTAAACATGTGAAAATCTACATGCAACAGATTTTAGGGTGAGAAATTTAGTATTGAAAAGAATTTTGGAACAATCAGTTTTAAATGCTTTGGAAAACGTCATAGATAAAAATATTGAAAATTGCCAAAATCATACCATTAAACATCAGTTTTGGCATTCTTCATTGTGAAAGTTTGCAAGGTTCAAAGTTTGTTGGGGTGGGGGCGGGTCAGTAGGCCTTAGGCCCAGTTAAAAGGTTTGAGAAAAAAAAAAGAAAAAAACATTGGTTATCCTTAGTGAAAAATTTAGTTTTCTTCACAGACTGGTGACCACTACAATCATACATGTAAGACCTCGACACTGATATTTATGTTTTGGGCGTCTAGACGCCTAATATATATATATATATATATATATATATATATATATATATATATATATATATATATATATATATATATATATATATATATATATATATATATATATATATATATATATATATATATATATCAGCGTCGAGGTCTTACAGTGTAGGACTAGTCACCACTAATGACATTCATTGTGATTAGTAAATGTCATATTTAACAGGCGCTCATTCTCAATCGTTTTCTGGTCCGCCACCAGTACTTTCATCGAAAAAGAAACAAAAAACAAAACAAACAAACAAAACAACTCTTTTTAAAAAAGAGAAGAGCAGCTTGTTGGTCATGGTTCCTACCTTGTTTCGTCGCCATATGTAATTAGTCTATGGCCTTGTGGCCAGTGTGTCGAGAAAGTCTACAAACCTGTAGTATGACGTTCCATCAATAAAACGCGACGTGTTACGTCGACTTCAAAGACTTACATAATGCCGTTTTCTTTTCCTTTAAAAGAAACAGACGTTCCAAATGTCAATTACCGTTTCGATGGAAAACTTTTAGTCATTCTGCTACGCAATTCAGCAAGCAGGGATGCTGCGTTATACTATGTATATATAGAAAAACAAAACATAGCTGCCCTATTTACTAACCAGGTCTGAAGGAAAATGAATGATGTTTAAAAGAAAAAATTAAAAAATTCTGCGTATTATTTCCTTGTCTCAATCAACGAATTTGCATTATTTAATTGTTTTTTAAGATTATATTCTACCTGTATATGATTTTACAACCTTGAACTATAACCAACATGATCAGTATATGAAATAATAAAGTGACACCCATACAATATATGAAAGCCATGTTATTACCAAATTCGGCATTTAACCAGTTACATTTAATAATTGTTTGCATTATTATTCATTTGTTTCCATTTGATAAATTATTTAGTACATCTTCAAAATATCCTCTGCATTGGAGACGACTGAAGACTAAATCTTTGTCTCATGCAGACAATGAGAAAAAAATTTATTGAACTAATATAATATTTTTTGAACGAAAAAGAGAGATTACATTGCACATTAATTAATTATGCTCAGCATTTAATGCAACGACACGTATAACAAAAAATAAAGGAAGAATTTAATTTTGAGGATATATTTTATGTTTATCCTAGGTACCTCACACGGCTAAATATTACCTAATATATGGCTTGGTCACGAGCTACGGTTACGCACGGCGTAATTACGTAATACTCAAATATAGTAATCGTGCACTGCCAGAAACCATTAAGACCTACCAAAACCAAAACAGGTTGTAGCTGACACACTGGGAGAAGAATTTACGAGTGAAATCGAGATCCTGAAGGATGACAATATCATTCTGAAAAAATGTTTAAATGAAAAGGATAAACACATTAAACTCCTGCAGAGTCAACTTGACAATTTAGAATAATATTCCTTTAGACAAAGTATTATAATTTAAAATGTGTCCAAAACAAGGCAAGAAATTGCAGGAAGAAGAAAGAAATAAACGAAATATAAAACACCTGTGAATTCGTACTAAAAATGGCGGGTGATCTCACTATTAGTGATATCAACAGAAGCCACACAGTTGGATCCTTGCAACAGGAAAACAGGCCGATCCTGCTTAAATCTATGAACTATCACAAATATTATGAGATGATGAAGTCCATTCCTAAACTGAAATCCCTTAATTATCGGTACACAATCTACATGAATGAAGACTTGACAAGCACTAGGGCAATAACTGAGAGGAAGGCACGATAATTGAAAAAAGATGGAAAACTAAAAAGTTCGTGAAGTTCGTGAACTTGGGATGGAGCTATTTTTATTAAGAAGCAATATGATTCAGTTTCCATCTTAACAACATGGGCAACGACGAATGAACGGGTCAAGGAACTTAGCTTCAAAGTTCTAATTAGGAACACTACCCTGAATTACTGAGTTCACAGCAACACAGCAACACAAAAACTATGACTCCAACCAAAATCCTGGCTCTGATGATATTGACGACAAGGGTGGTAATTCTTTAGTGTCATTGTAATCATATTGTTATCACAGTTACTTTGTTTCTTCATAGACTACATGCATTCTCCTAATTTGTTACATGTATGATACTGATAGATAAACACATTCTTGTGAGCATTCTTATGTCACGTGTTTAAGCTCGAATAAACAGTAACAACGAACGAGTGAAAACAGCGTGCTTTGAAAAATACTATAATTGATTTCCCCTGGAAAAATTCTGGAAAAATTAACAAATACGAACTTATGGTTTTAAAGAATCAAATCCAAAATTATCTTAGAATAATCCAAGAATAACTTTTTAGAAGTCGTAATAACAAAATATTATACTGATTTCAAATTCGAATCCCGACGAAGAATCCAAGATGAAAGACGATGACGTATGATGCAATATGTAGTGTTGAAGTCTACAGTTCCTTGTAGAAACAAGAATTATCACTCCGGTTTTTGATAGTTGAATAAATGTTTATTAAACAAACTGTCCATGTTCATCAATTTCACATGAGCATACGTATTTTCCAGAAAAATAACAGAATTAATCCAAAAAAATAACAGAATTAATCCTTTTGAATCCAAATAATTTGAAATAATTCCAATCCAATTAATTTGAAATAACTCTAAACAGCACTACATACAACTTGCAGTTTAACAACACAGATTCTACTGAGAATAATTCTCCTAAATATTGGTTATATCGTATTCTAAATGTAAAGAAGGGGTCACGTGATCATCGAAGCTTATATAATCTACGTACTCGTACGTCTACCCAGTGTGACCCTGACGAAAACTAACCGTTCTAATTTAAGAAATAAAAAATAAAATTGTTTACATCTTAAAGACTAAGTCCCATCATGACCTCAAGAACAACCAATCATTTCAAAATAAAGATAGAAGTTGTTTACGTGGTTGCCACACATTTTGAAGCAAGGTCAGGATTTAGATCAACACCTGGTGTTTATAAACTACCAGTCAAGGTCAAATTTGTTTCTGAAAAAGTATCATCTATAGTGAACAAATTTACATTAATATATCATGTAATGAAAAATAAATTTAAAAAACTGACAAACAATTAAATTTAAATAAATATATAATAAATCAGATATGATTAAATCAAATATACATAACAGCATATTAAAAACCATCAGCAGGGTCTTTCTATTCTCTTCTCCCCCCCTTAATGACCCATGCTGTTACGATGAGATCCGAATTAACAATTTTCAATTTGAATTTCGAAGTCAAATCAAGCAGAAAGTAAAGAATGAAAGTTTTATTTCTTACATTGCTTACACTTTAAACATATTTTCTTATGTTTGTACTTGTCGTTGTTGTTATTTATTTACTTGTGATATTTTGTCTCTGAAACTATTGTATGTTACAAAAATAAGTTATGGTCATTTATACTTCAGCGAAATGGTTGTGTTTTTTATATACACGCGTAGCATGTGCAACCTCAGAAATCACGTGGGCAGATTAAATGTAAATAATAATGATCAATACAGACTTAGTGATCGTTTCTACTGGGTTATACGTGATCATATAATTGACTGATCTGATGTAGGACTTTCGGATTTTCAATCTATAAATGTACGAGTCCCTCAAGGATCGATCATCGAACCATTGCTCTTTTTAGTATATGTAAATATATGTAAATGATGTAAACAATACACAATTCGTCACTAAGACTACTCGCTGACGATATTAGACTATATACAATCGTTGAAAATCCAAACTAGGTTAGCAAAATTATAATTTCGGATACTTACAAATTACAGGACTGGTCTCGGGTTTGGCTAGTGACCTTTAACCCAGACAAAACAGAGTCAATGCTCATAACACGAAAGAAAAATTCAAATAACCATCCTGAATAGCAGATGTCCAGTAAAGACACTGAAGAAGTATTCCAACGTAAGCCTTTAGATATCATAGTGTCTTGTGATGCCACATGGCAAGCCCATGGCAGGCATTTGTCTTAAAAGGTCTGGGAGAAAGTAAATATTTGGAAAAAATTGAAATATACATTAAATCGCTTGTCTTTGGAAAGAATGTATAAATCATTTGTACCTCTCATGTTTAACTATGTTGATCGTGTCTGTGATAAATGTACTGTACAAGAACAAATATCACTGGGAAAAAATATTTGAAGGCCACGAGAATAGTAGTAACAGGGGCTACTAAGAGTGATGTTGTTGTTATTAAAAAGGTTTAACGCCATTTTTCATCACAGAATAGGCTATACGTGGCAGCCATTATCAATGGTGGAGGAAGAATCCGGCAAAAAACCGGAAAGAACCACCGACCCACGAGAAACTGCCGGCAAGCTTTCCCACATACCCACAATGGCCCAACCCGAGACTCGAACCCACGCAAAAAGAGTACTAAGAGTGTAACTCGGACATAAGTATATGAGGAAGCCGTGTGGGATAGCCTGAATCATCGACGCTATAAGCACAAATTAATTCAGATGTTTAAAATGCACCATGGTTTTGTTCCAAATTACTTACAATATATAATTTAACTTCTTGCTGTTAACAGTGATTTATACACCACCCGACCATCGCCTACTATTCGACCTCTATTATACTGAACAACAACTTATCAAAAGTCAATTTTGCCTTCCGCAGTCCAGCTGTGGAACACGTTGCCGATTGAAATAACTGGTGATCGATTCATTCAAAATTTTTAAACTTACCTGGATCGGGACAAACATTAAATTCCTTCGTATTATTTTGTTGGCGATCGGGTCGATCAAGTTCAGCATATACGATTGAGAAGTAAATGCAGTAGCTTAAAAAAATATTTATTCCTAAATCATGTTTCTAAAATTTGCTACTGCACTAGAGGACAAATAGAAACAGCCAAACATTTTTTGTTAGAATGTCGAAAATATACAATATTGAGACATTGTGTTTTCTTCACATTACCGACACGACTTACAATTAAGACATTATTATCCGGCAATACGATGTAGTCTGATGAAAGTAATACCCGATTATTCATGGCTGTGAAAAACTCAGACAATAATCAAAACGATGTCCAAGTTAACACAGAGGTCACAACCACACAAATGTATTTGATCTTATTTTAACCATTGAATGATCTTTTAAACAAATACATATGAACAGTGTTTGGGGGTGGCAAGTGGGGCGACCGCCCCAGGCTACGCTCTTGAGGAGGCCCCGCGCTTCAGGCCTAAGGTCGTCCTTATGAGTTTGTCAGACTATATTCTCCGGTAAATTGGAAACGCTGATAGAGGCAGCACGTATTGCACGCAAAGTTGCGAAGTCAACTTAGTCAACTTTGTAACGCATTTAACCGGTGGCAGCACAGATGCAGGCATATGCAGCCATTTTCTCAACGCCACTAGCGGGCAACGGCTGTCCGATAACTTGGATCTCAGTTTTTCACTCTGGCCCCGCGCGGTCATGGTCGGCCCTAGGCCCCGCGTACTCCTAACGCCGCCTCTGCGAATACATATATTATAATGACCAAGTATTCTTTTATATTTATATATGATTTACCTACTTTAAATCGTTTGATAATTATTTTTTGTTAACATTTATTTTTTCTCTAGTAGGGGGGATAGTTTTCAACAAGCTTCATATTTTCTACCGAATCCACATATAGATTATATTGTTACAACATCATACAGGTATCTATTTCTTGAATAAATACTGTTCAAAGTATGTCTCAACGCCCCCACCCACCAATTGTGAAAGAAGAGAATGTTATGGGATCTGGCTTATCATTCAGTCAGAGAGAAAGTAAGTGTTTTATAGAACTGAAAGGGCGGTTACAATGTCATCTCCGTACATGTGGCAATCGAAGAAAATGCATATGATGTATTTCAATCATTTAGGCTACTA
Organism: Sinohyriopsis cumingii; assembly: GCA_028554795.2. Lineage (NCBI taxonomy): Eukaryota > Metazoa > Mollusca > Bivalvia > Unionida > Unionidae > Sinohyriopsis > Sinohyriopsis cumingii. The sequence goes on along the minus strand of CM068838.1, from coordinate 109,753,417 downwards.
TCCTATAAAACTCAAAGAAAAGTATTAATTGATGACAAAATTCTAACTGAAATTATATTTTAAAGTCGGTTAACGGGTGTGTTAAGGTTCTTAAACGAAACGAAGATATATAATCGCTTTCGCCAATATTCGTATATTTGTCTTCGTTTTGTGAAAAAATATACTTCAACTTAAAACCGACTTCGGCATTCCTTGGCTACCATCACATTTTAACCAAATGAAAAATATGTCAAGGGTACATAATTCGTCCAATATCCATTCGAACCAGAATCAAACACAAAATGTGTTCTCTGTGCTACGTTTCACTGACGGACCTTTTCCAACATACCTATCCGACCTCACCCATGTGTACACACCATCAAGATACTTATGCTCCTCTTCTGACAATCGTATACTCATTATTCCCACGATGAAAACAAAATCATATGGACAGCGTTCTTTTGCATACCAGGGCCCAGCAACGTGGAATGAATTGCCCACTGAACTTAGACACAAAGACACAACGATCCCATTCAAGAATGCTTCAAAACTCACTTATTTCGACTGCAAGAACAAACTTAAAGACCTAATAATGTTTCCTACCTTAAATATTTTCAGCATGTTTTTTATGTTTTCTAATTTCATGGTGTTTTTTTTGTAATCATATCATTATATATGTTTTTTATCTTATAGATGTTGTCTAATGTTGTAAAGCGATTAGAGTTTCTAAAGATTAGGCGCTATACAAAGTCCTCATTATTATTATTATTATTATTATTATTATTACTGAGGGTAGAATTTTAATAGCAAACACCATGCATACTAGTTATTTGTTGCGAATTGCTGAACAACACCGGTCGATTGAGGTCTATATGGATTACTTTGGTGATTTTTGTTTGGTGTGTTACGAAACAGCAGCAAATTATCTTGCTCAAGGCAATGCGTCTGCTGTCAACCCAGTCCGATCCAATGGTAAGCCCAGAATCTGCACTCTTTCAGTCACATGTTCAGTACGCTAACCACTGAGTCATTGCGGTTCCTGCTCCAGTAATCGACTCAAGTGAAGTATAGGAGAGCACATAGGGGATATTCTGCATCCACAACAATGCAGAGGGTAAAGTTTATTGTCATTACTGATCCAGTTTTAAACAACCAAATACGTATTGAACATTTCCTAACGTTATGACGGAGTCCAAAGTGGTAGGTTAACATATCAAAGTTGAAACGAGGACTATATGGTCTTTCTTCTGTGTAATGTATGGGATTAGAGTGGACTTTAATTTTTGACCTGCAAAATTAATGCACATATCACATGGTGAAAATCTAAGTTTTATTAGATTGACGCTTATTTGGCATTGTCTCTTTTCTAACAGGTATAGGTGGACCGTTGGTTCATTTTAATCAATAAGAAGAAACCTAACCCAATTGTTGATGCCAAGTGGAAAATTGGACAGACATCAATAAGCTAGAATTGCTTTGTAATGTGGCAAAATCGTCGTATGTATCATCTCTCTTGCAGGAATTAACGTTCCTCACTTCATACATAACTATGATTTAAAGTTGGACGATGATTTTCCTGTTGGTATACAAGACATCTTGTTAATCAGAAAGTCAGAAATGAATGGATGGTGATCTGACAATAAGATTCAAACTAACATCTTTTTCGTTAGCGATCCCTGCACTCTAACCACTGAGATACGAAGGCTCCTTCCTCCATTAGTCGCTTCTTACAACGTGCAGGAGAGTATATCGAGCATATTCTACATTCAGAAGCCAACAGGCGGCAGGGCACAGGCTAAACGTATCATCTGTCATGAGGGTGAACATTTATTTTAAAATATGAGCTGAAATGAATCCCACTTTTACTTGATCTTACGTTTAAGCCAGTTAGCTTCTCGCCAATTGTACATAAACTCAACGATAATTAATACACAATTTGAGTCTTACCGAACTTCACATGTTCGGTGTTTTTCCAAACCGATAACTTCTATTTAGGCATTATGAGATTGTGGACAACATGCACTATTTAATTACCTCAGAATTGGATAGTAAATCACCGGATGAAATCAGATTACAATTATTAGTTCCGGTTCAGTACACGAATGTAGTCCTAGTCAATTTTTAGACAATATTTTTCTTATCTCCTACTGGTGGTGAAACAACAGGTAGATTTAGGCATTCTTGGTATGAATTTAAACGTAATTGTTTATTCTTTAGAATATGAGCTTATGGTGTGGCTCCCTGTGTATTTTGGCAACTTGCACAGTGAGTAATAAGGCCATGCCGATGATCCGGAAGTGAAATCTGTGTTCCATTGCACATTGCTTTGTTTACAGTCCAGCCTCTCAAAGAAATGTCGGTACTTTTCCCATTTATGCAAATGTACATCCTTACTTACAAGATTTGGGGATCAGAATTTCATACTTAGTTCATGATATAGGAACTGATTGTACCTATAGTTGCTCTGTGAGGCCTACATTTGACTGTATTCAGTTGCAATATCCAAAATTGTTATTTCCATCATGAATAAGATTACTTATAATAATATACTTTAATTTAGTATGTTGTCACTTAACTTCCCTGTATACTGGTATGTGCTAATCTTGCACCAGTAATCATACCTCACCCTCCCCACATTGCCTTAAACTTTAGGATACCTAGTGTACCTAATTGATTATTTAGTCTTTAAATGGCTACATATACTTCTAGAAACCTCATATATTTTTTGGATGAATTTATCGCTTTAATACATGCCAGTAGTTTCACATTTCTGAGTGTCACTATGTCAGATTTAATATTTTCCCCGTGCTTGTACCCCTAATGTCATTTCGAAATCTCCATATCTAACACGTTTTAACTTCATTTACCTATAAATCTTACTGTTCAATAAGATTAAGTGAAACATGTTAAATCTTTCCAGGCCTAGCCTGGTATCTAGACCAAGGTGGAAGAGTTGAATTAGTTTGGAAGCTCTCCAATAGTCAAGTGGTGATAGCAATGCTTCGTAAAGACATATGCAATATGCCTTAAGTGACCAAGATTAGTTCATGTTACCACACTGATATAAAGCTCCTCAAAGACATGGTTTATGTTTTCATGAGAGAGATCAGCATCATTGATCAGTAAGGTAGAGCTTACCTGGAATTGTATTTTCCTATTACATTGTCGCCTTTTGTGGTTATCGAGATTAAAATGAAAAACATTTTTGCCTAAAATATGGTACTGGTCCCACGAAAACTTTAAATTTGAGTGCACTATTTTTTATGCTAATAACTGCCTCAGTACTTGACACAATAAATGTGGGAATATCGCCTGTCATTGTTTCTTTAGTGTGTACCCTATATGCATTTTAACAGGCATATTGCAATTGGTTGCAAAAATCACAATGAGCTATCTTGTCTTATTACCCCTGGGAAAAATGTTATCAGTTGTACAAACCCAAACTACCATTTGTTTTAAATACCATTAATTCGTCAAATTTGCTATCTAAAATTTGTCAGTTTGAATTTTAAAACTTGCATGACATTTTAATTTTTCATCAAAATTTAGGTTTTTAATATTTTTTAATGTATATTTACATTTTAATTAATATTTAATGCCGGTGAATCTATCACAAGAACTTTACCGTGAAGTCATCTTCAAGGTATTTTAGTTTAAAATGTGATTTGTGTTTATTTGTACACAGTGGAAAGTTCAGTACTGATAAACAAATACAGAAACTAAATATGAAAATTAATTGTGATCTGAGTCCAGATAGTAGAGTCACTTAATAAGCGACTATTTCGCAGTGGAGTCTTACTAACAATTACGCATAGGCTCGAAGATAAATAATCGATACAATTTGAGTCTGATTACCAATTGTACATAGACTCAATGATAAGTAATAAACACAATTTGTGTCTGACTCCACATATATACAATTTGAGCCTGACTACACATTGTACATATACTCAAATGATAAGGAATACATACAATTTGAGTCTGACTACACGTTGTAAATAGACTCAACGATAAATAATCGATACAGTTTGAGTCTGACTACACATTGTTAATAGGCTCAGAGATAAGTAATCGATAGAATCTGAGTCTACCAATTGTACATAAACTCAACGATGCATACAATTTGAGTCTGACTACCAAAGCGTCCTCTTACAAACGTACGAAACGCAGTTTGTTTTACTGATGAACAAATACGTCTGAGATGACGTGGAGACGTTAATCAAACTTTGCTGCTTCCACTTTAAGAGGACGCCTTAGTAATAAGACAAATATGTGTCTGACTTTGTACACATGACCATTGAAAAATGTATACGGGTATCCATCTTTAAACTCAAAACCCATATGTATCAGCTAGAATAATTTCACTTTTAATTATTTCAACACTGTACCTTTATTTGAACCCTTGTGCATTTATCAAAGAATATTAACACATTTTTAACTTGTATTACCCAAGACAATATAAGCGATGCCACGACTAAGGATCATTGGGATTAAAACTTTACAGATTTATGCACATCACTTGAGGGTAAAATGAGCAAAAATTTAGTTTGAAAATACAGATCAATGATGGAGCTTGTTCTTTTAATGCATATGACTTCAGTCATAGACAATATCGCTTGAGGTGGAGAGAGAGAGAGAGAGAGAGAGAGAGAGAGAGAGAGAATGTGGGCGGACTTTTGTACATATCTTTTCAGGCTTTTGCAACTTTGTATTGTGACACTGTTTAAAATCCCATGGAATATTAACACCTAACCATTGCGAAGTCCCAGGTTATTGTAGGTTACTTGGTGCAATTTCATTAACCTTTTTTCCCTCAGTCCACATACTTCCCCGTACCATCTTACTTATGCGGGGGGTGGGGGTAGAAAGAATTTCGATGCAATTCTGTACCAGGTTGTATTCATTTATAAGACGGGGATTATTAATATTTTTATCGTTATTTTATTACGCCGGCAATGATTAATCAGTGAAAATTAATCACAAATTCAGAGAATATTGAAGCAATAGCCTACTGCTGAAACACAACCTAATGTTGAAACAAGATTTATATATGCGTATTAATGCGCCATGGGTGGGTCACGATTTGATATGCCAGTAGTATTAGTATATCAAACTGCTTATACCGACACCTTAAAAGCCATGTCCTCAAATAAAGAATGTTTAGAAACTTGGTTTAGGACACATAAGTTTGCAAAAATTAGGAGGTAATGTTGATGTGTTCCTGCAAGTTGTAAAGCAATGAGCGAGCAGAGGCAACTCAGCTGGTAGCGCGCGTCGTAAACGTAATCCAAGAGCCACGGGTTTGATACCCGCTCAGGCCAGCCCGTGTCGGCTGCTTCTGAGGCGTCCTTGTGAATATTACTTTGCTGCCATGATGTAGTAAAAGTGTTGCTTGGCCAACCAACCAAAAAAAGTTAAGCAACGCTTGCAAGATTATATTGTCCACAACTGGAATTCAATGCCTGAGATCTGAAGCACAACAAATATAGCAATTAGTCTTTATGTATAAAGCACAAACTAAAATAGCGGATTAGTGCAGAGGGGAGACAAGCCGTCGCGCTCCCTCTAACAATGAGTACGAAACGACATGAATCATTTAATAGAGTTCATTTTCTTCAGTTAGATGGTTAAAATTAGTCCATTGAATCTCTTAAAAAGAAAGAGCCCTCCTTGCGCTTCGGGCGCCTTAGCCCCCACAATAGTTCCATCCCAAAATCCCTTTGACAACTTTTTTACGCTCCCCGTAAACAATATTTATGGATGCTCCCTCCTGCTGAATATATTTCAATTACAAATATTGCTCACCTGAGCTTTGAAGAAGACCTGTAAGGCCTGAATAAAATCCTGAAAAAGGTCTATAGACTGACCAGGCTCTGAATGAGAAGAAACAATCATCAAGGTTTAGCCTAAGCGTTTATTAAGTAGATGCGTACACAAGAATGCATTCAATTGTACATCGAGTTGTATATTAAGTACACCGCTAGCAGGGACTCACTCGATATTCTGTGTTATACAAAAACCAGTTCAAGAGAATTACGTCTTCCTTACCCTTCCTTAGAGTAGAAAGTCTAAATCCTACATACGTAGGTGAAAGACCCTGATCGATATATATACAAAATACTTAAAACGCCACAGCTCATGATAGATAATAATGCACAGCATATAATAAGAACCAGGAGCGTATATGGTGAGGACACGAGTCGGTGAACCACTAAAATCCTTGCAAAATGAGCGTGAAACAACCGGTACCGTCCCCAGAGCAAGTTTTCATTGCTGTTCGATGGTTAAAAATATGCTATCGAAAAAGCAGGGATTTCATCCAACAACCACTCGCCTACTTGTTTACGCCTTCCCCTCCTCCTCCCTCCTGGACTAAAACACAACCTCCGATATTTCTGGATATGATGAAACATGTAGATGCGCGTGTGGTGTCGTATGAAACTAAAACGTCTCTTTTTTCATATGACTGAGGATGAGTTTCATGTTGTATTAGAATGTTAGTGTTGCATGGACTATAGACACAAGTTTGTACGGTGATATTATTTAAGTCATCCAAATGTGACCAAATGTATACATCTGCTTTAAAAGATAATCTTAAGAGTGTACAAAATTTCGGCCTTGATTTTAAGATCTCTTTAATTTCTGGTAAAATTATTTAAGTATGCACCATAATTTTTACATGAACTTATTGAACATTTAAAAAAGTATCCTTTCTAAACCACCCTCAGTTAAGTATTATGAAATATTATAAAGCAATATTTGTTCAATTTTTTGCTTTAACTGCTTCTGTTGATGTTCATGTTGTGGTTTAACGCCATTTTTCAGCACACGATAGCCTATACATACATAACTACAGTTGAGGCTTGCAGAAGTGTGGATGAAGATAGGAAAAACAAGATTAATCAAGCAAAGAACTTTTCCAATTTGTTAACTTGTTATTAAATAAAGAAAGCAGCCAATTAAATAAATGTAATAGTTTAAATCGTCACTAATTAACTATTAGCAATTATTCACATCTTCAGAGTGGCAAGAGGCCTAAAACGGCACTAATTTACTTACTATATTCGACAAGTCCAGATAAAACAGTTGAAGATATGATGATATTTCATAATGTATATAAATGATGCACCTTTTCTCACGTCGAGCACAAGATCTAAACCACTTATAATTTCGGCTTTGGCTGCTTTATCTTCTCTTTCATTACCCTTTATGCTAATGTGACCAGGCAGCTGACATGACAGAATAGTTTTCTAAGACTTTGTGAGAACGTAGTGTTTCTATAATATCGGTGGGAGATCAACGGGTTGTCAAATTTAACATTCTGGAAAGTTTTCAATCTAAAAACAGAATCCAAAAAGATGTAATCTGTTTTTGAGTGGTTTCAATATAGTTTAACGCTCTGAGTATGGCTTTAAGTTCTGCACTGATTATTAAGGCTTTATCTGACAATTTGTTTGATATGGTGCAATGGTGTGTCTCTATGACATCTCGAACTTTGTTTCCACCTTTCGAACGAAATATCTGTATACATGAACGTATGGTTAATGTTACGAGTCTATGATCTTAACAAAAGTAACAGAAAAGAGTGGAGGCATCAAGGTTTTTAAATTTTACAAATAATATCCTTCCCTAAACAAAAGTGAAAAATGAGAAAAACGATTTTACGGTATTGCGAATTAAATCCAAAAATATTCCAAGAATTAAAACACAAGTCCTAGGAAAAGTTCTAAGTGAATCTAAGTTTAAATCCCGATGAAATTCAAGAAGGAAGGTGACACAGTCTGTAATAGCGTTATACTGATGTATCAGCAATTTCTTGTTGAATTCCGTATAAATTCCGGTAAATGTTTTTGTCCAAGGATTATCAGAGCACTTTTGTATTTCCTGGGAAAACAATCTATTGAATTCAATAATTTGAAGAAAATAAAAACTTAGCCAAAACTGGACACAACACTAACAACTTGACGTCTCAAGCACACCTGATCGAATTTTTATCATAACATTAGTAATATGACTAACTAAAACGCAAAACAGATTCCCGGATGGGGCTCAAGAGTTCATACTTTTGGAAACAATAGAAGTTTGTTTATCAGTTGACACATGCATGATGTCACTTAGTCCAGGTACGACCTTGACTCAACTTAATGATTCTTACTCTGAGAAGGATAATGCAAAATAAAAAAGTTGTTTACTTTAAACTGTCACTGATTTTAAAACAAGGTCAGCATCTAGATATAATGTTTCTATTATTAGTTGTTTACATCGAAAATAAAAAAATAAAACATCGGTCGGGAGAAAACATAGCTGAACTGTATTCTAGATAATATAATATCCAGTAAACAACATTACATTACAAAAATAGCATGTAATGGAATAAAAAATTAAAACAAACAAACAAACAATTATATTAAATATACATAACGCTACAATAGGAGGCTCTTTTTCGATTTAATTTCCTCTGAAAATTTAGAGGTTCGTTGAAGATCTAATTTGCAGAGGTAATAATTATTTTAGGAGGTTTTAATAACCATGGAGGTTATTTAGGCTTTTGCAGTATTTCCAACATTGATTTTTTTGTTTCTAAGCGGGGACGAAATTGTATGCCAAAAGATGCAACGAAGTTTGGTTTCTGAACATACGAGATTTGGTACGTAGACCCAAACATCATAAGATATGCGGGTAAAATGGATCATTAGAAGACTTTTATTGAAAACGCCATGAAAATCTGACTCTCCATTCAGGATAATTAGTGAGAAGATTTTCAAAATGTTCCTTGTGGCAGTCATATTAGATGTCTGCGGGGTACAATTGTATTTAGGACTAGTTCGATACCGTAAGAAGTCTTTTGGTGAAGATCCTATGTCGATATGACCATCAGTTCTGGAGGAGTAGTGATAATAAGATTCTAAAATTGCCAGCATGATTGCCATATTGATATCATAACGGCATAAATTACATTCAGACTCATCTAGACTCCATAAGAAGTCTTCTGATCAAGATCATATTTGAGTTTCCTTTTGGGAGATGTAGTGATAAGAAGATTTTCCAGATGGCTGCCACATTTGAAGTCAGATCGGCACCAGTTTCATTTAGGAGAATCTAGATATTGTACTTAGTGAAAACCCACGTCGATGTGTCTTTTCATTTATAGAGTATTAGAGATAAGATTTTCAAGATGACTGAAATGATGACCGTAGTGAATTTCAAGTCGACACAATTTAACATTTTCATTTAGTAACCAATACACAACATGACATGTCATCTGGAGAAATCCAAATGTTGATGCGTCTTTCCATCAAGGTGTAGTAGTGATATAAGTATGTTTAAGATGACTACTGTGGTGGCCATATTGGATGCTAGGTCAACACAACTTTCTTTAAGATCAAACACCACAAGAAATATTTTGATGAAAACACCATGTTGATATGACTTTACATTCAGAGGAGTTGAAATTAAAAAATTTAAAGATGGTTGCTATGGTGGGCCATAACTTACATCAGATCGATTCCGTTTGGATGTAGGACAAAGTAGACATCATAAGATGCAAGTTAACGAAATTACCATGTCAGTATGACTGTTCATTCTGAAGGAGGACCAACGCGAATTTCAGTATGGTGCCACAGAGGACGTCCGATATGCACCATTTTTTATTTAGGACAAATTAGACATCACAAAGTCTTTTCAAAAAACTTTATGTTGATATGACCACCTATTCAATATAAATTGCGATACGATTTTCAAGAAGGTCACTGTGGTAACAATATTGGAGCTCTGAACAGCAATATTTTCATTTAGGACCAACAATACATTGGGATGAATGTGTATGTAGAGTTTCATGTCTATCTTCGAAGTAGTATAGGAGGAGTAACGACAACAAACCTGTGCTAAAAGACAATTGGACGACAGACAACATCCCATCCCATTTGCTCTTCTGGTCGATTTTTAAAAGAGCTAATCAACAGTGATCTAAACATCTAGAGTATGGATTATAATTTTTTTAAAAATATTTTCACTATGGATTTAAATAATGTTAAGTATATAAAACTGAACAGTTCCTGGAAACTTTAATATGGTCACGCTAGATACCCCAACCCCATCTCAGCCGAAAGTGAAATGAACAGTACACAAAATTTCTGACTTCTGAATACATGCACATATACATTACTTAACATGCCTCTTAATATGAACAAAAACGTAGAACAGAAATGTTTGTAAAAGTTTCATGCTCAATCTCTGTCGTGATATCAATAGCCAGCATCCGTTTAGCATATTGTCATGCATTCAAATACGACTGAAGCAGGAAATAAAACTGAAACCCTCAAGAGCTGGTTTGATGTGATAAGCTGTTGATCCGTAGAGGTCGTGTAGTAAAATGAGAGGCATGTATATCCACAAATTTTGTTTTTCTGAAAGCACAATGCAGGGACGAAACCAAACCAGATAACTTGCAAAAGCAGAAACTCGTTGGAACGAATGATGTCTTTAAATATTCAAAAAGCCTCGCACTAGGTGTGCTCAGATATGGTTAAAAGTATGAGATATCCCAGTAAAACAACGTTCAATTACACTAGGATACAATGAGACAGATAAAATAAACCAAAAAAAAAATAAAGACATCCGAAATTCGAAGTACAAACTACCAGGATCCATTGATATTTAACCCAGTATTTGCGAGACTGCTTGCATTTGTTTCCATCGTTGATATGAAATTGAGAACAGCAAAATTATATCTGTATCCCCATCTACACTTTAAATTAGGAATCAATGTTTATTTTATTTTATTTCTACCATTCATATCAAAAATCGTAGAAAAGGTTGTTCTATGGCAGCTTGTATCGCATCTAAATTCAAACAGTCTTTTTAGCAATGTACAATCTGCATTGAGGCCATTCTGATCACAGCACAAAGACTTTCTCATTCACATCCTTCACTTCTAACAATAAATATCAGCAACACCAATATTAAATTCACACAATCAGCACGAAACCTAGGTGTTACTCTGGACAGTACTCTCACATTGCACCAACATGTCATGAACATATCCAAGGCTGCATATCTTAAGTTGAGACGCTTCAGCTCAATTCGCAAATATCTTTCTGTTGATGCCATTAAAACACTTGTGTGTTCATTAGTACTTTCAAGACTGTACTATTGTAACTCACTTATGTCTGGTTCATCTCAATATCTGCTCCAGAAACTTCAAAAAGTTCAAAACACAGCTGCTCGTATCATACTTTGAATATCACGATCAGAGCACACCTCCCCGCTGCTCTGTACCCTACACTGGCTATCCATTCGAACCAGAATCAAACACAAAATTTGTTCTCTGTGCTACGTTTCACTGACGGACTCCAGTCCAACATACCTATCCGACCTCACCCAAGTGTACACACCAGCAAGATACTTACGCTCCTCTTCTGATATTCGTATATTCATTATTCCAACCATGAAAACAAAGTCATATGGACAGCGTTCTTTTGCCTATCAGGGCCCAGGAATGTGGAATGAATTGCCTACTGAACTTAGACACAAAGACACAGTGATGACATTCAATAGGACTCTCAAAACTCACTTATTTCGACTGCAAGAACAAACTTAAAGACCTAATAATGTTTCCTACCTTAAATATTTTCAGCATGTTTTTTATGTTTTCTAATTTCATGGTGTTTTTTTTGTAATCATATCATTATATATGTTTTTCATCTTATAGATGTTGTTTAATGTTGTAAAGCGATTAGAGTTTCTAAAGATTAGGCGCTATACAAAGTCCTCATTATTATTATTATTATTATTATTATTATTACTGAGGGTAGAATTTTAATAGCAAACACCATGCATACTAGTTATTTGTTGCGAATTGCTGAACAACACCGGTCGATTGAGGTCTATATGGATTACTTTGGTGATTTTTGTTTGGTGTGTTACGAAACAGCAGCAAACTATCTTGCTCAAGGCAATGCGTCTGCTGTCAACCCACTCCGATCCAATGGTAAGCCCAGAATCTGCACTCTTTCAGTCACATGTTCAGTACGCTAACCACTGAGTCATTGCGGTTCCTGCTCCAGTAATCGACTCAAGTGAAGTATAGGAGAGCACATAGGGGATATTCTGCATCCACAACAATGCAGAGGGTAAAGTTTATTGTCATTACTGATCCAGTTTTAAACAACCAAATACGTATTGAACATTTCCTAACGTTATGACGGAGTCCAAAGTGGTAGGTTAACATATCAAAGTTGAAACGAGGACTATATGGTCTTTCTTCTGTGTAATGTATGGGATTAGAGTGGACTTCAATTTTTGACCTGCAAAATTAATGCACATATCACATGGTGAAAATCTAAGTTTTATTAGATTGACGCTTATTTGGCATTGTCTCTTTTCTAACAGGTATAGGTGGACCGTTGGTTCATTTTAATCAATAAGAGGAAACCTAACCCAATTGTTGATGCCAAGTGGAAAATTGGACAGACATCAATAAGCTAGAATTGCTTTGTAATGTGGCAAAATCGTCGTATGTATCATCTCTCTTGCAGGAATTAACGTTCCTCACTTCATACATAACTATGATTTAAAGTTGGACGATGATTTTCCTGTTGGTATACAAGACATCTTGTTAATCAGAAAGTCAGAAATGAATGGATGGTGATCTGACAATAAGATTCAAACTAACATCTTTTTCGTTAGCGATCCCTGCACTCTAACCACTGAGATACGAAGGCTCCTTCCTCCATTAGTCGCTTCTTACAACGTGCAGGAGAGTATATCGAGCATATTCTACATTCAGAAGCCAACAGGCGGCAGGGCACAGGCTAAACGTATCATCTGTCATGAGGGTGAACATTTATTTTAAAATATGAGCTGAAATGAATCCCACTTTTACTTGATCTTACGTTTAAGCCAGTTAGCTTCTCGCCAATTGTACATAAACTCAACGATAATTAATACACAATTTGAGTCTTACCGAACTTCACATGTTCGGTGTTTTTCCAAACCGATAACTTCTATTTAGGCATTATGAGATTGTGGACAACATGCACTATTTAATTACCTCAGAATTGGATAGTAAATCACCGGATGAAATCAGATTACAATTATTAGTTCCGGTTCAGTACACGAATGTAGTCCTAGTCAATTTTTAGACAATATTTTTCTTATCTCCTACTGGTGGTGAAACAACAGGTAGATTTAGGCATTCTTGGTATGAATTTAAACGTAATTGTTTATTCTTTAGAATATGAGCTTATGGTGTGACTCCCTGTGTATTTTAGCAACTTGCACAGTGAGTAATAAGGCCATGCCGATGATCCGGAAGTGAAATCTGTGTTCCATTGCACATTGCTTTGTTTACAGTCCAGCCTCTCAAAGAAATGCCGGTACTTTTCCCATTTATGCAAATGTACATCCTGGCTTACAAGATTTGGGGATCAGAATTTCATACTTAGTTCATGATATAGGAACTGTTTGTACCTATAGTTGCTCTGTGAGGCCTACATTTGACTGTATTCAGTTGCAATATCCAAAATTGTTATTTCCATCATGAATAAATTACTTATAATAATATACTTTAATTTAGTATGTTGTCACTTAACTTCCCTGTATACTGGTATGTGCTAATTTTGCACCAGTAATCATACCTCACCCTCCCCACATTGCCTTAAACTTTAGGATACCTAGTGTACCTAATTGATTATTTAGTCTTTAAATGGCTACATATACTTCTAGAAACCTCATATATTTTTTGGATGAATTTATCGCTTTAATACATGCCAGTAGTTTTCTGAGTGTCACTATGTCAGATTTAATATTTTCCCCGTGCTTGTGCCCTTAATGTCATTTCGAAATCTCCATATCTAACACGTTTTAACTTCATTTACCTATAAATCTTACTGTTCAATAAGATTAAGTGAAACATGTTAAATCTTTCCAGGCCTAGCCTGGTATCTAGACCAAGGTGGAAGAGTTGAATTAGTTTGGAAGCTCTCCAATAGTCAGGTGGTGATAGCAATGCTTCGTAAAGACATATGCAATATGCCTTAAGTGACCAAGATTAGTTCATGTTACCACACTGATATAAAGCTCCTCAAAGACATGGTTTATGTTTTCATGAGAGAGATCAGCATCATTGATCAGTAAGGTAGAGCTTACCTGGAATTGTATTTTCCTATTACATTGTCGCCTTTTGTGGTTATCGAGATTAAAATGAAAACCATTTTTGCCTAAAATATGGTACTGGTCCCACGAAAACTTTAAATTTGAGTGCACTATTTTTTATGCTAATAACTGCCTCAGTACTTGACACAATAAATGTGGGAATATCGCCTGTCATTGTTTCTTTAGTGTGTACCCTATATGCATTTTAACAGGCATATTGCAATTGGTTGCAAAAATCACAATGAGCTATCTTGTCTTATTACCCCTGGGAAAAATGTTATCAGTTGTACAAACCCAAACTACCATTTGTTTTAAATACCATTAATTCGTCAAATTTGCTATCTAAAATTTGTCAGTTTGAATTTTAAAACTTGCATGACATTTTAATTTTTCATCAAAATTTAGGTTTTTAATATTTTTTAATGTATATTTACATTTTAATTAATATTTAATGCCGGTGAATCTATCACAAGAACTTTACCGTGAAGTCATCTTCAAGGTATTTTAGTTTAAAATGTGATTTGTGTTTATTTGTACACAGTGGAAAGTTCAGTACTGATAAACAAATACAGAAACTAAATATGAAAATTAATTGTGATCTGAGTCCAGATAGTAGAGTCACTTAATAAGCGACTATTTCGCAGTGGAGTCTTACTAACAATTACGCATAGGCTCGAAGATAAATAATCGATACAATTTGAGTCTGATTACCAATTGTACATAGACTCAATGATAAGTAATAAACACAATTTGTGTCTGACTCCACATATATACAATTTGAGCCTGACTACACATTGTACATATACTCAAATGATAAGGAATACATACAATTTGAGTCTGACTACACGTTGTAAATAGACTCAACGATAAATAATCGATACAGTTTGAGTCTGACTACACATTGTTAATAGGCTCAGAGATAAGTAATCGATAGAATCTGAGTCTACCAATTGTACATAAACTCAACGATGCATACAATTTGAGTCTGACTACCAAAGCGTCCTCTTACAAACGTACGAAACGCAGTTTGTTTTACTGATGAACAAATACGTCTGAGATGACGTGGAGACGTTAATCAAACTTTGCTGCTTCCACTTTAAGAGGACGCCTTAGTAATAAGACAAATATGTGTCTGACTTTGTACACATGACCATTGAAAAATGTATACGGGTATCCATCTTTAAACTCAAAACCCATATGTATCAGCTAGAATAATTTCACTTTTAATTATTTCAACACTGTACCTTTATTTGAACCCTTGTGCATTTATCAAAGAATATTAACACATTTTTAACTTGTATTACCCAAGACAATATAAGCGATGCCACGACTAAGGATCATTGGGATTAAAACTTTACAGATTTATGCACATCACTTGAGGGTAAAATGAGCAAAAATTTAGTTTGAAAATACAGATCAATGATGGAGCTTGTTCTTTTAATGCATATGACTTCAGTCATAGACAATATCGCTTGAGGTGGAGAGAGAGAGAGAGAGAGAGAGAGAGAGAGAATGTGGGCGGACTTTTGTACATATCTTTTCAGGCTTTTGCAACTTTGTATTGTGACACTGTTTAAAATCCCATGGAATATTGACACCTAACCATTGCGAAGTCCCAGGTTATTGTAGGTTATTTGGTGCAATTTCAGTAACCTTTTTTCCCTCAGTCCACATACTTCCCCGTACTATCTTACTTATGCGGGGGGTGGGGGTAGAAAGAATTTCGATGCAATTCTGTACCAGGTTGTATTCATTTATAAGACGGGGATTATTAATATTTTTATCGTTATTTTATTACGCCGGCAATGATTAATCAGTGAAAATTAATCACAAATTCAGAGAATATAGAAGCAATAGCCTACTGCTGAAACACAACCTAATGTTGAAACAAGATTTATATATGCGTATTAATGCGCCATGGGTGGGTCACGATTTGATATGCCAGTAGTATTAGTATATCAAACTGCTTATACCGACACCTTAAAAGCCATGTCCTCAAATAAAAAATGTTTAGAAACTTGGTTTAGGACACATAAGTTTGCAAAAATTAGGAGGTAATGTTGATGTGTTCCTGCAAGTTGTAAAGCAATGAGCGAGCAGAGGCAACTCAGCTGGTAGCGCGCGTCGTAAACGTAATCCAAGAGCCACGCGTTTGATACCCGCTCAGGCCAGCCCGTGTCGGCTGCTTCTGAGGCGTCCTTGTGAATATTACTTTGCTGCCATGATGTAGTAAAAGTGTTGCTTGGCCAACCAACCAAAAAAAGTTAAGCAACGCTTGCAAGATTATATTGTCCACAACTGGAATTCAATGCCTGAGATCTGAAGCACAACAAATATAGCAATTAGTCTTTATGTATAAAGCACAAACTAAAATAGCGGATTAGTGCAGAGGGGAGACAAGCCGTCGCGCTCCCTCTAACAATGAGTACGAAACGACATGAATCATTTAACAGAGTTCATTTTCTTCAGTTAGATGGTTAAAATTAGTCCATTGAATCTCTTAAAAAGAAAGGGCCCTCCTTGCGCTTCGGGCGTCTTAGCCCCCACAATAGTTCCATCCCAAAATCCCTTTGACAACTTTTTTACGCTCCCCGTAAACAATATTTATGGATGCTCCCTCCTGCTGAATATATTTCAATTACAAATATTGCTCACCTGAGCTTTGAAGAAGACCTGTAAGGCCTGAATAAAATCCTGAAAAAGGTCTATAGACTGACCAGGCTCTGAATGAGAAGAAACAATCATCAAGGTTTAGCCTAAGCGTTTATTAAGTAGATACGTCCACAAGAATGCATTCAATTGTACATCGAGTTGTATATTAAGTACACCGCTAGCAGGGACTCACTCGATATTCTGTGTTATACAAAAACCAGTTCAAGAGAATTACGTCTTCCTTACCCTTCCTTAGAGTAGAAAGTCTAAATCCTACATACGTAGGTGAAAGACCCTGATCGATATATATACAAAATACTTAAAACGCCACAGCTCATGATAGATAATAATGCACAGCATATAATAAGAACCAGGAGCGTATATGGTGAGGACACGAGTCGGTGAACCACTAAAATCCTTGCAAAATGAGCGTGAAACAACCGGTACCGTCCCCAGAGCAAGTTTTCATTGCTGTTCGATGGTTAAAAATATGCTATCGAAAAAGCAGGGATTTCGTCCAACAACCACTCGCCTACTTGTTTACGCCTTCCCCTCCTCCTCCCTCCTGGACTAAAACACAACCTCCGATATTTCTGGATATGATGAAACATGTAGATGCGCGTGTGGTGTCGTATGAAACTAAAACGTCTCTTTTTTCATATGACTGAGGATGAGTTTCATGTTGTATTAGAATGTTAGTGTTGCATGGACTATAGACACAAGTTTGTACGGTAATATTATTTAAGTCATCCAAATGTGACCAAATGTATACATCTGCTTTAAAAGATAATCTTAAGAGTGTACAAAATTTCGGCCTTGATTTTAAGATCTCTTTAATTTCTGGTAAAATTATTTAAGTATGTACCATAATTTTTACATGAACTTATTGAACATTTAAAAAAGTATCCTTTCTAAACCACCCTCAGTTAAGTATTATGAAATATTATAAAGCAATATTTGTTCAATTTTTTGCTTTAACTGCTTCTGTTGATGTTCATGTTGTGGTTTAACGCCATTTTTCAGCACACGATAGCCTATACATACATAACTACAGTTGAGGCTTGCAGAAGTGTGGATGAAGATAGGAAAAACAAGATTAATCAAGCAAAGAACTTTTTCAATTTGTTAACTTGTTATTAAATAAAGAAAGCAGCCAATTAAATAAATGTAATAGTTTAAATCGTCGCTAATTAACTATTAGCAATTATTCACATCTTCAGAGTGGCAAGAGGCATAAAACGGCACTAATTTACTTACTATATTCGACAAGTCCAGATAAAACAGTTGAAGATATGATGATATTTCATAATGTATATAAATGATGCACCTTTTCTCACGTCGAGCACAAGATCTAAACCACTTATAATTCGGCTTTGGCTGCTTTATCTTCTCTTTCATTACCCTTTATGCTAATGTGACCAGGCAGCTGACATGACAGAATAGTTTTCTAAGACTTTGTGAGAACGTAGTGTTTCTATAATATCGGTGGGACATCAACGGGTTGTCAAATTTAAGCTTCTGGAAAGTTTTCAATCTAAAAACAGAATCCAAAAAGATGTAATCTGTTTTTGAGTGGTTTCAATATAGTTTAACGCTCTGAGTATGGCTTTAAGTTCTGCACTGATTATTAAGGCTTTATCTGGCAATTTGTTTGATATGGTGCAATGGAGTGTCTCTATGACATCTCGAACTTTGTTTCCACCTTTCGAACGAACCATCTCTATACATGAACGTATGGTTAATGTTACGAGTCTATGATCTTAACAAAAGTAACAGAAAAGAGTGGAGGCATCAAGGTTTATAAATTTTACAAATATAATACTTCCCTAAACAAAAGTGAAAAATGAGAAAAAAAGATTTTACGGTATTGCGAATTAAATCCAAAAATATTCCAAGAATTAAAACACAAGTCCTATGAAAAGTTTTAAGTGAATCTAAGTTTAAAACCCGATGAAATTCAAGATGGAAGGTGATACAGTCTGTAATAGTTAGCGTTATACTGATGTGTCAGCAATTTCTTGCTGAATTCCGTATAAATTCCGGTAAATGTTTTTGTCCAATTATCAGAGCACTTTTGTATTTCCTGGGAAAACAATCTATTGAATTCAATAATTCGAAGAAAATAAAACTTAGCCAAAACTGGACACAACACAAACAACTTGACGTCTCAAGTGTTAAAGCACACCTGATCGAATTTTTATCATAACATCAGTAATATGACTAACTAAAACGCAAAACAGATTCCCGGATGGGGCTCAAGAGTTCATACTTTTGGAAACAATAGAAGTTTGTTTATCAGTTGACACATGCATGATGTCACGTGGTCCAGGTATGACCTTGACTCAACTTAATGATTCTTACTCTGAGAAGGATAATGCAAAATAAAATAAAAAAGTTGTTTACTTAAAACTGTCACTGATTTTAAAACAAGGTCAGCATCTAGATATAATGTTTCTATTATTAGTTGTTTACATCGAAAATAAAAAAAATAAAAACATCGGTCGGGAGAAAACATAACTGAACTCTATTCTAGACAATATAATATCCAGAAAACAATATTACATTACAAAAATAGCATGTAATGGAATAAAAAAAATTAAAGCAAACAAACAAACAATTATATTAAATATACATAACGCTACAATAGGAGGCTCTTTTTCGATTTAATTTCCTCTGAAAATTTAGAGGTTCGTTGAAGATCTAATTTGCAAAGGTAATAATTATTTTAGTAGGTTTTAATAACCATGGGGGTTATTTAGGCTTTTGCAGTATTTCCAACATTGATTTATTGTTTCTAAGCGGGGACGAAATTGTATACCAAAAGATGCAACGAAGTTTGGTTTCTGAACATACGAGATTTGGTACTTAGACCCAAACATCATAAGATATGCGGGTAAAATGGATCATTAGAAGACTTTTATTGAAAACGCCATGATAATCTGACTCTCCATTCAGGATAATTAGTGAGAAGATTTTCAAAATGTTCCTTGTGGCAGTCATATTAGATGTCTGCGGGGCACAATTGTATTTAGGACTAGTTCGATACCGTAAGAAGTCTTTTGGTGAAGATCCTATGTCGATATGACCATCAGTTCTGGAGGAGTAGTGATAATAAGATTCTAAAATTGCCAGCACGATTGCCATATTGATATCATAACGACATAAATTACATTCAGACTCATCTAGACTCCATAAGAAGTCTTCTGATCTAGATCATCTTTTTGGGAGATGTAGTGATAAGAAGATTTTCCAGATGGCTGCCACATTTGAAGTCAGATCGGCACCAGTTTCATTTAGGATAATCTAGATATTGTACTTAGTGAAAACCCACGTCGATGTGTCTTTTCATTTATAGAGTATTAGAGATAAGATTTTCAAGATGACTGAAATGATGACCGTAGTGAATTTCAAGTCGACACAATTTAACATTTTCATTTAGTAACCAATACACAACATGACATGTCATCTGGAGAAATCCAAATGTTGATGCGTCTTTCCATCAAGGTGTAGTAGTGATATAAGTATGTTTAAGATGACTACTGTGGTGGCCATATTAGATGCTAGGTCAACACAACTTTCTTTAAGATCAAATACCACAAGAAATATTTTGATGAAAACACCATGTTGATATGACTTTACATTCAGAGGAGTTGAAATTAAAAAATTTAAAGATGTTTGCTATGGTGGGCCATAACTTACATCAGATCGATTCCATTTGGATGTAGGACAAAGTAGACATCATAAGATGCAAGTTAACGAAATTACCATGTCAGTATGACTGTTCATTCTGAAGGAGGACCGACGCGAATTTCAGTATGGTGCCACACAGGACGTCCGATATGCACCATTTTTATTTAGGACAAATTAGACATCACAAAAAGTCTTTTCAAAAACTTTATGTTGATATGACCACCTATTCAATATAAATTGCGATACGATTTTCAAGAAGGTCACTGTGGTAGCAATATTGGAGCTCTGAACAGCAATATTTTCATTTAGGACCAACAATACATTGGGATGAATGTGTATGTAGAGTTTCATGTCTATCTTCGAAGTAGTATAGGAGGAGTAACGACAACAAACCTGTGCTAAAAGACAATTGGACGACAGACCACATGCCATCCCATTTGCTCTTCTGGTCGGTTTTTAAAATAGCTAATCAACAGTGATCTAAACATCTAGAGTATGGATTATAATTTTTTTAAATTATTTTCATTATGGATTTAAATAATGTTAAGTATATAAAACTGAACATTTCCTGGAAACTTTAATATGATCACGCTAGATACCCCAACCCCATCTCAGCCGAAAGTGAAATGAACAGTACACAATATTTCTGACTTCTGAATACATACACATATACATTACTTAACATGCCTCTTAATATGAACAAAAACGTAGAACAGAAATGTTTGTAAACGTTTCATGCTCAATCTCTGTCGTGATATCAATAGCCAGCATCCGTTTAGCATATTGTCCTGCATTCAAACACGACTGAAGCAGGAAACGAAACTGAAACCCTCAAGAGCTGGTTTGATGTTATAAGCTGTTGATCCGTAGAGGTCGTGTAGTAAAATGAGAGACATGTATATCCACAACTTTTGTTTTTCTGAAAGCACAATGCAGGGACGAAACCAAACCAGATAACTTGCAAAAGCAGAAACTCGTTGGAATAAATCTTAAATATTCAAAAAGCCTCGCACTAGGTGCGCTCAGATATGGTTAAAATTATGAGATATCCCAGTAAAACAACGTTCAATTACACTAGGATACAAAGAGACAGATGAAATAAACCAAAAAAAAAAAAAAATACATCCGAAATTCGAAGTACAAACTACCAGGATGCATTGATATTTAACCCAGTATTTGCGAGACTGCTTGCATTTGTTTCCATCGTTGATATGAAATTGCCAGCAGCAAAATTCTATCTGTATCTGTATAAAAGGTTATTCTATGCTAGCTTGTATCTCATCTAAATTCAAACAGTCTTTTTAGCAATGTACAATCTGCATATCGCCCTTGCCACAGTACTGAAACTACTATTCTAAAAGTAGTTAATGAGATTCTCTCTGCGTTGGATAGCGGAAATATACAGTCCTCACCCTCCTTGATTTGTTCGCAGCATTTGACAAAATAGACCATGATATATTACTTCACCGTCTCCAGCATGTATTTGGCATTCATGATACAGCCTTATTGTGGTTCAAGTCCTACTTGGTCAACAGGACACAAATTATATCTGCAAATGGAATACACTCCATCCCAGCTGATCTATGTTGTGGTGTTCCACAGGGGTCTGTTCTTGGACCTGTTCTCTTCATTATGTACACTCAATCGCTCTCAAGTGTCACAGAGCATCATGCAGTGTCTCACCAAGTGTACGCTGATGACACCCAAATATGCATATCTAGCCAACCAACTGAAGTTGATGCTACCATCCAAGGTGTAGAGAGGTGCATTTCTGATGCGAAATCATGGATGACATGTAACAAGCTGCAGATAAATGATGATAAAATTGAGGCCATTCTGATCGCAACACAAAGATTTTCTCATTCACATCCATCACTTCTAACAATAAATATCAGCAACACCAACATTAAATTCACACAATCAGCACGAAACCTAGGTGTTACTCTGGACAGTACTCTCACATTGCACCAACATGTCATGAACATATCCAAGGCTGCATATCTTGAGCTGAGACGCTTCAGCTCAATTCGCAAATATCTTCCAGTTGATGCCACTAAAACACTTGTGTGTTCATTAGTACTTTCAAGACTGCACTATTGTAACTCAGTTATGTCTGGTTCATCTCAATATCTGCTCCAGAAACTTCAAAAAGTTCAAAACACAACTGCGCGGATCATACTTAGAATATCACGATCAGAGCACACCTCTCCGCTGCTCTGTACCATACAGTGGCTATCCATTCGAACCAGAATCAAACACAAAATTTGTTCTCTGTGCTACGTTTCACTGACGGACTCCAGTCCAACATACCTATCCGACCTCACCCATGTGTACACACCAGCAAGATACTTACGCTCCTCTTCTGACAATCGTATATTCATTATTCCAACTATGAAAACAAAGTCATATGGACAGCGTTCGTTTGCATATCAGGGCCCAGCAACGTGGAATGAATTGTCCACTGAACTTAGACACAAAGACACAGTGATGGCATTCAAGAGGGCTCTCAAAACTCACTTATTTCGACTGCAAGAACAAACTTAAAGACCTAATAATGTTTTCTACCTTAAATATTTTCAGCATGTTTTTTAATGTTTTCTAATTTCATGGTGTTTGTTTTTGTAATAATTACATTATATGTTTTTTATCTTATAGGTGTTTTCTAATGTTGTAAAGCGCTTAGAGCTTCTAAAGATTAGGCGCTATACAAATTCCTCATTATTGTTATTATTATTATCAATGTGTCTAGATGGTGCTCCCGAGGTTCATATGTACACTTCTTCCATCACCTGAGTGCGCTAAGTTATTTAGGGGTAGCAACTCTGCAAACTATACCAAAATCGTGCTTCGTCTAGCAATTTATCCAAGATCTTGTTAAATTGCAAACTCACAGTAAAGTTTGGTTGGAATTATTAAAAATGTAATTGCTTAAATATTCACAATTCATTGATGTGTTTTAGGTCGATGAAGGGTGATATCTTTGTATAAAATGATAACAATTTTTGGATAATGGCACTGACCAGACATCTTATAAATTAATATTTTTAGTATTTTATTATTATAAACAAAATATCGCTCCAGTGGCCTAGTGGTTAGGGCGTCCGCCTCGGATGCGGGAGATTGTGGGTTCGAACCCCGGCCGAGTCATACCAAAGACTTTTTAAAAAATGGTACTTACAGCTGCCTCAGGATTAAGAGGTCAGTGTTAGGACTTGTCGGCCCGGTGTCAGAATAATGTGAGTGGGTGGGACATAATCCTATATGTCCGCAGCATGATGCCCCAGTGCTTAGACTTCACTATCAGCTGTCACTCTGCAGGCATCGTATCGATATGACTGCAGATTTGTTAAAGCAACGTTAAAAATATATTTCACACACAGAAACTCACACACATTATAATAAAGAAAACAGTGCTGATGGTGTATTTTATTAGTACGCCTGTTATACGTCGATCATGACCGATTACTTAAAAACAACACGCCTCGAAGTGATTTACGGCCGTTTTAAGAAAGAACTTGACAGATAATTTTATTTTTGTAAAACAAGAAAAGAACAAGGTTAAAGTTAAAGCCTACAGTGTTTGAAAGATGTTGGGTTGTAGGAAATCAAAGCTCTCAAAAAAATCAAAATATGAAAGTTTCTGAATCCCCAATCTTGTAAAAACTAAACTTGAAAATATATTTGGGTGAAGCAATATTAGAATGCTTGGTTGCTAGCACGCCGTTACAATGCTTATTTTTAGACAAATATTAATCATAACTAGCAAAAGTGTTAAAAAATATATTGATTAAGAAATACATCTAAATGTATGATTCACTAAAGCTTTATGTAGATTTGGGTGCAACCAAACAACAAAACATACGACCAATGTTCAAGCATTCACAAGACGTTTGTTTGTCGATTTGATTCTAACGAAGTGCCATAACTGTTACAAATTAAAGGAAAGTGTGCTCTCAATTTCTTTCCTTGGAATGTAGCAACGAAGGAATTTGATTAAGTTTCTGGTTTGTAATTTGATGAAACACGGACAAACGATGGAAACTTGGAAATAAGCCAAACAAAAATGCATTCAAGCTCGTTCCACTAAGCGGTAGAGGACGAAATGCAAACGCAAGATGTATAGAAGACAATTCGTCGGTAATGAAGATCAACTTGGTTTGTTCAACATGCATTCGACAATTCAGTTATAGAAGGAAATTTTTTACGATAATAATGTGATTTCTTGGACACTTTGTGTATGTCTGCCTTCTTATCGGTATGTCTGTCTATATGTTTTCATTGAACTTTATTCTCTAAGTTTATACTTCATAGTATAATTAAATTACTGCAAAAGATCTGATAAACGTTTGTTAAGTATAGTCAATTGGAAAGATTGTCTTGTGTAGTAACTATTTCCACAATTGATCGATACAAATTTTAAATAAAGATTTAATTACTATATTTAAAAAAATACCAAGCCTCAATTTAGCACTAATCTTTTATCTAATTTAAATGATGGCATAATGAAGAATTAATATTGGTATCAGATGGGATTATATTCAAATGTGTCAATGGATGAATCTGAGTGCAGTTTATTAGTTAATTGTATTGCTTAACCCGATATTGCCGACTATTTAGCGTACTGTCTGCACGTTTGAGGTTCGCGCATATCACGTGATCTTGTGAAATACTTCTTTAAATAGCGTTTAAGTTGTCACAACTTTCTTTTTTATTTTGTTCCATGCCTGTGCTTGAATATGCACCTGCATTTTGAGTGAAACGGGGAGAATAATTGATACAAAAGAATAATTCTATAATAGACAAGATTCAAATTGAACATCGGATCGAACCTTTTCCTTGCCAAAATGTTTCATATAGTATTTAAAATGTCTTCCAAATACACTTTGTGTAAATAAAGGTCTTTATTTTTATTCCTTAAAGTCTAATATGCTCAGATTATCAAATTCTGTGAAATATTCGTTTTGCTACCGAGTACCTGTTGAGGATAAACAAACGGTTTGCACATTGCATGTTTTAACAAATATATATATATATATATATATATATATATATATATATATATATATATATATATATATATATATATATATATATATATATATATCAGGGTCCACCTCTTACATTGTGGGACTAATGCATGTCCCGGATATGCAGCCTCCACCAAAATCATAAATGAAAAACAATCGGGCAAATAGGGTGTAAAGGGTAATATCAACCTGGTACTTTATTTTCTATGGATGAAGATTACACATATATGGAGCACAAACCATTTAGCTCCATGTCAGGAAGCAGCCTTAACATGTTTTGTCTTGGTTCGTTGACCCACATGTTTACAAATACGACAAATTCAAAATGGTCGATATAAATATATATTGAAGAATACACTAGTGCACCACTCTATAAATAAAAACGTCACTCTTCTTCAACACAGGGAAGTAACAGATGTAATAAATTGCCTTAACGCACAAACAAAATGAAATACACGTTGTGAGTCGCAATCGAGGCAACGCCATATTCGCTCGCTTTACAGGCAAAACGTACCTTGTCGGAAAAGTACCCAAATCAAAACATACCTATGAACGCAAAAGGTTCTCAAGTCAAAACGTACCCATAAAGTCTAAAGCTTAAAGAACACATTTTACCGACTTCCGCTAATTATATTTTCTTTTGCAGTTCATAAACAAAATTAAAGAAAGAAAGTTATATTATCCATAATAACTTGGGTCGATTAGGTATAGATCCCTACTGGAGCTATACAACATCAAATAATATTACAATCAAAATCACTATTTAGTACCACCTAGACCAACACGTTGTTCTCCGCCTTCTTTTCTGATTTAACTGGTTGCGTCATCAGTCATGTCAGAAAAAAGGCGGAGAACAGAGTGTTGGTTAAGAGCAACACCACAATAAAACAATATCCGCAGATTAAATTATAGACAACAGTAGCACAAGTACCACCTTCACCAATAATAATAATAATAATAAATATAATAATAATAATAATAATAATAATAATAATAACAGTAAAAATATGAAGAATAAGAAGAAGAATAAGAAGAAGAATTTACTTGTTATAACAAATTTGTGTGGGGTGGGTTTTTGTATGATTTGGAATTTTAACGTTGCTTTCAGTTTTTCAGTTATATCGCTACGATGTCTGCAGTGTGGCAGTTTATAGTGATGTCAATCACTGGGGCTTCATGCGGCAGACATGTGGCATCAGGTCCCACCCGGCAACATTATTCTGACACCAGGCCGTCCACTCCTAACACTAACCTCTTAATGATGAGCGCCAAGCGAGGCAGCTGCTAGTAACATTTTTATAGGTCTTTGATATGACTCGTCAGTGTTCGAACCCGTGAACTCGCGTATCCGTGCAAACGCTCTAACCACTTTGACCACCGAAGCGGTAAACAAAAAAATTATTGATGATGCACTAACCTCGCTTTTCTTGTACTTATTGCTTTCGCATCCTTCTTAAGACCATATAATAAGGCCAAACTTAAAATATCAAAAGATGCTAATTGTTGATAGAAGTTTCATGCTGATTTGTTTGATCTGTTTGAAGATGTTAGCTATTTGTCATTTCAAGGGCTCATGA
Organism: Sinohyriopsis cumingii; assembly: GCA_028554795.2. Lineage (NCBI taxonomy): Eukaryota > Metazoa > Mollusca > Bivalvia > Unionida > Unionidae > Sinohyriopsis > Sinohyriopsis cumingii. The sequence goes on along the minus strand of CM068838.1, from coordinate 109,726,338 downwards.
CATACCACTTTACCAATTTGGAAGTCATTAAAGCGATGAATCATATATGGAAAGAAAAAGAGCAATAAAACCAGTTTCTTTTTCTATTACCCCATCATCATGTCTTTGTAATTCTTTTTAAAAAAATCTGACTTTACAAATGTTTTTCTTGTCTTGAATTGAATGATTCGATTTAATGAATTTTACAAAACCACATATGACTGAAAGTTCTTATTAAAGATTTTATTAAAAATAAAGACATGCAATAAATGATTTGCAGATGGAAAGCTGTTGAAGAGTCAAATTATTTAACGACATGATTCAGTCAAATAGATACTCATATAAAATACAAAGTTATTTTGGTGCCAGGTTTAATATAAAGAAAGATAAAAGACTACAATCATGGCTGATAAAGAAGATGAGGTATGGACATAAAAATAAACTATAAAAATAAATATTTGACTATTGCTACAACTTGTTGCACGAATGCTGTTTGCAGAAACTTCGTGACAATTTTGATCATATTTGTCATAAAAATGCTTTTATAAACTTCCATGTTAATATTGAATTCCAAAAATATAGTCTAATTACCACAGTCCCTATCAATGTTACTTCTAATTTACATGTGGCCATATATTATTACTGTTTACTATCACACACTTTTGTTGATGCTTTGGAAGCACGCACAGTACAAAGCGGAAATATGCTGGTACATTCGTTAATATGGATCAAGTCACTTTATGCTGATTGGAAGATATAGTTCTTGTTTATATCATAGGAAAAGAAACACTTACCTTAGCTTTCCAAGTGTAGTCTGCAAAATTCTTAGCCGATTGCTGTATATACGTCTCTACACTAGAAGTTTGGGCAGGCTGACACCATACGTCATGGATAACAGCGCCCCCTGTCAACCGATCCGCCTATTGTTTCAGCATACAAGGCTCAGATTGTTGAAATTGTCGAGGCCGTCAACCCTCAACAACGTATACTTTGATAGGATGCACTATACGTTATGTCGCTACCGAGCACTAAGAATGTTAATGTTTATTGTGTATGTGTTGGATCTACATCCGGTTCCAGGAACTGAGCGTGATTTGATGCAGGCGATAGCAACTTGTTAAGATTTGGAAATGGAAAATTTGTCGACTCAAACCCATATGACATCTCATACTATGCCATGGTATAGTATCTACTTTAATATTTCATGTTTGTAGTTTTAGAGCTTATTAAAACTGTTTGTCGTCCGACCCCAAAGCACAGGCTTGTTATCGCTATTCTCCCTAAATCATTCGGAAAACTTACATGAAACTTTACACACATTTATCGAAACAGAGCCTCTCTGACAACCATTATGGACATTACAAATGACAGTCTTGTTATTTCTGCTTCTTCCAAATGGATTGTTACATGATTGTTTCATTCATAGATTTATTGTCATGTGTAGTTGTTCCTAAATGAATATTCTACTGGTCTGAATTCCATGTGTCACTTCCTCTGAATGAATGGTTATATCAGCATGAGGTTCTCACTGAAAGAATTCTTAAAGGTCCTGTTGCATCTGAATCAAAATGGTGACATTCTGATTTTCCAATAAGACTGGCACAATGGAAATTTTGGGAAATATTGTTACTGCAATTTCTCTTATTTTGTTCTATACTTTACTGACACCAAAAGACTTGTTACAATCCATAGTTGGTACTAATTGGAACTGTTGCCTCTCTTATAGCCAACATGACCAAAATGGTAGCCATTTTAAAAGTCTTGTTATCGTTACTCGTCCAATAAACTTATTATTTCTCAATAAAATAAACTATTTAAATTTTGAGCTGCTTTAAAAATATTTCACTACCAGATTATCTACGCAAGATAAACGGTCTCATGTTATTTCATTTCATTATATAAAACACCACCACCATTGCAACTAGGGTTTTGTTTCCTTACATGATATCTGAACTGTTCAAAGTACCTGGGAAATAGCAAGAAATATAATATTTTAACCAAACGTAAATGTCACATATAAGTCGCGGACAAACTGAATAATATTTCACATGGTCTGAATCAGCCCGGCGTATGGTCCGAATCAGCCCATAATCTGGGTTGAATTAGACAGTAATTCAGGTCGAATAAGCCTTGTCTGAATCAGCGATGGTCCAAATCAGCCGATTACCATCGGAAAACAGAAAGTCAATCAGTATTTAGGTTTCCACCAGAAACGTATGAAAATTGGCAGATACGTTGTTTTAAATTATTCCAACATATTTTACTTTCTCTCTGAAAATCCATATGTCCGCCCCAAATACTCCGATACTACTAATATTAGAACTATTAAATTTTAATCACTTTTTAAAGTCATTAAGGTGTTGAATCTATTAGATTATCCAGTAATCGTCAGCGATTTTTGTCTCTCAGTTGAACACATATTTGTATATGCCCATATTAAGTGTTGGCATATTATTTTATGGTGTTGTCAAGCCCTTGATATTTTAACAGTTGAAGAGATCTTTTCTCAGATACTCACAACCAGACAGATGTGTGCACCCAAGGTCTATCCCATTGTAAAGGGAGATATCATTAGGTGATTTGGATCTATTTCTAGAGAGTAAATGCTGATTTGTTTACGGATAACTTAATAAATGTTTGGCCATTCATATATCGTATATATATATATATATATATATATATATATATATATATATATATATATATATATATATATATATATATATATATATATATATATATATATATATATATATATATGTGTGTGTGTGTGTGTGTGTGTGTGTGTGTGTGTGACATGCCATGTACATGACTCCTGCCACAAGGTCTTGGTTAAGTGCAATGGAAAGTGTATTTCTATTACATGTATAGCTGCGTAGAATATACGAAGAGGAGGAAATATAATGAAACTTTAAAAGAGACGTATCAGGACGGGTTTGTGTGTTGCATACCAATTAGACCAAAGCTGTGTCACCTGTATCCTAAATGAAAATAATTACCCTTCGTACATACGATATGGCCACCACGAGAACTATTTTGAAAATTGTATTATCACTACTCCGGCAAGGATCGTTATTTTGACATCGGGTATTTGCAGACTATTTTCTGATTGGTCCTGAACGAAAAGAGTGTCCCTCTGACGTTAAATATGGCTACCACGGTGACCATCTTGAAAATCTTAAAGACACTCTTCCAGAGTGCATGGTCAAGCGGTTGCAGGTTTTTTACTAAGGGATTTCTTATTGATGTCTAGTAGGTCCTTACTAAATCTTTTATTTACACTATGGTAGTTAGTTTGAAAATCGTTTTCTTACTATTCGTTATCACCAATAGTCTTGCATTTTGAAAATATAGTAATATTTAATGCATGTTTCCCCTAAAGACATTTTATGGTACCTAGTTTATCCTGAATGAACATTGTAACAATATAGCATCCCATATTGCCACAATTGCAACCATTTTATCAGTTTAAGTTGATATGGGGTTTTCACTGAAGATTTCTCATCGTGCCCTATTAGTTCAGAATGAAATGTGCCCTCAAACATTATACATCCTTTATGTCTGCTAGAACAGTCAACTTGTTTTAGTAGCAGTGGTTATTGTTTTTAAGTCGGACCGGTGTAATGAATAAAATCGTCCCACCATTGAATAGTGAATGGGTTCGATCATGACCGTGGCAATGTTAGTTATCCTAAGTAAGATAGTGATGCATTATTCTTGCTAACAACCTTTATAGAATCAGATGTGCTGCATATTTCGTTTGCCTGGACAAATTAATAATGATGAGTTTAAAACAAAACTGTGCTTATGACCGCCCGTCGTAAGGCGAGTCTTATTATGTAATGACTCGTTGCGTCTGTCTGGCCATCATTCTCAAATTCTTGTCCGGGCTTTAATTCTTGAACCGGTCGGTATATTCGAATTGTAATTGGTGCAAATGTTCCTTCTATCGAGACGATGTGTCGGGCACAACTGCACAACTGGCCAGGTTTGCTCAAGGTGGTATTTTGTCCGTCCATCAATCAGTGTAAGTTGTGTGCACCTTAGATGTTTTATTATTCATACAATCTTGATAAAACAAACTTGACAACAACTTCTATTTTAACAATACTTCGGTTCCTGTCTTTGACATGCAATATCCGTTTACATTAACCAGAATTATTAAACTTTGTTTGAAATTGCAATTATTCACTATGTGTTTAATTTTATATTTTTTCTTCTTCTTTTCTTCTTTTTGGGGTACCAAACAGATCCCCCCTTTTTCAAAAACTGAAAAAAGTGGTTAATTTTCTATCAATTTTAACCAAACGTGGTTGCACGTAAGTTATTTCACGAACACTTCAGCTGCTTTTAAAAAATGTTGGCAACATGGAACATACCTTTTTGCTATAGTTAACCTTTGCGCACTATAACGTTTTCATGTTTAAGTCAATCTTAATCAGACTTGAATATAACTTGAAATAATATATTAAATCGGCTGCTGCAACTGATTATATATACAAGCTCTTTGACATTTCATCTCACTAAGACTGTCATTTTTAATCCTTTATGCATCATAAAAATGTTATTATTATTCAACCTTTACAAAGGTTAACAGCAACTTACAATATATGATGGATAAAAAGAAAGAAAACAAGTTCTGTATTAACCATATGTTAATAATGGACACAGTGTATACAATGCTTGTTCATTACTTGAACCTACCATATCCGTTTATATTTACCAGAGTTATTCCCCATAATATTTATATTAAATTCTCATTTGTAGCATTGTATGGAACATTTTTGTATTTTTATCAGCTTCTGTTCAGGTCCGGACAGGAGATGCACTGTAGTTATGGCATTGTTTCTTCATCTATAAACTAGTAATCCATTTTATTTAAAAGGTAGGTCGACAAGTAAATTGAAAGCAAATCACTGTTCGTGTTCAAGACAGTAGCAAATTCTTTTTGTCTAATTTTCTTTTAAGTAGCATTTTGATTTTAACTTGATTCCTACTCATAATGATCAATTTCGTTAAATATAAGTTACCAGGTCAAATAAACAAACAATAAGAAAATCAGCAGAACCAATGGATGCTTCGCGAAACGTGCCCTTGACACAGGGCCCCTCCTTTTATTAAACATCTTAGGATGATTTAGATCGTTAGTCAGAGTTTATAATCGCCCACTGTGATCCACTTAAACATTCAATATAAGCAATGATTTATACAGGTAGTGCTGATATAGCTTTTGTATTAGAAAATAAAATGAAATCACGTTTATTTGTAAAGAGTAATTTACAGCAAAGCATTTAAGAAATTGACTTTTCATCAAAATTGTAGTACGTTATTCGATAAAACGGGACCTTGATGTTATTATCCGATATTAGTGGTTTTCGAACTCGTTCGATCTTTTATCAATATTAAGACTCTGGTCAGGTTCTGTACTGATCAGATGCAAAAGTGAAGGTGCTAGAGTGTTGACAAGGTAAACAATAGAATTTTTGTTTCTTTTGAAGTTTATTAACAGATATTGGTATTTTCATTTTTCACCCATCCTAGCTTTCATCATCATAAAGACTCTGGTCAAGCTTGGTACAGATCGGAATGTAGTAGAGTGTTGACATAAAAAAAAGCTAATGGACGGACGGACGACAGACAACAGACCATTGCATAAGCCTTAACGGAAAGGCCAGTAGAGCTAAAAATGCAGGTGGAGTAACGGACGAGCGAACGGGCTGATGCACAACGCCTTCAGGCAGCACGATAATGCTTGTAAACAAGGTTTCACGTTTAAGTATTTAAATTTGTCCATATCGTGTAGTAGCATCAGATTTTGGTGAGAGTCTCGGACCCCTCTTGTTTATTAATGACTACACATATTTATTTTTTTAAAAGACAAAATAGAAATTAACTCTACAACATTGTTTATTGTATCTTTTGCAAGAATACTTAGTAATGATAATATATATATATATATATATATATATATATATATATATATATATATATATATATATATATATATATATATATATATACGATATTATATCTGATACAAAACTAGATTGTCTTATATCATACAATAGAAGCATGACGCAGCAAAAATTATCTTCCATTTTGGGGCACATTTGAAAAGTGGTGATATCAAATATTAACGACAATGGTCACTTAAACTCAAGTACTAACGAAAGTGGACCGCGTTGATTGGCGTCATCTTATGAAATGAAGCAGAAAATTTATAAAATAATGTCCTTATTTAAAACGACGTCTTTTTAGAACTAGCTAACTTATGTTAATGGCTCTTATTTAATTAGACTGTCTCTTACCTATTAATCGACAAACATATTGTTAAAAATAGCAAGAATTAAATTTTCTAACAGCGACAAAATTTGAACGAAATAATTACTATATCTAAAAACGTATCAATTCATGAAAGCGAATTTAAATACTGTTAGTATATCGAAATTATAGAATTATTTATGGTTGTCTGTTGTTTTCGTTTTTGTATTTATTTTATTTTGCATGTTTTTGTTTCAGTTTTCTTTTTTAATGAAACAAATGACCTTTCGACTATTATCACTACCTTTCAAGTGTATTATATTGTATTATATTGAAATGTAGTTTTTTAACAAATATATCTGAAAGTATGTATGCATATCCAAATAAATTGATTTATTGAAAATATCATCAAAAAGGCTCATTAGACGTTCAAGTCCCACAAGTATTTCGACAACGTAGATTTTCAAGAAAGTTAACGGAACGATAGGAACATTGTTCATGTATCGCTTTGTTGAAAATTATGCATACACATTGTTGCTTTCTTAGATAGGCTACTAATTAAGTTTGAGATAACCTCCAGGTCACAAATCAAATTGAAGATGTTCGGGTCAACAATTCTAGCAAGATGTTCCAAGTCTTTAAATTTATATATCTAACAGTGGTGTACTGTTTTACGTAGACCATGTCGAGATCCTCTCTCTGTCATAGCATTTTTGCATCAATAAGGGACGCACAAAGTGTCTCTTCAGACAAGGGGATTTTGTGGTACAAAATCCCCAATACGCTTGTAAGGTAGCCTAGATTATTCTTCACTATAAACATCCAGGACAGGGTCAAAGTGGTCGTTTCTGTTTTTGATCAACACCACTTTATTGCTGGGTGGAATTCTCGATAGCGGTTTATAGGCTAAACACTTGCAGGCATTGGCTCCACGCTCGTGCTCGTAGCAGAATAAATGTAGACGGATGTGTTAGTGTAGCGAATGCAAGTATTTCCAGATAAATACCCCAAGTAACCTCGTCTTGTATATCTGATTTTTGTAAATAGCGATTCATTGGTTTTGACTTAATCTGTAGCATAATATTTAATTCTTTTTCATCAATTCCATGATTTCCTTTCTGACAATGTTGTGGAACGTTTGAACCCCGAGCACCAGGTAATTAAATGTTCTATACAAACAACATAAATCCCCTCTCACGGATTCATTTACGATTGGTTTTTCATTCAGTGAAATACACTTCGCTGAGTCCTTTGGGTGGCATATTTTCATAAAATATTTTCGATGCGTTCATTTTCCAGGGCTCTTCATCAAGGTTAAATTAAAACGATATCGGAACATCACCTGTTTGAAGTAATGCGCAAGCCTCATTTTATAATTTTCTTTTTTCGGAAGAAGAGTGCTTCTTTTATCCCCGTAATATGTAAATTATACATCTCCTTTTGCCGATCCTGTAGCTGATTGTCCTAGTGTCGATTACTGTTATTTCGCCGACCCTGTAGTTAATGGTCCTATGGTCAATTTCTGTGCTTTCGCTGACCTTACAGCTGATGGTCCGTTTTGCCCACACGCAGTTAATTTCTTTTCACGCGATGACATTGTGACTGGTTTTCCTATTTCTCCAGGGATTTGTGAGGTTTTATTTTATTCGTGCTTCTCAAGACTTCACCCAAGCAACTTGTCATCTAACGGTTTAGTCTATTTCCGTTCACAGCCGATTTAAATCCTTCTAGACGATATTTCCCCTCTTTACAATTGTAAATACCCCCCCCACCTTGATTCCAGCTTCTCTCCTTTTCGAGAAGCCTTTCTTGTAGTGTGAAGCAGAACACGGTAACCTACTCTAAATAGAATGTTTGCCAACTACTGCGTTATGGTATTTCTTTTGGATAGTTTATACTTTTTTGTTGTTTGCTGAAGCTTCCTCTCTTTTGCACGATAGTTGCACGAGGTGCATTTGCCTGTTGTGAATAATCGCTAATGGCACTTGCATGTTAAAGGTAGTGAAACTCCTTCGACACTTTTTTAATCAGCAGCAACGTTTTTGAACACAAACTAAAATCACCCATCATTCTTCTGTACTTTACCTCATCACTTCATACATTAATAAGGAGTCCCCTAAAAGCAATCTGTCAAAATATTGCATTCCCCATAACAGGTCATAACATATTTTTTTTTTGGTATTACACGACTTTGCTTCAAAAAACCCATCCTTTTGTTTTTGAGGTTTGGAAGAAACTGATTAGAAAATATTCGGCGACATAAAATGATGGCAAAATATACAATTTATGTCACTTTAATCATTATTTTTTTTAATGTAATACATATTTACTAGTCAAGGATGAAATATTCAGTAAAATAATCGAGAGGGAATATGTTTATTTATCACTTAAATGGCAATTCATCTCTCGGTTTACAAATAATAGGGGTATTCCTCGGTACACTTGTGCCGCCTGCTGTGCAGGTGTCAGTGAATGTGATATTTAAAAAAATTAGATCAGTTGTTCAAATAACATACACAGTGACCTTCATCTTTGACTTACTGACCTCAACATCAATATGAGTCAGCTACTACGAACTTTGAGGACCTGGGGCAATGCCATTCAAAAGTTATTGATCAGAAACTATTGCTCAACTCAAGGTCACTGTGACCTTGAAATTTGTCCGACTGATCGCAAAATCAGTATGGTCATCTAATGGATATAGCCAAGGTCCCTTCAAAATTTGAAGATTGTGGACCCAGTCTCTCATACGTTACAAAAGTGAAATCGTTTTTCAATTCAAGGTCAACGATACATTGACCGTTGACAGACTGACCCCAAAATCAAAAGGGGTCACCTACTAACCATGAAAAATAACCCTACAAAAGTTGTTAATTGGAAGCCAAATCTACTGATCATGACCAATGCTCATTTGCAGTTTGAGGACGGTGGGCCCATGAGTTTAAATATTATTGATCGGAAAAGAAATAAATGAATCGAACGAGTACTCATGACAAAGTGATCCTGATTTATCTGCCATGCTAAACAGGTAACACAAAAACACCAGCACATTCACATGCCTTAGACTTGTGACGTTAAATGGGTATATTTGGGTCGCCAAATAACGCTGTCAACTTCAAAACACGTGACGTTGTCGAAAAAGGCATTTTACGTACAATTTGAAACAATCCACACAAAGATATTGATATTCTTGTAAGTGATCAATTTGCAGAGCCAATCATTAGGTCCGCCGGAAATTCGGTATGGAATATTTCTGTTCGAGAATATGTGTGGTGTGAGTGTTTTCATTTTTAATGATTTTATGTTCATATTTCACTGAAGGACTTGAATACACTTTGAAATGTATAATGGAGGAAACTATCGATGTTGTCTGTTATTGAAAATAGGACACTGGAGTAAATTGTCTTTGAATTCCGAAAAATGGTAAAAGTACGAAACCTTTCCGGTGGACACCAAATTCTGCATGAATGGGTTAAAAACGTGTGTTGCTACGACTATGGTTCTGCAAATTAATCATGTAATGCGAGTATGGACGTTACAAATAAGTCGTAAATGCAATTTATAATGCACCATTTTGAAGATACGGGGTTATAATTTGTGTTTCCTTTTAAAGAGAAACGGGTCTCAAACCTACGCGTTTCATTTTATTTGTTGCTCTAACAAATATCGATACTTTATAATTTTTGTGTCGATCTTCATCATTCGAAAGAAGTGTCGATTAATCAAACTCGATGGATATCGATTCCAGCTCTAGGCTTACTCAAAATGAGGCCAAAAAAAATATTGTTTACTTGTTTTGGTCTTCTCTAATGCACCAATCAAATCCATTCCAATCTGATAGAAGCTCGACTTTAAGTGCGAAAGTGTCGATTCTTACCGATTGTGGGAGGTATACAACAATGGTTTTATCCTGGAATAACTGGGTTATCTGCCTCCACCACAAAAAAATGAACCGTCATATATAGCCTTAATTGTGCTGAAAAATGACGTTCAGCACCAAACAAATAAATCAAGACGTACTCAAGTAAGAGAACCATCATGGCCCTGAATCGCTCTCCTGAATTTGAAGAGAACAACTTACAACAGTACAATAGATGAGGTCTCTATTACGTTATATAGACAATGGTTTTTTTTTCGTCAATTTGACTGAGATACATAGTTTGACCCAACTTGACGCATTCTTAAAAGAAAGCGAGAGCTCATTAATTTAAACATTCAGAACAAGTCTTGTAAAAATCAGACGATAAATGAGGCTTCTGTTGTGCCAGGAACCGTAACTATATATATATTTTCAGTCTCTGGTTGTGCTAACAATGATTTCCATCAATTTTACCAAGTGACCTAGTTTACAGCCTCGGGCCTACAAGAATTTCCTTCAATTTGACCTAGTGATCTAGTTTTTTGATCCAATAAGGGAACGTGTCTTGTCCCAGAATACACCGACGAATTTCAGTGGCACCGGAGAAGCTTCAACCAGGGTCGATCGGTCCACCATTCTATCCACTGAACCACGCCAGCCCCTTAGATATTAAAAACAATTATTAGATTCTATATGCTATAATAAGTTTTATATGTTTGTAACTCAGTGGCATAACTACCGTGGTAAAAGATACAGCCGTGCTGTGGGACCAGGCCGTCTTGGGGGATCGGCCCAACCAGGAAAAAATAAGTGACTTAGTTCTGGACCCAAAATAAACCATTTCAGGAAGAAACAGATGCTCACTCATATACATACCTCTCTGTTGGCCTTAGTGGTTAGAGCGTCCGTCTCGGGTGTGAGAGGTCGCGGGTTGAATTCCTGGTCGAGCCATACCAAAGACTCATAATAATGGTACTAACAGCTGCCTCGCTTGGTGCTCAGCATTAACGGGTTAGTGTTACCACTGGTCGACCTGGTGTTAGGATAATGTGACTGGATGGGACATGATGCTGCATGTCTGTGACATGATGCTCCTGTGCTAGATATCACTATAAACTGCCACACTGCAGAAATCGCAGCAACACGACTTGAAATATTGTTAAAGCTACGTTAAAAATCAAAATCAAAGTCACACACACACACACATTAATATAAAGATTTTGGGCATGTTCTATACAGGTGGCCTCTATCGTTAGTTGAAATTTTATGTTTTAACATAAACGAAAGGTAAGCCACAACCCTGATGGCCATGTTTTTTTAACGAATTAAGTCGATTTAAACAAACTTGACAGAGAATCGCACAAACACTAATTATGAGAAATTATTTTGAATAAGAACAAGTAGTTCCAGAGAAGGTTTTTAAAACTCTCCATCTATACTTATACAAGGAATTCAAGCTTATTTCTGGCAACCATGTTGTCTTGACGCATCGATCCGGTTGGAAGAAGCCTGATAGATGGTCACTGGAATATAATTTCATTATTTCGAAATCTGACCAGCAGGTTGAGAGGTTTTTAAAGTTTCTTCCTTCCCTGGTCATGACAACCCGAATCGATGATTTACACTAACTTAAAAGAGGACCATGATTTCAGCGATTGCCAAAGCAGTTTCAGAAGAGATGTCTTTTGAAGCAAAACATGGATGACGACGGGCAACGAATCATTAAATTAGCTCACCATTAAGCTCTTATTTCGTCAAGTGACCTAATAACGCCATCATTAGAGCTTATTTTATTGACACACTGTTAAACTGAAAACACAATCCATTATCTATACAAATTGAAAGAGGCATAACGAAAATACCCAAGGTTATCTTTTCTATTCATAAAATGAAAATATGCAAAACCTTCTCACGTTTTCATCACACATAGATGCCCTCCACGTTCCTGGCTGTGTACAATCGAAGGCACTGCTTTGACGTCCTTCTTTTGTATCGCTTTCAGTCCATATTTCGTAGCATTCATAAGTTTATTGTTTTCTATTTAAAATGCACTTCATTCCTTCTGAAATTTATTTTATGTTTATCTTTTAAAGTCAAGGGATATTTTCCGTTCTCAACGAAGGAATATACTTGATCATATTTCCTGTGATCCATGACTGCGGTAACAAATGACGGGAAGAACAGATCCCCTTATGTAGCTTACAATGGTTATATCTTAGCGACAACGGCAGGTATGCTTTAGCTTGGAAATAAAACACTTGAAGTTTTGTTGATGATGCTGCTGTAAAGTATGCAATCTTACCTTGATTTACTGCATTTAAATGTGCTTCATTATGACACTCATATTTTCCTGGTAGTAGTTGCTAATATCAGGGAACGACATCTAGGGATATAAAATTTCTTCTGAACAAATTGGTGGAGACTGACCGGGCCATGCTGGCATTAAGAGTGAACGATGCTCAAAATGAGAGACATAGTATTCATCTTGAGGTGCCACACAAAGATTCGCAAATCAGTGCGAAGGTAAATGCATGTCGAATGTGTTTATCGTTTGCAAACGTTTATTTTTGTCAAAGCGTTCATTGGTGGATCTTGTTAACGGGAAATATACCAAGCAAAACATATATTCTTGTGAAACATGCTGTGACATCTTTAGCTGGACGTCATCTGTACGTCATCATGGAGAATTTTGTTATAATGCCCCCTCTCAGTGTGAACAAGCCTTTTTAAATGTTTTGTTTATGACAGTTTTGTATACTTTGTCGTTGTTACTTATGTGAACAAAAATAACAACGGTTAAATTATCTAATCTTACAGTGATCCAAGATTCTTTCAAGGGTTTGCAATCTTGGTCATATGCATGGTTTTGTGTACATAAAAATGGCAGTCTATTTAAGCAAAGAATTTTTCATTTTGATACTGGTTTGTGGAAATATTTAATACACGAACAAGACACAATACTGGCTGAAAGAATGTATAAGTTAAAATTAGTAACTTTTTCAAACACTCTTGCCAAAGTTGCTGTTTATGTAGAATTGCCTCACACGCCATTCTTGTAACCTAGTTTGTGTTGGCAGAAACTAATCTCATTTCTAGATTATATGTAAAGCAGTGAATTCTGAATGACACGAATAACACAATTTACATATTTATATATATATTTACCAAAATCAAAGACGCAATGATGAAATAAGTTTTCTATTCAATGCTGTGTGCAAACATATATTAATAGCAGAATTCAATATTACGTAACTTCCAACTGAGATTGGTCGATCATACCATATCTTGTATCCACAAAGCAATCAATGGGATTGTTCAATATTACCTTATACTGTATCCACAAGGCCACCAATCACATTAGTAAAAATTACCATATAGTTAATCCCAAAAGCTCAAACGGTTTTATGGTCTGTGGAATTGCTTAGAAATAAACAGTAAAAGTAAAAGCCTGTCGTATGATTTTAATGCAATATGATGTGACGTTAATTTCTTTTGTATGCAGAATGGCAAGTAAGACAAAGCTTTACTGTTGATTTGCTACTGTGGAACCAAGGACTCTTGCTCTGCACCTAAGAAAATTCTATGCCGGAATTAGAGCCAAGAAGGAAAAACGTTTTACGCCCGTTGGCCTGCGGGAAATTAGATGTGCCATGCAGAGAACTCTTATGACGTCTCCATATAAAATAACAATAAATATTGTATCTGATGAAGAATTTCGAACTGCAAATCATATGTTTGAAGAAAGGAGCAAGCTGTACTTAATATGGAATGATGCAACGCCAAAGGACCATTCTAAATTAAGAAAATGGAAATTGAAAACTTAGAATGTACCTTCAACCTTCAAAGTCACCTGAAATGCTGCAACATACTGCAACATAAAATCTGGTTTCTTCTCTTTCACAACTTTGCAGGAAGTAGCCAGAAAAAATCATATTTAATTAACAAAGGGAGTTTTTTTCTTCATTAAGATGGATGGCAGTGGGCGAGAGTACTTGACATACAACATGAATCAATCATCAGCATTTGCCGGATTTCTAATCACCTGTATTTTGGGATAATGATGAAGGATGGGCCTATGGGTCCAACAGTGATGCTTCTCTTCATATTATACAGGTGTACACATTGTACCTCAGCAAATTAAAGCCCAAGTGTAATGCTTTGTTCCAGAGGGTAAAATAAACATGGATGGTAGATGGAATTACATTTGATGGTGTTATGTTGTGCAAAAACTGTTTAAAAGAATTCATGAAAAATATATCCAAATAAACATCAAACTGTTCAAAAGATTGGTTAAAATGTTAACTTGCTCAGAATGACATACTTAACTGGGCTAGAGTTTGTCATCACATTTTATACTGAACCCTAACCTGAAGCATGCGCTGTTGTATCTATTGTTCTATCAAATAGAACCTTCTTTAACATGTATTGTTTTAATATGAATCAAAATATTATCTGGTCACATAAAAGCTCCCAAATATTTTGTATTATTGAAGTCAATTATATGCTTTTTCACACCATTGTCATATGCTGACAGACCGATGATTGGATAATAATTGATAAAAGAATGATAAACCTATATCCTGCAGATTGTGATTACATGAATAACGTTTTTATCCATCAATACAATGAATATGATTTCAGTTTCAACAGAGCACTTAATCCAAGGAAAGAAACAGGAATGGTATGTTTTCAATTGTTATGGGTAAGATTTATTCTACACAGTACTTTTCCTGACACCCCTTCCTTGAGGTATCCATTAGCTGGCTACTTGTTATCTCGAACAGTCTGAATCAATGTTCCTCTTGAGAAAACGGACCCATTGCATATGTCACATATATAGCTGAAACAAACATACATAAGGTTTCTCAGCACAGACAATTAGAATTATCGTGAGCATAGATACCACTTGGCATGCGCATATTAAATATATTCCTGATTAAGTGTGGGGGAAATTAAACTGTGGAAAAAGTTTTATATACAAATTGGATTGATTGTGTTTGGAAATAATGTACAAACCTAATATTTTACCACTTTCTGATTGCGATGACCACCTTCTGTAATATAGTAATATAATGCAGGAGGAAGAACTTATATAAAAGATAAAAACCAAGGGTGTTGAGAATATCAACCAAACGTTCATCTACTGCACAAGTGCACCATGAAGCTAAGTTTGAAACCCTGAATTGTCCCCATTACAAGCATAAATTGATGCAGTTAGTTAAAATCAATTACAGGTTTGCCCTTGTATATCACAAAGATGTAATTGGATATTTAGGCATATAAATGAAATCCCCATACGACCAAAAGATTCAATCGTTAATATGTAGAAGAACGTCATTCCGTAATTCGTTTGTACCTTCGATGATTTGATCATTGAACTAGGTACCTGCAGAAGAAGTAAATAATCTTTAATTAAATAATTATATCCTACCAGAAACAAGAAAATTAAATCTTGGTATTATATCTAAGCTGACTGACTGTCATTGTTTATGCACGTTAGGCTAAGAACAAACTGTAGTTGTTTAAATGATACTTATATCATGCATCTGATAATATATATTGTTCATGTGATGAAACAGAGATGACCCTGAACAGAGTTTTAGGATGAAGAGCCTTGGACTCGAGAAACTCAGACGTCCCCAGCCTATTTCTGAAACTCTCCGAAATATGATGCACAAGTCCCTCACTGATCAGTTCATCAATTCCAAAAGGATAGAAATGAAATGAAAATTGTATGATTAGCATTTTCTTACATATTTGGATTCAACTCTCAGCCTCACATTAAACAGAAACTATTTTTCAGTAATTGTCCAAAACATTTGCGTCATAATGAACCCTGCCGTCTGCAAACTATTTTTGTAACGAGTTAGTTTCGTTGTTTATCACTATTCGTTGATTTAGCAAGCGTATCTACAGCATTATATCAAGGTCATAAGCTCAAGATGCATATTCATTCTTCTGATTGTTTATTCACTATTTCATCAATATTTTGCCTTTGTTAGCATTAGTGTCTTTCTCATCGCAAATGTTTCTTATTCCAATATGTTACCCGATTATAATACCTTAGGAGAACTATTACTTCCTCTCCAACTAAATGCTAATTGCTTACCTAAGTGGCAGTTGGAATGATCTTCATTGATACATGAAATGACACCAAATCCTGTGAATACTTCAGTAGCCACTTCCATTTATGCCGATTAGCATGCTTTATAAAGACAGAGAGGCATCACAATCCCCATAAATATAATGGAAGTTTTAAACATTAAAGCATCTTGGAGCAGTGCTCACGTGCATTACATATATAATTTTTCAACTTTTCTTTTTTCTTCGACAACAAAGTTTCATTATCATCACTTGCCATCCTCACACATTTAGGCGCCCTTCGTTGATACCTGCGTGGGTCGCTAGTCCGTCAGCTTATTGCTGCAGCGGTATTTAAATATGTTCCGGTTTGGTTGTGATATAGATAAGTAGAATGATATTGCTGCATAATTTCTACTATGGTCGGATACATACAGCGAAGTTTTCTATATTAATCTAGTCGTTGCGCCATCTTCATAGTTGCTTACGTGGTTCTTTACTGAATTTACTTTGGCGTTTCCTACAGGTATGTATTGTGTTTATTATAACAAACTCGGCTATAATGCACATTGTTCACGCCGTGGTTGGATATATTTACAGCTACATTTGATATGCATAGTTTAGACATAACGTTTACTTCGTAGATAAAAAAAAACTTATAAGCGATGTTTAGTGATTTTTCTTGTATAGGTAGTTAATTGGAGTTTCCTACACGCAACATTTAATGGAATTGATATTTTAATGTCCAGTTCATAAGCATTAATAGCGATGCTCCAAAACTCTACCTGTAGTGGTGCCTCATGAGCACCTTGTGGAGATATCTGTCAAAGTGTTTAGTTCTGCATGTACATTCTTTTAGTTCAAACACCTGTATATATTCCGTCCTCTTTTTGTATTGAAGACTTATGCTATAGTCAGGACAAAATGTAACCTTTGTAAATATTGGAAACATGGGTTAGACAAGGGGACAATGACTCTACACGTGTATCTTGCTCTGTTTGCCAGGTTAGAGATACATGTCAGACTTGCATATTATGGGCTGTAGTACTGTGTGTACTAAAGGGGTACGTTCAATACCGAACCCAATATAGCTTTCAAATATGCCTCAGGGAACTCCCTATGATGATTTAATATCACGTATATCATCCCCACATCTGAACACGGACCCACACTGGAGAACGACATCCAATCGGTGAATGTAGCACAATCGGAGTTCCATGACACTCTATGGTCAGTTAGTGCCTTTGTGCCAAGGTATTATTGTGGACTATGGAAGACAATGGTTTCAATTCTTATAAATAATAGTCTCACGGCTGAATCTCGGTTTGATTCAATGCCACAGCAAACATCACTATACTTAGCCACCTATTTATGAGGCCATTTCACTGATACTGTTGTCCCAATAGTGATCGAAACTTTGTTCCTTGGAATAAATTATGCGTACAAAGTCCCATCTCAAGAATGGGAGAACCTTCTTGTAGGTACAAACTTCGAGTTGACAGTTTGCATCGATGAAAGCACAAGGGGCTGGTCAGCACATTTCCTTCCATCTGTCAAGGACGCCAGTGGGCAATGGCTCAATCAGGATCATCTGCTGAATATCAATATCCAGAAGATGAAAACCATACAGAAAGCATCCCATTGGTGGCAGGATGATCCACATGAAAAGGTATTCTCATTGTTTGTAACATGTCTACTGTGGTGAATAATCTAAGAATGCTAGGGAGAACAAAGTCACCAGACCATGAAATCTTCTTTATGAATTTCTAAGCTGGTGTCTTCAGTGACAAATCCATGGACATGTTAGACAAATTCTAGGTTGGCTACAGGTATTAGCAGAGTTATTTGTCGCTCCAGCTCAGGATCTGATGATCTGGAACAGTTGATGCTCGTCATATAAATTGCTAAAATTCCATCACACCTGTTCCGAACATGAAACTGAAAGCAAATGGAGAGTGATGATTCAACTTGATTGTTTCCCTCAAGTGGTAAAAGTGGTGGATCAACAACCTCATCAAAATATTGTCTGAAATTCCAAGGGAATTGAGAGGATGGAGCACTATAAATTATGACAGCCTCTGCTTTCATTGCCAGTAACAGGTTCCTGTTCATGGGGAATCAGACTTGGTAGTAAAATACCTATCTACTCTGGACGCTTCTTCTCAAGATCATCTACAGAACTCAGTGCAACCTCTCTAGTGGTACTCGCAAAGGACCAAACCGTTGCGTTGAGGAGTCATGATACTACCTACCCCTCAAAGAGGGAAAGGATGACATATCAATATAGACAATTTATTTGGGAAATAATCCCAAATCAAATGAATTTGCTTTGCATTTCAGCTCACGAATTTAGGGCAGTTAAAACAAGCATTGCATCTCCAAAGGTGTTATGATCAGGTAATATATTTGATGAAGAAACAAATTTTGTTTTAGTAATATGCTTCTTCAATATTACTAACCGATATTTCCCATACACCCTCACAGCCTCCACGAAGTTACATCCTGATGAAGATTGTGCACCCTGCACCAGTATTAACTGAAGTATTCACAGGATTTAGCGCCAATCCATGCATAAAGGGATAGTTCTCCTAAGATATTATGATTGGTTAAGTATTATTGAGAAAACATTTTACAAAACAAATTTGTTTCCTGAAAGATGAAAGCATAATTTTCTAACTCAATTTTATGAGTCAAAGAACTTTTCTGCACTTTTTTTAAATGCTCTAGTCTAATTCGCATATACGAAATAGCAGTTATTGTTATTGTTATTATTAATGTTATGTCATATCAGTGATTTGACAGTATTGTCCAGCTCAAACTCGGAGAAATCTTTGATTATTTTAACGATTTATATATACGTTGACATCGATTTAAACTTGAAAAGAACAGTAGGCCTCCATTATTTGCCAAACAATCACAGAAGCTTACATATAGCCAGTAGATTATCAAATAATTAATTCTTAACTAGTCACACACTGGACACATTACAAAGAGAAAAGGTGTCTCTGCTGAGAATCTCACTCGTAATTGGCGTAGCAGTTCAGGTCCCTGACTGCTTAAGAAAAGCAAGAGTTTGTTCAGAGTTAATTGTTCCAAAGGGTATTTATCTACCAACAATCCTTATATTTTACACCTTGACACAACAGTTCAAAGGATTGATAGTCACGGATGTGTTTAGAATTAATTATACCAAATGATATTCATCTATCAACCAGACAATATATTTTATACAACACACTTGTACAACAGCTCAGATGATGGACAGACAAGACAGTGTTTAGAGTTAATTGTTCAAAATGATATTCATCTACCAACCAGACAATCAATACATTTATACATCAGGTTGACACAATACCTAACAGGATGGACAAGTATGACTGTGTTTAGAGTTAGCTGTACCAAATCGTATACGTTTACCAACTTGACAATCCATACATTTTATATCACACCTTGACACAGCACCTCAAAGGATGGACAGACATACATATAAAAACACAAGCATGTAAAGCAACAATGATAAACATAGCAATTGATTACACAAATGGATATGTTCACTGTCCAAATTGAACTTGGTTAAAATTACATCGTTTCTGTTATTTTTTTGTTGTTTTGAATTAAAGTTTAAATGTGCACAGAAATCTCAATACTGTGTAACAATTCTGTGTAATTAAGTCTTGCACTACATTGAAGATACTTGTAGTGCAAATTTACCTGTACATTGATGTCATGTTATGTGTACAATTCCATTCACATGATAAGATCTACATATGTGTAAATATCTTTATGTAAATAAGTTTATTTGAATGGGTGTATGTGCTATAAGTTCACAAACCTGAGCCGATGTCAATAAAAAGTAAGAATACTATTAGAAAGCAGTTGTCAAACAAAATCTTGGCAGCAAGACTCAAATGAAATATTATGAAGACCTAAAATAACCCAGTGTATAAAAGTATACATGAAGAATAAACTTCATTGTGGTAACAAACAACCAGATGCATGCAATATCATACCAAAGAAATGGGTGTTAAATGCCTTTCTGAAAGACACATATTAACAAATTGATCGGAGAAGGTCTGGAAAGGTAATGAAACCACGACTCATTGAGCACGAGTCTAGCACACTACCGTCTAAGTTGTCACCGTTCGTAGATAAATTAAGACATCAAATATAGTCCTTAAAGTGGCAACAAACTCATATAATCTGATGCAAATTAACGTTATTGTGCATGGATCGTATTCGTTATTGATTTCGCCCGACATGAGAATAAAATAAGCCCATATCCCAAGTTAAATCATAACCAGAACAGAAGAACAAACTCAATAAATATGTTGCAATAAATACTTGGTGCAAGGTTGTCTCATTTAATCTCTTATAATGGGCCAGATTCACCATATTGTTCTTTGTACAACATCAGATAATAAACGTGGAATGGAATGTATTCTTATGATCTCCATATCTACCTGTTTTCTTGAGAAATACTGACCTACATTAGAAGAGAGTGATTTTTGTATATTTTCATCAATAATTATCTCAAAATATTAACACATTCCTTCCTTTTAACAGAGCTCCATAACACAACTAGAAGCATGTTACGAATTTCCCCACAACACCTGACTTGCTAAAACTTTAAATAAATTAAAAAATTAACTTCAGCACAAACTCTTAAAGCTAAGGCCACCACTGTGATCGTCCCAGAAGCCTGGGCAACACAGTCAGTCAATAATTGTATCATTAAAAGCAAATTATTTGTGTATGTTTTCTAATCAACATGGTGAAAATAAAATGAGAGAGATCAAGTGGAGAGAATTATTATAGTAAGAGACAAAAATTTAGATGTAGATATTGTGCATTGGCTAAGAGTATATTTTAGTTCAATTCAGTATCAGAGTTTGATTGTAATGTGTCCTAAACAATTTACAAAATATAACAAAACATAAACAGATTATATTTATTAAACTCTTGATTACAAGTATACTACATTCCAGTATAAAATAAAATCACACTCAAATACAAACTAATAGTAGAGTGAACATTTTAGATTTGAATTGGTCTAATTTATCAGGCAAAAGCTGAACTTATCCTTGTATATGTCTGTATTCAGAGTTGTAAATTTGGAATTTTTTAAATAACTCTAGACACAGAAAAAGACACAGGAAGTTTCTATATTAGAAATTCTTAGTGGTTACATTTTACATTTGGAAGAACACTCGAGGTGACTGTTGGTGGTGGGTAACCAATATAAGAGGATTGAAATATATTTATTGTTATCATTTATATAACAAAGTACAGACCCTATTTGACAGTGACTGCAAACTCCAAATACCTTCAACTGTTGATCCGTTTCCAAGGTTTTGGTATTATATAATCAAAACATGTAATCCTGCCGTGAAGTCAGCAGACAACGAAATTGAATTTCATCATTATAATAACAATATCTTTATGTTACTGCTATTTTATTGCAATATGAACCGTACAAGGTTTGTCCCTCCAAAATTCACTAGGAAACATTTACAGTTAGCAGGCACTATATAAATGTTATTATTACAGTATCTTCCTCCCAAGTTAACATTGTGAAGATTATATCAATGTCATCGCTTCATTATGAACAAGCCACCGGCTACATAAAATAACTTAGTAAATGAATCCACTGGCCGCATGTGGCTAACGTGCTTGAGACCCGTCATTTACACTGAACAAACATTGTAAAATTATTATTGCATGGTGACTCATCTACAATTTGTCCTCCTAAATTCACTGACAAGCATTTACATTTCACAATCATTGTATAATTGTTATTATTACATGATGTATTGCACATGTTTCGTCAGTCTCACATTCTAACATGTACACTTAGCAAACATCGTGTAATCAATAACATGCATGAATATTCACTATTTACATTTACTATATGTCTGCAAAAAATGTAAAACATTCTAAAAAATACTGAAAAAGAACATTCCATTCTGATGGTTCAGGAGAAACGATATCTTACAATCAACTGCATCAGACCAGCTAACTGTGGTGCAATCATGTCACTGTGTCCAGTGGAACGATTGTGCAGCTTTCTAAACAGACAAAAGGAGTATAAAGCAAAGAAAACAAGACCAACATCAGGTCTATGGTAAACATTATTCTAAAACACAACACCCAATGAGAACTAAAGGTTCATGTTTATAAAGAAACCTCACAGTATGTATATGTGTGTGTGTGTGTGTGTGCGTGTGTGCGTGTGTGTGTACATACATATATACATGTATGTACAGTTAAAATCCAAAACCTGTTACAAAGGTGCAAGTAGAGTAATTATCATTAAACACTGAAAACCCATTGTACATTATGAATTTAATGAGTACTTTATGTACAAATTAAACTTGCTTCAAGTATACATTTTGAGTACAAATTCAAAGTATGCCTTCAAATCAACATTTCCAACAGCACTGGAGTCTCTAACAAACGTTGACACAATGATATCTTGCTACAATATCATCTTGTGTATCTCACTAAAGTTATCCAACTTCAGAGAATTAATACACTTATATATCATCCTGTAAATCACTGATGTAGGTCTACGTCTACTAAACTCATCAAAATTCAAAGCCTGAGTACATTTGGATATACTAATGTACATAACTGTTGTAGCCATATGGCTTCTATAGTCGTCATAATTTACTGACTCAGTACACTAAGATATCACCCTCTGTATCTCACTGAGAACTACAGCAGAGATTTAAGGATGGTATCTAAGCACGCGGAGATTCTAAATTATGATGACTTTAGTAATCACAGAGCTACCACAGTGAGTAACTACTGTGGCTTTATGGCTGCAAAAATCATCATGATGACGAGTCTCAGTACACCTGGATATCATCCTGTATACATATCACATTGCTGTACATTTATGGTTATTTGTCATCAAAGTTTAGAATCAGAAAACAGTAATATATCGTCATCAGTATATATAGCTACTAACATAATCAACATATAATGTCTAGAGTACATATAGTTATCATCCTGACTATGTCAAAGATATATATATATATGGCTACTAAAGTCAGCAAGCTTTAGAATCCATGTGCACTTAGATATTAGCCTGTTTATCTAACTGCTGTACAGTTATGGTTACGGTCATCAAATGTTGCATCCAAGTATAAATTAATACTTAAAACATTACACAACAGTTGGTCAATGACCTGATATAAATCTGACGTCCATATATGACAAGAATAGTAAAGGAAGATTAAACGTATTAGTTTGACAAAAAATAATCCATCACTTGAGCCATATCTGATGTACATCGATGATAAGCATCATAGTATTTTTAAACATTAATTAATCACAGCCAGTCCAAAATTCTGATATATAATTACTGTGAAGTCAGTCATTCAGATACCAACATTTTGCAAGTCTGATTTTGAAGATAAGAAAATGTTTACAATCCAAGGTTGCAATCATGGCCTCAATCACATAATCTATAATTTAACAAAGTATATTGATAATTTGGTACGGTTGAATTAAACCTGTTAAAACTAAAGGTTTGAGATTTACCCCAAGAAATGTATACATATCAGCTAAGTTTCATTATGGAAATTCCAGTTGCTTCTTGTTATCTTCCAATTTCTATTATATAATTAAATCCATGAGAGATGGTGACACAAAACGATACAAAACTTTATATATCATACTAAAGTTTAGACGCAAGATATAATAACATATTACCAATACATGCAGATATATATATGTTGTGTAAGCTGCAAACATAAAACTGTAATAAATAATGTACAGATACAAGTGCCGACAGAAAGAATAAGAAAACATTACCCACAGAATGGTACCACCATCCATTTTATAAAAGATGTCTTGAAGGTGCGATATCCAATTCTTTCCCTATAGGGTGAATGAATAACATCGGGCTTTTGATATCTTACCATTAAACTATAAACCATGGTAAAATAATCCAGTATGCATGCACAAATGATCAAAACATAAGATAAAAAGTAATTAAAATTAAATAGTGTATCCACGAACCTGATTTCCGAAAATAACATAATTGTATCATTTTGTAGTATTCACAATCAACGATAATTAAAAATAACAGATGATGAAGTTCATGAAAAGAAGTTTAATTATAGATATTAAACATCTTAGGCATACGTACATTATAAATGCACATATATTTTGTAAAATTATTAATCATCAGACAATTCAGCGACTGATTCTGTCGACCTCCAGGTTGACCTCCAGCCAATTATAATACATTTATACTGAAAGGAAACTGCTTCCAGGTTGATATGTCCCAAATGAAATATATAGAAAAGAGTCAACTGAACTACTGCTATATAGCTTGCCATTCAACCAACTAGAGTATATATATAAAAACAATGAAATTTGCCTCCAGCTTATTCCACAATCACGTACAATCTAAAACAAGCAAACTGTGCTGAATAGGAAACATCAAACTAACAAATTGCTCTCCAGTTAGACCTCCAATCAATTAACATGAATGAAGGTATGTATGTATGTATGCATTTGTGTGTATATATATATATATATATATATATATATATATATATATATATATATATATATATATATATATATATATATATATATATATATATATACAGAGAGAGAGAGAGAGATTTATAAACCTATAACAAACTTATAACAAACTGATATACATGTTGAGCTACAAATCAGGTACACAAGTACAAATGCACAGACTCAAACTGTAGTGTACAGTAAAAAATCAAACTGCCGTTCCGTTCACCTTCAGTCAATTAGCGTACATATATACAGAAAACAAACTGCTCACCAGGCTGACCTACAATCAAGTACAAAAATACATATTCAAAGAAACAAACAAACTGTTCTGCACAGAAAATGATCAAACTACTCTAAATGTCGAATTATAACTAGTTAGCATGCATATATACAGAAAACAAACTGCTCTTCATGATGGCCTACAGCCAATTAGAATATATATTTGCAGAAAACAATGAAACTCTCTCCAGCTTAGCCTACAACCAGTTAGCATACATATCTAGTGAAAACAAACTGCTCTCCAAATGGACGTGCAAGCAGGAACAAATATATATATATATATATATATATATATATATATATATATATATATATATATATATATATATATATATATATATATAAAGAAACAAACAAACTGCAGTAAACAGAAAATTATCAAACTGCTCTTAATGTTGAACTACAACCAATTAGCATCCATATATATATATATATATATATATATATATATATATATAAACAAGTGAAGCTACTCACAACCAATTAACATACACATTTGGATACAGAAACGAAACTCTCCAGGTCGACCTACAATCAATACATGTATGAATAAACAAGCTTACATAACTGTACAGAAAACTGAAAACTGCTCTAATGTTTGAGCTGCGACCAATTAGCATACATATATACAGATAACAAACTACTCTCCAGGATGACCGATATATATTAAAGAAACAATCTAAATTAACCGTATTGAAAATATTACACTGCTCTCCAGGTTGATCTACATCCAATTAACACACGTATATACAGAAAACGAACTACTCTCCACGTTGACATACATATATAAAGAAACAAGCTAAACGAACCGTGTAGAAAACACTAAACTACTCTCACGATTGAACTACACCAAATTAGCATGCATATATACAGAACATATCTTGCTTCCAACAGCCATACATAAACAAAGAACATAAACTACTCTCCAGGTTGTCATATAATCAACTAGCATCCACATGTACGGTAAATAATCAAGCTGCTCTCCAGATTTACCAACAACCAGTCAGCATACATATACAGAGAAAACAAACTGCTCTTCAGAGAGAGAGAGAGCGAGAGAGAGAGAGAGAAATATGACTATCAAAGTGGTGTCAAGGTCAGCCAATCACATTCAAAATTACGTCATTAATATGTTCGGATAAGGAACTCACTCATTACTAAACTGTTCAGATTTTAATGACATAACCCTGCGTCTGATTGGTTGAGCAAGTTACCACTATGGTGCTTGGAATATTGGCTTATTAAGCCAATATTAAAAGCACCATATTGTTAACTTGCTCAACCAGTTAGATGCAGGGTATCCTTATGAAGATGGTGGAAGGATAGGGACCTTTGTACCCTAATGTCATATATGTCTACATACCTTATATATATATATATATATATATATATATATATATATATATATATATATATATATATATATATATATATATATATATATATATATATATATCATGGATGCGTTGGGGTTTCTCATTTACAACTGATGTATGGAAGTCTTTGGAAATTTGGAGTAAGCTTATGACTTCTAGCGGAATCGCGCCAGGGCTTGACGCCGCTCGGTCAAGCAAATATTCCTGGTTTGTCACAAGAAATATATATATATATATATATATATATATATATATATATATATATATATATATATATATATATATATATATATATATATATATATATATATATTCCTAATGATTAGTTAAACAGTGCCACTTAATCTTGTGAATAGCCTGTACTTTGCTATGCATTACTCTATTACGGGTGTTATATAATGGTATGTCAATATATTTGATGCAAAGAAAAATCGATTTTTAACCTGGCTACGAATAGCAGAAATGTTGCTGGAATGGTAACTCTAAGCGCAAACGTTATATACCATATTATGTAAACACTGTTCAATCAAGTTAGGTGAAAAGTTGCTAGGGCATCGAGGAAGTTGGAAGCTTATAGAGGATACATTATTGTAATATAGTAAACAATTCCTTTAATGTAAACTGTTCATTAAACTTTGCTGACAGCTTTCATGTCTTTAGTTTTGTAATACTATGGTTTATATATCATGCCAGATATATATGGATATTAAAATCTATCAATTGGATTACTATGTAATACCAGGGGCAAACATGCGTGCTGTCAGCATTGTCACGATGTGCTGTAGTTTTGATATATCCCTACTGCTAATGTCTACCCCTCTCTATTTTTCCACAAGAAATATTAATAATTATAATTACCAAATTCTGTTCTGGCAGTATCCACTCCACCCCACCCACCCAAGTTGAGTGCTACAATGTTCAGAGCAGCAAGCTGTAAGTATACATTTTTGTATATCATAAGGAAGTAATCCACAACCTAGCCAATGGCCCCGTTATGACAGTATGCATTCCATTCTAGCCACGCAAATGCCACTGAAGCTGGCGTTAATGACGTCGCGTTGTTACTGCACATAGAGGAAGACAGTTATACATCAATTTTTAACAGTAGCGGTTATTCATAGGCATAGATTTAATAGTACATCCAATTAGAATAAATTGCGGTAGTTTTGTCAATCAAGGGAAATAGCACATTTATTTCAGTCTAATTGTGTAAAAATTAAGTACCCTCACTGAAGACACATATTTACTCTTTATCGTGTAAGGGTAAAGTCCCTTTGATCCTAATAATTTTTGACAGCTGTACTAGCATATTTGGCTCCACTATTACACCTTGCTCTTAGCCAAGAATTGTTTCTAGTAATTAGCCACTGTAAACTCATATTTCTCAACATTATATATATATATATATATATATATATATATATATATATATATATATATATATATATATATATATATATATATATATATATATATATATATATACATACATACATATATATATATATATATATATATATATATATATATATATATATATATATATATATATATATATATATATATATATATATATATATATATATATATACGTGTGTGTGTGTGTCTGTGTGTGTATAATACACTGGATTGGGATATTTAAAACAAGGAATATATTTAGAATTACTTAAATACACAATAGTCATTCAATGTATGTTTGTTTACTCTAGTCTATTGTGTAATAATGAGAAAGGACACGACATATTCATAAATCAATTAATAAGTCTAAACTTAAGAGTTGTATCCATATAAAAGGAACAAATATCCTCAAAAACGTAAAAGAGATTACTCCAATAAAGCAAACATATATCTAAACTCTCAATAAGGCAACTGAAATAGTTTCCCTTTCGCTTAAGGTATTATCCATGTCATAACAAAACTACTCAAATATCAAGCTCACTGTATGACTCAGATAAAACACAGAACGAACGGCTCCTGTCTGGCTTCTGTTGAAGTTATTTTTGGTGTCTCGATCCCTCATCCCCATGGAAACGAGAACAATGGTTTTGTAATGATATTATACAATCTATTATAGCCAATGGCCTGGTAAGGACAGTATGCCATCCACTCTAGTCAATGGCCTGATAACGACATTATGCAATCCACTCTAGTCAATGGCCTAGTAATGACATTATGCAATCCATTATAGCCAATGGCCCGGTAAGGACATTATGCAATCCACTCTAGTCAATGACCTGGTAACGACATGCAATTCACTCTACCCAATGACCTGGTAATTACATGCAATCCATTCTAACCAATGGCCTGGTAATGACATACACTGAATATTTCATCTAAGTAAATTAATATCCTTGAAGACTTAAAGGGGATTACTTCCGTTTATAGCATACATACATGTACACATTAATCTGACAGCTATAATGATACCATTGCAACTTATAATCATATCATCACTATATCACTGTGGGGTTCAGTGTGCGATTCGGCCATTGTAAAAATGTGAAAATGGCTGTAATAGCATGAGAATTGTTTTAATGTTTTATCGCTCAGGAATGCAAGTATGTTATTTAGTACAAACATTAGGGTCTTTCTTGAAGACTTATAACGGCTCTCCCTGGCTGATCCAATAGTTAGTTTTAAACTAGTAACATGTTTGACACACCACTTGCAGCTAACCACGGAGCTACTGCATCACTGATGAGTCCCCTCTTATGAAATGCAGGAGCTAACATTGGACATATTCTACATCCCAATCATGCAGGGATTGGATGTATAGACATAGGACTGCCTCCATTAGACATAGTCTACATCCCAAGCATGCAGGTATTGGATGTAAAGACAGAGTAATGCCTTCATTAGACATAGTCTACATCCCAAGCATGCCGGTATTGGATGTAAAGACAGAGTAATGCCATCATTAGACACATTCAACATCACAAGCATGCATGAATTGGATTTACAGACAAACAACTGCCTCCATTAAACACATTCTACATCCTAGACATGCAGGGATTGGTTTTACAGAGATATAACTGCCTTCATTAGACATAGTATACATCCCAAGCATGCATATATTAGATGTGCAGACAGAAAACTTCCTCCATTAAACATGCTCTACATTCCAAGTATACAGAGATCGGATGTAATGACAGAGAACTGCTTCAGTTATCCATCCCAAGCATGCAAGGGTTGAACGTACAGACAAAGAAATGCATCCATTAGACATATTCTACAAACCATGGATTGGATGTACAGACAGAAAACTGCCTTCGTTAGTCACTAAAAAGAACGTAACATTAGGCACATGCAGACAGACAACAAAATAACATGCATGTTCTGATACGGCATTAGAAATTTATGAAACGAAACAAATTAAAGGAATTAAAATTATCGTATGACACTCGATAATCGAGACCTCGTGAATATTAAATGTGCCATACATGCAAATAGTTTCAATTTGTAACATTGTCATCATACACTGAAGTTATATAAAACAAAAGCAGGGCTTGAAATTAAAACTTATCTGCTATCATGTAGTTAGTGCTTTTGCAGACAGATCACTAAACCCCAATGATCACTAATCTGTTATAGCAGTGAAAATTACCGCTGGTCACTAACATAACAGGTAGTCGGTAGTTGGGATTCTCGTTAATGGTTAATTGCCCTGTTTACTGTGTCTATTAGTACGTACCAAAATCCTTCACATAATGAGGCACAATAAATGCTGGCAGCACAAGTGAACAGCGATAAACCACTCATCCACTCATCAAGCAGCAAATTAGTGTACTTATTGTCAAAACATTCTTCATGCATATGAACTAAGATCTTGTACTCCTGCCAAAACCCGATTTAATTACTGGTGAAAACAACAGGTATAGGGTCTCAGGCTCATAGTGACCAATAGGATAAGGTCATAAATGTAGGCTGAAGAATAACCCAGAATTATGCCAAATAATGTATTATATTGTTTATATCATTATTAATACAGATTTAAAGCATTATGCACATGTATAGCCATTGCGATGTTTACAGTAAACAATTAAATGGCAGATATTAGATAGTGACAAGCGAGAGAGTGATTGCAAATATGATCAGAAGAGAATATGAAAGTATCAGGCAGACTGAACAAACGAACACAACTGGATGAAATATTACCCCAGAGAGGCTGTGATCTTCTCCATAGAGTATTATTAGAAATAGGAAAGGGGTATGTGAAAATAATAATAAATGTTAGGTTAGAAAATGAAATGGCTTCTGTTTGATTTTAGCAGGATCAGTGAAATATAAACCGGATCAGTGACATTTATTATCCCAAAGGTTAGTGAAAAACAAATCATGATATTAAACATTAACATTATACAAGACAAAATATTGATAACACTACTACTGAGGGGAAAGCACCCTTCTGTTTTGTATAGTTTGATTCTGAAGGCGATTATCCCCACTA
Source organism: Sinohyriopsis cumingii (assembly GCA_028554795.2). Taxonomy (NCBI): domain Eukaryota; kingdom Metazoa; phylum Mollusca; class Bivalvia; order Unionida; family Unionidae; genus Sinohyriopsis; species Sinohyriopsis cumingii. The sequence continues at coordinate 109,695,515 of CM068838.1, read as the reverse complement.
CAACCCCAGTTGTTTGTTTTATACTTTCTATCGCTTAATTTGTAAGACTCCCTCCTGAATTAGCATATCACACACATCATACCTCTGACGTTTATAAGCATTTCTGAATGCTTCCGCTGCATCATCACACTTAGGATCCCAAGTGTCAGTCCCTTTTATGTTCTGTATTGCTTTCCTAATGTTCTGAAATGAAACACTCTCTACCATATTAGGAAGATTCTTTATTGTTAATGAAACTCCCTCCTGAATGAGAAGATCACACACATCGTAATTCTGATTTATATAAGTATTTTCTAATGCTTTAGATGCATCATCACACTTAAGATCCCAATTGTCAGCGTTTTTTATATTTTGTATTGCTTTTTTAATGAACTCAGATGATACATTATCTACCATATTAGGCAGATGCTTCATTGTTAATGAAACTCCCTCCTGAAACAACAGATCACACACATCATACATCTGTAGTGTTGAAGCGTTTAAAAATGCTCTAGGTGCATCTTCACACTTAGGATCCCAGTTGTCAGTGTCTTTTATATTCTGTATTGCTTTTTTAATGAACTTAACTGATACATTGTCTACCATATTTGGTAGATTCGTCATTGCTAATGAAACTCCCTCCTTAAATAGCAGATCACATACATCATACATCTGACGTCTAGCAGCATTTTCAAATGCTCTAGATGCATTATCACACTTAGGATCCCAATTGTCAGTGTCTTTCATATTCTGTATTGCTTTCTTAATGGACTCAGATGATGCTTTGTCTACCATATTAGGTAGATTCCTCATTGTTAATGAAACGCCGTCCTGAACTAGCAGATCACATACATCATACTCCGCAAGTACAAAAGCATTTTCGAATGCTTTAGATGCATAATCACATTTAGGATCCCAAATGTGTGTGTCTTTTATATTCTGTATTGTTTTCTTAATGTTGTCAAATGATACACTCATTACCACGCTAGGAAGATTCTTCATTGCTAATGAAACTCCCTCCTGAATTAGCAGATCGCACACATCATGCCTCTTATGTACACAAGCAGCTTCAAACGTCTTAGATGCATCTTTACACTTAGGATCCCAATTGTAAGTCTCTTTCATATTCTGTATTACGTTCTTAATGTACTGTAATGGAACTTCCATCACAATTGGGAAACCACAATCGTCGTACTCCTCAGTTTCAAACGTTTCACAAATTGCCCCTGTAACAACAGCAATATTTTTCATTGTCAATGAGATGCCTTCCTGAACTAGTAGATCACACACATCATATTTACCATGTCTATAAGCACTTTCTAATGCTCCAGATGCATCATCACACTTAGGATCCCAATTGCCAATGTATTCTAAATGCTGTATTGCTTTCTTAACAGACTCCAATGATGCACTGTATGCAATACGAGGTAGATCCTTCATTGTTAGTGACACTCCCTCGTGACCTAGCAGATCACCTACATCAAACGCCTGATGTGCGTATGTATTATATAACGCTTCAGATGCATCTTCACACTTAGGATCCCAATTATCTGTGTCTTTCATAATTTTGATTGCCTTCTTAATGTACTGAAATGATACACTGCATGCCATATTACGAAAATGCTTCATTGATAATGAGACTCCCGCTTGAACTAGCAAATCACATAAATCATACTTGTGATATATATAAGCATTTTCTAATGCTTTAGAAGCATCATCACTTTTAGGATCCCAATTGTTCGTATCTGTTAAATTCTGCATAAATTCCTTAACAATTTGCAATGGTACATGCGTTACCACATTAAGAAAATCCTTCATTGTTAACGAGAATCCCTCCTGAACTAGCAGATCACACACATCACACTTATGATGTGTATAAGCAAATAGAAATGCTTTAAATGCATCCAAACACTTAGGATCCCAATTTTCAGTGTCTTTCATATTCTGTATTGCTTTCCTAATGTAACCCAATGATTCTCTGCATACCATGTCAGGAAGGTTCTTCATTGGTAATGAGACTCCCTCATGAAATAGAAGATCACATATATCATATTTCTGGTGTCTATAAGCATATTCTAATGCTTTAGATGCATCATCACACTGTGGATCCCAATTGTCAGTGTCTTTAAAATTCTGTATTGCTCTCATAAAAAAATTCAATGATGCCGATAATACAATTGTAACACTATTGAAATTCTTTATTGTAAATGAGAGACCCTCCAGAAGTAGCAGATCACACACATCATACTTCTTATGACCATAGGCATTTTCGAATATTCCTGAAGCATAATAAGACTTAGGATTCCAATTGTCGGTATATTTTAAATCTTGCATTACTTTCTTAACAATCTCATATGATTCGTTTGTAATACAGAAAAGAGTCTTCATTGTTGGTGAGACTCTCTCCTGAACTAGCAGATCACACACGTCATATCGCCCATGTCTATAAGCCTTTGCTAATGCTTCAGATGCATCATCACACTCGGGATCCCAATTTTCACTATCTTTCAAATTTTGTATTATTTTCTTAAAGTATTCAAATGATACATCCAATACTACGCGAGGAAGATTCTGCATTGTTAATTGAACTCCATGTTGAACTAGCAGATCACACACATCATAACGCTGATAACTATACGCATTTTCTAATGCTGTAGATGCAGCTTCACACTTAGGGTCCCAATTGTCAGTGTCTTTCATAGTCTGTATTGATTTCCTCATGTACTCATAGGATACACAGCATAAAACATCGGGAAGATTCTTCTTTGTTAATGGGACTCCCTCCTGAACTAGCAGATCACAAACATGATACTTATTATACCTATACGCATTTTGTAATGCGTTAGATGCATCTTCACACTTAGGATCCCAATTATCACTGTCTTTCATATTCTGTATTGCGTTCTTAATGTCCTCAAATGAAATATTTTTTAACATCTCAGATATATGCTTCATTGTAAAAAGAACTCCTTCCTGAACTAGCAGATCATACAGACCATACTGCTGATAACTATAAGCATTGTTTAATGCATTAGATGCAGCTTCACACTTAGGGTCCCAATTGCCAGTGTCTTTAAGGTTCTGTATTGCTTTCTTAATGTACACGAATGATAAATTGTGTACCATACAAGGAAGATTCATCATTGTTAATACGACTCCATTCTGAAATAGCAGATCACAAACATCATACTTACTTTGTCTATAAGCATATATGAATGCTTTAGATGCATCATCACTCTTAGGGTCCCAATTGTCAGTGTCTTTAATATTCTGTATTGCTTTCTTAATGTACTCAACGGACATATTGCATACAATATCAGGAAGATTTTTCATTTTTAACGAGACTCCCTCTTGAACGAGCAGATCAGTGACATCATCTTTCTGTATACTATAAGCATTTTCTATTGCTTTAGATGCATCATCACATTTAGGATCCCAATTCTTTATATTTTTCAAATTCTGTATTGCTTTTTTAATGTACTCAAATGATGCTCTGTATACCATATTAGGTAGGTTTTCCATTGTTAATGGGACTCCTTCCTGAACTAGCAGATCACACACATCATACATCTGACAACTATACGCATTTTGGAATGCTATCGATGCATCATCACACGTAGGATCCCAGTTTTCGGTGTCTTTCATATTCTGTACTGTTTTCCTAATGTACTCAAGGGATGCTCTGCTTACCATATTAGGAAGACTTTTCATTGTTAATGAGACTCCTTCCTGAACTAATAGATCACACATATCAGTCTTCGTAAGTCTATGAGCAAGTTCTAATGCTTTAGTTGCTTCAGCACACTTAGGATCCCAGATTTTAGTGTGTTTCAATGTTTTTATCACTCTGGCCATGCCTTGCTCCGAAGTCCATTTTGGTACACCAATAAACATGCACATTGATCCTTTTACTTCATTTTTCAGAAGATATTCTACCATATCAAACTTCCCACAAAAACAGGATAGGAATAGTGCTGTGCAACATGGATGTTGTTTTTCTACATCAGCACAATGCGAATAGGTATCTATACAATCCAAATGCATGTATGTGCTTTGTTTCTCCCAATATGGCTTCCACTTCTTATAACATTTTAAATGTTCTACCACTTTCATTAAAACGTTCATATCTCCATGTCGTACAGCATATATTACATGCCAGCTGTCCAATATGATCCCTTCTTTTAATAAAAACTGAATCAAGCTCTGCTTTCCTGATATATATGCTCTATATAACCCATATTTTGCCTCCTCACATCCTGGATTGAAAACCTGATTCCTTTTTAAGGCCACTAGGATAGTATGAACTCTCTCAAGGTCACCATGTTTGACAGTATTACAAAGACTTATATGAGTATAACATGCTTTCATAGTAATTAGTTTTTCTGCAATTTGAAAATGGTCGTACTTGAGAGCTAATTCCAGTAGTGTCTGCTTCTCATTACACTGAAAACAGAAATCGCTGTTGTTATCGTGTACACATGCCAAAAGTTCCAAGAGTTGACTATACACTAATCTTACTACATCCTCATCGCGTTTCAATATACATTGCATAAATGTATTACACTCTTTTGATGCATCTGACTTTGCACAGTTTCTTTCTGCTAAATCAAATATTGAGCAATCATCATCATGATAATAATATTCGTCGCCATCATAACGAATACAACATTCTGAAGTAGATATAAAAACATCCATATAACAATTAACGGTGAGCAACTTACGTTTCAGCTCCATGACGAATGTTTGTTGTCTGAGAGCTGAGTGTGTCACAACACTCCCTATAAGTGTTCTGTTTGAAAAATCTACAACATCATGGACCATCCTCTCTGCCAAAAGTCCATATACAGACACAGGTATACACACATTCTGAGAAGTACCATCCTTTACTGTTGCAGTGTATGTCCTCTGATATAAATATTCTGAGTTGCAATATTTTACAACCATCTCTACACAACGATCTCCAAGGACCTGTCCTACGGCCTCACATACTGTAGCATGAGTGAACTGGATACGGGGTATTAAAACTACAGACTCAGTATTTAAATACCATAACATGCATTTAACAACATACAGGTCGACAAAACGGTCGTAGGCCTCTCTCAGTAATGTGATGGATGCCTTCTTTTTTGAAATGTGCAGTTGGGAAGCCAGTTCCATCAATAACTGCTTGCTGGTCTCAGGCATGGTTTCGTAAGATAAATCCTGCTCCCATATTCCATCATTACAAAAAAGAAAAGCCAGACACAGGAATCCTGTATCATCTAACTCGGTGATATTTGAAACAAAGAATTTCTCTGGAGATCTGAAGAACTCTGTGCCTCTATCAAATGATTTACTATCCGCTGCAAACAGCTGACAACACTGAGGAAAACCAATCGTCCCAATAAAATTTGCAATGCATTTTTCTTTTTCATCTGATTTCATGTTTTGTTTATGTCTGTTAAGCTCTCTATTTAAAATGCTGATTTTCTCTGACTTTGTAAGTTGTTCTGAAGACAGCGTCATTGTCAAATCATCAGAAAAGAGTTTTAGTGATCGTATGTTGGAATAAGCCTTTGAAAGTATGTCGACTCTAGTCGTAACAATAACCTGTAACTTTCCTGCATCAACATGTTTTTGTATTGTAGGTAGATGGACGATCCAATCCTGCAAACGACCAGAATCAAGGTCAAATTGCCCAAATACATCCTCAATCACAACAATGTCTACCCAGTCTGTGTCCACTCTCTCCCATTGTTTTGGATAATTGAGTACCACTCTTTTATCTCTGTATATTTCATCGTCTATTAGATGAAGGGCAGTGGTCGTCTTTCCTTCCCCTGGGTTCCCCTTGATGACAATAGATCTCTTTCTCTCTAGCACTTTTCTAGCTTCCTCTGCTTGTTTTGTTGGAACGAATTCGAGTCTTTTAAGCGTATCAAGTTTGTCCTCTGTATGATCTAGCAGAAACAAGGATTTAATGTAAATACAAGAAAGAATGTATCCTAAAGAAACTTCAGTTTTTGTAAGAAAAACAACACACAAGTTACTTTCATGGCAAACCTCTACGCTTTTTAATACATGATCTAAACCCCAACCCTCCACTATTTCCAAAACATGTCCCGAGATATTTAACTGTAAGATTATTACATCTACATTTGAACCTGCTCTAACAACCACCTTCTACGAAAGCGATGTTACCCATGACCCAACCTAATACACTCCAAAGTAGTAAATATAGCAGAGAGCTCTACATCGCAGTTAGTTTATACAAAAAGGTAAGTATCTTACACAGGTTTCACTGCATTTTGCGTCATTCTCCTAAAAATGTATAATACAAATGTTGGTCAAAAAGTATACATAAAAGTTTAATGTGATCGCAATTTTTTTTACTCTTTGGCTACCAGGGAGTGAACCAAAACCCATACCCCTATCATAGATGGGGAGCCTTAATGTGTGCCTATCCCTTTAAGAGGATTGGTGATTTACATATAGATGGATGAACAATGTGTATTACCTGGCATGCTAAACAATTATTTTGAATAATCCAAATATGATAATAGACTGCAGGTTAGTATCTGGTTTTATATGTTTGAACAGGGCCTGGAACATTTTTTAATCATTATGAAACAAATCTACTTTGGGAAGAAAGAATAATTAAAATTTTAAATCTAATTTTGAATTAAATTATGAGCAGGTATTCAAGTTACATTGAGGATAATTTATTCAAACTATATATAAACGTTGCGTCTTTTTTTAAGTCATTTAAGGTTACACCTGTCTTGACAGACCAACGTTTTGGAAGACTACCGTTGTAAAATTATTAAATATTCATGCACAGTTCAACAGTATTATGCAATGTTCTAACTTCTAATTTAAAACTACCCATATTGAGAGAATACTTTTAGTTGATTAAAGGTGTGATACCTCAAACCACTGTAAATCACTTGTGATAAATGTAAATGGAACATTTATTATTGACCATTGCATGTTGGACAAATATCTGATTGAAGAGTTCTGCCATCCATTTGTTAAACACTCTTCATACTTTTCATGTGATGCCTCAAAGCAGCTTTACACATAGGGGTATTGTAGACCTGATCAAAAAACAAATCTGCTTTACCAATAGGGGTATGACATGATCCAAAATAAATGCTGCTTGTAAATTATGGCATACAAGACCTACACTGTAATCCTGACCCAAAGTGTTATAATAGAACTGATAACTAAATAAATCTTCTTTATTCGTATGGGTATACTAGCCTTGATCCAAAACAGAAACATAAATAATGTGCATGGATATGACGAGCGCATATTACAAAATAATACCAAATAAATATGGTATCCCATAGATAGCAGGGGTTTTAATGGAAGCAGCTATTCGTATATTTGTACAAGAAGCAGTTCATACAATTGTAGAATTTCAGGAAAGGCTCACTAAAATGTAATAATACATAGCTGAGAAAATTCATTAAGATTAACATCTTCTCCCATACAAAAAAGATCGTTTAGAGATTAGAAGATGTTTGCCTTTTCCTATCTCGCATCACTGAAATCACTTGCCAGACACATTTCTATATTGAAGGAGTCCATATATGTGTCGTCCCATTTCTTTCAGGCCCAATTGTTCACGATCAGGAATATTGACAATATGCTAAGGATAATGCACGGCAAATGCTTGACCTTTGGCTTTTTTCAAAATTGAAACGGTTTTTTGTATAATATTTACATTGCATTCTATAACCGGAGTTGTGAGTGAGGCGTGCAGCAATTGAAAAGGAATGTAATTAAGGTTTGTTGACAATGATACCAGTGATGATCAATATGTTTAACATTTTGCTTACAGTCTGACCTAAATTTAATTTATACTAGTACATGATAGACAAACATATAACATTAATACAGCAAATTATGGATTATTAAACATTTATCGAAAGCAAATTTACGTTCTTCAATTATGGTAGAAATGAATCCGTAGTTTATTTAATGCCTGAAAGATTTTCAGGACATATGCAGTATTATAAAGTATATTATAGATTGTGTAATATTATGAAACCTCTTATTTGCTTATTTTCTTCATGATTTTATTATCTGCACAGAAAGGAGATATTCATTTCACTTACAGATATATGAATATATTGCCGTGATTCAAATTTATCCTGCTATTTCATTTAAACTATTACCCCTACCAGACCCATTGCCCATTCACCTCCAGAAAGAGTTCAACAAATTACAGTTGACGCATAGCACTGTTCTTCTCCATTCATGTCCAGTTACTGGCTTGCTTCACACATCAGCCTTTAAAAATCTTTATGTAACCAGTTAGGTAGAAAAACAAACTTGCATGTTTCAGCTAGCATGTTTACAAAGCAATTGGAGTACAAAAATCATAGTAATGATATTTACATTGAATCTGAAACAATAATTATATGGCTACTTAACTTATCTCAAATACTGTGTCGATACCATCACATGCTAGGTTTGTTTAAAATCCTAAGTTAATATTGCAGTGTTTTGTATTCATTAGCCATTGTGTTTAAAGCCTACGCTATGACGACTAATCAGGCATTTATGTACTTGTCAGATAAATCCACAAAGATTTGATACAAATCTGGGTAAGTTACTTTGATCTTTACTTCACAGTTAAGTAAGGCAGGTTATCAAACTCAGTTAAAACAGTCCTGATATATTTGCAAAAATAATAAAAGTTATAAAGGATCTAATGGTATTTGTCAATGTTAAGGCAATACAATATTATGGAACTGACCGCATGTCACAAACTTGCATTGATGAGAAATAAAGACAACATTATTTTGAAGATGGATGGTTACTTCTTGGATGTCTCATTAGCACAGTTAAATAACTGTTATGGGTCACTGTGGAAGCATGGGCATTATTTTCGATGACCACCATGACAGCCATGTTTCTGGTATGTCCAGCACCATTTTTACTTAGACGAACCAGCTACATATATCATATGAAATTCTTAAGCGATGATATGCCTTTTAAGTTTCTATAGAATCAGTACATTCTGAATAAAGTGTGATATTTACGTTTGTGCTCATCACGATCATTTAATGATTAAACATGCTGGGGCGTATAAATGATTCAACTATTCATAGCATTGTATAAGTTAAAGGAATTTAAACCACATGTTTCTTTACTAACTTCAATATCCAGTTCTACTCCTTTCATGATCATCTTGCCAGTGAGATATGGTTAATCTTAAAAATTTGTCATTTTAGCTGAGATCAATTCCAGTTTGATGACATGGTTTCGATCTGCAGTCTTATTCTGATAATATTTCGTTTCCAGTTGGATTCGTATCACAATTATTTTCCTATATTGTCAAGTTTTTCAATACTGAACATTCCACTGATTCCAAATCATAATAAATCATATGTTAATCTGACACACTTTCAAAGATAAAATCTTGTCATAGGTTATGCTACATTTTGTTTTGACAGGCTAGGAATGCAAACAAACAACCCGACGCTCAATGAGTCACATATTTCACTTTTGCGTCAGAATAATTGACTCATTACTCACTGTGCATTGCCGCCAAAATGTTTCACTTAATCTTATACATCAGAAAAATGTAGGTAAATGAAGGGAAAGTGTGACAGACATGAATATTTCAAAATGTTGCAAGCACAAGAGAAAACATTAAGCTTGGCATAGCAATATTCAGAAATGTGAATTGGTGGGGGTCTATTAAAGTAATTATTCATGCCAAATATATATGAGGTTTCTACAAGTATGTTTATCAGAGTATGTTCAGCCATTTACAGTCCAAATCGATCATAAGGAACACTAGCTATCATAGAGTTTAATGCAATGTGGAGATTGTGAATTTTGATCATTGGGGCCAACAATTAGTAGAATCCTTATATAGGGATGTTAAGTGACAATGCATTAAAGTTAAAGATGTTGCCATAAGTAATCGGAGTTAAATGTTTGGATGTTAAGTGAATATAGCAAAGTATGTGCCGCACCAATATATCCTATATTATCAACTAAATGTGGACGTGAGAACAAGGATGGACATATGTGGGGCAGCACCATGCGTTTATTAGGATCAAATTTGCAAACATAATTCAATTATCTGCTTGAACATTTTAGTGAATTTTAAGAGTGTCGGTTAATATATATAAAATTGAATGGTTCAGTGGAATGTTATAAAAGCTGATGATACAATACTGCACTCTAAATTGAAATATTTTACCACACATAGGCAAATTTGTGATGAAAAAAAAAAACATTTTTGGATGTTATAAGTGTATAAGTGTTTACAGCTAAATATATGCATAATATATCAAACATATTCACAATGAGATCTGATATGATGTACTGAATGTAAACTTCTGATCTCAAACATTCCAAAATAAATGGACATTGTTAACAATGTTAAGATTTGATGTGCAAAGTTAGTTCAGATAATCTGCTTAAACATTTCAGGTGCAATGTTAAGTGTGTCAGTTATATATTACACTGGACAACAAATTTTTACAAAAGTCATGTTACTGAAATAAAATTAGTCAATTCTTATCAATTTTTATGTGCTGAACACGAATATGACAGTCAAATTGCAAAATTGGCTCTAGTTTTTTTGTAATCTGCAAGAAATTAATGTTTACATAACGAAATGCATTCCAATAGTAAAAGGTCAACTGTAATAGCCTACCTATAAAAAATCAAGTCATTGACTACATCTTAGATTTCTTCGCCTGTCTCTTGTACAGCTGTTCGGGAGCATCTCTGAGGAGTGTCCAGCAGTAGTCAGCCAGCATTGTAGTGGACCATTTTCCCTGGTATCTTTGTTCCATTGTTGCGATATCTTGATGAAAACGTTCGCCGTGTTCATCACTAACAATACCACAGTTGCTAGGAAAGAAATCCAAATGGGAATGAAGGAAGTGAATCTTTAGAGACATATTGCAGCCAAGTTTCTTATACTTCATCAACATGTCTTCTACTAGTTCCTTATAGTTTTCTGCCCTAACATTTCCGAGGAAGTTTGTAGAAACTAGGCGAAAAGCATTCCATGCTTGTTTCGCGTCACCTTCCAGCAAGTTGTTGAACCGGTCATCTTTGAAAAGCTCTCGAATCTGAGGACCCACAAAAACTCCCTCTTTAATCTTTGCTTCGCTGAGTCGAGGGAATTTTTCATGCAGGTATCGGAATGCTGGCAAAGTCCGGTCAATGGCTTTCACGAAGTTCTTCATCAAACCTAGTTTGATGTGAAGGGGTGGTAGCAAGATTTTCTGAGCCTCAACCAGAGCTGGGTGTTGGATATTCTTCTCTCCAATGGCTACATTCTGCCTGTGAGTCCATTCCTTCCTCATGTAGTGCATTTCCCTTGCTCGGCTATCCCACTCGCATAAGAAACACATGTATTTTGTATATCCTTGCTGCAGTCCCATTAAAAGGGCAACTACCTTCAAATCACCACAGAGGTGCCAGCTGTACTTGTTATACTCAATGGAATTCAGTAGCTGCCTTAAGTTATCGTATGTCTCTTTCATGTGGACAGCATACGCTACTGGAATAGATGGAAGAATGTTTCCATTGTGCAAAAGCACAGCCTTGAGACTCAGTTTCGAAGAGTCCACAAATAGTCTCCATTCTTGTGGGTCATGAGTGATTTTTAAAGCATTCATGAGGCCCTCAATATCGGAACAGAATATCAGATTACTTTCCTTTCTGAAGAAAGGCTCCAATTGCTGGTGGCGCTTTCGATATGCAGTAATTGTGACATCTTCTTCTAGAAGATTCCATTGTTGGAGTCTTGATCCTAGCAATTCTGCCTTGTTCTTTGATAAGTCCAAATCACGAATCAGGTCATTTAGTTCTTCCTGTGTTATTCTGTGTGGGGTTGATGATGCACCACAGTGAAAATCTGGATCACTGCATGCTGATGGACCAGGAGAAGAACAGGTCGACTCACCTTTGTCTTCATCAGATGAATCAAGAGAATATTCTGCTGGAGGTTCTGGAATAGGAAGTCCCTCACCATGTGGAACTGGTCTCAATGCAGACGGAATGTTTGGGTAGACTATTCTCGACTTCTTTCGCTTCGTTATTCCGCCGGAAAGAGGAGGAACCAAGCAGAAGTAACAGTCATTTAGGTGGTTGCTTGGCTCTCTCCACACCATTGGGACTGCAAACGGCATTGATGACCTTTTGCAATTCAACCACTGTGAAAGCTGTGTTGTACATGTAGCACAGCATATATGCGGAGCCCAAGGCTTGTCTTGGTCACCAACCTTGCATCCGAAGTAAAGATGATATGCCTTCTTCACTTGAGAATTGATACTTTTCTTCTGGTTGGCAAATGTCACTTCCCCACAAATATAGCAAAAATTGTCCGCGGTATTAACACACTTTCGAGGCATTACTGTTCTTTATTGTACGTAAATGGATAAAATAATAAGTTTTATGTAACAGTAGCTTGAACTGTCTCACACAACGTCTAAAATATTTTTAATGCTGAACCTATCTGATTGGGCTTTATATAGTACACTGCTTACGTCAGCTTCAGCAGCCGCCTGGCATTAGTATAACAGGCCTACACATGTATAGTACACTGCTGACGTCAACTTACTTCAGCAGCCGCATGGCATTAGTATTGCATTGCATCAGAAAATGATGCAATCAACTGTGGATGATGTGAGCATGATGGTATTATGCAATGTTACACCATTATTCCGGATGTTGCTGCAGTCCTACTGGAGAAATTTACACAGTGAAACATAGAAAATGAGGTATATGAATATCTTCAAAACGAGAGCCAATACAAATTTTTCACGGTTATATTCGTGTTCGGCACACCAAAATACTACAGATTAGGGCCTTTTCAAGTCAGTAATGATTTCACTGTTGACCAGTGTTATTAGTAATTAATAATGCATATGGTAAATTGGTTCAATGGAATGGGATATCAGCTAGTGTCACTTTATCAGTCAAGGTGACGCAATTAACTATTAGATTTCATTAAACAATAATTGATGTCTAGTCAAATATATACAGAAATATATAAAACTGAACTTATTTGCTCTGAGGTCAGCAAGTTTCGTATAGTGACACTGATTGTAAACAGGTGGAGAGCAGTTAATCTGGGTGATTAGGGAACTTCCAGTGCGTGTGTCTAAAGTTTAGTATAACTGACAATATTAAGTCCTAATAATTTAATGTATATGATTATTGCATTGGAATTCACTCGTAGGTTGAGGTATTTATTTCATTCAATGATACATATTATTGAGTCAGTTTGTTACAGAATTTTAATAGTAGTTACTCTGAATTAATAAACTATAAAAATCGTTGAAAATTGTATTATACAAAATAATGCAGGGTGAAGTCTCTTGTTGAGATTGGTCATGTGTGATACTTTGCTACAAGTCGTGGTAACAAGCAAATTTCAATCGATGCCGAACAATATACTGGACACTGGATCATAACATAATCTCTAGATTACACTTTGCAGGCCAAAATAAAAGTAGATCTCAGGATCAACCTGTGCTCCATCTTTTTTTTTTTTCTTCTAATGTTTCTCTTCTAATAATTTACAAGCAGCGATAACAAACAAATTCTACAAGATGCAAGACAACATACTGGACACTTGATGATAACATAATCTCTAAAAGTTTTCAACTTTCAACACATAATCTTAAATGATTGATCATCGAACTTCTTAAATATGTCAACATGTTTATTAAAATAAAATGGAGTTCGTTTTGTCGTCTTAAAAAGATGTAATGGATGCAGACATGTAAGACGGACAACTGACAGACTAAACAATGGTTGCTACTACTAATATAACTAACAACAGTAACAAGAAACCAACGATAATATAAATAGTCCACAACACGATTGATATTGCTCAACAGTATAGTGGATATGTCAACTTATGAATACAGATTCACACAGATTCAAATAGTAATACTGAAACAAAACCTTGGATTACATAGGTACTACATTGTCTTTTAATGTCGGTCTCATTTATCGTCGTTCCTCGACCATAGATAAAGGAACACTAACGCAGCAAACAAAGAAAACATCATTTTTACACCCATGATTATAAACTGGATCTCTACCTAGGGACTATCTTCTAATTCAAAGTAACTGTTCACAGTCATACATCAAAAAACACTAACTTATAAAGGTAGGTACTCTGTTCACTCATCATGGACTTTTGTGCCTGACCTTACCCTCTGCACTCCCAACATGGAAATCATTGATAGTCCTATCCAAGGAAGCTACGATGGTTTATTAGTAACGGTATTGGAGTCCTGACATATCCCACTCATCTAATTAGCTTGCATCCTCCATAATATCAATGAATCTTACTCACAATTGAAATCATCTCAGATATTGTTGATACAAGCTTACAAAGCAAGTCTAATCTAAATCTATCAGAAATATGGCCTGCAGAGTGTTCGTAAAAGCAGCCAGTCATAAGCAAGATCATCTCATTATTATGCACAGATGTTACTCATAACCAAGCTAATCCGAAAACTATATGTAAGCTTTCATACATGATCTGATCCATATCTAATCACAAATATGGTCTATAGAACGGACACAAGATGCAAGACCACAATATTATTAAGCATGTACGATAATAATTGTAATCAAACTCATCCAAGATCTTCGTGATATTAAATCTGTAACCAAATCTCACCAGAACATTTGTTCACAATGTAGTATTTAGCTCAGCCAATCAGAACTAAGATCAACAACTTAATGTGCAAGGATCTCAATAATTATCGAAATCAAATTTGTCATGATATTACTAACTCAGACTAGGACTGGCAAACCTAAACAAATCAGGTGCAAGATTCCATTATCAATATGCATGGATCCCACTCAATAAGTATATTGCCCGAGACACTGATAATACAATAATAGTTTCCAAGTATGGACGAAATCAGATCAGAAACACAACTCTCCAGGCGGACAGTACGCTAAGCCAATTTTATGCAAGATCACCCAAATAAACCTACGTTGATGAAGTGCAATATCAAACATTTCTGAAATCTAAGAAATTTAAAGAGTTTCATCGAAGTCATGTCAGATGTATGGTCTCCAGAGAGGTAACAAGCTCAGCCTATGAAGTGGAAGATCACATCACATTATAAATTGTTAAATCTGTTAGTATCAACCTATGTAAATAGTCCGACAGATATACGAATGAGAATGGACACACGGCAATACTGTAACCCCACTTGGTCTATGGTCAGGTTCGCTATTATTACTGCCGCTATACTATTACAACTAAAACGTAATAATAATAATAATAATAATAATAATGTCTTGATGCTCTATATGTTACACAAACATCCTCAAATAACTAAAGTCATTTGGGGCCTTGATAACTGTAGACAATGCATCATATACTCTCTAATTTCCTTGAGACCAGTGAGCTTGAGAAGATGATCACCATGATATGTGCGTATGAAGACTTACTTTTAAGCTGCTTTAGGCGATCAGTCTCTGGTCTTCTCTTTCTTGGAGCTTCTGAAGAAACAAAAGATAAAATATATTCCATTATTTAAATTTCACTTTTTAAATGCGCATAAATCACAAGAAGAATAAATACACCAGTAGGCGATAAGAAACATGGAAATTACCATATTAAATATTTCAAGGCAGTACAAGGTTAATATTTTACTTAGAATTTGTAAAAGAAGCCCTTTGGTGTGTGGTACTGTTTATAACAATAGTATTGTAATCCAGGAAAATAGGGATTCTTGGGGTGTTGTTATTCGAGAAAATGAGTAATAGACTGGTTTCATATCGCATATAATAACAAGTTTCATAGAAACATATGGTACATGGTCTTGCTCTTTGGACAATACTACTGTGATCCAAGAAACCCATTTTTTGCAAGTGAAGTATTTCTTCAATACTAATCACGTGATCATAATACCTTTGGAGAACTAAAGTTATCTTGAAAATCTAGCTTTTTCAGGACCAACGTTTTCGCTAAAAAGGGAAACGTTATCTGCCAACCAGAGTGATCTTCCTTTGATACATGAATTAGTTCCAAATCCCGTGAGTTCTTCCGTTACTAATGGTGCAGAATACACTCTCTCTAAATGGACGTAACTGCAGAGAGGCTTTGAGGGTTATGTGTATTATGATTGGGTACGTATTATTGTAGAAACATTTTAGTTGAAAAATTGCTTTCTTCTTCGAATACGTTACCCGTAGAAAAATATGTAACAGGTGGACGGATATGATCATCCTAACCCGGATAGACCATTTCAGGCCCATAAGATATGTGAGACAGCTTCTTTATAACCCGACTGGAGAATAGGCTCCATACAGTCGGGTAGCGACTTTGAGAGGGAAAATATTTCTCCTGCGAATCCAATGAAATTTGAGAAGCCGAGTCTTTATAAAGCTGTCGAATGACCTGGGAATGAAACCTTTTGCGCACTGGCTATAGGCATCACCAGATCGAGTTGTCTTTGACGATAAAAGATCTCAATGAAAGATCTCATATAAAAGATGGAATGGATACTAATATAACAGTTTTATTGAAATACAAAGTTTGTGGCGCCTACATTGACGTCGTGAGCCAAGATGAGAAGCAAATTAATTTGGTCTGATGTTATTTTCCGAGACACGGAACGAAATAAACCACTTTATCTAGGATGAAAGTCTCAATTCTGATATGTCGTCCTTTCTTTCCCTCTGCAAGGGGTTAGAAGATGCATGGTTCCCCCTTAATTGCCACTTCAGAGCTCACACTGAATCTTGCACATTAATTTGGACAATTGTCCAGAGAAAAATCAAATTTATTACAAAATTCAAATTCCCCATGTAATGGAGCCTGATCTTGGCAATGAAACCTGCTTTACTGCGGTTGTCATACTGACCCATCTTGTCGTAACTGCGTGTAGTCATGTTCAGTTAATGGAGTATGTATTTCGCTGATTCTACACGAGGTTCGTTGGTGTAAAGGTGAATCGATGAAACCCTTGAGCACAATTCAAATGCTGTCTTGTTCGTTCAGAATGATAGATTCCACATGGGCAAAGAGTAAACGTCATTGGACATGTGTAGTCAAAATTGGACAAATGTTCAGACAGTTTTTATTTTTGTTTTCTATGTTATCTTCTCTTCCATAATGACGCAGGGGGCCTGTGATCCTGGAACGATAGCAATCCTTTGTTACTGGTGCTGATTGTTGCTCGTGAAAGAGCCATCTTAAGAAGTTAGCTTTTGATGATGTGATGCTTGCAGTGGTATAAAGAATTCTTGTGCACACCACTGTATGTAGATATTCTATTCGACTTCATATACCTTTAAAGTGGGGTGAAATATCGTTCAAGAAATGTCTTCACCACCGCTGGTTGTGATAAAGTTTGTTCCTGAGGGTTTGTTCATAAGCCCCGGATGTGAAGATTCAACATCGTGGTTATCTGAAGAGATTGGTAAGATTATCGATCCAAGATTTGCTCATTTGTTTGGAGCAATCAGGATGAGGAGAGACTCTCATTCTATTGTTTTTATATCATGTTCGGAAAGGTGCTGAAGGGTAAGCATAGATGTCCAGTTCATACAAATCTATAAGGAGACCATAGACTGCCCAAGCTTCAAATGTGGGACTGCTGAGGCAAAGTTTGGAACATTGGCATTCCATCTTGTCATAAATAGGCCCACTATTGGTCAGTCCCATCGTGAGGAGATCATTCCGTTTTGTATTACTTTATTCTTCTGGGACAATAAGTCTGCAAATACATTTAGCAGGAATGGAAAATGGAAAACTTGGACGTGGATTTGTCATTTAAGAAATAATATTAGGAAATCCCAGATAAGAACGCAAAGGTCTGGATATTTGTCTGCACCTTCTTATTTTTAATTGAGTCATCTGTGTTCAGTCTACATTGGGACAACATAATCATTGTAACGGTCACATAAGAATGCGATTTCATACTAAAATGTCCGTGCCGCATGGGGCACACCCATCAGATGAAGGCATATAGTAAGGAAGCCACCATTGTACTAATTCAATTCTTATTCCAACAGGAGACATACCTGTTTTTTTTGTGCGCTGAACTCCTGATCTCGATGACTAAAATCATTAGATGGTACGATGTTGGCAATGTCCTAGTTGTCAAGGAAACTGAGGTTGAGAAGACGAGTAACAAGGGATATGTCTTGCTTGAAGATATAACTTATCTGCTGTTTTTGTAAAATGCAGTCTTGATAAACGAACCAAAGGAACTTAATGGAAGTCATTTTTGAGTGGGGAGGTGAAGACACGCCTCTTGCAAGTCCACGATGATTACATAGACTCCCTATTGGACGTCATTTAGAAACTGTTGGGGTGATTTATCCTGAACTGAGGGGGACAAATGATTTTACTGAGGGAATGACGACTAGGTGATGAAAGCTGCGTCTATAGCTGATGGAATCCTTCATAAAAGGGAGTTGCGCAGAGAGTGATACTGAGTCCATCGGAAACGACTTGTCGGGTCTACATGACGACCATGTAAATTTATTCCCCATTTGGTAGCGAACACATGGAGCCCTTTCCCTTCCTAAATCTGTAGTAAGGACGGCATGAAGATAAGTTATTATGATGCAATAAAGCTCTCCTGGAGGGACCTGCTGTCTAAAATGATCGCCCTCTCTCTACCACTTGAAATTTCGTTCGGGAGAATGTGATTTTCAACCGTTGTAGCTTTGGTAGAACTGCTTTCCAGTGGCCTTTGTTCTAGGGACGTACCTGTAATCTTTTTTGTTGATTGCCCTGCAAATCCTTCTGCTATAGCAGAGGCTGCGATGGAGTGAACGTTTTGTCCTTGTTTGCCTGTTTGCATAGATCGTCAACATTATCATTAAAGAAGAGATGAGATGATAAAAATATAGCTTATCCTTATGGTGGCCTGTAAGAAAGGTGGAGGACGAGAGCACTTATTGTCGTTCGACCAGTAGTAAATTCAGAGATGTTGTCAAGACCTTAGTCAGAGTATGTTGGGAATCTATGTTTAATATTCGGACCATTTTAGAAATAGACTTCCGATCATATCCTGTTGGGTTCCGAGTAGGAGAAAATAAGTTGTCTTCTGCCTGTCAAAAGGTAGATATTATATCCAACTTTGAGTCCACTGATGGGTATCCAAATGGAAATCTGGTGCCTGGGACTTATATAGCCACCGATTAATGTTCGGGGAAAGGTATCTGTGAGAAAAAGTGTCGGCTGACAATTGGGACTTGTACCTAACGATGTAAGCAGCCCAATATAACAGACTTTGGAAGCAAATGAAAGTTGAATCTTCCGTTAGTAACTAATCAAACTATTCGTCAATCCACGGCAGTAAGGTTTAGTCTTCGATCATCATAAAGTGATCTAATAACGGCGAGGGAAATTAAAGGACAGCAAGCTTTTGTCGTCTTTGGATAAAGCGGTGAAGCAGACGTCTCTTGTGCTACCTAAACAGTAGCTAGAGAAGATTGTTGAGGATGGTAGCTCACTATGTTCTCGACACATCCCGAGTTAGATACCAATACTTCCAATGTTTCGCTAAGTATAGACTCTGTTTGATTGACAAAGGTTATAGAACAAGCGAAAAGACATTTCTTGGATTCTGAGGCTCCAAGCTGGACAGCGTATGCATGAAATTGTCGCGTGGCATTATCCTGGCTAGATTGATCCACAAGCGTATCTGTATAAACTGGGCATCGTATAAAGGGAGTGCCTCACGGCAATATTCTGGATAGACGGATCCGTGGGAGTGCTTGTATAAAATGAGTTTATAAAACTGGCTGCCTAGGTACTTAGGCACTAAGCAGGGCATCGTGCTCACGAAGTGTCATGAAACTCTTTATTCTAGTGGCTTTTATTGCATGATGGATATTGGTCATGGCCCATTGCGATCGAAAGCATATGACAGAGTCTATTTGGATGTGTTGTGTTGTGATGTGATTTGGATTTTTAACGTAGCTTTAACAATTTTTCAGTCATATCGCTACGATGTCTGCAATGTGGCAGTTTATAGTGATGTCTAGCGCTGGGGCATCATGCCGCAGACATGTAGCATGATGTCCCACCCAGTCACATTATCCTGACACCGGGCCGACCAGTCCTTACACTAACCTCTTAATGCTGAGCGCAAAGCGAGGCAGCTGTTAGTACCATTTTTTTGTAAGTCTTTGGTATGACTCGGCCGGGGATCGAACCCACGATATCCCGCATCCGAGGCGAACGCTCTAACCACTAGGCCACCGGAGCGGTTCGAGTCCATTTGGAAGGAACAGGGCTATATTGGCTGATATGGTGTTACCCAATTACTAAGGCTTGGACGGGGTAAGGGATATTGATCAATGAAGCCTCTCTGTAACAATGATATGCGAGATGGTAACTGAGACTGTTGTTTGCTCTCTATCTCGCTCACCAGCAAAAGTGGTATGGTGCTGAAACCTAATATACGAACTGATAACACCCTCTTCCTTCAAGCTCTGCTTCTGTGACTTCCGCTTTAGTACCTACCATACTGCCGCCCGTTGACTTTTTTCCAAAATATACAACTTTGACATGTATGCTTAGAATGAGAACCGATGTAAGCTACAGAGAGTGAAGGCCACTCTAGTATTTCCCTGGTCAAAACTTGTCAGACCAAAATGAAGCAGACAACAGATACCGATGTAGGGTCGCACGCGTCCAGATTTATGAATTTCGGAGTGTCTGGAGTGTCTGTGCAGATCTACACACTATACCCAATTAACCGTAAAAGGGCGCATGTGACATTTAAGGGTAATGTATTGAAGAGATACTTTTGAAGTGGATACTAAAGTATCAATTTTAATAAAAAGAATACCTATAGGAAAGGCCAGTTAACTACCTATGTAGTTAAAGTCACCGACGCGTGGCTTATAGTAACTATCATTTGGACACTAAACTTACCTGTATGTATCCGACCGAGATATAAACTATTCACTAATATGACTGAGTTTTCGATATAGTATACGCCATACATGTCCATAAAAAAGCAGCGAAGAGTCATTATTGATACTGTATATGCTCGCTTATATGCAGATTCGACTATAAGTTGACCCCCCCCCTTTTTTTCAGGCTACAAAAGATAATTTCTCTGTGACCCTCCTACAAGTCGGGGTGAATTTTGCAATTCAGATCCGTCTGAATGGGTGACTTGTCAGGACGTCAGATTTCCGCTTTGTAAAAATAAGCAAGGCGGAAGGACGGACGGACAGACATACATACATAATTATAGATAGAAAGATGGATGGATGGATGGATTGATGGATGGATGGATAAATGTATTAATGGATGGACGGACGGACGGACAGATAGACAGATATATAAATATATAAATAGATAGATAGATATAGAGGGATGGATGGATTGGATGGATGCATGCATGGACGGACGGACTGATAAACAGACTGATAGATAGAACGATGGATGGATGGACGGATTAAAGGATGGATCGATAGACGGACAGACGGACATATAGACAGATGTAGATAGATAGATAGATAGATAGATAGATAGATAGATAGATAGATAGATAGATAGATGGATAGATAGATGGATGGATGGATGAATTGGATTGGATGGAATGGATTGGATGGAATGGATGGATGGAATGGGATAGATGGATGGATGGATGGACGGATGGACGGACGGACGGACCGACGGACGGGCGGACGGATAGACAGACAGATAGAAAGATGGATGGATGGATTAATGGATGTATGGATGGATGGATATACGGACGGTCGGACAGATAAACAGATAGATAGATATACAGATAGATAGATAGATTGATTGATTGATTGATTGATTGATTGACTGAATATGTCACAAACAAATTGACATATATGTAATCTATTCTAATTAAATACATTAAAATCTATAATGGTTGACAATTCAAATCCATTTATATGATAAATCCATATATTGAATATAGGTCACACACCTTTATAGAAATATTTTATAATGATCCGATTCACAATATCCCGTAATAGTTTAATTAAACGCGTTACATATGAACAAAGAAAATTAAGTACACACTTTTGTGACTCGCTGTATCCATGAATGTCACTCTCTAACTATGTAGTACAAATCCAACAATTCATCGTCTTTGTCTGACAAAGTTCTGAAATCCTCCATCTGGTCATTGAAATTGTCGTCTAGTCATCGTAGGTATCATCCGATTCCGTTTCATTGGCTTCATTTGCATATGCAGTTGCATATGCAGATACTTTACTTATTCTCTGTAACTAACACTTTGGTAATACACTGTGAAATATATTAAAGACTGCAACTGAATACGTGTCAACTGTTCAGCAAGATCACAGGAATTCAAATAGCCATCCTGTGTTACTTGGCAAAGCGCAAGTAACAAATTCAAGGATCGACCAAAGGGTTGTCACAAAGGAAATCAAGAAGCGTGCTGCCTTTACAAGTTGAAGGAACACTCATTGCAAGATCAAGAACTTCGCACTAAACAAGTGCATATACTATATATAACGCTCGATCGAAAGTATTGTCAACTTGAAAACAAAGTGAGTGAAGACTTTACTAGTCAAGGGCTTATACGTGTTAGTGCCACGAGCACTGGCATACAAATTGGAAAGTATCACTTGGGAATAAAATCTAAATTGTGCAAAAGGATAATACTACTTAAATCAAAACCTTTATTCTACATTATTTCCACCAAACAATGTTTATACAGCAAAATACAAATATTAATACAATATCAGGTTTTTAAGACTTGCACAAAAATGTCAACACTATACTTGTTAGTAAATACCAACAGTACACAATATTCACAGACACTTAACTTTGTGTTTAGCAGTATTAATTTGCCAGTAATATTTTTAAAGTTTCACAAATCTATTTATTGAATATCATCATGAAACAACTGGCACACCATATACACATTTCTGAATGGGAATAGTGGCATAAAAACGTAAAACCAAATGAATTGGCAGTATTTTTGGTTGTTGCTATTGTTGTGATTTAACGTCATTCTTCAACACACGATTGGGTATACGTGGCTAGCAGTATGGCTGGTAGAGGAAGACCCCGGGAAAATCCCTTTAATAATCACCTTCCTACTGTAAGTTACTCGCACTCATTCCCACATTGGGGAGACCGAGACACGCGCAGACATACGTCAGATGGCAGTGATCTGTTAAGGCTAACTGTTTATATCACTCTTCCCCCAGTGTTTTTTGTGTGCTGCAAACATCTAATGCTTCCATCATTACCCTTTGGTTAATACAATCTTTTATATGTGTCGCGTATAGGACGAACCATATTCGGCATGAATGAATTATTTAGTAAGAAAAGGTCGACCTTGTAAGAGAGTGTATACGGTACTTACGAAGTGGACGCTTCGAAATCAATCATAGACAATGTTACCTGTAGGAAAAGCCGAATGGTTTGCATACTGAGGAAACTTCAATAAAGCGCCACGTATATAACTATGAAGTAGACGCTAAGGCAATATTAATGTACAAAACTTACCGGTATTTATCTCAACGAAATCGGACATTATCACACACCAGACCTGCACTTACTAAATACAGCAATATTAATGTAAGGAGATGCTATTCCAACCCGTGCAGGTGACAAACAAGGTCTCTGAAGTGTGCAAGAATAGTATCAAAGGGTCAGAAAATATACCATGGAAGAAACAACAGAAATGTTTTATAGATGGAGTAGATGAGAACAACCATCCAATTTATGTTAATGTAGAAAACTTCCCAACGTCTTATATATAGGTTGCGAGGCCTCTCTGTCTCTAGAGAGCGTGAAGTATTAACTGATGAACTCACTCTGTTTGGTGCCGATACCAGTATCTAAGGGACGTCAATCTAACTGATAGCCAGGTGAGTGGATAAGTTTTCTCTCTTTAGTTGAAACGTTTTAGCCTTGGAGGGCTGGATTTAGGAGGTGTTAGTAGTTTTCCAAAGGTATTGTGTTCGGGTAAGGTATCTGAAGAAGTCATTGTTCAGTATTTATCTAGATCGTACATTAAGGGATATGAATTAGAATGTGTGTACGTAATGCATGTATGCTCCGATTAATGTCATGTTTACGTAGACTGCTATATTGCCAAAACAATCGAAGTGCAAAAAAATATACCTTTTAAAAATTTGATAAAATTATCAAATTAATGACCTGAAATATTTTCCGAGGGTGGACACAAAAGCACAGACGTGACATATATGTCACAAAGATACAAACAGATCCCCAAAGTCATCCGGTAAAACGCCAGTAGGTTATTTGTGTTCATCGGTGTAGACTTATACATGCTCTAAAATATCCAAGCTACATGGTGTTCAGTGGATTTCAAAAAACGTTTCAATTTTTATTTTCTCGTGCCGAAAACACGCCACACGGGTTTATAGCATATCGATGTCAACGGCAGTGTTATACCGGTTTGCCATTGATTAGATATATTCGAAGCATTAACGGCGTATGCGATTTATCAAAGCGCATTGAGGAAATGTCCCGCTGTGTCAACACTGCAATGATACGTCTATCATATATGGTCTTGCGTCGCACTGAGCTGGCTGGTCGGATAGTGCTGACACTCCACTCCTGTCAGATACATATTTTTTTAAGTTTCTTCCTGGATAAGATCATCAAACTCCTGAGTCTTTGTATCCTTATCAAACTCGCCTCCTAGCACCCAGATAATTGATACGACTATTAGGGCAAATTTTAATGCCTCCTGAGGCACGATGGCGTATCTGAAAATGTATGTCCGCATCTCCATGATAATTGTATACTCAAACCGCAGTGATGGGTGGCCATGTTTACTTATTCGCTCTACCACTTCAAATTTATCGTTTACATATTCAACATTTACATTTTTGGAAGGATAATGTTATCCGTTTCTAATATTTATTTTCATAATTAACAGTTATATTTTTTTCTTTCTTGCTTTATAATGATTCCTTAATAGTGGCGCAACGCTAAAACGATATTTACTAACACTTGATGTAGTCAAACAAGAGTTACATCCGTGTATGCCAACAAAGGAGTATCCCACAGAGGGATATGAACAAACATTTGCCCACTGATCAAGGCAACAAATGGAAATCGCCGCATCAAGATGAGCAACCGTAGCGACTCTGGTGCCGCCACGGTGTTTTCTGGGCGACATTGAATCAATCCGTGACAGCACGGCAGATATATCAGGGCATATCATAGCCGTCGTTGAGGAATTAGAAAAAGAGAGATGCGAAGAACCAGAAGAGTGAAGAGAACAACTTGAGTATATTTCATAATTTACAACAAAACCACAATTTTGAACAATCATACGCGTCAGAAAATTCTTGCAAATGCAACCAGGTTTTACAGGGAGAAGCATGGCCACGAAAGTCAGCATTTAATTCCGTGAAGAATCCTTAAAATATCGATAAGAGCATCACATAAGTTTATCTTGAAATTAAGGAAAGAAACAGGTTATAACTGACGATGAGATGAATACGAAAAAGGACGACATTTTGGTTAGACTGAATGAAGAGGTGCTGGGCGATGCGATCCACTTTGAACCAAGCACTATCGTGGAACCCTCTGCGAAAAAACACTGACACGGAGTACAAAGTTCTCCAAGAGAACACAGCGAGGTGGATTCTGTGTGTCCCGATGACGGTGATAGATTAGAAACATCTATTGAAGTTTACATGTGGGCAACAATTCCACGGATGCCATCAACTAAGCAATGGCAATTTGGCAGACTTTGTACACGAGCGAGGTCGTCGACCCACATGTATACCTCGAGCTGATGAACGAGGTGATCAACAACGACGTATATAGCGACGCTGATTAAAATCACTGTCGTCACGACTAGCTTCGCCGCAATTACAGCGCTAGGAATATAAATAATGGATTCTGCAGTTAATCATAACACAGTAATTTCACGACTTGATATATTGATAAACTAATTGCAAATACCACTCCGAGTAACACCAAGATGGTATCTGTGTCGACAACATGGCCCGAATTTGATGCTCTATTTCTTAGTGTGGATTATGGTACCCCATGTCACAAATATATATATATATATATATATATATATATATATATATATATATATATATATATATGGATCAGCTGTATTATACAGTTGGCCCAGCATTAGATCGGTACTGTTTGGTGGGCTACCAGAAAAATAACATTTCATGGAAAACGGAACGGGATTCAAGAAATCCAAAATGGCACACCGTAGCAGTTCTCGACGGCGGTTACGAGATCTAGGCAATCAATATTGAATTTAAACGGCGCATAAAAATATCACATGAGATGATTATAAAATCGCAATTAGCTTTCACGATGCCACATTAAGCTCTGCGATTGAAATATTCACCGACAGGTACCGCGACGATTTTGAAGCGTCTTCGATCAAGATACTGATCGGATGGCATGCATGTGCGACTGGGGAACTAACCGTGGATAATTCTCCAGATCACGATGGGCGTCATGTAGTCCCTGACAATGTTAACATTACATCGATGATCGCGGTAAATCTCACGTGCGATGGCATCGATGTCAGTTTTATTTCAAGGAGCGGCAGTGTAACGCGCCGTGAGTATATTTTGTTCAGATTTTTTTATACATGTGTCTGTGGATAATTTAATCACAGTAAGAGTGAACTCAGAGTATACTCACTGAGCAATACTGACATTGTGCTTTTAAGGAAAAGCACGTGTTCTTGCAATATACCCTTGCTGCGTGGAAAGAAATTTGTCATATATATATGTATACGGTTTAGGAATATATAAAGAAATAAGACAAAGATATGAGTGTAGAATTTGAGACTGCATCAGACAGGCCACACCCAGCTTTCTGGCCGGTGTAGGGTCACGTTTAGAATAGAAGTAGAAAGAGTAAAGAAAGAGTAAAGATATACGATCACCATCGAGTGATCTGGCCGGTGAATGAGGATTCTAAAGTGTGAGCAGGAAACACAAAGATATAGTGCTGAATTCTGGAACAATGAATAACGTTGAACTATGTCTATGTTTAAAAGTTAGTTCGTGAATAATACGTTTATATATATATATATATATATATATATATATATATATATATATATATATATATATATATATATATATATATATATTTGAATCAGTTTCTATCATCTTATTTTATTTATTATTTGATTATCATGACGAGAGGTAGTTCTAGTTGGAATGTGTGAGTGTATGCGTTATTACTGTGATATGTTAATAAATGTAACATTATTTGTCAATTCACCGTTGTTTGTCTTCTTTTTTTAAGTGATTACCACCTGTCCTAAACATTCATCACGATCCATCTTAAGTATTTGACCACGTGTATGGGCTGTTCGCGAGAATCTGATTAAGTGGAGAAGCACTTGCTGTCAGTTTGCATATCAGATACTCTGCGGCGTGAGCGGCCATAATTAGTCTCAACTGTTGATTGACTGATGTTGTTCAGGTTTAATATAACATAACTGTCCCATTGACCCACTGGCATGGCATTTCACTAGCTAAAGGAATCGGTGAGAGGGCCATTGAGATTATGCGAGACAAGGTTATTGACGCAGGAAGACTTTCCGCCTGGCGTGGTTTGTATGCGATAATGGATATTTTATCTGGTTTAGTTCTGGGTATCCTAGTGATGACACCTGCAATAAATCGCTGCTTCGGAACGTAAGCGTTCCCATCGAAAGTACCAGTATTGGCCGGATCATTTATTGTCTGCCGTCGGCAGCGGTAAAATAGCCGAAGACCATTACTAGTATACCACTGCCAAGTCACGAAGACATGTCCGCCAAGATTAGTAAAATAAACAGTCTTTCAGCAACAGTACGACTGTTTAGTTTGGTGTTACCAGACAGAAAATATAACGAGGAATCTTGTTTCGAGCAACGACGCCGGGAGGGGAGGGAGTTACGCGAACGTCCAATTGATTATGCTCTGTAATACAAAATGTTCAAGCGTGTATCACATCCCGTATTTGACATGGACGCACCGCTGTTAAAGGATGAATATATGCGCAATTATTAGTATTATTCTCATAATGATAGTGTACCAATGGAATGGAACCGAATATAATTAAAAGTTCAGGATTCAAGAAGTTATTTAATGTCCGCTGAATCGTTTATTGAGACCTAAGTAACTCTGTTATGGTAATCCATACGCCGCTGTGTAACTTAGTGGTTTCTTTAACAACAGTGTGATGGCTTTACTTATACACCGTTTAAAGTATCAACGCTGCCAACACAAACAGCGCTAGATCCTCTTGTATGTGGGACAGAAGCTATAGCGGCACTTATTGCCGTGAGAAACTCGGTTAATCCGGTGACCGCATTGCACAAATGTACGGCGCATCGATTTTTAGAACGCTACCAATAGACCGAGAAATTAAAAATTACTATAATTGAAATCGCAATATGACCACATATATTTATGGACGATCAAAATATCTATATTGTCTATATTAATGATATTACATTGATGAAGAAACATTTAGATTAATACTTCTGTTGAGTTCAGTTATGTTATAACGGTAGTACAAAATCATTCTGCAAGCTAAGTTCCGATTACCTCAGTACAGTATACGGATTAGTAAGAAATTGATAGAACACTTTAAGATTATATGATTACGTACAAGGAATTCATACACTAAATTGCTTTTACGTTTTTCGTTTGTTTGATTTTATATTTTAATTAAATAAATTTATATAAAGGAAACTCGAACGCTAGTTCGGTTCCATCTGTCCCGTCATTTCAGTTTAAGCCCCAAGTCATCATAGTGGACACATAAATTTGCCAAAAGTAAGATAATTAGAAACTTGTCTTGTTTGAAAATCAATTTGGCAAGATAAAGTGAAGCAGCATTTAAGTGACTAATATTATTACTAGAAGGTCATGGTCGGTCTCCTGTAATTACGCGGTAATCAACGAGGGAGGTAATATAACTGATTATATGATGTATAATGCGCTTATCGCAGAAAAAATAGGAAGTCATGTTTCTCTCGCCGGAGACACAAGATTGTTGCTGTGGGTGACCCAGATGAAGACCACGACGAGACGACAAAAAAATACCTGGGCGTCCAAACTACTATACCAAAATTTGATCACGATGAAAATATTATCATAATTCTTTTTATTGTTGACGTAAAAATGTCTAGGACGGGTCTAAAACCATCGATACATTTTTGGGAAAGCCCAATGGCATCAACACACTCACAACCTAGTTGGGGGTAGCCGATAAGTTCGTCAGGGATTTACACGACGACAGTAAAACCATCAATTAATTTTGTCGAAACCCCGACGAAATTCTGCTGAAGCTTGCTAATATTGCTACGAAGCTAACCACGCTGGAAACAGAGGAAACATCTCAGCAGCAGAATAATATTAAATCGTTACAAACTGATTTTGGTCTAACCAAGTAACGAAATCAAAAACGTTTGAGATGAGGTTGGTGAACTTCCCTGCTCGTGAGTGTAAAAAGAAAATTTTGGAAAACCAGAGGGCGAACCAAGAGAAGCCTCTCCATGGTGGCGTGTATACAAGTCCAGATGGTTATTATGTCAATAAATCCTTAATTCTGGTTAGTGGGAACTCACGGACGCATCACATAGCTGCGCTGATCACAGCTGGATTTGGCCATAAGTACGAATAACGATATAAGCGGCAGCATACAGCCAGCCATTGGGGTAGTCTAAAATCAGAATTTGATCCGCGACTCAATGGCGTGGTTCAATCTGGAGCAGGGAGGCGGAGTAGAATAAATCGAGTACATTCATGTTTTACCTGAACATAATGGTATTTATCGATTTTGATTATACGGTGTGATAAAATTTATATTTGTACCAAACTCCCTTTCCCCTGGACCGGATATACCACCGTTGAGGCCAGTGTGGAGTTAATAAAGCCGAACAAGATCTCGGAGCACAATCGATGAGGGGAAGTAGTTCGGTTAAATAGTTTTAAATTAAGTCTCGGATGAACTAAATCTACCTCAAGCAGCATATAGCTTTGCATGCATAGTACAAAGGCACTCTTTATACAGGTCACCGCTCCGGTGGCCTAGTGGTTAGATCGTCAGCCTCGCATGCGGAAGGTCGTGGGTTTGTTCCCTGGCCGAGTCATACCAAAGACTTATACAAATTATATCAACAGCTGCCTCGCTTGGCGCTCAGCATTAAGATGTTAGTGTTAGGATTAGTCGGCCTGGTGTCAGAATATTGTGACTGGGTGGGACATCATGCTACATGTCTGAGGCATGATGTCACAGTGCTATACATCACTTTAAACTGCCACACTGCAGACATTGTAGCGACATGACTGAAAATTGTTAAAGCTACATTAAAAATCCAAATCACACACACTGACTACATGTCAATGATTAGAATGTCAGCGTTAGAATATAAATGCAATAGCTACATTGACGGTCGAGCTGCTCCCTGTTGGAATAGCCACTCGTGATGTATCTTTTTTGATGGAGCAACTGATGCTGGTGGAAAAATACTATCAGCGAAACATACAAAAATAAGTCGTCATCGCGCGATCATGACAGCGGCGGGAAGTAACGTAGGATTACAAAACTGTATTCTAAAGACATTGACGACTCAACGCTGACCTCAGATAAATGTGCCGCTCTACTGGTCGAGTTAGACAACTTCAACTCACAAAAACAAACAATAAGGACGTCAGAGGGTAATAAACAACCAATTTGTTGAAATCTAGCAAAAAATAATAATAATTACTATTATTATCAAGTAATGGCTTTTGCTGTACAACGGTCAAATTATTGTTCAAACTTTACCCTCAGTAGAAAGTTTGTCAGCGACTCGATACGTCGTCGACTTATACCTCGTTTCTCATGCTGATGTTCCATTTTAGCTCGAATTTCATAAAACATACAAGGAAGTGTAACTAATTCTTTCAAATCAATGTCTGTCTCAGACACAGATGCTTACATTTTTTGAGGTAGTGTGCAACAGCCATTGTTTTCCAGCTGATGTTCTTATCAAACTTTTCTACTATGTAACCCACTGGGTAAAGAAGGGTATACCTTTCCTCGCGTTTTGATATATTATCGAGTATCAAATATATTGTCTTAACGCCCACATTTCTGTGAGATTTAAGTTTTAAAATGATTGTAGAAATAGAGGTACTAAATAACAGATGCTTGATGAATGGTATAACTTGAGATTACAGGAACGCATTCCATATTAAGCTGTTTCATATATTGTTTTTTACGCTCAACCGAGGTATACTGAATACTGATCAATGTTAATTATGGGGAGTGAATGTCATACCCAAATGAGTCTCTAGGGTGCCAAATGACATCCCAAAAGGCTCCGATGATGTTTCCTAAGAAAATTCCGTGTCTCTAGTTGAGTAATTAACATGAATCAATACATTCGCCTTCACTTTAAGTTTATATCTGCAACTATCCAAGCTTGACCCTCTACTGTCAGTCATTTAAGCATTGCAACACCAAACCAGTTAAACAAAGATGCAAAGAACTAATATATCAACTTAACAGCGCTGCAGTAAAATAAGTCCCATATGCACAATTCAATATGGAAAGAGAATGATTTTCTTTTGAGTGTGCTCACACTCTGTACAATTATTTTGTTTTTCATTTTGGGGCAGCAAGCACTATTGCCAAGGTCTGGGAGAGGTCAGTCCAATCTTTCAGCATAGATTCCTCCTTGATACTACAAAATAAATTGTTACCGAAAGATTATATGTACTCGCCCAGACTGCGTGATGTAATTTACAGACAGTTTATTTCAGGCTGACATGGCATAATCATTAATACTGAATGTGTGTGTGAGGAGAGAAATCAATAACTCTACCAACATGAGCATTCGATAAGCGGGATGTTTCGTCCGAGCTGAGATAATCTTCAATTTTTCTTATACGCACTGACGTACACATGTAAAAGGTGCAGTTCCGGGCGATGCCTGGTATAAAAATGTTTTGACGACCCGCCCCATTTTGTGTTGCTTTGTTCTTTACAAAAGGACAATGGAAAAAAGTATACCATGGTGCCCCGATGCTGCTTTTGTCACTCTCTTTCCTATTTCTCAAATTGCATTTGTCTATTTTATTTCTTTTTCTCCAGTTGCATTGGTCTCTCCTCACCTCTTTCTGAAGCTGATGGTTTCTTAAATATATTTCCTTCCGGTATTTTAATTTAAATTCTATTACTTTCATTTCAGAGTCAGTTAGAGACCTAATTATCAAACCAAAAGCATTTTATCCAAAAAATTTGTTTTCCATTAAATATTGGGCCAAAATATTTTTGTATTTCTTGCTTCGTTAAAGAAGTCCTTGTCTCATAAAGATCATAATTTCTGACAAGTAGGAACATTTCATCCTTTTCCAATGATTCCTACTCTTCCTGGGTTGGATTTACAACAAAGTTCTCCACTTTAAATGACATTGTGACAGCTTGTTGGTTTCACTACAGATTTATAAAATATGTGAAATTAAAATATCTGGGACAACGAAAAGTTCAAATAAAGTGAATTTGAAATTAAAAATCAAATTAAAGTTTTCTGAAATAGTTTAGAGAAATTCATATTAAGGACAAGCACCCAATTTTCTGTTACGATTCTATGGTCTTAAACTACATCAGAGAAAAAAAGCGAAAACCAAACTGTTTGGTAAAAATTAAATAAAATTTAATACCTAGAATACGAACTGAAAAT